>CM030358.1:252796288-253432885 GCA_017893485.1 Hemerocallis citrina
GAAACACCTGACCTCCTGAGGGTCTGCTCCTGAATCCGAGCAGCATCCAAAATGTCGGCATAGGCACAAAGTCGAAGGGCAGCTAAACGGTCCTGAATGGGGAAGGTCAAACCCAACTGGAATCTGCGAGTCCTGTTCTCGTCAGTGGCTACTAGGGCAGGAACGAAGCGATTGAGCCGAATAAGCTCTGCAGCATACTCGTCCATTGAATGGTTCCCCTGGGTTAAGACAATGATCAATTTAATATTGTCTTCTGTGAAGTATGCAACTACAATGACATTAAAAAACACTATCTGACCGACCTGGGTTAAGGAAACGAATTTTCGTTCCATCTCTCCCTTGGTGATAGTAGGAAAGAACTTTTCCATGAAGCTCTCCGTGAAAGTAGCCCACTCGATGGGTCTCGCAATCCTTTCAGTCTCAACCCGCCACCAAATATGGAAGAGATCCACTAGCTGGGTAACACCCTAGATTTTTAAATAATGTTTTTAAGGTGTATAAATGAATTTAAATGATTTTGGTGATTTAATAAATATTTTTCTGAAAATTATCTTTTTATACGTGTAAATATTTTCTTGGGAAGTTCAAAGTCAGAAAATATTTTGGGAAAAACCTATTATTTATTAGTAGGTATTATTTATGAATTTTTTGGACTTTTCTGATATTTATTTGGTATATTTGCAAATATTACAAAAAGAAGGGCTTTTGTGCAAAATTACCACTTGGAGTGAAAACTCCAGATTTTCGGATTTTTGGGTTAAGCATGATGGCTAGCAAAATCAAAGGTAAAAAATTTTCTTTTTGTTTTAATAGGTTTGGTTTATTTCACAAATTTCTTAAAGAATGGTCTTTTTGCAAAAAATTGCCACTTAGAAGCAAAAAATAAAAATTTGTTTTTCTGGACTTAAACCCAGTGCCGTCAAGCATTAGGGTGGTTATTTTTTTTAAAAAAATTTAAAGTGAATTGGTTAATTTTATTTCCAAGTATAAGGATTTATATATGTAAAGATATATTCAAAAGGGATATTTTGCAAAACCTATTCAAAACCCTAATTACCCTAATTCCCGGTCTATTTAAAAGCGTGTTCTAAAAAGCGGCCTAGGCGGCTGCCTAGGCACTAGGCGACCCTCCAACATGTTAATTGTTCTAGGCGGTTAAAAGCGGGTCTAGGCAGCGCGTAATCGGTGTAAGTGGGTCTAGGTGGGCTAGACCCGCTTAGACCCACTTAGGACTTAATTTTTAAAAAAATAGGACCCGACTTATTCCAATCCGACCCGCTCTAATACACCCAAAATCCTAAAAGTTCTCTTTCTCCTCTTGATCCCCCGTAAAAAAAATCTCAAATCAGTTCTATTATCTAAATCCCCAATTCCTCTTCTCTAAAACCCCAAAATCAACTCCTCCGCCTCCCTCCTCGCAGTAGGAGGTTCCCTCCTACTTCGCCTCCCTCCTTACAGTCGTTGCTCGCAGTTGTCAACACAACCTCCTCCGCCTCCCTCCTCGCAATTGCAGCTCTCACTCACTCTGTCACTCATTCGTCAAAACCTTCACCTCCACCTCCCTCCTTGCAGTCGCAGCTCGCTTCAACTTCAACCGACGTCAACACAACCTTTCACCGACGTCAACACAACCTCTCTCTCCTCTCTTCAGCTTCAAAGTCAGGTCATCAACATAACCACACACTGCCTCCCGTCTTGCTTCACCTCCGACGTCAACACTACGTCCTCCTCTTCTCTCTCAAACTTCTCTTGATGCAACCCTCCCCCATCCCCTGACTCAAGCCTCACGCTTCCCTACACTGTTTGCTCATTGGACTGGAACAGCTGAACAGGTAATCTCCACTACTGATCTTCGTCATAGATTAATACTAGTCTAATAGATGAGTATAGGACTATACAAAAAAATAAAAAGACTAATAATAATACACCGATTCGATTTTGTAAATCGCTTCCTGTAATTGCAAGGAGAAATATCAAGAGTAAGAATTGGTAACAACAAAACAAAACAAAAAAAAATGATAAAATATATAAATAAAACTTCCTAGCGCGTAGCCGCTTAAGCTCCGCTTACAAGGCCTAAGTGCTAGGCACCCATCGGCCGCCCGACTACCGCCTAGCGACTTTTAGAATATTATTTAAAAGAGAGTGTAGCCGTCTCTTTGTTGTACTACACAAAGGGTTTTCTTTATTATTGATTTTTTGGAGTTTTGAAGCGAGGATCTTGTTTTTCTTGCGAAAAAAATGACTTTTATTATTCTCTTTATTATTTCGGTTGATTCTTCAATAAGGTGAGTAACATCTGTTTGATTTCTCATTGTTCTATGCATGTTGTATGTGATGATTTGTCAATTAGGAAGCATGTGAGGACTGTATGATGACATAATGAATTATTGAAGGATGGATGAATAAAGATTGAATCATTTCATGAAACTATGCTATTGATGATTAAAATTACATATAGATGGCTTGAGATTGTTAAAGAACCTAATAGAAATCATGAGTAGGTTGTTTTCTTTCTTATGCTTACTGATTTTGATTGGTTATGATGAGTATGTATGTTGTATAATGCACAAATTGATTAAAGATGAACTTTTACTTTGTGAGTACATTTGCTTGATCTATTCTTGAAGTTTGATTAGTATAACTTGATAAATACATGTCAAATTTTGCTTTTATTCATGGGTAAACTTGATGTTTAGTAGTTTTATATGAGCTAATGAATTACAAGAGGAGTTTTTGGATCAAAGAGATCAAGTTTTGGATGTTGTGAAAAGGGGTATATTTTGGGTCTGACTAGGCTCAGCCGAATTTGGGTTTTTTTTTATTTTTATGAAGTTTTCGATTGAAATTTGATTTGTTTTGATACTGAGATTGAATCCAAACATTATACTACTTCTATTTGTTGAATTTTGAAGCTTTACTGATGCAAACACACATATATACACTTCATATATCTATATTTACTGTTTTGAAGTAGTTTTGATGAAAATTTATTCTTTTATGATCTTGATGTGGTTTTGATTTGTTTTATAAATTCCAGTACGTTAGACAAGTTGTATTTGATTATCTCAGTAATTTTCTTTTTGCAAATTTATGATTTTACAAAGATTTAGTGAAGTATGAGTAAAAATGTGCACGAATTTCAAAGTTGTATTTTTCATAACATGACAGTCGACCGCCTAGTAATCGTAATAAGGTTGATAGTCGACTGTCAATTATTGGGTTTTCAAATTTTTGATCGACAGTCGACCATCGGGTTTTGCACTGTCTTTGACAGTCGACTATCAGCTGCTTGGCTAATTGTTTTCTTGAGTTTTTCTATTGTTTTTCTTGAACAATTATTTCTTTGAACTTATGGATTATTGATCTATTGTTTTAGATGATGTTTTTACTACAGATTACAGTATTTTACAGAAAGTTATATTTTGATTTTAATAGAATTTAAAATGTATTTCAATGACTTTATAAAGTGAAATATATATGGTTTTTGAAGAAATTGATGTTTCGTGACTTTATATGACTTCAAAACATGATTCTCAGTTATCTAATGGATTAATATTTTATTTCAAATCTGAAATTTATGAGTACATTAAATGAGTTTGGATTTTGTGGATTTAAGGAGTTTTCTTAACATAAACGTTGTGATGATGAAATAAAGAGTTTTAATGAAAGTTTTGGTGTTGATATTCGTTTTGTAAATCTGTAGGAGTTGAGTGGGAGTCCTGTGAACCAGTAGATGAGATTTTGTGGATTTTGATCAGTTGGGTCTTGGGGTTGCTGTGGAATTAAGTCCGGCAGGATACACTAGCTCTAGAGAGGGGGGTTTGTGTTTTAATAATAATCAACCTAAGGACAGACACTATTGGAGAAGTGATAGAAATTGGGAAAAGTAAGTGTATGCTCTAGGGGTGTAGTCCAACGGACTGTGTGTTGTTATGTCTCAAGAGGGTATTTTGGTTTGTTCGCGTGTCGAGGGTCTGCAGTGTAGCACCCCGAATTTCCAATATACTATCTCAAAAATATGTAGCACAATTCCAAGCATCTACCTCAATGTAACAGTGAAAATACCCAAAACACAGATAACTTTTTCAACTTTTATTACAACAATTAATTACAAAGCACAGCGGGAAATTAAACACCTTGAATTACGATTCTTTTCTTTTACAACGCATTCTTTTACAGTTTACATAAGCCACATTATCATTCTACCACATGCATCCAAATCCCATGCTATAGGTACCTACCTGTAAAACATGAGGCTAGAGATAACCCTAACCCTCAAAACTATAGGGGTCAGCCATAACGATGTGAGTGACATCAAAAGAAATACAAAATGAATAAAACATAAAGAATAAAATCATAAACAACACATACAAGTAGTAGTAACGAATGGAAAATGAAATAATAATAAATAAAATATGAAAACATCAAGTGAAACTAGACTATATGTCAAGTGTAGGAAAACAGAAAATATCATGCATAAAACTAAGTCAAGAAAACACAAATACAGGATGATGACTCTCTAATACATACTTATCGGATTCTATGCATTCCATACTACATAGGTCCGGAGAAAGTCCTTATCGTTCTCCACTTTATAGGGTTAGATCCCTCGTTATGCAACTAATCCTGCTATGGTGATAGAAACAAGATCCAAAATACTCCGCAAATAGGTATCACAACCCTTGACGCGCAAGCTTCATGTAAGAATAGTTCTGACCCCCAGGAAGAATCACCTCCCTGATATGTACCCCATGAATAGATTTGCGAGACCCTCGACATGCTGATACCCTAGTACATCCCGTGAATAGGCCCGCCAACCCTCGACATGCGAATGCACCTGTATGGTCCGTGAATATGCCTGTAGACCCTTGACACACGAACATACCAAATGTCCTCTCGAGACAGAACAACACACAATCCTGGAACGCATCCGTTGGACTAGACCCCTAAAGCATATACTTACGTTTCCCAAGTTCTATCACATCTCCATTAGTGCATTTCCTTAGGTTGATTATTATTAATTCTCCCTCTCTAGAGTTAGTATATCCTGCAGAACTTAATTCCACAACAACAACCCCAAGACCCAACTGGTCATAATTTATAAATCTCATCTACCGATTCACAGGAATCCCACTCAACCCCTAGAGACTCACAAAATGAATATCAACACCAAAACATTCAATAAAACTCTTTATTTCATCATCAAAACGTTTACATCAATAAAAACTTCTCAAATCAACAAAACCAAATACATTCAATATACTCACAAATTTCAAGAATTGAAATAAATTATTAAATCCATTAAATATCTGAGAATTATATTTTGAAGTCATAGAAGGTCACAAAACATCAATTTCTTCAAAAACTAAATATATTTACTTTATAAAATTCTAGGAATACAATTTAAATTCTATCATAATCAAAATATAAATCTCTATAAAATATTGTAATCTGTAGAAAAAACATCATCTAAAATAGTGGATCAATAATCTGTAATATCGAAGAAACAATCGTTCAAGAAACACGAAGAAAACTCAACAAAACAGTCAGCCAAGCAGCTGCCAGTCAACCATCAAATCAGTTCAAAAAAGCAATGGTCGACCGACATGCAAAATTTCCTAAATCAACTAATTGACAGTCGACTATCAGTTCATGTGTAAAATCTTGACAGTCGACCGACAATTCCAAGATTTGACAGCTTTAATATTCGTGCACGTTTTTACTAATACTTCGTTAAATCTTTGTAAACTCATAAATTTGCAAAACAAAATTTCTGAGATGATCAAATACAACTTGTATAACATATAGGAGTTTATAAAACTAATCAAAAGTTCATTATGATCATAAAAGAGCAAATTCTATTAAAATCTTCAAAAACAGTGACTATGAATATGTATATATGTATATAGGTGTGTTCAAGTATCAGTTAAGCATCAAAATCCATCAAATAGGAGTAGTATAATGTTTATATTCAATCTCAGCATCAAAACAATCAAGATTCAGTTTGAAAACTTCATAAAACACAAAAACTCAATCTCGGCTGTATATTAACAGACCCGAAAACAAAATCCCCCCTTTTCATGGCAAGAAGTGATCTTTTTGATCCAATAACCCCTCTTGAACTTGCTAAGCACACACACAACCTCTTAAATCAATTTGCCCATGAACATAAGCAATTACAACACGTAAATAACCAAGTTTTGTTCATCAAAGTATCGAAACAGAGTGTACACTTAACATACACAGTAAAAGGTCAACTTTTTATTCTTTTTATGTAATACTCATCATACAACTCATAATAAACACTCAAAACAACAAGAATATGAAGGAAACAACCTACTCATGATTTATGTTAGGTTCTTTAACGATCTCAAGTCAGCTATATAGAGTTTTAATTACCAATAGCATAGTTTTCATGAAAGATTCAATCTTTATTCATCCATCCATCAATAATTCATTATATCAACATACAATCCTCTACCATGCTTTCTAATAGACAAATCATCACATACAACATGCATAGAACAATAAGAAATTAAACATATGTCACTCACCTTATTGAAGAATCAACCGAAATAATAATGAGAATAAGAAAAGTCCTTCCTTTCGCAAGAAAACCAAGATCCTCGCTTTGAAACTTCAAGAAATCAATAATAAAGAAAAACCGTTTGTGTAGTGCAGCAAAGAAATGGCTGCACTCTCTTTTAAATAGGCTGGAAATTGATGTATTAGGGTTTTGAATAGGTTTTGCAAATATCCCTTTTGGATATATCTTACATATATAAATCCTTATACTTGGAAATTAGATAAACCAATTAAATTCAAATTTAAAAACGAAACAACTACTCCATACCTGCCGGCACCAGGGTTTAAGGCCAGAAAAACAAATTTGTAATTTTTGCCTCTAAGTGGCAATTTTGCAAAAAGACCCTTCTTTAAGAAGTTAGCGAAATAACCCAAATCTATTATAACAAAAAAGTAAACTTTTTACCTCTGAGTTGACTAGGCACCATGCTCATCCCAAAAATACAAAAATCTTGAGTTTTCACTCCAAGTGGTAATTTTGCACAAAACTCTCTTTTTTGTAATATTTGCAAATATGCCAAATAAATATCAAAAAAATCCAGAAAATTCACAAATAATACCCACTAATAAATAATAGGGTTTCCCAAATAATTTCTGACTTTGAACTTCCCAATAAAATATTTGCACGTGTAAAAAGATAAATTTCAGAAAAATATTTATTAAATCATCAAAATCATTTTAATTCATTTATTAATCTCAAAAACATTATTTAAAAATCTAGGGTGTTACATGCAGGCCTATTTACGGAGCATACGGGTGCATTTGCGTGTCGATGGTCGGCGGGGCCTATTCACGGGATGTACTAGTGTATCTGCACGTCGAGGATTTCGCAAACCTATTCATGAGGTACACGTTAGGGAGGAGATTCTTCCTAGGGGTCAGAGCTATTCTTTCATGATGCTTGCGCATCGAGGGTTGACATGCCTATTTGCGAAGTATTCTGGATCTTGTTTCTATCACCGTAGTAGGATTAGTTGCATAATGAGAGATCTAACCCTATAAAGTACGTGGAGAACGATAAGGGCTTGCACCGGACCTATGTAGTATGAAATGCATAGAATCCGACAAGTATGCATTAGAGAGTCATCATATTGTATTTCTATTTTTTTGACTTGGTTTTATGCATATTTGTTTTCTGTTTTCCTAAACTTGACACTTAGTTTAGTTTCACTAAATGTTCATTTTATTTATGTTGCATTTCTTTTGATGTCACTCACACCGTTATGGTTGAAGTTTTGGAGGTTAGGGTGATCTCTAGCCTCATATTTTGCAGGTAAGTACCTATAGCTTGGGATTTGGATGCTTGCGATAGAATGATAATGTGGCTTATGTAAATTGTAAATGAATGTGTTGTAAAAGAAAGAATTGTAATTCAAGGTGTTTAATTTTTCAGTGTGTTTTGTGGAGAATTGATGTAATAAAAGTTGAAAATTTTATTCTGTATTGTGGATATGTTTACTATTACATTGAGGTAGATGATGGAAATTGTGCCACGTATTTCTGAGATATTATATTAAAAATTCGGGGCGCTACAGAAGTTAGTATCAGAGCATGCTTCAATAGTAATAATAAACATGGTATAAAAAATAAATCTAGGTGTGGACATTAGAGCGTGCGTACCTAGGGGTGGACATTAGAGTGTGAGTATCACAAAGAATTAAAACATGATGTTATGATTTGGGGTATGATTGAGGTTTTGTCATGCGGTATTGATGTGAATGTGAAATGTGTTGTGATGCTCTAACTTTTCCCTCATTTTGCAGTAATCAGTATAATGGCAGGACCCAGGACCAGGAATGGTAGAAATGGTGATGGGGCTGAGAGTTCCCATGGGGCTGGACTTGATCTTCAGACTAAGGTTGCCAGGGTGTATCAAACCTTGAACGCATTCATGGCAGCCAACATGGCACAAAATCTGAATCAAGGAGCTGGACCAGTGTTTGTTAATGTTAATCCAATTAAGTAGGTTAAGTCTTTCAAGCAGATGAAGCAACCTGTTTTTTAGGGGCAGTCTGATCTAAATGAGGCTGATGATTGGATTAGACAGATGGAAGTGGTCTTCGAAGTCTTTGAAATCCCAGCAGTCAATAAGGTAAAATTGGCTACAATGCAGTTAGAGAAGGACGCTTGCATCTGGTGGCAGACAGTGAAGAGGAATTTTGGAGATCAACAGGTGACTTGGAGGCTTTTCTGGAAGAGTTCAGGGATCGTTTCTTTCCTCTGGATATTCAGGAGAAGAAAGCAACATAATTCTTGAATCTACAGCAAAGCAGCATGTCAGTGTGCGAATATGAGACTAAGTTTTCCCAGCTATCAAGGTATGCATCGGAGCTGATTGTTGACGAGGCGAAGAAGACCAAGAAATTCGAGCAGGGCTTGAGGCCGAATTTGAGGTCGCGGATGATACCGTTGGGCATCAGAAGGTTTGATAAGCTGGTCAGGAGAGCAGTTATGACAGAAGAAGATATGGATCAGTTCCAGAAGAAGCAGGAGACCTGGAACAGAAACAAGAGGCCAGCAGCTAGTCATAGTGGGAAAAGGATCCAAGTGAAGCAGGGCAGGTTCAATAGGCTAGAGCAGAAGGCACCCACTATTCAAGGTCTATTTCAATTGTGGAGAAGCATGCCACTATTAGTCAGCATGCACCAAGCCACCTAAGGCGCGGGTTTGCTATCAATGTGGTCGTGAAGGGCATTTTAGACCAAACTATCCGTAGTTGAAGAAGGAAGGTGCAGGCAGAGGCAGATTTCAGAGGCAGGGGCGAGTGTTCGCATTAACTGAGGATGTGATCCAGGGTATACAAGAATTTTAAATTTATTTATTCGAAGTATTAAGTAAAACTTTGTTTAAGAATAAATTGTAGATTTGAGTATCATTCTTCATGTAACAAGATTTATCTTGATTAATGGAATAAAAGCAAAAGTTTTATTTGAACTGGTACTTCGCATACATTTGTGTCGCCCAATTTTGCTAAAGTTTTAGGTGTGGAACCTAAGGTTTTTCCAGGCAGAGTCGTTTCGGTGGCAACACCAACAGGGAAGGAATTGATTGCTGATCGATATTACTAGGGTTGTGATATCGAGATTGGTGGGAGATTATTTGGCATTGATCTCATTGAGCTGCAAGTCATGGGTATGGATGTGATCGTCGGCATTGATTGGATGGAAATATATGATACCACAATTGAATGCAAGAAGAAATAGGTGTTAGTGAAAGCACCAGGAGGTCTTGCAGTGACTTTTCAGGGGAAGAGGAAGGACCCAAAAGTGACTGCAATGATATCTAAGTTCATGATTCCAGAGGAAGTCAGAAGCATTCCGGATATCAAGGATTTTCCTACAGTATTTTTGGAAGATTTACCGGGATTGCCGCCGCAGCGAGATGTTGAGTTCTATATTAATGTTCAGCCGGGGAGTGCTCCAATTTCTAAGGCTCCGTACAGGATGGCACATATAGAGCAAGATGAAGTTAAGAAGCAATTGAGGAATTGCTGAATAAGGGATTCATCAGGCCAAGTTCTTCACCATGGGAGCACCAGTGTTGTTAATAAAGAAGAAAGATGGGTCAATGAGGATGTGCACTGACTATCGGGTGTTGAACAGGGTGACTATACAGAATAAGTATCTGCTTCCATGGATTGATGAATTGTTTGATAGGCTTCAGGGAGCAGCTGTATTTTCGAAGATTAATTTGCAGTCAGGGTATAATCAGGTTCGTGTCAAGGAGGAAGATTTGAGTAAAACAGTTTCCAGGATTCGTCATGAACTTAATGAGTTTTTGGTAATGCCATTCGGAGTGACGAATGCACCGGCAGTGTTCATGGATATGATGAATCAGATTTTATAGCCATTTATTGATTCCTTCGTGGTGGTTTTCATAGATGATATTCTGGTATATTCGAAGTCGGAGGAAGAGCACTCTAAGAACTTGGTAGAAGTATTGAAGAAATTACAGGAGCATAACTTGTATGTCAAGCTGTCGAAGTGTGAGTTTTGGAAGTTTGAGGTAGCTTTCCTTGGTCATATCCTTTCTAAGGAGGGAGTCGCCACCAATCCTCAGACGGTTGAAGCCGTTAAAAATTGTCCCAGGCCAATGACAGTGAAGGAAGTCATGAGTTTTTTGGGTTTGGCTGGGTACTACAGGAGATTCATTCAGGGCTATACACAAATCGCAGTTCCTTTAACAAGGTTAACTCGGAAGAATGTGACATTCACATGGACTGATAAGTGTGAGGCAAGTTTCCTTGAGCTAAAGGAGAGGTTGACGACTGCTGCATATCTTAACTTTTCCGCAAGCCGGGAAGGACTATGATATCTTCAGTGATGCATCTCTCAAAGGTTTGGGGTGTGTCTTGATGCAGGAAGGGAAGGTTATTCCGTATGGTTCAAGGCAGTTGCGTCTGCATGAGAAGAACTATCCGACGTATGATCTGGAATTGGCAGCTATTATCTTTGCTTTGAAGCAGTGGAGGCATTATGTGTATGGAGAGAAGGTCAACATGTATACCGACAACAAGAGTCTGAAGTACATTTATCAGCAGAAGGATCTAAACCTTCGGCAGAGAAGGTGGTTGAAAGTGTTGGATGACATTCGTCCTGAGATCAAGTATCATCCATGCAAGGCAAATGTGGTGGTCTATGGGCTTAGTCAGAAGTGCAGTTTGTTTAGTTTAATCACTACTCAAAGAGAGTTGGCAACAGAGTTTGATCAGGCAGGTATTGAGGTTATACTACAAAGTTTTGGGAGCATCTTTGGCTCAGTTGAGGCTACAACCTTCTTTGAGAGAGCAGATTATGGAAGGTCAGAAATCAGATGCAGAGATTCAGAGGATGTTGCAGCAGGTTTTCGAAGGCAAGTTATCAGAGTTCTGTGTCTAAGATAGAGTTCTATGGTTGAGTGAAAGGTTGTGTGTTCCGGAAAATGCATATTTGAGAGAGAGAGAGTATGTTGCAGGAGGCACACAGTACCTTATTTTCAGTACATCCTGGAGGCACAAAGATGTACAAGGACATCGAACTGCACTTTTTGTGGTCCAGTATGAAGAGCGATGTGGCAGACTTTGTGGCAAGGTATCTGACTTGTCAGCATATCAAAATAAACAATAAGAGGCCTGGAGGTTTGTTGTAGCCTTTGCCCATCCCGGAATGGAAGTGGGAGAATATCAACATGGATTTCATTACAGTGTTGCCGAAAAGTCTGAAGGACAATGACTCAATTTGGGTTATTATGGACCGTTTGACTAAGTCAGTTCACTTTCTACCTATGAAGATTACTTGGTCGTTGGAGAAATTGGCAGAGTTGTACATTGCTGAGATTGTGAGACTCCATGGAGTTCCTGTATCGATTGTTTCCAACAAGAATGCGAGGTTCACGTCGAGATTTTGGAAGAGTTTGCGAGCAGCTTTGAGTAACAGAATCGATTTCAGTACTACTTTCCATCTGCAGACCGATGGTCAGACTGAAAGGGTGAATCGGGTATTGGAGGATATGCTGAGGGCTTCTGGTATGGATTTTGGTGGTAGTTGAGAAAGGTACTTGGCATTGTTTGAGTTTGCTTATAAAAACAGTTACCATGCGAGTATCGGGATGGCTCCGTATGAAGCTCTGTACAGGAGGAAGTGCAGGACACCTGTTTGTTGGTATGAAGTTGGTGAGAGGCAGATGTTTGGGCCTGAGTCATGCAGCAGACATCGGAAAATATCGAGCTGATTCGTAGGAGATTGGTCGAGGCTCAGAGTCGGCAGAAGAGTTATGCAGACACTCGACGATGAGACTTGGAGTTTGAGGTTGGAGATGCAGTTTTTCTCAAGGTGTCTCTGACTAAAGGAGTGATCAGGTTTAGAAAGGGGGGCAAGTTGGTGCCAAGGTACACTGGGCCATATAGGATTTTGGGGCGACTTGGTAAAACGACATATAAGTTGGAGCTACCGGAGGAATTGGCACAAGTGCATGACGTGTTCCATGTGTCGATGTTGAGGAAGTATGTACCGAATAAGAATCATCAGTTGGTGGAAGTGCCTGAAGGTCTACAGCTAAACTTGAGTTACAAGGAGCAGCATGTAGAGATTGTTGATTGTAGGGAGAAGGTGTTGAGGAATAAGGTGATACCTATGGTCAAGGTATTGTGGAGGAACCAGCCGTTTGAGGAAGCTACTTGGCAGCCGGAGGATCTCATGCAGAAGGATTCTCCTGAACTTTTTGTATGATTGTAATTTTTTGATTAAATTGTATTCTTTGAGTTTAAATTGTATTCTCTTATATGACTGTATTCTTTAAACTATATTTCTATTTATGCGACTGCATTTTTGCTTATATTGTTTGGTCCCTAATAGTAGTAGTTCTGAGGATAGAACTAGTCTAAGTAGGGGATGATGTAACACCCTAGATTTTTAAATAATGTTTTTGAGGTTTATAAATGAATTAAAATGATTATGGTGCTTTAATAAACGTTTTTCTAAAAATTATCTTTTACAAGTGCAAAACACGTGCAAATATTTTCTTGGGAAGTTCAAAGTTAGAAATTATTTTGGGGAAAAATCTATTATTTATTAGTAGGTATTATTTATGAATTTTCTGGATTTTTCTTATATTTATTTGGCATATTTGCAAATATTACCAAAAAATGGGCTTTTGTGCAAAATTACCACTTGGAGTAAAAACTCCAGATTTTCGGATTTTTGGGCTGAGCATGATGGCTAGCCAACTCAGAGGTAAAAAAATTACTTTTTTTAAATAGGTCTGGTTTATTTCACAAATTTCTTAAATAAGGGTCTTTTCGCAAATTTACTTTTTTAAAAATTGCCACTTAGAGGCAAAAATTACAAATTTGTTTTTCTGGACATAAACCAATGCCGACAAGTATTAGGGTGGTTATTTTTGTTTTTAAATTTAAAGTGAATTGGTTAATTTAATTTCCAAGTATAAGAATTTATATATGTAAAGATATATTCAAAAGGGATATTTTGCAAAACCTATTCAAAACCCTAATTACCCTAATTCCCGACCTATTTAAAAGAGAGTGCAGCCGTTTCTTTGCTGTACTACACAAAGGGTTTTCTTTATTATTGATTTCTAGGAGTTTCGAAGCGAGGATCTTGGTTTTCTTACGAAAGAAAGGACTTTTATTATTCTCTTTATTATTTCGATTGATTCTTCAATTAGGTGAGTGACATATGTTTGATTTCTCGTTGTTTTATCCATGTTGTATGTGATGATTTGTCAATTAGGAAGCATGTTAGAGGATTGTATGATGATATAATGAATTATTGAAGGATGGATGAATAATGATTGAATCTTTTCATGAAACTATGCTATTGATGATTAAAATTACATATAGATGGGTTGAGATTGTTAAAGAACCTAATAGAAATCATGAGTAGGTTAATTTTTTTCATATGCTTACTGATTTTTATGGGTTATGATGAGTATGTATGTTGTATAATGCACAAATTGATTAAAGATGAACTTTTACTTTGTGAGTACATTTGCTTGATCTATTCTTGAAGTTTGATGAGTATAACTTGATAAATACATGTCAAATTTTGCTTTTATTCATGGGTAAACTGATGTTTAGTAGTTGTATATGAGCTAATGAATTACAAGAGGAGTTTTCGGATCAAAGAGATCAAGTTTTGGATGTTGTGAAGAGGGGTATATTTCGGGTCTGACTAGGTTCAGCCGAATTTGGGTTTTGTGATTTTTATGAAGTTTTCGATTGAGATTTGATCTGTTTTGATACTGAGATTGAATCTAAACATTATACTACTCCTATTTGATGAATTTTGAAGCTTTACTGATGCAAACACACATATATACACTTCTTATATCTATATTTACTGTTTTGAAGTAGTTTCGATGAAAATTTATTCTTTTATGATCTTGATGTGGTTCTGATTTGTTTTATAAATTTCAGTACGTTAGACAAGTTGTATTTGATCATCTCAGGATTTTTTTTTTTTTGCAAATTTATGATTTTACAAAGATTTAGTGAAGTATGAGTAAAAATGTGCACGAATTTCAAAGCTGTATTTTACTTAACATGACAGTTGACCGCCTAGTAATCGTAATAAGGTTGATAGTCGACTGTCAATTATTGGGTTTTCAGATTTTTGATCGACAGTCGACCATCGTGTTTTGCACTGTCTTTGACAGTCGACTATCAGCTGCTTGGCTAATTGTTTTCTTGAGTTTTTCTATTGTTTTTCTTGAACAATTATTTCTTTGAACTTATGGATTATTGATCTATTGTTTTAGATGATGTTTTTACAGAAAGTTATATTTTGATTTTAATAGAATTTAAAATGTATTTCTATGACTTTATAAAGTGAAATATATATGGTTTTTGAAGAAATTGATGTTTCGTGACTTTATATGACTTCAAAACATGATTCTCAGTTATCTAATGGATTTAATATTTTATTTCAATTCTGGAATTTATTAGTACATTAAATGAGTTTGGATTTTGCTGATTTAAAGAGTTTTCTTGACATAAACGTTTTGATGATGAAATAAAGAGTTTTATTGAAAGTTTTGGTGTTGATATTCGTTTTGAGAATCTCTAGTAGTTGAGTGGGAGTCCTGAGAACCGGCAGATGTGATTTTGTGTATTTTGACTAGTTGGGTCTTAGGGTTATTGTTGTGGAATTAAGTCCGGCAGAATACACTAACTCTAGAGATGTGGATTTGTGTTTTAATAATAATCAACCTAAAGACACACTAATGGATTTGTGATAGAACTTAGAAAACGTAAGTATATGCTTTAGGGGTCTAGTCCAACGGATGCGTTCCAGGACTGTGTGTTGTTCTGTCTCGAGAGGACATTTGGTATGTTCGCGTATCGAGGGTCTGCAGGCCTATTTACGGAGCATACGGGTGCATTCACGTGTCGAGGGTCGGCGGGCCTATTCACGGGATGTACTAGTGTATCTGCACGTCGAGGGTTTCACGAACCTATTCATGGGGTACACGTCAGGGAGGTGATTCTTCCTAGGGGTCAGAGCTATTCTTACATGATGCTTGCGCGTCAAGGGTTGTGATGCCTATTCGCAAATTATTCTGGATCTTGTTTCTATCACCGTAGTAGAATTAGTTGCATAACGAATGACCTAACCCTATAAAATGGAGAACGTTAAGGGCTTGCACCAGACCTATGTAGTATGGAATGCTTCGAATCCAACAAGTATGCATTAGAGAGTCATCATATTGCATTTTTGTTTTCTTGACTTGTTTTTATTTATGTTTGTTTTCTATTTTCCTACACTTGACACTTGGTTTAGTTTCACTAAATGTTTTCATGCTTCATTTATTGTTATTTCATATTCCATTCGTTACAACCGTTGATATGTGTAGGTCATCACTTTACTCTTTAAGTTTTATTTATGTTGCATTTCTTTTGATGTCACTCACACCGTTATGGCTGACCCCTGTAGTTTTGGTGGTTAGGGTTATCTCTACCCTCATGTTATACAGGTAGGTACCTATAGCTTGGAATTTGGATGCTTGTGGTAGAATGATAATGTGGCTTATGTAAATTGTAAATGAATGTATTGTAAAAGAAAGAATTGTAATTCAAGGTGTTTAATTTTCCGCTGTGTTTTGTAAAGAATTGATGTAATAAAAGTTGAAATTTTTATTCTGTGTTTTGGCTATGTTCATTATTACATTGAGGTAGATGCTAGGAATTGTGCCACGTATTTCTGAGATATTATATTGGAAATTCGGGGCACTACAAGCTGGATGCTAACCACATCCACACGATCAACATTAGCAACTCGAGCAGCGATCAACAACTGCTCCATCCGAATAAGCCATTGCTCGGCCTCCAGCGGCGACGCAGTGCCCGAAAACTTGTTCGGTGCAGCCTCATGAAATCTGCCACTGTGTCGGGCCTTTGTGGCAATGGCCCAGGTGTAGGTACAGCGGCAGCTCGATTGGCCACCTCCAAGGTGGCCCTCATCAATTCATTGTGCTTCTGCTGAAGAATCATTATCTGCTGCATCGTCTGAAGAATAGCAGCATTATCTGGCTGCTCATCCCTCGGATGGGAAGAGGAAAAAGCTCCGCGAGCCATAGCCTGAAACAATATCAAATAGGATCAGTACCCAGATTATATGTTGGTTATTATATGTTCATGTGATCAATGTAGTGCGCATATTATTGAGTTAACCTGGTTAGAGCCAAACCTGACTAACAAATTAGCCAAATAGGACTAACACCTTAGCCAAACTGGGCCAAATACCACTAAAAACCCTGTCACGCCCCGCTTTCCAAAATACGGAATACAAGAACATAACGAAGGCCCAGCGAATGATGTAAACACCATCCATGAGCTGTACCAGTCTAACTCAAACAATATGAACAACAAACACAACCACGCAAGAGAATATAATCACATGAATCAAAGAACAAATCCAATAATAAATGAAATGTTTCAAAACATATTATCCAATATAATATCCAATATCTGGGAAAACAACTCCGAGACAAAAGCCCAAAACAATGTATAATATCAAAGACAAAGTTCAAAGGAAAGATATATAGCATGAAATAATTCAAGCAGTGAAATCTTCGGCTCTATCTTCTAAAATCGTTGCTCACCAATTTCTTCTAATAGTGTTCCTTCAGTACCTGAAAACTCTAAAAAGAGAGAAAATAATGTCCTTAGAGCAATTCATTGACAGCAAGTAGTGGAAAATAAGGAATGATAGGAAATACGATATATAAAAAATAAGGGACGGGATCAAAGTCAAGAACAAAATCAAGGATTGGTAGTAATATCAAAGGTCTATATTTAATCATGCATTAATTAATGATGTCAATTTAACTTCTATATTGATGACTGTATACGGGATCAAGCATGAAATGCCAAATGTGGGTTATTTTTCATTTTATTAACCTATCTAGTACACGTACTACTACATCTCATTCCACAGGTTCAGCACAAGCAAACAATGAACGTTTTAGACTGATGGTGAACTCAACAGATCGTGTACTCGGTAACAAGATGACAAGATATCATGACAGCGTGATCAGACAATGACAAGCATTTCTCCACCTTCCATGTAATTAACCATGCAAGTAAGAAGACCTTTACCGAGTACAGTTTCCGAATGTTCACTACCAAGTCAGCCCATAATAACCCAGTTTGTTAATATTTTATTTCATCCTATGTGAGCATTCAAGAAGGTGTCAAGATTGTATCATGCTAAGTGTGACTAATTCTACTCATTACAGACAAAGAAAGAAGTAAATATATTAAATCAATACAAATCATACAATCTGGACAACATGACGAAACAGTACAAAAACAGAGATTCCCGCTGCTACAGAAAAGCAAATCTGGATCCGTCAGAAGTTCAAGAAACTACACTCTCTACTGGTTCCAGCGCATATTCATACGACATATAAATATAACATAAACTGGGTTCAAATTCCTATTCTTTTCAGATTTTATGTTCAGGCAGCAGGTTATAGATTGTGTTTACATATATGTTTCAGTTATGAAAACTTATTAATTAAATCTACAAAAATTCAAGGTTATTTCTACACATGTCTTGTCTCATTCAAATTAATTTCATATTTTTATTTACTGTTAACATGTTCTGTTTATTAATAAATCAGAATAATACGCATGAAATGGGGAATCTAAAAATCCACACCTAGCAGTACTAAAAGATGGAATTCAATTCCACCTAAAGTTCTGGAAAATAGACACATGGGGCTACAATTCATATTTACAAAGTTCTTTCATATTACCAAAGTAATAGGTTTGAAATTCTGATACAAAAGGAAGTAAACAACAGGCCAGAAAATAGTTTAATAAGAATAGGCATTAATTTCATCATACAAGCATATAATTCATGATAATTAATAGACAAAGTGCTATTTGATGATTAACATGCAGTTTTCAAGATTATGATGCAATTTACAGTCATGGCAATTAGTCCATCAAATCAAATTCATTCGGAAAGATTCAATACATCAAACAATTCTATAGCATGGATCTAGTTATATTTTTTATGTAATTCGTGCATAAGCAATGTGCAACAGGAAATAGGGTTTGAATCAAAGATAAATGCACGAGGTCAAGGATATCTCAGGTTAGCTCGTGTAAACACTCAATATACTCAACGGAAGATAAATGGGCTAACAATATGATGATTAAAAAGTGATCTACTTGCAGGAATCAACAAAATTCTTGAACAAAAATAATCAAACTAGTTCAAGAGAGACTTGCCTTTTAGACGGTAAATCTGAATATAAAGAATAACATGATGGGATCCCGGTCGACAAAACATGAACAACGCAGGCACGAAGCACGTGCAAACCTGTGCAACAGAACACAGCAACTCCAACCCTCTTCCACAAAATAGCACACGGCGAATCCCAATCAAAACGGCACACAGCCAGTGGCGAATCTCCCACTCCCGAACACCAGACAGCGGCAAATCGATGGGGAGAGAGGGAGTCAGCAGCGGGGTTGACAGCGACTAGCGAGGGACGTCGACTGGCAGCGCGGGGGGCTCCAAGTGGTGATGTCATGGGCAGCTCGACGGCAGGAGGAACTGGGGTGGCAGAGCACTCTGTTTCTTCCAAAATAGAGGAGCAGCGGTGGTCAACGGGATCAGCAATAGGGGTGAAGGTGGTGGGATGGTGAAGTCGATCTTAGAGGTGGTTGGGGTGACTACGATGAGGGGCGACGGGACAGGGAAACGAGGTGGAGAGTGCAGGTGGCCCGGCAGGATGGGTTTCGACAGAGGGGGGAGATGAAGGTGACGGCGGGGTGCTTCAGTGGTTAGATGAGAGGGTGACGAGGACTGCGAATGACGATCGGAGTGGCAGAGGAGCACGACGGAGGGCGGTCAATGGGTTTGGGTGAAAACAGAGAGTTGGGGATGAGGTGATAGAGAGCGGCGAAAGTTAGGAGAGAAAGGATTATTAATAGGGTTAATAATTAATTAGGGTTTAGGGGGTATTTATATAGGGGATTAGATGTTGGGTTTTGGGTTGCGGGTTAACGGGTTAAAGGCATTGGTTTAGGATCCAAAAAAGAAAAAGAGATTGAATTAAATTGGATATGAATATAATGGATCAATATAAACCCAACACAAAAGTGTAAAATTACTAATGAGCCAAAAATTCAGGGTTCAAGCCAAAAAGGGTACAGAATGATCAAAAGAGAATAAATGAGCCCAAAGAAAAGCAAGATTTATTATTGAAAAGAGATTCGAATACAATAGTCAAGAAAGAAGAAAATTACAATAAAAATCCAAAAACAGAAAAATAGGGTTTACAAATATGGTGATTTGTGTGATGATACGTGTAACTTGTTCATAAGCATGTTGGATTGGTGTAGGTTTTGTTGGTAAAATTGTTGTTAAATTGGTTATTTGTTCATAACTCTTGCTATTTGAACATTGGTTAATTATGATGTATGAATTAAGTGTTTTGGTTATACGAATTATGCCTACATTGTACTAAGTGTGGATGATTTGTACTAAATTTATTTGTGTAATTAACCTAAAATAACATATATTGTACTAAGTTAGTACTAATTAATCTAAGTCCACAATGCATATCTGCAATATGTGATGCGAGTAACATTGTGATTATATATGCTATACTTCAGTAACATTGTGAGTAATATTGTGACTAACATTGTATAT
Source organism: Hemerocallis citrina (assembly GCA_017893485.1). Lineage (NCBI taxonomy): Eukaryota > Viridiplantae > Streptophyta > Magnoliopsida > Asparagales > Asphodelaceae > Hemerocallis > Hemerocallis citrina. Next base: position 252,816,541 of record CM030358.1, read on the forward strand.
AGACGTCTGTCGAATTATGATGATAGTTATAAGGCATTGTAACTGTCACGCCTCGCTTTCCAAAAATACGGAATGCAAGCACGTGATGTTGGCCCAACGAATGACTTGCGTCATTCATAAGCTGTTATCGATTCAACTCAAGAATATAACAAGAAGCAATACAACCACGCATGCAATGAGAGGATAATCACATGAATAACAATACTTGTAATTTAAGCATGAAATAACCAATTATAATAATAATCCAACATCTGGAAACAACAATAACAATATTCAGGTCAAAATCCCACAATACAAAGAAGTAACAATGTTCAATCATTTAAGTCTTCATAACAAAACAATTATTATTTAGACAGCAACGCGATCAATTCTTTCGCCATTGTTGTTCTCCCAATCCATTAGGTAATTCTCCTTGATTACCTGTAAGCTCTTCATCTAAAGAGAGAGAATAATGTGTCCTTAAAGCAAGTCGTGGACAGCAAGTAAAGAAACAGGGAAACAATGACAATAACGATATAACAAGACTTCAATGAATGATGGAATCAATAGCATTGAACAATGGCAAAATGATAATGATGTAACATGCGATAACGATGATCAATAACGATAACAATAAACAATAGCAATAACGATAAACAATAACGATAATAATGTTCAATAACGATGACAATAGGCAATGATGATGCGATGACAATCTTAAGTCTATTATTCATTTTAGTCCTAACTAATGCACATACTACTGCGTCCCATACCACAGGTTCGATGCATACAAACAATTTCGTTTAGACTGAAGTGGTAGATTGGGATACTGTGGTCAGTAATCCAACAATAAATCGATAGCACTAGCCGACACAATATTTTGGAAAACAATGCCCACAATTCCGAGTACAGTCACTATATCCTCAACTACTCTAGTCAACCCTTAAACCCCGGCTTGGTTAACAATTCTTTATTCAATAAAAAGGTAATAATTGTTGACAATGTTATGGAAGCAATAGGGAACAATAGGGACAATAATATCAATGGGGAACAATAAAATGATTAATAGGAAACACTATAATGATGACGATACAACATTAAGATCATACAATGCAATTCATACAATTCAAATGCATCAATATAACAATATGAATTCGATTATATTATTAAAACATGGAAGACTCAATTCTGGACAGCAGTAGGTTGCTGTAGCAAAATTGGGTTTTCCGCTGCTACAGGATAGAAAATGTAGATCTGTCAGAAGTTCAAGAAACTAGACTTCTGTCCGGTTCCAATGCATATTTAAAGCCCAAATTCCGACAACAGTAGCTAGGTCAATTACAGGATACAGGTTCTGGTTGGTTATCGATGTTAACTAGTTACAATTATAAAAGCAGTAAATATTCATTTTAAAAATAAGAAAAAATAATTTTCATGACCCTAAGCATGTTAACTATCAATCTGGAAATTATCATGGCAATATTTGATCATTAGTTCATCTATTTAATCAGTTTAACATGGTATATGCATAAATCTGAAAATAAAATGCAGTAGCAGTAAAATGATCATAACTCATGCAATATAAGTTGGAATTCAATAATTCTTGATGTTATGGAAACTAGACACATGGGGCTACCTTTCATATTCAGGAAGTTATTGATTTTGATGACAGAATCTTAGTCAAAACAGCATGACAATGTTAAGGTTGACAGTAAATTTCAGGATCTTGATATTTTTTTCATGAACAAAATAATTAAATTGTTATAGATGATGAGTTAAGGGTTGACAACATAAATCAAAACAAGCTACATCTACGTGAACATGGTATTGAGATGTAAAATATCCATAATCTTACTAATCATAATCAACCAATACACCAACATCAATCATATGAATAATCAACTCTAGCATACAATCTACAATAGTTGTGTGACGTCATGACATGAATTACAATGACAATCCCTATTCATATATTCAATAATTAACTACAAGAATACATGCAGATCTCCATAAATCAGAGACAAAAAAATGGCACGAAGTCAGGACTACTACTTGGATTCGCTCGTGTAAATCCGTAGTATCCCAACGAAAGATAATAATAGACAATATACGATAATCAATATAGATCTACTTGCGGGTTCAATAAACAATCTCGAACACAATACAATAACTATTCAAGGGAAAATGACTTGCCTTAATGACGATTAGATCTCAATATAGGGAATAACGGGATTAGGATCTCAGAGAAACAATACGTGCAACTCCGTGCAAAGCAACACACAAGGATCGCCAACAAAAGCACATGCAACACGTGCACAAGGAGACAACAGCAGCAAGATCGGCAAGACTATGATAGCGGGCCGGAGCTCGGTGGTAACACAGTAAGACACCAACAGCACAGTAACAACAAGAGCAGTAACAGCAAACAGTGATAAATCTTGACAGCCGATCCCAATGACAAAAGCACACAATAACTCGGCAGCAAAGCTTGGGCTCAGCTCGACTTCGGTGCTGAGCGGCAAGGCAAGGCATCAGCAGGGCAGTGTTGAAGGGTCGTCAACTACCTGCAGTGATGGCCGGCGGCGGTTGGTGGTTGCTCGGGGGGAGGAAGAGCAGTCGGTGAGGTAGGAGGTGAAGGGAATAGGCGCTGACGAGGGCGGGGGTGGCAACTAGGGGTAGTCAACGAGGTTGGTCAGTGGCAGGGCGTCGAAGGGTGCAGTCGATGGAGACGACGGTGGAGACCAGGTGATGGATGATGCTTCGGGTGGTTGCGGGAGGTTGAGGCGGTAGAGGGTCGGCAGAGGAGTTGTTTGTAGGGGACTCGACAACTGTGAAGATGAGGGCAACGAGGATGACTAGCGGTGATCTAGAGACGCCAAGGAGGATGACGATGAGGAGAGGTGGAAGACGGTGGGGCAACGAGGATGACGATGGTGGTTGCAGGCGACGGAAAGATGGATGGCAATGGTGCAGTCAATGATGGAAGCGCTCGAGGGTTGGCTGTGAGGTGGAGGGGATGAGATTGATGGAGTTCGATGGGGAGGACAATGACGAATGGCAATGAGGGTGTAGATGAGCGAATTATGAAGGGCGATAGGGTTGGCCTGTGGTGGTGGCCGATCGAGCGGGGATACGAGGAGGCCGACGGGATGCAAGGGCTTCGGTTGGAAAAGAAGCAAAGGAAGAAGGAGACGATCGAGGGAGATGAAGAGTTAGGGGGGATGACGACTGCATAGGGATTAGGGTTTTTGAATACTAATGGGGGAGATGAAGGATTTGTGTATAAAGAAGAGAGAGAAAGATACGGGGAGTTGGGATCGTGAGGAGTAAATATCTGGGGGGTTCTGTTAGTGGGGATATGGGGTGGTTTTGGGTTTGTGGGTCAAGATCTAATAGGAGGTGGGTTATAGGGTTTGGGTACAAAATGGGTCAAATAGGAGGGCAATTATCAACCCAACAAGGAAAAAGGAAAAAATCCATGAAATTAATTCGAATCAGGGATACAAGAAATAAAATTTAACAATCAAATTGAGATAAAAGGTAGTTCATGAATAATATTAGAATTAATAGTATTCGATACAACAATGGAACAAATTAGAATGTTCTAGAATTACAAAGGGGTTAGAGCATCTCCAACCACGTTAGCTATTTTGGCTAACTAAAATAGCCAAAATGGATAACAAATGGATAATTTGGCTAGTGAAAAAAGTCTCCACTCCAACCAAGTTATCTATTTTGAATAACCATTAATAATTAAAAAGTCCAAAATTAAATAAAATATAAATATAAAATAAAAGCCCATAAAAAATCCTAATACAAAATAAAATTTCCAAGCCCAAAAATAAAATTTTGTAATTTTTGCGATTGATTTCCGCGATTCTGCAACAACAGAAATATAAATGTCGCGATTCCACAATTTTTCGCGATTCCACAATTTTCATGATTGATTTCGCAATTTTCACAGTTGATTTTGCAATTTTTGCGATTGATTTCGCAATTTTCGCGGTTGATTTTGCAATTTTCGCAATTTCGCGATTGATTTCCTCGATTTCGCAATTTTTTGGTTTGGGGAAGAAGTTTAGCGAGCGGTACATACTCGCTAGATCTAGCGAGTGAATATTAGAAATCTATTTTTGCGAGTGGTTTGGCTAGTCCCGTTGGAGCATATTTTTGTCTTTATGTTAGCTATTTTGGCTAAAATTGAAAGATGGCTAGTTGGAGATGGTCTTACAATGGAGATCAATAAATAAAAAATAATAAAAAAAAAAATGAAAACGGGAGTTACAGTAACATTGTGAGTAACATTGTCAAATATTGATTTTTTTAATTAGATATTGATGAATGTATAATTATGTATTATTGATATTACATTTAATTCCTAGAAACTCCCATTTTTTATTTATCGATATATCTAAAACCGAGATACAATCAAATTTGTAGGATTCTCTTTGTAATTGAATATGCCACGAACCCGGTCGACTCATGAAAAAGGAACGAGTAGTAGACCTCCACGTAACCACGGGGCCCCACGTACATGTTATGGTCAACCTTCGGGTGGATCTAGTCGTCATGGTGGACGACGACATGCAAATGTAAGTTTGCAATATATTTATTCGATGAATTTGATTTTCATTTCAAGGATAACACAAATTGTTATATTGATGTTTTTCCCTTTTGTACTATGTAAGTCGAGGCGGGTCCTTCTTCACAACCAAATGAGCCTGGGCCGTCTTCTCAACCAAACGCGCCCGGCCCGTCTACTCAACCAAATGATCCTGACCCGTCTTCTTAACCAAACGCGCCTGGTTTCTCTACTAAACCAAATGAGCCCGGCCCGTCTTTGCCAACACATGTTCCACCGATGGTTCCCGGTCCAATCGATCCAAGGCTCTTCACATTACAAGGGCAACATCGTTCCAAACCCGTGTAGGAGGGAAAGTTTGTAGAGTGTACTTTTCGGGGTCACGTCACTTTGCCCATGCATCCACATATCCACCAGTTATTATGGGGTTGTGGGTTATACGGCTTCGGTTTGATGAGTTCTATTAAGCCCGACCGTCCACTTCTAACCGCCCTTCTTGAAAGATAGCATCCCGCAACACACAGTTTCCATTTGCTGGTGGGGGAGATGACTATCACACTGCAGGATGTTGCAGAACTCACTGGTCTTCCCATCGATGGACAGGCCATTACTGGGACGATGGACTTCAATCCGGAATTTTTAATCCCACAATATCTCGGAGTTGAAGCGGATCCTAGAGCTGTCATTGGCAAATCTCTTAGATTGAAGTGGTTGAAGTATACGTTTACTGACAAGTTAGATGAAGATTCGACCCCTTTCCAAGTCGAGTGCTATTGCCGGGCATATATCATGACATTGTTTGGAGGTGTCATGTTCCCAAACTCCACGGGTGATTCCGTTCCACCATGTACTTACCTATAATTGCTGATCTTGATAGACTTGGGGTGTACAGTTGGGGTAGTGCTACATTGGCAACGCTATACAGGAGTTTGTGCAACTACACTCTTGGTGCGAAGCAGATGAACGGACCGATGTTGTTGCTACAAGTGTGGAGTTGGGAACGCTTACATGTTGGACAACCCATAATAAGTAGGCAATCACCAAAGTGGGTGATCATTCCAGGTGACGAACACTCAAACCTCCGCAGGGTGTCTACTGGTCTGGTTCCCTCACATGGAAGGCTAATCCAAACCGATGCGTAACCTACAACAGGGACGAGTTTGATAGTTTGTCGGATGAATGTCAATTGGGAGCCCTATACCAAGGAGCGTCTAGCTAGATTGCCACCTGTCTGCATGGCGAGTCGCCAACTTTGGTTGACTACGGCTCCACTTATCAACTTCGGTACAGTGTAGGGCTATTTTCCCGATAGAGTTCTCCGACAATTTGGCCTACTTCAAAACATTCTAGTGCGCCAACCATTCAATACAGATATGCATGGTGTTACCGGTATGGGTCGCCAGTCAGCTCACAATTGGGCCGCTTGTTTGCACGCCCTCGTCGATATATGGGATAATCATCGGTATGATCACGTGATTATAAACATTCCCCCATTCGATCTATCTTTACATGGTCCATATATGGCGTGGTATCGGAGAATGACACGTATATATATATATATATATATATATATATATCCAACATACCAAATTCCAGTGAGTGTGCAGGGACTGACTAGGAGACGAGCCGCTGATCCAGCTGACACCCATTCCGTGAATTTACCGATGTTCCAACCGACGGCAACATTGGTTCGGAGTCTCGTAAGTTTTATACATTAAGACTTTATTACGAATTCTCTTATTTTTTAACTTGTGTCGACTTTCAATAAATGATGTGAATTTCTTGTGTAGATGGAACAAACTTGGAATTAAGTTAGAGAATGTGCGAAGGTTTTAAGAAGCAATGTTGCCGAACCAATGGAGGTATTTGCACGGAAAATGGTTGTCATGTCGGGCCCAAGCCGACCTTGTTGGCGAAGGAAACAGATTGGACACTCTATTGAGATGTCCGGTGTATGGAACAGGGTGACGCAAGAAAATGGCATCAAGACCATCCTATCACGAGAGAATGTTAGGAGAACAACGTCAATGAGCAGAGCAATTCGAGGAGCCAGAAGAAGAAGCTGAAGATGATGATGATAACATTCCTCTTTCCGAACTTAATCAAGCAACTCCAAGTCGTCCTAAATGAATGAGGAGACCCCCAGACTTGTTCACCTCCAATCCGTAATCTGTTGAAGATTTGTTGTGTAAGTTTTATTTATTTTGTTATCGTTGTTAAATTGTACAAATTTGGGACTGTAAGATGGATCGTGCACTTTATTTTTTATGTGTCTGTGTTTCTATAACTAGTATAACTACATGTCTATGTTTGCCAAAAAATTTCTCCCGTATCTGTATGGTTTGTATAAGCAGTGGTCTGTGTTTGGGAATGTGTTTGAGAATGTGTGCATGTTTGGCAACATGACCTTCAGGTTTGGAGTTGGGTTTGAGATTTTGAGAATATGTTGATGTGGATTCCGATAATGAGATGTGAATTCAATTATGCGTTTGAGATTTTTTGAGAATGTCATGTGTGTACAACTATAATACATTGGTTTGAGATTTTGAGAATGTCTTGATGTGAAATGCGATCTTGAGATGTAAATTCAATTCTGGGTTTGACATTGTTTGAGAATTTGATGTGTGTACAAAGTGGGTTTGAAAATGTTTGAGAATAAGTTGAGTGTGTACACAGGGATGACCTTCAGAAGTTCACAAACAATTTGCTAATATACCTAGGCTCGCTATCTCAGATAGAGACCCTAGTTCAAACATGGTTGCTAACTGAGATAGTGACTGCGGTTATCCCCAATTATCCAGAGACTTTCAAGTCTCTGGAAGTTAGAAATTACCACATTCGCTATCACATATAGCGACCTTAGTTCAAACAGGGTCACTAACTGAGTTAGCGACTGTGGTTATCCCCAATTATCTAGAGACTTTCAAGTCTCTAGAAGTTAGAAATTACCACAGTCTCTATCTCAGTTAGCGACCCTGTTTGAACTAGGGTCGCTAACTGAGTTAGCTATTGTGGTTATCCCCAATTATCTAGAGACTTTCAAGTCTCTAGAAGTTAGAAATTACCACAGCCGCTATCTCAGTTAGCGACCCTGTCTGAACTAGGGTCGCTAATTGAGTTTAGCGACTGTGGTAATTCCCAATTTTCCAGATACTTTCAGGTCTCTACAAGTAAGAACTTCCAACAGTCACTAACTGAGATAGCAACCCTAGTTCAAACAGGGTCGCTATCTGAGATAGCGACTGTGGTAATTTCTAACTTCCAGAGACTTGAAAGTCTCTAGATAATTGGGGATAACCACAGTCGCTATCTCAGTTAGTGACCCTATTTGAACTAGGGTCGATATCTGAGATAGCGAGCCTAGGTAGATTAGCAAACCGTTTGTGAACTTCTGAAGGTCATCCCTGTATACACACACTCAACACAGACACCATCTCAGAATTCACAGATTGTCACATTTCATATCATCTCAATTTCAATATCAAATCTCAGAATTCACATCTTATATCATCTCAATCTCAAATCTCAGAGCATTCTTCCTTGCATTCATACACTTAAACAACCAAAATAGTACATAATAAAAGTCCACAAATGTAACGGATTTTTCACTAATATAATACATAACTAAATTCCATTACCAAAGTAATACAAAAGACAATAACCCAAAACATGAGTTTGAAATAAATGCAAAATATAATTTATAGACAGCTTTGTGAAGTTTGACTTATTTTTTCCGGCAACGGCGCATATTGTAACCTTTCAAACCACATTTGGAAAAAGTCATCCCCGTACCAGTGCTCGACCCGTCTCTTACATCCATGTCATTACGAATTCTTGTGGTCTTCTGCCATCCTTTCCTGCAACGACGTAGTCTCGTATCAGCAATGAGGCATGGTCCACTAAGCACAGGCCAATATGCTGAATCTAGTGTCGGATTAAAGGTGGGAGCCCTATGTCTGTGCTAAGGTACTAGTGGAATAAAATGTGTCGACAAATGGCTTGTAATCAATTGCACGATATGCACAAGCTGCCAGCACATGGGAACATGGAATATGACACAGCTGAAATTTCTGATAAGTGCATGTTCTACTACCCAAATTCACGCTGTGCAGGTTCCCACCTTTTGAATTGCCACCTACTCTTCATATACCCGTTTTGACTGAAAAACTCCCGGTTGTTGATGAAACATTGTGACTTCATGCAAGTTTGCTATCTCATGACGGAAATCGATCAAATCCTGAACCCTTGGAGCGAAAATTTTTCCTTTACCTATAAGTGTATTTGCTAATTGCCGACGAGTGACAAAGTAAGAATTTAGGCGGTACAAGATCATTTCCACAATTGCAGTTACGGGTAAACTACGCACACCTTTCAAAACCGAATTGAAAACTTCCAATAGGTTTGTAGTCATAATGCCATATCGACGATCTCCTTTGCCATGAAGAGCCCATTTCTGAACAGGTTTCTCCTTCAACTAGGTAGCCGCCTCTACATTAACAGTTTCCAGCTCAGCGATTTTACTGTGAATTTTTTTTGGTTGGTTTTGGCATGCTATTATTTTAACTTTTTTCCTTATAACTTTGCTACCAAATTTGGTGAAGAAATTTGTAGCAAAATATTGCATACAATAACGATGATATGCATTTGGTTCATTCCATGCTCCGTTTTGCATTTCCATGGCGGCCAATATACCTGCATGACGATCGGAGATAACACATAATCCAAACAGATCAGTCACAAAAAAATGAATGCAGCTCATGAACCATATCCATGTATATACACTCTCTCCATCAACTATTGCAAACGCAAATGGAAAAAGGTTATCATTCGCATCCGGTGAAACGGTAATAAACAAACACCCCTTGTATTTTCCATACAAGTTTGTTCCATCAACACTTATAACAGGTCTGCAAGACTTGAACCCTTCAATCGAAGCACAAAAAGCCCAAAATACTCTGAATGTTTCCTCGCCGGGACCGGACTACTTATCCCAATGGAAAATAGTTCCTAGATTTGCTGCTTGTATTGCTGATAGTAGATAAGGAAACTTAGTATATGCTTCTTTAAAGGTACCAAATAACCTCTCAATAGCTTTTTGTTTTGCAATCCAAGCCTTCCTATACAAAATCTGATAATTGAACTGCAGTTTTACTATCTCAATAATGACCCACAGTGTTATTCCTATCTTAGCTTTAACGACATTCACAATCAAATTGCATACAATTTTACCGTCAACTTCACGGTGGTCTTGATTCAACGTGGGATTCAAACATGTATGCGGCCCTACAATTTTCTTCACCACGAAATTTGTCCCACCCTTTGGAACGATTGCACGTAATCTCCATGGGCAACCGTCCTTACTTACGACTGGTGGGATTTGCACCATCTCCTCAATGGTACGTTTCCCGTTTCCTAGGGGCCAATTTACATTTCACGGTATATAGGGTGGGTGTAGATTTCAATGTGACAAATTCCCGATGTTTCTTGAAGGAGTATATCTTCACCGCATGCTGGATCGATTCTTTACTTTGAAACTCCTGTCCAATGTACAATTCGTCGGCGTTCGATGAACCGAGCGACTCTTGTGGAACTTGATTTACTCTAGCACTTTGTAACATCTTCTCGGTAACATGAACATTAACATTATTAAAGGCATCAGTAACGTTCACGTCATTATCGTTTCTCACATTGAGATTAACATTTACATATTCATCTTCTTCCACTTCGTTATCAATTTCTACACTCTCATCAACTTCATCATCAGTTTCTTCATCTTCTTCATCATCATCTAATAATTTATTGTTGACGGTAGCACTTTGAAATATTCCTTAGACATTAGCTGATTGAACATAATCTTGAATCAAACTAGGTTTACCAGGCAACTCAACTTCTGTAGGATCCGGGTTTGTTGTATTTGTTAATGTGTCTTCTTGTGGGGAGGGTGGGATTGCATGTGATGTTTGAACTGGGTTAGAAATCATTCCATGTGTCGGTACTTCTCGTACAAAGCTTGAACTAGGATTAGCATGTGGCTGGGCATTACTAATTTGGATTTGCTAAATATATAATTCCAATGCGCACCAACTATAATTTGGATAAACTATCCTAACAATCATGGACTTCAGAGCGTTGTCATTTGGCATGGGCACAGTCATAAAATATTGACCTTCACCTTTACCCGCTGATATCGAGTTAAAAATTTTAAATTCCATTGATCTCTAGCCCAATTAGTAATCTCATAAATTCTCTCGACTAATTCTGTCATTGTAATTGTACGGGGTGCCCAAATTATTTTAGGGTCAACAACACTATAACAACAACCTATCTTCGCATCATGAATAATTTCACCACCAAAATAAATCCATATAGGAATATCATAATCCATACATATACATAATTATACAAAAATGAGATACATAATCTAATCTACCCAAGTGTACAAGATAAAAGGTTATACAAATAATACCTTCGAATCTATGGTCGTTGATATGGCTAAAAATGGGGTTAAATCAGAACCGTCCAAATCAGGAACGAATCTTGAAGCTTAGGGGTAAAATTGTAATTTTACCTATTATTGGGCCTGAAGTGGGTACTGGATCTCTCCTCCAAAGATCCAAGGACCCATGAACGGGCCCACCACAACTGGGTGCGGGCTTTAACCCGTAATAAACCCGGTCCGTTAGGATAGAATCAGGGTTTCTGATTAATCCTAATCAACGGCCCTGATTCATATCTATCCTTTCACTGGGAATTAGGGATTACATTCCTTATCTATACACAGGGATTACATGCCTAATTTGATCCCCAAGACGCCTATAAATACCCCCCATCCATCTCCATTAAGAGGTAATCAATCTTTTACCAATTTACGCTCTTTCATAATCACTTCTGGTTACTGACTTGAGCGTCGGAAGGTGCGTCGCCGGGATCAACCCAGGTGTCTCGCACTTTTTACAGGTGAACAGCGGGAGTCAACGGTCAAACTCCGGCGGAACAGGTTCAGGTTTGCTATTCAAGTTTTCCAAGAATCCACAAATACTATCTGTTTACCCCCACACCAGATTTAGCGGCAACAGATTGGCGCCGTCTGTGGGAAACTAACGAATAGCATCCTCCCCTCTTTCCGTTGGTCAGATTCTCTCCAGCCATGCCTCCTAGGAAAGTCAGATCAAGAGGGTCCAATCGAGGACCCAATCCCGATCAGCAACAAGAAGTGCCCATTCAGCCCGCTCCGCAGTAGGGGCAACGGGCTCAAGCCGAAGACCCTTTTCAGCAGGACCTCCCTCCTCCTCAGAATCAACCACCTCCTAAGGGTCCCAATCCGCAGAAACAACCACTCCATTAGGACCATGTCTCAATCCACAATGCCTCTACGGACTCTATGGCCTCCCACAATCCCCGAGCTGCTGACTTCCAGCAAAAAGTCCCCAATCGGCCGAAGGATGTGGATCTTCGCCACCGTCTGGATGAAAAGCGGGCCCGAGAGGGAGCCTCCCGCCAACAACGTCCGGATGAGCGATCTCCTCACCGCCGAGACTATAGAAGGTCCCCTATCCGAAGGGGGCGGAGAGAGTCCCCTGAGCATCACAGAAGAAGACCATATTCCCCTGCTGGTCGGCAACATCCTAGGAACGATGAGGCACCCATCACCCGTGCCGAGTTCCAGCAGTTCCAGGCAACCGTCCTACAAGCTCTCAACCTCCGTCCCAATAACACCAATGCTCTAAGGATTCCCACTCCCCCTCGGGTCCGAAGTCCTCGCCAGCGGTCCCCTAACTCCTCCTCGAGCTCCTAGCAACCCCCGCAACATGCCAAGTCCTCGCCGCTCCATGAGCTACCGTCGTCGTAGCCCCCGTTCTCCCTCGTATGAAGACCAGTCTAGAGGCTCTCCAGATTACCATCGAAGGGATGATGCAGTCTATCGCCGCCTCCATGAGATGGAGAGGCGCTTGGGTCAGTTGGACCGAAAAGAAGAGCTTAGAGGAAGGACCCTTCGTCCTAGTAGACCTCTTTTTTTCCGAACCATAATGGATGCACCCTTACCAATCGGCTTTAAGCCTCCTCAGTTCGAGACCTACTCCGGGGAGACTGATCCCGTTGACCACATCGAAAGCTTTAAGACCCTCATGCTCATTCATCAAGCTTCCGATGCCCTGTTTTGCAAGACCTTCCCCGCGACTCTCAAGGGTCCAGCTCGAGAATGGTACTCTCGCCTTGCCCCGTCCTCATTATTCTCCTTCGAGCAGTTTGAGACCCTCTTCGTCACCCACTTTGTGAGTAGCCGCCGAACTGAGAAGACCAGCATTTCGCTACTCTACCTCAACCAGAAGAAGGGTGAGAAGTTGAGAGACTATGTGAAGAAGTTCACAGCCGAAGCCAGATCCATAGCATCCCTCGACCAGTTGGTCGCTGCAGCAGCTTTTCAATCCAATGTCCTCAATTCCAGCCTCCGCTCCTCCCTCGCCAAGAAGCCCCCGTAGAACTTCTGAGACCTCCTCCTCCGGAGCGAAAAGTATATTCTGGCCGAAGAAGCTGAGCACCTCCCCAACATGGAGGGGTCTTCCTCCAGGTTTAAGAGGAAGGAGCCAAGAAGCTTCAGAAAGATAACGGCGGCCAATGCCGACCTCCCCCCAGATTTGAAAATTTTACTCCCCTTAACGCCAACATATCCACAATTCTCATGGAAGTAGAGAAGGAGGGGGTGATACCTCCTGCACCAAAAATGAACACCCCCGGCAATAAGAGGGATAAGGAGAAGTGGTGCCATTATCACCGGGACCATGGCCACGACACCAATGATTGTCGGGTCTTGAAGAATGAGATAGAGGCCCTCATCCAGAGGGGGCAGCTGACCAAGTTCGTGAGAAAGGACCGAACCAACCTTCCTCCCCCGCCTTGGGGGCTAACAAGCGTCCAAAATGCGATGAAACGCCCGACTTCGAAGAGGAGCGTGTCCTACACCTCATCCATGGGGACCCAATGGGGGGCTCCTCCAACTCCTCTTGAAAGGCATTTATAAGAGAAGTCAATTCGGTTCGCGCCACCCCTCCTCCTAAGGGCCTCGGAGTCCCCGTCACATTTTCAGATGAAGACCTCGAGGGCGTCCGAATCCCTCACTGTGACGCACTCGTCATCAACCTCCACATGGCGAACTTCAAAGTTGAGAGGATCCTAGTGGACAATGGCAGCTCCGTTAACATCCTCTTCCTCGCCGCTTTCAAAGGCCTCAAACTCTCCCGAGATAGACTCAAGCCCGCCGGCTACACGCTCCATGGGTTCACGGGAGTGCCAGTGACTATCGAAGGGGTGATCACCCTCGTTGTAACCACTGGCAAAACTCCTACTACCTGAACGGAGTCGATGGATTTTATGGTTGTGGATGTCCCTGCGACTTACAACGTCATTTTAGGCCGACCCGGCCTAGCGGCTCTTGAAGCCGTCCCTTCCGCCTACCATCTCAAGATGAAATTCCCCACTCGGGCAGGAGTAGGGGAAGTAAGGGGAAATCAGGAGACGGCCCGTAAGTGCTACATGACCTCTACCCTCGGTCCAGTCCTCTCCCTAGAAACTCTGGAAATCCCCCAAGATGTCACCCGACCAACGTCCGAGCCAGTGGATGAGTTGGAGGAAGTGCTCTTCTCTGAGCAGAATCTGAGCCGGAAGTTTTTTGTTAGCAAGACCCTCCCATCCGCCCTATGCTCTGACATAGTCCAGTACATCTGAAGGAACCAGGACCTCTTTGCTTGGTCAGCTGTAGACATGCCTGGAATTTCCGAAGAGCTCTTAGTCCACCACCTCAGTGTTGCCCCGGGGTCCAAACTGGTCCAAGAGAAGAGGCGCAAGTTCGCCCCCGAGCGCCAACTAGCTATAAAAGAGGAGGTGGACAAGCCCTTGAAGGCCCGGTTCATACAGGAGGTAAACTATCCCGAGTGGTTGTCAAATGTAGTAATGGTGAAGAAATCCAATGGAACTTGGAGGATTTGTATCGATTTTACTGATCTTAACAAGGCTTGCCCCAAGGACCCTTTCCCTCTTCCGAGTATTGACACTCTGATTGACGCCACCTCGGGTCATGAACTTCTCGGCTTCATGGACGCCTTCTCAGGCTACAATCAGATCCGGATGTTCCCCCCGGATATCCTGAAGACCTCATTTGTGATCGAACAGGGCCTCTATTGCTACAGGGTTATGCCCTCCGGTTTGAAAAATGCAGGCGCCACATACCAACGCCTCGTCAACAAGGTTTTCCAAGCTCAAATCGGCCGTAATATGGAGGTATATGTTGACGACATGCTGGTAAAAAGCATTCGAGGTTCCGATCATGTAACCGACCTCCAAGAGGCATTTGATGTTCTGAGAAAGCACAACATGAGACTCAATCCGAACAAGTATGCGTTCAGGAGTCTCGTCAGGAAAGTTCCTCGGCTTCATGGTCAGCCAACGAGGAATTGAAGCTAACCCTGAGAAAATCAAGGCCATATTAGACATGGTACCCCCCCAAGAATGTTAAGGAAGTTCAGAGGTTAACCGGCCACCTAGCCGCCATAGGGCGCTTTCTCTCGAAGTCCGGGGAGAAATGCCTCCCTTTCTTCAAAGCCCTCAGGGGGGCTAAAGGTTTTGAATGGGGTCAACAGCAACAGGAATCCTTCGAGCCAGCTCAAGGCTTACCTCTCCAATCCCCTTCTCCTCAGCAAACCAATTCCTAGTGAACCCCTCTACCTCTACCTGGCAGCCTCCGAGCAGACCTTCAGTGCCGTCTTGGTAAGGGAAGAAGACCGGGCTCAAAAGCCCATCTACTATGTGAGCAAGGTACTTCGGGATGCCGAACTCCGCTACCCGAGAATAGAAAAGATGGCTTATGCCCTAGTAATGGCCGCAAGAAAGCTTCGCCCGTATTTTCAGTCCCATTCCGTGGTCGTTCTTACTGACCAACCGTTGAAACAAGTCCTCCACAAGCCAGAGACCTCGGGTCGCCTTATGAAGTGGTCTATCGAGCTGACCCAGCATGATATAACATATCAGCCTCGGACCGCGATCAAGGCTCAGGCCTTAGCAGAATTCATAGTTGAAAGTACCATCCCCGAGTTTAGCCAAGCAATGAAGGTGGTCTGTCTGGTTGGTCTATGTGGACGGCTCCTCATGTAACGAGGGAAGCGGGGTCGGGGTCATTCTGGTGGGCCCAGACGACTTCATCCTACAATACTCCCTCCGTATCAACTTCAAGGCCTCTAACAACGAAGCAGAGTACGAGGCACTTATAGCCGGCCTGGGGATGGCCCAAAATGCAGGGGCGCTATGCCTCCGGATTTTTAGCGACTCTCAGCTGGTCGTAAATCAAGTCCTAGGCGAGTACGAAGCTCGTGATGATCGAATGGTTAAGTATTTGGCCAAGGTCAGAAGCTTCATGGCACTATTTGAAGAAGCCCTCATCCAGCGGATCCCCCGAGAAGAGAATTCTCAGGCCGATGCCCTTTCCAAGCTAGCCTCTTTCTCCCTCCAAGGTCTCGAGCAGACCATCTTGATAGAAGTCCTCCTAAAGCCAAGTATAGAGGATGAAAATTCCACCTCGATCGAGTCGCTGCCCGTCTTGCTTCAAGATGACTGGATGAAATCCCTTGTCAAATTCCTGAGGGACGGGCTTCTCCCCGATGACCCCAAGGAAGCTCGAAGAGTAAGAAGCCGAGCAGAGCGATACACACTTATCAAGGGCATCCTTTACAAGCGTTCCTTCACACAGGTAGACGG
Source organism: Hemerocallis citrina (assembly GCA_017893485.1). Taxonomy (NCBI): domain Eukaryota; kingdom Viridiplantae; phylum Streptophyta; class Magnoliopsida; order Asparagales; family Asphodelaceae; genus Hemerocallis; species Hemerocallis citrina. Next base: position 252,832,847 of record CM030358.1, read on the forward strand.
CAGGCCGTATTTGAGATGCCTTTCCCCAGAGCAAGCCGAATACGCCCTGCAAGAACTTCACGAGGGCATCGGCGGGGCACATTCAGGGTCCAGGTCCTTAGCCCATAAAGTACTGAACTACGGATACTTCTGGCCCACTCTCTTACAAGACGCCGAACTACACGTTCGGCAATGCGGCTCTTGCCAGAAGTACTCCAACATCCGACGCCTCCCACAAGCTCCACTCACATCCCTATCAAGTCCAATCCCTTTGCAATGTGGAGGATGAATTTACTAGGGCCATTTCCACCAGCTCCCGGCCAGTTCAAATTCTTAGTCGTGGTAATCGACTACTTCTCAAAATGGATAGAGGCCGAGCCCTTGACCACGATCACCGAGAACAAGGTAGTTCAGTTCTTTTGGAAGAGCATAATCTGCCGATTCGGCGTCCCTCGGATCCTCATAACAGACAACGGAACCAGTTCACCGGGGCTGCTTTCCGAGCTCTATGTGAAGACCTCGCCATCCAACACCGATTCTCCTCCGTTTCCCATCCCCAGTCGAATGGCCAAGTCGAGAATGCTAACCGACAGATCCTCTCCGGCATTAAGAAGAGGTTAGATAAATGTTCCAAAGGCTTATGGGTCGATCAGCTCCCCAACGTGCTGTGGAACTACCGCACCACAAAATGGACCCCCACAGAAGAGTCCACCTTCAATCTCACCTATGGGTTCGAGGCTATGATCCCCCTAGAAGTTGGTATACCCTCTCCCCGATTAATCGCTTATGAAGAAGAACAAAATGCCAGAGAGCTCCGAGCAAATCTAGACCTGATAGATGAGATCCGAGAAAGAGCAGCCATTCGTCAACAAAGCTACCGAAGAACAATCGAGTTGGCATACAATAAGAGAGTCCGTCCTACCAACCTCAAAGAAGGGGACTTAGTCCTCAGAAAGTTAGCCATCTCATTCCCAGGTCAGAAGAGCAAATTGGCTCCAAATTGGGAGGGACCCTATAAGATCGCCAAAGAAGTTCGGCCCGGGACACAGACTAGAAGACCTCGAGGGCAGAGAGATCCCCAGGACCTGGAATGCCGACCATCTTCTAAAATACCAAGAGGGAGCACCAACGCCTCTCTAAGTATTTTAGGATGTCGAACCGTTCCTCCTAATACTTGTACTGCTTTTCTTTTATTTCTCTCTTGTAATAACGACCTGCAACTTTAGAAGCGGCCGACCATTAGTCATCAATAAAGAAAGCTCTTACTTATTTTGCTGTTATGAAAATTGTTTACATCTCTCTGTTTTTACTCTTCACTCTAACGACGAGTTCGGAGTCCAACACTTGGCTCGATTCTACTTCGCAAGTTCGCTCTTAAGCGAGCTAGAAGTAGGTCGCCATTCGGAATTGCTCCCACAACCGTTGAACTACTCTAACGACGAGTTCGGAGTCCAACACTTGGCTCGATTCTACTTCGCAAGTTTGCTCTTAAGCGAGCTAGAAGTAGGTTGCCATTCGGAATTGCTCCCACAACCGTTGAACTACTCTAACAACGAGTTCGGAGTCCAACACTTGGCTCGATTCTACTTCGCAAGTTCGCTCTTAAGCGAGCTAGAAGTAGGTCGCCATTCGGAATTGCTCCCACAACCGTTGGACTACTCTAACGACGAGTTCGGAGTCCAACACTTGACTCGATTCTACTTCGCAAGTTCGTTCTTAAGCGAGCTAGAAGTAGGTCGCCATTCGGAACTGCTCCCACAACCGTTGAACTACTCTAACGACGAGTTCTGAGTCCAACACTTGGCTCGATTTTACTTTGCAAGTTCGCTCTTAAGCGAGCTAGAAGTAGGTCGCCATTCGGAACTGGTCCCACAACCGTTGAACTACTCTAACGACGAGTTCGGAGTCCAACACTTGGCTCGATTCTACTTCGCAAGTTCGCTCTTAAGCGAGCTAGAAGTAGGTCGCCATTCGGAACTGCTCCCACAACCGTTGAACTACTCTAACGACGAGTTCGGAGTCCAATACTTGGCTCGATTCTACTTCGCAAGTTCGCTCTTAAGCGAGCTAGAAGTAGATCGCCATTCGGAACTGCTCCCACAACCATTGAACTACTCTAACGACGAGTTCGGAGTCCAACACTTGGCTCGATTCTACTTTGCAAGTTCGCTCTTAAGCGAGCTAGAAGTAGGTCGCCATTCGGAATTGCTCCCACAACCGTTGAACTACTCTAACGACGAGTTCGGAGTTCAACACTTGGCTCGCTTCTACTTCGTAAGTTCGCTCTTAAGCAAGCTAGAAGTAGGTCGCCATTCGGAATTGCTCCCGCAACCGTTGAACTACTCTAACGACGAGTTCAGAATCCAACACTTGGTTCGACTTCGCCCCGCAAGACCGCTCTTAAGCGAGCCAGGAGTGGGCAGCCCGTAAGAAGGAAAATTTGCTTCTGATTTTGAGTAGTTGTCAAAAGTTGGAGGGATTGTACTTATCAATTTGTCGGCCATCACAGCACTTAAACACCGGAAACAAAACAAACCTTTTTATTAAGGGCCCGGACCAAGCCGACACTACAACAAGATTTTTACAATAGCTTGAAGAGCATAATACAACTTATTCAGTGCTTCTTTGGAAGGGGAACGCTTCGGTTCAGAGACACGCGAGGGCGATGTCGCCTCACTTCTGACCTCGACTCTAAACCTACGAAGCGAAATCCCCCTTCGTCGCTAGTTCTAGCAGTGGCCCCAACCGAGGTCCCCACTGGACGAAATAGCTACGGCACTCTGAGCATCTACTGGGCTCCGCCTAATAGCAGGCAAGCGAGTCGCAAGTTCGTAAAAAGATATTCCTCTTTCGCTCTCCTCGCGAGTACATGACGTACTGTGAACATTGGTCCTTACAGGCAGAGGTTTTAGCGATGCGATCTCCTCCTCCAGCTCGATGATCCTATCTCTCAGGATCTCGTCCGCCGCCGATGTTTTGAGACGAGGAAGTTTAGACAAGCCAGGCGACGTTAGTATTATCAGCCACTACGCGACGAAGATGAGTCACTTCGATACCTCTATCGATCGTGATCCTTCTTAATTTGTCGATTCTGGCCAACAACTCGTCGCGCTCGGACATCAACATCCCCACCTTCGAAGTTAATTCTTCTTCTTCGGCTGAGTGTTCTTTCACCAGCACCTCCAATTGACAAATCTCAGCCAGCAGTTCACTGTTTCTTGCTTCGACGTCAAAGAGACCCTTACGGATCAACTCTACCTCGCCTTCGAGAGGCGTCTTTCGTGACTGCTTCCGCAGTTGCTTTAACTCGCTTAAATACCCTCTCGCCGTCGCTTTGATTTCTTCCAAATTCAAGAAGTCATAAAACGCTCTGTTTCGACGGCGAGAGAGAGCCTCTTTCGTTTTCTCTAACTCAGTGTGGAGGTAGGAGACTTCAGTAATTGGACCAAACCTAACCTGAAAAAAGGAGAAATATCAAAAGAAAGCTTCGACGCTTAGGGACGCAACCCGAGCAAAAAGAGTTAAACATTTTTGTAAAAGTTTCATAATTCTCAGCCAAAACCCCACAAAAGTTCATTGAAATCCAAGAGTTAACAAAAGGCGATGGCCAGTCCGCAGTTAGGCGTTACAAAAAAGAAGAAAAGAAAAATGATGAATCCAATAATATTCACATTTAGGAGCAATAATCTTAATGCAATTGGACATTTAAATGCTCTATATGTAGTAATTTACTCTTCTTTTCTCTTTTCCATAGGAAACTGCCTAAATGCAGCATAACGAAGCAAATTCAAGATTTACTCCAGATTGTGAGGATGATGCACAGAAACTGCAGAACACAAGTCGACTGGTTCTCAAAGACAGTTGACTGAACAGAGGAGTATGAAATCCCGAAGCTACACAGTACAGTCGACTTACTCCAAAGACAGTCGACTTGACTGAGTGATTGTGAATCTACAGACGTCTCGACACAGTTGACGGATTCCAAAACCAGTCGACTGGTATTCAGCAGAGTTAAAAGATAAAGATAGTTTAAGATCCATCCTCATCCAAATCCGAATCAAATGTAAGTTATCCAAACCCAGGTTATCTGCGAATAACAACTCTCCAACAATGAAAATTAAAGAACCGGGATTGGCAAGTAAGAAGATGGACTCAGTCCTATGCGTGAAGAGATAAGAAATCAGGAACTTGATATCTGTAGACAAAGAGAAGAGAAACTATAGAAAAAGGAGAGGCGATCGACCAGCAAGCATCAAGATATCAGCATCAAAGAAGGAGGAGAACAAGTCGACTGCTGATTGGGCTCAATTTCAACATCATATAAATCAGTGTTCTTCTGTTCTTCCTTTTTCTTTTATTTTTATTGTAGAGTCATGAATTCTATTTTATTAATCAATAAAGGTTGTATTATGTGCAACTAATTTCATAGTTGGGTAGATTGAAACCATAGTCATGTAATGCTTATATGCTTCTAAACACTACTCTATTACTTATTGATTAAACCTGATTGTATTGGTATGAATTTATGATATGAATCAAACTTGTTCAGAAGTTCTAAGGGCAGTCGACTAAGAGTGACAGCAAGTCGACTGCCATGCAGAACCTGAGATTATCAAGTTTGCGTATTATAAAACTGAATCAGTTATATGAGCATAGAGACGACCTGTATCTCGTGCTCATAACTTGTAACACAGGAATCTTTAGGGGTTCTTGGTTTAATCAACTTGGAGGATCTAGATCTGATACCAATTTCTTGAACTTTGAGTGTTTGTTCGTTTCCATTGTTCCTATGCTTCCTTTAAGTGCAACTTAGTAGATACCATGCTAAATACTTAAGGAAAGAAACGAATTAGAGTAGATACCATGCCTAATTTTTGGCCTAGGAAAACATTAACTTTAAGGAGTAGATACCATGCCATTAAAGGAACAAACATGAGTGATCAGAGTAGTGTAGAAGGTGACTTAGCATTATTGACTACAGGTGGAAATCAAAGCCCAACTACTTTAATAGATATTCGTGACTCAAATTGTGATGCTACTTAATTTAGATTTTTATCTTTTCATTTCCTTTCAATCAGACTTTTAGAACAAGACCTTATGATTTGCATTTTTCTTTGTTTTATTGATTAGTGAGTTAATTTCTACAATCTCTGTGGGATCGACCCTTGCTCTTCACTACGCTTCTATAAACGATTCGTACACTTGCGAGGTTTTAATTTGTGTCTAGTTTATCTATTTATTTAGGTAGCTGGATTTCACAACAAGTTTTTGGCACCGTTGCCGGGGATTGTTTAGTATTTTAACTTGCAAAATCAATACAAATCTTTTTCTTTTTATTTTTTTTTTCTTCTTTTCTTATATTTTCTTTTTAGATTACATTATGCAGATTCAGATAAGTCGACTGTCTCCAAGGATCAGTCGACTGTACAGAGGATTTTTCCAAAAGCAACAATGGGAGAGAAAGTACCAAATCAAGTACCAATGCAAGACAAATTCACTCCGAAGAATATTGAGCAACATTCTTGCATAGCTTTTCAACCTAATGTCACAGGGAATATGCATCTATCACCTCAATTACTCAGTATGGTTTCCCACTTTAGTGGCAGACTAGACGAGGATCCTCATCTACATTTGTAAGATTTCTTTGATCTTTGCAGAACATAAGGCGTCCAAGGGCTTACCCCCGAACAAATCAGGTTAATTTTGTTTCCATTTTCATTAAAACTTAACGCTAAATTGTGGTATAATTCTTTGGAACCAGGATCAATTCAATCATGGGAGCAATTGGCAACAAAATTCTTGAAAGAATTCTTTCCAGCCCAGAAAACCAAACAACTAAAAAGGAAAATTCTACTCTTCCAACAAAAAGATGGCAATTTATTCTTCGAGGCATGGAAGGACTTCAAGAACAAGCTTCTCATGTGTCCTACGCACAACATACCTAAGGATGATCAGGTACAAGCATTTTATAAGGGTTTAAATGACACTAACAAAGCAATTGTGGATTCAGCTTGCAACGGAATCTTGATGAGGAAAAGTGGTGAGGAGGCCATCGAACTATTTGAAGAACTCAGCGAGAACTCACAGCAATTCTCAACAAGGGGAAGAGGCATTTCGAAAAAACAGGGAGTTTACGAAATTTCTAATAATAATAACATGCAATTAGAAATGGAAACCATAAACAAAAAGATTGATATGCTTGTTAATGCGATTTCAACGCTGGGTGGCGTAAAAAACCAACCAAAAGAAATTTGTGCAATTTATTCTCATTCTGATCATACAACTAATACATGTCCCATGTCTTCTTTCACAGATCATGAGCACACAAACTACGTAGGACAGGGAATGTACCCATCCAAGAACAACCCTTTTTCAAACACGTACAACCCAGGGTGGCAAAACTATCCAAATTTCTCATGGAGCAATAATCAAAACCATCAAGGCAATCATTTCGCACAAGGGCATGCGCAGCAATTTCATAATGGGAATGGGTATGATCGGCCAGTACAAGAACAGAAGAAGTTGGATTTCGAATCCACCGTTCTTCAATTACTCCAACAGCAACAGCAAACAAGCAATCAACAAGGGCAGGCCATTCAAAAATTGGAGACTCAAATTGGGCAAATTGCTAAGGAGTTAAGTGAAAGAAAGGCAGGAGAACTCCCATCACAAACCATAACAAACCCTAGAGGACGAGAACAACTCCAATTGGTGACAACCCTAGAGGACAAGATTGAGTTTGAAATGTTTGATGCACCAAAATTACCACACGATGATCATGAATGTTATAATGTTGATGTGGTTCAGGAGACTGTTGACCAAACATTTCAGGAATATGATGATTGGAGGATTGCAGAGACAGTACATTACCTTGAAAATCCAAAATCATATTCAGGTAAGTTTGCACCTGTGTTTGAAAATCTTGTGTCTAATAATATTTTTGTTTCTTCTGTTACCAGGACACCAGATGTAGAACTAAAGCCGCTACCTGAACACTTGAAGTATGCATATTTGGGTGAAAACCAAACGTTACCTGTGATAGTCGCTGAAAAATTAAGCAAGCAGGAAGAAGAGAAGCTGCAGAGAGTCTTGCAAGAGCACAAGGGTGCATTAAGGTGGACCATTGCAGATAGGCTTATGTCAAGATGGTACGGTCCATACGTTGTTACAAAGGTTTCCCCACATGGAGCGTTGGAGAAAAATCAAACGTTTAAGGTGAATGGGCATAGGGGGAAACCTTATAATAAGATGAGTTTTGAGCCACGAGCCATTCAATACATTGCATAAACTCATCAAGTCTAGCTGAAGACAAGAAACGCAGCACTTATTGGGAGGCAACCCAATTTTCCAGGGGAGTACTTACACTCTCTCTTTATTTTTCTTTATTCAATTAGATTTGATTTATCTTTTAGTTTAGTTTATTTTAATTTTTGGATTTTATCTTGTAGGATTGCAGAAAATTTGAAGTCGCTAGGGCGGAGCTATTTTGAACACATGCATTGATGGCTGTTTTTGAGCAATTTGGAGTCAAAATCTGGAAAAGTGATTCAAAGAGAAGTTGTAGCCTATCTTCTTAGCTTTCCAGCAAAAAAAAAAAAATTCAGCCCATTTGGACATCTACAGCTCCAGATATCGCCAAAATACCGAACGCTGCGCGTGCAGAAATTTAAGGACGAATCAGGGGAGAATTTCTGAACTTTTGCATTCTTTTTGTTTTTCTTTTTCCTTTCCCATTTAGGAAAATGTGATATTTAAGTTTGGGTGGGAAGGTTTACAAATTTATGATTTATTTTTAGAAAAGAAAAACAAAATTTTTAAAAAGGATTTAAATTAATCTCACCATTACACTTTTGAGTTCTTCATTTAGATAAGCATTGAAATATATTTTTTGGGATAAACAATTTCTTATAAAGTAAGAGTAATTATACTTATTTATTTTAGGATTGTTGAGTTTCATAATTCCTTACAAAATTGTAAGAGTCATGCGATTATACATAAAGAACAAATGTGATGCTTTTTCTGGTGATTATCCCCTTTGATCTAGTCCTAAACAGAGTTTAAGTAAATAGAGTAATAACGAATGTGCAAAAAAAAACAAAAAAACAAAAAAGCAAAAAAAAAAAAAGTCAATCTACTCCAATGTTTTGAGTTGCTTAGTAACTAGGGGTATTCATGTAATACCCCGTATTTCTGAAATAATATATATATATAATAATAAATGAATTTGAGATGTTGTCTTATAGGATATTTCTATAGGAAGGATTGTTTGGAAAAGTTGGTTGGAATTAATTGGTTTGAAAAGGATTCGTTAGAATCCGGATTGTGAAGAGGTGGGGGACCCCACCGGTTTGGAAAAGCACTGGTTGTTTGGAAATTGGATGATGATGACGTCATCATCCTATGACCCATTGGTTATTTGAAGACTTGGTCTTCAGGTTGATAATGTGTTGTGTATGGTTAAGAAAGATCCCATATCGGGAATTATAAGGAGAATATAATACTATAAATAATAAATGCCAAGGATCAAAAGTCACCAATTCGGTTAACCACCTTTTGAGAGGCAGCCTGTGGTGGGTAGTTGTACTACATAGTATCTAATTTGTCTTATAAATTGTAAAAATTGTCCGAGCTCGGGGCAGGGGTGTTACAAATGGTATCAGAGCCGACTTTCGACACCGAGTGTAGGAGAGCAGTGAGTTATGGACTCCAGGATGATCGGCGGAGTGAGACAATCCCCAGAATTCTGGGACGATGGACAGAGATCCACAGAATGATCCGCAGAGTGGGATTGGTCTCCAGAATTTCAAAGACGAGAGCGACGCTCACAGATGCTCTACATCGGCTAGAAAGTAGATCCTGCACTAGATTGTGCATGCCCCGTGCTTAGCGAGGACGCTGATTTCTGAAGGGGAGTGTATGTAATACCCCGTATTTCTGAAATAATATATATGTAATAATAAATGAATTTGAGATGTTGTCCTATAGGATATTTCTATAGGAAGGATTGTTTGGAAAAGTTGGTTGGAATTAATTGGTTTGAAAAAGATTCGTTAGAATCCGGATTGTGAAGAGGTGGGGGACCCCACCGGTTTGGAAAAGCACTAGTTGTTTGGGTATTGGATGATGATGACGTCATCATCCTATGACCCATTGGTTATTTGAAGACTTGGTCTTCAGGTTGATAATGTGTTGTGTATGGTTAAGAAAGATCCCATATCGGGAATTAAAAGGAGAATACAATACTATAAATAATAAATGCCAAGGATCAAAAGTCACCAATTCGGTTAACCACCTTTTGAGAGGCAGCCTGTGGTGGGCAGTTGTACTACATAGTTTCTAATTTGTCTTATAAATTGTAAAAATTGTCCGAGCTCGGGGCAGGGGTGTTACAATTCATCACCAATGTTTACTTTTACGTCAAACGGCAACTTGAAATATGAGTATGCAAAGCACTTTAAAGTTTGTGACTTGTTGAGTAACCGGGTGGATTCATCACAAATGTTTTGCATTCGCGTAAAAAGGCAAGTGACAACTTAGAGAAGAGACTTAAAAAAAAAAAAAAAAAAAAAAAACCTCTAGTTTGCTACTCGGTTTGTAGTAGAGAAAAGGGATAATCATAGATTGAGTTGTTACATACTATAATTATATTAATTGCATGATAAATATGATTGGGTTTGGGGATTATGACTAAATAATTGCACTGGAGAAAGTGGGTATGCTTGTTTTTACGTTATTTGCAATTGTTTATATTTTTAATTGCAATTTTGATGCTTGCATAATGAGAATTCTTGGTGTAATGGGTTGAGTCTACTATTATTTTTCCCTTGTTCATAATTCTACTTTTTGCTTGAGGACAAGCAAAAGCTAAGTTTGGGGGTATTTGATGAATCCAATAATATTCACGTTTAGGAGCAATAATCTTAATGCAATTGGACATTTAAATGCTCTATATGTGGTAATTTACTCTTCTTTTCTCTTTTCCATAGGAAACAGCCTAAATGCAGCTTAACGAAGCAGATTCAAGATTTACTCCAGATTGTGAGGATGATGCACAGAAACTGCAGAATACAAGTCGACTGGTCCTCAAAGACAGTCGACTGAACAGAGGAGTATGAAATCCCGAAGCTACGCAGTACAGTCGACTTACTCCAAAGACAGTCGACTTGACTGAGTGATTGTGAATCTACAGACGTCTCGACACAGTCGACGGATTCCAAAACCAGTCGACCGGTATTCAGCGGAGTTAAAAGATAAAGATAGTTTAAGATCCATCCTCATCCAAATCCGAATCAAATGTAAGTTATCCAAACCCAGGTTATCTGCGAATAACAACTCTCCAACAATGAAAATTAAAGAACCGGGATTGGCAAGTAAGAAGATGGACTCAGTCCTATGCGTGAAGAGATAAGAAATCAGGAACTTGATATCTGCAGACAAAGAGAAGAGATACTATAGAAAAAGGAGAGACGATCGACCAGCAAGCATCAAGATATCAGCATCAAAGAAGGAGGAGAACAAGTCGACTGCTGATTGGGCTCAATTTCAACATCATACAAATCAGTGTTCTTCTGTTCTTCCTTTTTCTTTTATTTTTATTGTAGAGTCATGAATTCTATTTTATTAATCAATAAAGGTTGTATTATGTGCAACTAATTTTATAGTTTGGTAGATTGAAACCGTAGTCATGTAATGCTTATATGCTTCTAAACACTACTCTATTACTTATTGATTAAACCTGATTGTATTGGTATGAATTTATGATATGAATCAAACTTGTTCAGAAGTTCTAAGGGCAGTCGACTGAGAGTGACAGCAAGTCGACTGCCATGCAGAACCTGAGATTATCAAGTTTGCGTATTATAAAACTGAATCAGTTATATGAGCATAGAGACGACCCGTATCTCGTGCTCATAACTTGTAATACAGGAATCTTTAGGGGTTCTTGGTTTAATCAACTTGGAGGATCTAGATCTGATAACAATTTCTAGAATTTTGAGTGTTTGTTCGTTTCCATTGTTCCTATGCTTCCTTTAAGTGCAACTTAGTAGATACCATGCTAAATACTTAAGGAAAGAAACGAATTAGAGTAGATACCATGCCTAATTTTTGGCCTAGGGAAACATTAACTTCAAGGAGTAGATACCATGCCCTTAAAGGAACAAACACGAGTGATCAGAGTAGTGTAGCAGGTGACTTAGCATTCTTAACTACAGGTGGAAATCAAAGCCCAACTACTTTAATAGATATTCGTGACTCAAATTGTGATGCTACTTAATTTAGATTTTTATCTTTTCATTTCCTTTCAATCAGACTTTTAGAACAAGACCTTATGATTTGCATTTTTCTTTGTTTTATTGATTAGTGAGTTAATTTCTACAATCTCTGTGGGATCGACCCTTGCTCTTCACTACGCTTCTATAAACGATTCGTACACTTGCGAGGTTTTAATTTGTGTCTAGTTTATCTATTTATTTAGGTAGCTGGATTTCACAACAAGTTTTTGGCACCGTTGCCGGAGATTGTTTAGTATTTTAACTTGCAAAATCAATACAAATCTTTTTCTTTTTATTTTTTTTTCTTCTTTTCTTATATTTTCTTTTTAGATTACATTCTGCAGATTCAGATAAGTCGACTGTCTCCAAGGATCAGTCGACTGTACAGATGATTTTTCCAAAAGCAACAATGGGAGAGAAAGTACCAAATCAAATACCAATGCAAGACAAATTCACTCCGAAGAATATTGAGCAACATTCTTGCATAGCTTTTCAACCTAATGTCACAGGGAATATGCATCTATCACCTCAATTACTCAGTATGGTTCCCCACTTTAGTGGCAGACTAGACGAGGATCCTCATCTACATTTGTAAGATTTCTTTGATCTTTGCAGAACATAAGGCGTCCAAGGGCTTACCCCCGAACAAATCAGGTTAATTTTGTTTCCATTTTCATTAAAACTTAACGCTAAATTGTGGTATAATTCTTTGGAACCAGGATCAATTCAATCATGGGAGCAATTGGCAACAAAATTCTTGAAAGAATTCTTTCCAGCCCAGAAAACCAAACAACTAAAAAGGGAAATTCTACTCTTCCAACAAAAAGATGGCAATTTATTCTTCGAGGCATGGAAGGACTTCAAGAACAAGCTTCTCATGTGTCCTACGCACAACATACCTAAGGATGATCAGGTACAAGCATTTTATAAGGGTTTAAATGACACTAACAAAGCAATTGTGGATTCAGCTTGCAACGGAATCTTGATGAGGAAAAGTGGTGAGGAGGCCATCGAACTATTTGAAGAACTCAGCGAGAACTCACAGCAATTCTCAACAAGGGGAAGAGGCATTTCGAAAAAACAGGGAGTTTACGAAATTTCTAATAATAATAACATGCAATTAGAAATGGAAACCATAAACAAAAAGATTGATATGCTTGTTAATGCGATTTCAACGCTGGGTGGCGTAAAAAACCAACCAAAAGAAATTTGTGCAATTTATTCTCATTCTGATCATACAACTAATACATGTCCCATGTCTTCTTTCACAGATCATGAGCACACAAACTACGTAGGACAGGGAATGTACCCACCCAAGAACAACCCTTTTTCAAACACGTACAACCCAGGGTGGCAAAACTATCCAAATTTCTCATGGAGCAATAATCAAAACCATCAAGGCAATCATTTCGCACAAGGGCATGCGCAGCAATTTCATAATGGGAATGGGTATGATCGGCCAGTACAAGAACAGAAGAAGTTGGATTTCGAATCCATCGTTCTTCAATTACTCCAACAGCAACAGCAAACAAGCAATCAACAAGGGCAGGCCATTCAAAAATTGGAGACTCAAATTGGGCAAATTGCTAAGGAGTTAAGTGAAAGAAAGGCAGGAGAACTCCCATCACAAACCATAACAAACCCTACAGGACGAGAACAACTCCAATTGGTGACAACCCTAGAGGACAAGATTGAGTTTGAAATGTTTGATGCACCAAAATTACCACACGATGATCATGAATGTTATAATGTTGATGTGGTTCAGAAGACTGTTGACCAAACATTTCAGGAATATGATGATTGGAGGATTGCAGAGACAGTACATTACCTTGAAAATCCAAAATCATATTCAGGTAAGTTTGCACCTGTGTTTGAAAATCTTGTGTCTAATAATATTTTTGTTTCTTCTGTTACCAGGACACCAGATGTAGAACTAAAGCCGCTACCTGAACACTTGAAGTATGCATATTTGGGTGAAAACCAGACGTTACCTGTGATAGTCGCTGAAAAATTAAGCAAGCAGGAAGAAGAGAAGCTGCAGAGAGTCTTGCAAGAGCACAAGGGTGCATTAAGGTGGACCATTGCAGATAGGCTTATGTCAAGATGGTACGGTCCATACGTTGTTACAAAGGTTTCCCCACATGGAGCGTTGGAGAAAAATCAAACGTTTAAGGTGAATGGGCATAGGGGGAAAACCTTATAATAAGATGAGTTTTGAGCCACGAGCCATTCAATACATTGCATAAACTCATCAAGTCTAGCTGAAGACAAGAAACGCAGCACTTATTGGGAGGCAACCCAATTTTCCAGGGGAGTACTTACACTCTCTTTTTATTTTTCTTTATTCAATTAGATTTGATTTATCTTTTAGTTTAGTTTATTTTAATTTTTGGATTTTATCTTGTAGGATTGCAGAAAATTTGAAGTCGCTAGGGCGGAGCTATTTTGAACACATGCATTGATGGCTGTTTTTGAGCAATTTGGAGTCAAAATCTGGAAAAGTGATTCAAAGAGAAGTTGTAGCCTATCTTCTTAGCTTTCCAGCAAAAAAAAACAAATTCAGCCCATTTGGACATCTACAGCTCCAGATATCGCCAAAATACCGAACGCTGCGCGTGCAGAAATTTAAGGACGAATCAGGGGAGAATTTCTGAACTTTTGCATTCTTTTTGTTTTTGTTTTTCCTTTCCCATTTAGGAAAATGTGATATTTAAGTTTGGGTGGGAAGGTTTACAAATTTATGATTTATTTTTAGAAAAGAAAAACAAAATTTTTAAAAAGGATTTAAATTAATCTCACCATTACACTTTTGAGTTCTTCATTTAGATAAGCATTGAAATATATTTTTTGGGATAAACAATTTCTTATAAAGTAAGAGTAATTATACTTATTTATTTTAGGATTGTTGAGTTTCATAATTCCTTACAAAATTGTAAGAGTCATGCGATTATACATAAAGAACAAATGTGATGCTTTTTCTGGTGATTATCCCCTTTGATCTAGTCCTAAACAGAGTTTAAGTAAATAGAGTAATAACGAATGTGCAAAAAAAAACAAAAAAACAAAAAAGCAAAAAAAAAAAAAGTCAATCTACTCCAATGTTTTGAGTTGCTTAGTAACTAGGGGTATTCATGTAATACCCCGTATTTCTGAAATAATATATATATATAATAATAAATGAATTTGAGATGTTGTCTTATAGGATATTTCTATAGGAAGGATTGTTTGGAAAAGTTGGTTGGAATTAATTGGTTTGAAAAGGATTCGTTAGAATCCGGATTGTGAAGAGGTGGGGGACCCCACCGGTTTGGAAAAGCACTGGTTGTTTGGAAATTGGATGATGATGACGTCATCATCCTATGACCCATTGGTTATTTGAAGACTTGGTCTTCAGGTTGATAATGTGTTGTGTATGGTTAAGAAAGATCCCATATCGGGAATTATAAGGAGAATATAATACTATAAATAATAAATGCCAAGGATCAAAAGTCACCAATTCGGTTAACCACCTTTTGAGAGGCAGCCTGTGGTGGGTAGTTGTACTACATAGTATCTAATTTGTCTTATAAATTGTAAAAATTGTCCGAGCTCGGGGCAGGGGTGTTACAAATGGTATCAGAGCCGACTTTCGACACCGAGTGTAGGAGAGCAGTGAGTTATGGACTCCAGGATGATCGGCGGAGTGAGACAATCCCCAGAATTCTGGGACGATGGACAGAGATCCACAGAATGATCCGCAGAGTGGGATTGGTCTCCAGAATTTCAAAGACGAGAGCGACGCTCACAGATGCTCTACATCGGCTAGAAAGTAGATCCAGCACTAGATTGTGCATGCCCCGTGCTTAGCGAGGACGCTGATTTCTGAAGGGGGGTGTATGTAATACCCCGTATTTCTGAAATAATATATATGTAATAATAAATGAATTTGAGATGTTGTCCTATAGGATATTTCTATAGGAAGGATTGTTTGGAAAAGTTGGTTGGAATTAATTGGTTTGAAAAAGATTCGTTAGAATCCGGATTGTGAAGAGGTGGGGGACCCCACCGGTTTGGAAAAGCACTAGTTGTTTGGGTATTGGATGATGATGACGTCATCATCCTATGACCCATTGGTTATTTGAAGACTTGGTCTTCAGGTTGATAATGTGTTGTGTATGGTTAAGAAAGATCCCATATCGGGAATTAAAAGGAGAATATAATACTATAAATAATAAATGCCAAGGATCAAAAGTCACCAATTCGGTTAACCACCTTTTGAGAGGCAGCCTGTGGTGGGCAGTTGTACTACATAGTTTCTAATTTGTCTTATAAATTGTAAAAATTGTCCGAGCTCGGGGCAGGGGTGTTACAATTCATCACCAATGTTTACTTTTACGTCAAACGGCAACTTGAAATATGAGTATGCAAAGCACTTTAAAGTTTGTGACTTGTTGAGTAACCGGGTGGATTCATCACAAATGTTTTGCATTCGCGTAAAAAGGCAAGTGACAACTTAGAGAAGAGACTTAAAAAAAAAAAAAAAAAAAAAAAAAAAAAAAAAAAAAAACTCTAGTTTGCTACTCGGTTTGTAGTAGAGAAAAGGGATAATCACAGATTGAGTTGTTACATACTATAATTATATTAATTGCATGATAAATATGATTGGGTTTGGGGATTATGACTAAATAATTGCACTGGAGAAAGTGGGTATGCTTGTTTTTACGTTATTTGCAATTGTTTATATTTTTAATTGCAATTTTGATGCTTGCATAATGAGAATTCTTGGTGTAATGGGTTGAGTCTACTATTATTTTTCCCTTGTTCATAATTCTACTTTTTGCTTGAGGACAAGCAAAAGCTAAGTTTGGGGGTATTTGATGAATCCAATAATATTCACGTTTAGGAGCAATAATCTTAATGCAATTGGACATTTAAATGCTCTATATGTGGTAATTTACTCTTCTTTTCTCTTTTCCATAGGAAACAGCCTAAATGCAGCTTAACGAAGCAGATTCAAGATTTACTCCAGATTGTGAGGATGATGCACAGAAACTGCAGAATACAAGTCGACTGGTCCTCAAAGACAGTCGACTGAACAGAGGAGTATGAAATCCCGAAGCTACGCAGTACAGTCGACTTACTCCAAAGACAGTCGACTTGACTGAGTGATTGTGAATCTACAGACGTCTCGACACAGTCGACGGATTCCAAAACCAGTCGACCGGTATTCAGCGGAGTTAAAAGATAAAGATAGTTTAAGATCCATCCTCATCCAAATCCGAATCAAATGTAAGTTATCCAAACCCAGGTTATCTGCGAATAACAACTCTCCAACAATGAAAATTAAAGAACCGGGATTGGCAAGTAAGAAGATGGACTCAGTCCTATGCGTGAAGAGATAAGAAATCAGGAACTTGATATCTGCAGACAAAGAGAAGAGATACTATAGAAAAAGGAGAGACGATCGACCAGCAAGCATCAAGATATCAGCATCAAAGAAGGAGGAGAACAAGTCGACTGCTGATTGGGCTCAATTTCAACATCATACAAATCAGTGTTCTTCTGTTCTTCCTTTTTCTTTTATTTTTATTGTAGAGTCATGAATTCTATTTTATTAATCAATAAAGGTTGTATTATGTGCAACTAATTTTATAGTTTGGTAGATTGAAACCGTAGTCATGTAATGCTTATATGCTTCTAAACACTACTCTATTACTTATTGATTAAACCTGATTGTATTGGTATGAATTTATGATATGAATCAAACTTGTTCAGAAGTTCTAAGGGCAGTCGACTGAGAGTGACAGCAAGTCGACTGCCATGCAGAACCTGAGATTATCAAGTTTGCGTATTATAAAACTGAATCAGTTATATGAGCATAGAGACGACCTGTATCTCGTGCTCATAACTTGTAATACAGGAATCTTTAGGGGTTCTTGGTTTAATCAACTTGGAGGATCTAGATCTGATAACAATTTCTAGAATTTTGAGTGTTTGTTCGTTTCCATTGTTCCTATGCTTCCTTTAAGTGCAACTTAGTAGATACCATGCTAAATACTTAAGGAAAGAAACGAATTAGAGTAGATACCATGCCTAATTTTTGGCCTAGGGAAACATTAACTTCAAGGAGTAGATACCATGCCCTTAAAGGAACAAACACGAGTGATCAGAGTAGTGTAGCAGGTGACTTAGCATTCTTAACTACAGGTGGAAATCAAAGCCCAACTACTTTAATAGATATTCGTGACTCAAATTGTGATGCTACTTAATTTAGATTTTTATCTTTTCATTTCCTTTCAATCAGACTTTTAGAACAAGACCTTATGATTTGCATTTTTCTTTGTTTTATTGATTAGTGAGTTAATTTCTACAATCTCTGTGGGATCGACCCTTGCTCTTCACTACGCTTCTATAAACGATTCGTACACTTGCGAGGTTTTAATTTGTGTCTAGTTTATCTCTTTATTTAGGTAGCTGGATTTCACAATAAAAAACATAGCAGAAGACGACAAAGTCAATGGTCGACCTCGTCATCGGTCGGCACGGTTACAATCGCACGGCCAGCACCACTCTCGTCCTCGGCATTTTTGCCCTCCGGCCTTGGCGCGAGCACTGACAAAGGCATCTCTTCCTCGCCCTCTATAGAGTCGTAGAAATAGTAATCCGAGACGTCAAACCCCGGGTTCCGAGCGACGATGTGCTTCAGGGCTCGGCTATACGCCTCCTCCATGTTCGTCAGCATGTGAGCTTCGGCCTCGTCCCGGACTGCCTTCTCCACGGCTGCCACCTTCGATTCTTGCTCGTTCAGGGCCACCTCTGTCGCCTTCCGAGCATCCGACAGCTCCCCTTCAAGCCGAGCCCTTTCCTTCTCCATAACCTCGACCTTGGAGGCCTCGGCGGCCGAGCTCTTCAGCGCCTCGGCTAGCTGAGCCTTCAAACTGGCGACTTCGGCCTCGAGCGAAGTAGAACGCAGCTGCTCGGCCTCCAGCTCCTTTACCGCTCTCGATCGTTCCGATCGTTCACGGTCGTTCAGAATCGTCATCTCCTTCTCCTTGCTCTCGAATTCCTCGAGCAAATAGTTGAAGTGGCAGAGGGTCTACAAGCAACATAAGAAACTGTCAAGAACGAGCACAAAGATTTAGAAGAATTATCAAAAAAGTGAATCACTACTTACCGACAACGTATTCCGAGCGATCTGCATCGCAGCGTCGCCGACTTCACGTGCCTTCAATGCCGCCCGGTCTTTGGGGGTCGGCAGGTGTTTCACAGCCTGCATACAAATATTTCCGTCCCCCAAGAAACCGTCGACCTTCATCACCCTCCAGTCGGGGACGACGATGCGCTTGTGCTCCTCGGTCAAGATCCGCTCCGCCTCGGCGGTGAGCGGCGGAACGTCGAAAGCTAACAGTGCGCCGACGTTGAACGCCCCGCCAGAAGACCCCGGAGCATCCGTCTGCGCTGGCGGGGTCAGCACGTCCGAGGATGGAGCAACGATCGGCAATACGAGAACCTGCTCGGTCTCGGCTTGAGAAACCTCGATGACTGGACGTTCGGGGGTCGAAGAAATCGAGGGTACCTTGGGCGCTCGGCCACCTTGAGGACCGGACACGGTCCTCTTCCTCTTCCTCGTCTCTTGCTCCCTAGCTGCTCGGGCCTTCGCCATCAATCCTTTGTAGCCCATGCCGGAGGATTCTGCACAAACCGAGCGAAAAAAGTCAGAAAAATTTTCAAAAACTTCAAAGACGAAAACGGAATAAAAGAAGCGTACTAGGATTGATCGGACTGAGACCCCCTCGGAATAGTGCCTCCTCCATAATATCCTTCCAACTGAGGGTGGGAAGAGCGAGCAACTTCTCCACTACCTCCGCCTCCTCATTACTGAGCACGGGCTCCTTCTTCGCCCACTTCGGGAGACCGTCCCTCGACCACACCGTCGGTATCACCCACGGCTTGGGGGCTGAGACGAGGAATTACTTTTCCTTCCAATGCTTGATCGAGTCCGGGTTCTCGATCAACTTCACGCCCTTCCTCGGCGTAAGGTAGAACCTTTGCTCGTTCTTGCTGGTTTGGCAAGGTCGGTAGAGACTCCGAAGAATGAACATGTTCGGCTCGGTGCCGACCTCCTGGAATTGAAGAACGAATGCCATCACATGCCACCATGTGTTCGGCATCAGCTGAGCCGGACACAAGCCATACCACTGCAGCACCTCGACCACAAAGGTGTGCAGTAGCAGACGTAGTCCGGCATTCAGTGAATCGGCTGGAAAAACACAGACATCGGTTGAGGACGAGGTGCACGCTCGGAAGCTGGGGCCAGGGAGCAGAAGTCCATACTCTGCGGGGATCTGGAATCTGCTCCGGATCCGATGCAGGTCTGCCTCGGTTAGCACCGAGGAGATATGATCCACTTCGGAGGTTTCCCTCGGTTCATTCTCCTCGATTGATTTTGCGGTACCCTGCGGCACTTTCTCCAGCAGTTCCCCAGAGTAACTCCGAACACAGCCGACGCTCGATAACACGCTCGGCTGCCGACCCAGCTCCCCTGCTATCTTCGGGTGCTCAATGATTGCCTCCACACCCTTGCCCTTGGAAGAACGGACCTCAACCTCCTGTAGGGGCTCGGCAATTTCCCCGTCTGTGTTCGGTCGGACTAAAGTCCCTTAGGTCGGCTCCACTACCCTCTTCCCCTTATCTTTGCTCGGCCTGACCTCTCGGCTGACGCCAGTGTCCGAGGAGAGGGTCTCGTCCGTGGAGGAAATCTTAACCATTTTTATAAAGATTGGAGAGAGACTGACCTTGAAGTGACTATTACGGCCGGAAAGATCACCGGAGAATAGCACGCCTGGCCGCGATAGCTAGCAGCGCCGCTCGAGAGCTAAAAACTTCGCTTGCAAGTGAAAATCAAGAGTGAGAAATGAGGTGAAGTGTTGGAGGGGGGGGGGTGTGAAAACTTATAATAAAAATGGCGCCTCTTTGGCTTTGTAACGTAAGGGCGCGACTCTTGGGCCTCCTTTGAAGCGTTACAAAAGCCCAAACGGCTAAGTAATGAAGAGACACGACTGTTGACAAAGGGAGAGACGTTTCGACCTAAGTAAAGCAGCTCGGCACTCCGGCTGAGATCGCCCCACGTCCCTCGGATCTAACCCCCGAGCGACAGGCGATCCGAGCTATATCGCTCGGATTCGGAGCAAGTGCCAATCCGAGCTACGAAAGTGAGAAAAACAACTTTCTCCTCAAAATTTGTGCATGATTTCGATCAGACGGCTCAGATCATGTCAGCGACACTAAACGACAAGATAGTATTTTCTTGGGAACTGAGCCAGCAACGAGATCTGTACCATCATCCAACGGCTGAGATCGCCCCACGTCCCTATGATCTAACCCCCAGCGACAGGCGATCCGAGCTATATCGCTCGGATTCCGAGCAAGGGCCAATCCGAGCTACGAAAGTAAGAAAAACCACTTTCTCCTCAAGATTCGCGCTAGATTTCAATCAGACGGCTCAGATCTTGCCAGCACCACTAAACGACAAGATAGTGTTTTCTTGGAAACTGAGCCCGCATCGAGATTCATGCCAAGATCTGACGGCTCAGATCGCCCCACGTCGCTCGGCGTTCCGAACTGAGTGACCTGCGATCCGAGCTACTTGCGCGAGGGTAAAACCGAGCTATATCGCTCGGATTCCGAGCAAGTGCCAATCCGAGCTACGAAAGTGAGAAAAACAACTTTCTCCTCAAGATTCGCGCTAGATTTCGATCAGACGGCTCAGATCTTGCCAGCGCCACTAAACGACAAGATAGTGTTTTCTTGGAAACTGAGCCCGCATCGAGATTCGCACCAAGATCCGACGGCTCAGATCGCCCCACGTCGCTCGGCATTCCGAACTGAGTGACCTGCGATACGAGCTACTTGCGCGAGGATAAAACCGAGCTATATCGCTCGGATTCCGAGCAAGTGCCAATCCGAGCTACGAAAGTAAAGAAAATTGCTGCCGAGCGTCCCCAACCGTTGGATCATCACGAAATTCGCGCCTCAGATGATGGACCATCCAGATTGCGCCATGTCCACTAAACGACAAGATAGTGTTTTCTTGGGAACCGTGCCTGCCTCAAGATTCGCGCCAAGATCCTACGGCTCAGATCGCTCCACGTCGCTCGGTATCCTCAAGCCGAGCGACTGGCGGCCCGAGCCACTTGCGCGAAGGAAGATCCGAGCCACTTCGCTCGGATTCCGAGCAAGTACCCATCCGACCCTGAAAAGCGAGAAAAACACTGCCAAGCGACGCTGTCCATCCGATCCTCTAGAAATCCGCGCTCGCTCAAGATCAACGGTTCAGATCGCGCCACGCCATAATTCAGTATTTTATTTATCAAAATCATTTTATTTATTTAAAAAATTGCGAAAAAATGATTAAAAATTCGGAAAAATTAATTAAAAATCCTAGAAAATAAATATAAAATCGGAGAAATATTTTTGAACCCCCGACTAAGTAATTATTACCTAGGACCATTTAATAAGACCCCCGAACGACGAATCGACACTTGGCAAAATTAAGTAAATATTCCGAAAAAATAGACAAAAATCACCGAATGTGCAGAAGAGCTCAAAGACAACTTGGAGTGCATCCAACTTAAAAAATCACCATACTACCCCCTGTCAAAATTCGAAACCTTCCATTTGGACTCCGATACAACTTCGCTAGCCATTAAAACAGTAAAACTACTCCTCAAAGGCTAATCAAGCTCAGTCTTCGGGAATTAGAGATTACATTCCTTATCTATACACAGGAATTACATGCCTAATTTGATCCCCAAGACGCCTATAAATACCCCCCATCCATCTCCATTAAGAGGTAATCAATCTTTTGCCAATTTACGCTCTTTCATAATCACTTCTGGTTACTGACTTGAGCATCGGAGGGTGCGTTGCCGGGATCAACCCCGGTGTCTCGCACTTTTTGCAGGTGAACGGCGAGAGTCAACGGTCAAACTCCGGCGGAACAGGTTCAGGTTTGCTATTCAAGTTTTCCAAGAATCCACAAATACTATCTGTTTACCCCCACACCAGATTTAGCGGCAACAGTCGTGAATATTGAGCAATTCGGGATCTTCGATGATGGGTTTAAGGTTTTGAGAGCGGAAGTAGAGAGGGTTGTGAGTGAGGAATTGGATCTCAAAAGATTTTGGACAAATTTTGTTGGTGAAATAACGAATCTGAGAGGCTAGGGTTTGTTCGTTTTGGGTTTCTTTCGGGACGAGTTAGATAATGGAAAGATAGAAGTAAAGCAAAGCGAAACAGAATCTATAAAACTTTTCCAAGTTCGACACTCGCTATCTCAGTTAGCGAGATCTCAGTTAGCGAGTAGAAAAGCTCTCGCTAACTGAGATAGCGAGTTTAGATTCACTAAATTTTCTTCAACACATTACAATCGCTATCCCAGTTAGCGAGTGTGGTATAAACACACTCGCTATCTAAGATAGCGATGGACGATTAAGGAATTTTCTATACAATCATAAACTCGTTATCTGAAATAGTGAGTTTAGTATAAACACACTTGCTATCTCAGATAGCAAGTCTATACATGATGTTTTTTCAAACACATAACCATACACTCGCTATCTCAGATAGCGGTGGATACGAGTTGGGTCGTTTTGGTAAATACTTTTGAAAGTGGGTTAGTTTAGTAAATACTTTTAAAAAGTGGGTCATTTTGGTAAAAAATTTCCATTCATCTCTGGTCTGGATCCATGAAGGCAATATCCTCCTGACAAATAAGCCCACGTAAGAGTATTATTATAGGAAAAAGATGGGATGCTAGTTGCTACGAAATTTAAGACTCCTGAGTTGGATGCTTAATCTACGCTACGAAATTTGTTGCTACGAGTATTATATACATTATCTGGATTTCCGTATCATAGAGTTGACTTTCCTTTTTTTTTTTAGTAAGTATCTTTGTCTTGACTTGATAGGTATGAAACTTCAAAGTCCAACCTTACCAATCAAACAAGCTCGGCAAAAGTATAAGATGAACAAGTGATTTCCACAGCCTTCAAGGATACTATAAGGACCTCTTGGGGAAGAAAGAATAATTTCCGGATCCCACTCAGGAATGATTTCTGGCAGACTTACCAGCTCGAGTCCTCGCCCTCGCTATCCTGTCTGGAGTCTCCGTTCTTGGAGGAGGAAGTTAAAAAGGCTATCAGTCACATGGGAGCGGACAAGTCACCAGGGCCAGACAGGTTCCCAATGATGTTCTTCCAAATTTTTTGGGAAGAAATTAAAGGGGACTTTATGCCATTGCTGGATGACTTTTTTAATAACAAGCTAAGATTGGGTATGTTTAATTTTGCGGAGGTAGTGCTGATTTCCAAACGGGAAGACGCAACGAAAGTGAGCGATTTTAGACCGATCAGCCTCATAAATTGCTCGGCAAAGATTATTACGAAAATCCTAGCTATCCGCCTGGGGTGTATTATGGACAACCTTATCAACAAATCTCAATCGGGCTTCATTAAGGGCAGAAATATCCTAGACTGTGTGGCAACGGCGGAAGAAGTGATCCACCGCTGCCATACGAGCAACTCTAAGAGCTTTCTGCTTAAGCTGGACTTTGAGAAAGCTTATGACTCGGTCGATTGGGAGTGCTTGCTGGAGGCCCTTAGGGGTAGGGGCTTCGGAATAAATGGATCGGCTGGATCAGGAGTGCTTGCAGACTAGCAAAACAGCCATATCAGTGAATGGTAAATCGGGGTAGCCGTTCCCTTGCAGGAAGGGCCTCAGACAAGGAGACCCGCTATCACCACTCCTGTTTACTATCGTAGCGGATGTGCTGAGGGTAATGCTGGAGAATTGTCAAGAAAAATGTTGGCTCATGCCACTGGCCAGTTCAGCGTCTACTAAAGGGTGCTCGATCCTGCAATACGCAGATGACACCATTCTCTTCGGCAATGGGACTAGACGAGAAACTGTCTGCTTTAAAGGCACCCTTTACTGTTTTGAGGCCTTGGTCAGGCTTTAAGATTAATTTTCACAAGAGTGCACTGACTCCAATTTCCCTATCCGATGAGGAAGCAGGGGTACACGCTACTATTTTGAACTATACGACGTCTACCTTCCCTATCAATGACCTAGGGCTTCCACTCAGACCAGGGAAATTATCTAAAGCAGACTGGTTGCCTATCATTGACAGGGTGGAGGACAGACTGTCTGGTTGGAATGGTAAATCGCTGTCTCTCGGGGGCAGAGTGGTCCTCATCAACTCAGTATTGTCTAACCTGCCGATATACTACATGTCCTTTTTCAAGCTTCCACGATGTGTGATCCACAGGATTGACCGGATTCGAAAACGATTCCTTTGGAAGGGGGTAGATTCGGACAAAGGAGGTTACCACCTCATCAAATGGAGTATCGCTTGCATGAAGAAGAGGCATGGAGGGCTAGGCATCATCGACCTAAGAGATATGAACCTTGCCCTACTGGAAAAATGGTGGTGGAAGGTATTCCACAATAGCGAGGAAAGTTGGCAGGACTTCATTCAACCTTATCTTAGGGGTAAAGGCACGAGAAACCTTGGCTTCCGAGTAGGGGCTAAAGTTTCGCGACTCTGGAAAGGAATGGCCAAGGCTAGCGGCCCCTTCAATTCGGCAGTCACATCGACCATCGGCAATGGCTGGTCCACCAGATTCTGGTGGGATAGGTGGTGTGGAGCACACACCCTGAAGGAAACGTTCCCAGAGCTGTATGAGAGGTCGAGTCGACCGAATATGTCTGTTGCTGAAGGGTGGAAAAGGGGAGGTTGGAGACCGGCGTTCCGAGGAACGCTCACCCCAGATCTCCACCAGCAATTGCTTGACATGCAAGTACACATCTCACAGGCAGGCACAAGGTGCACTCAAGGCCCAGATCAGAAGGCGATGGGCACTTGAGAGCAAGGGCGCTTTCTCAGTGAGATCTCTGTATCATCGGATCCACTTTCGAGGATGCAGACCTAGCTGGGCGCAGGTGCTGTGAAAGGTGAAAACTCCCCTTAAAGTCAGAGTGTTCTTATGGCTAGTGCTCAATAATGCTATCCTCATTAGGCAAAATCTTGCCAAAAGGCAACCAAATGTGGCGACCAACTGCGGTTTCTGCGACGTTCAGGTGGAAGACCTAAATCATCTTTTTATTCACTGCCCTAGAAGTAAGGCTACTATGGTTGAGGTACTCCGAGCCTTAGGAACAGGAATCTACCCCTGCGTATATGAGGATTTGTGGATTGGCCCCAAATTTGCAACGATTCGCCATGATATGAAGGAGGTGTGGTACATTGCAATTGCGGTAACAACTTGGGTGTTATGGCTTGACAGAAATAATTTTTATTTTCGTGCTTCATGTAATAGTATTTCTGGTAACCTGACTCATATCATGCATCT
Organism: Hemerocallis citrina; assembly: GCA_017893485.1. Taxonomy (NCBI): domain Eukaryota; kingdom Viridiplantae; phylum Streptophyta; class Magnoliopsida; order Asparagales; family Asphodelaceae; genus Hemerocallis; species Hemerocallis citrina. The sequence goes on from CM030358.1 coordinate 252,858,489, forward strand.
TATCTCTTTTTGGGCTACAGCTGCGGCAACGGGGGCAAGAGGAAGGATAGCTAAAGTATTCCAGGTAGAGGAGTTTGACGATGAGGAGGTAGAATTTGGGCCGATGCTGGACTGAGGGACTGGCTTCACCAGTCGTGACAGTGCTTATGCCAGCTTATGTTTTGCTTCAGCCTACTGTACTCTCTGGTTGCTGGATATTGGAATAGTTAGACCCACCCCCCAGGGTTTGTTGGGGGTATATGTTTGTTTGCTTTCATTTTCTTCATGCATTTTACTTTTGTTTTATACTGTTGTTTTTTTCCCGGTACGCCGGGGTTGTTTTGTTAACTTCTTATTAATGAAACAGGGTGGCCTTATTCCACCTTTTCCCTCAAAAAAAAAAAAAAACCTTACCAATCAAACAGAACGGGCCTTTTTTTATTTTTTTATTTTTTTATTTTTTATTTATTTTTTTATTTATTATTATTATTATTTATTTTATTGTATGATACAAACTCCTAACTCCTATGACTAACTTTAACAACTAAATTAATTTTTCACAAATCCTGTTTTTACTCTCAGCAGTTAGATATCAATTCCTATGTCATTACCACTCAATGGCATTATTGTAAATAAAGATAAGTTAAAGGATTTGGACTCCAAAGGGTAAGGGTTATATTCATGGCACTTTCTTCCTTTTGACTGTTTTAGAATAATGTATCACGAGTGAAACTCGTTGTGGATGTTGAATCAAAATTGCTTTGTCAGGGTCCTCTTCCTGCAAAAAACATACTAGGGAGGTCCATATTCCGGTACTGGCCACCCTCAAGAATCGGCAGTACAATTCTTGATGATAGTCCTGATGCTTTGGACTCCAAAAGCAGCTCGGTGAGTCCTGATGCTTTGGGCTCAAAGAGATACTCGGTACCAAACAAAGTCAATGGTGACCATGGTGATAACGATGAACTCGAGTATGGGTGGGTGGGTTTGGGGGGGAGTGGATAAGTTGAGTAAGAAGATGGATGGAGGAAAATAAAAATAAAAGAATCACGATATCACATGGATTAGATGTTGACATGGGGGAGTGGATAAGTTGACACATTTTTTTAGATGATCTAGTGGTCACTACAAGGAATTTGACATATAGTGACAGCAAAAATCCGTTGGTAAAAGACGAAAAACCGTAGGTATAGCACGTAAAACCTATACCAACGGACATATTTTTCCGTCGTTTTTAATTAGCTATACCCACGGCAAAATGCCGTCACTATAGCCTATAGCGACGGTTTTTTTACCCGTTGGACAAAATCTCGGTGTTATACCCACGGTTTCGTATCCATTGGTATAGGTTTTAAGGACACCACTTGCTTTCCTATACCCACGGTTGAAACTCCATTGCTATAGGTTTTATTAATGGTTTTCGCATCCAAATATTTAATATATACCCATCGCTCTATACAAATTTTTTTCTTATTAATTACGCGTATGATAATTTAATATTTTCTTTTATAATATTAATCCAATTATAAACTAAATACACAATAAAATAGATAAATATGTTTATAAAACAAAATTTAAAAAAATTAAACTTCAATCATATTAAAAATTAATGAAGTATTACAAGCATATCAAATTACAAAATAGTTAATAACCAAATACACAATTGAATTCATGTGTGCAGACATGAGAATCAATACTTTAAACTACGATCAACATATTCAATGACATTATAAGATAACATTCAACTGACTCATCACTTGAGATACGACACTAACAATTTTCTTATTTTACGGCAACCAGATCTTGATTAATCTCGATTCTCTTTGCAGTAATCTTCTTTTAGCATCTTGCAAATCTCCTTTACAACCTTCTTCACTTCATCATCGGCAACACAAACTCGGCTGCATTTTGAGCGAGTTCAATCATTTCTCGGTTGTTGAGAGCCCTTCACAAACAAAACAAAGCAAAAAGAACTTTGGTCATCAACAAATAGTCAATATTCAGATAGCATGCAAAATGTGTCATTCGTATTCAAAATGCCAGAGAAACGTATATTTGCAAAGTACCTTACTCGATCGAGCATGTGCAACAGTAAATTGAGTTGGGTCCTTGATGACTGGGAATGAACAATCTGCAGTCCTATCCTTGCTCTAGTAACAAAAGTATTTTATTAAGATTTAAAAGTAACCAACATAAGATTGTAAAAATAAGGTGTCACAGGCTCACCTTGTAAGATTATAATGAATAAATATTTGCAATTCAAATAAGGGTATCAATCTTGCATTATTACGTATATAAGAGAAGCAATTGAAAAGCCAGAATTGTCAAATCAACTAGTAATTCATGACCATGCAACGAATTATACCGCAAAATGAAGCAACATTCTCTCATCAAACCTAATGGCCGTATGGACTTTTGATAGTGAATCTGCATCATAGTGCACAGGAAATTATAGATCACTGAAAATCATAGTGCACAGTTTGTTGCACGCAAAATGAACCCTAAATAAAACAAACTTGACCATGCAGTTGAGCATATTCAAAATTGTTCAGCTAATAATGTATTATTGAAATCTATAAATGCAGATAGAAATTGTGCACGGGTATCCACATGCAACATACTAAATTATTAAGACCCTCCTCAAAGACAACAGTCTACTCCATATATAATACTTACACAACCAAAAGTTACTTAATCTTGCCACCCATGTTGCTTATGCTAAATCAGATATATTACTCTTCCAAGCCCTGATTGCAAGAATATGCAGCATGCAATATTCGAACATGCATGTCTTTACAAACAAAAGCAGGAAGAATACTACTTAAAATTTTTGCATCATACATTTTATAGAAAACCCTTAGAAACAACATTTAAATTTACCATGTTTAGTTAAGTTATTAACTATTAAGTTGGTGAGCCAACTTACTTTAAGAAGTATGCACCACAAAAATACAGTCACACAACCTGCTTTACATGCATTCTCAAGAAATATAATAATGTAAAACAATAGCACCAGAAGAACTGAAACCTGGACCTTGACGATGTGCGTTACGAACAGTGTCTGGGTCAATCAGATCGGCTTGACCAATACTAGACAGGAAAGAATCATATCCTGAGATTGCTGACTCCTTATGTTGTCCACAGTCCTTCAAGGAAAATATAAATTCACCATAAGAATCTTGATAAAAACTCAGTCAGTTGTGAACAATAAATTTAGTGAGAGCCATACCTACTAAGGATAAGAAGTTGTTTTTATCTTCTTTATTTAGCTAAAACAGTGAGAAATTTCCCCAGATTCTATGAGTGAGGATTTAACGAAACGAAACCAAGAATGCAGTAATATGGTATATGGAGATGACACATAACAAATACGATAATACTGGTGAACGTAATACATCCATCAGTAGCATTACAAGGAGGGCACGAGATCTCTTACCCCGCAGTGGTAAACCTCTTTGTAATTTGGCATTGTACAGTTAGTACAGTACCAAAAATTTCTGATCACTATCATAATGATTATCTGAAGTGCTCTCCTTATCAGAACCATTGTCATCAACACCTGAAGACATTGTCTGGGCACTGCAAAGTGCACATATTTTAGATTTTTTCCTCAAATCAAGAACAAATTAAAGTCTATGATAAACTTAAAACCGCTTGGAAAAAGAGAGAACATATACAATAAAAAGCTTAAAGATTATGTTTTATTTCGACAATTAAGAAGGGGCCAAAAACACAGAGAACAAAATAAAAAATAAGAAGGAAGAACAATCAAGGTACTAAAACATTTCAAGTATGCAGCAAGAACGCTACATATTTGGACTCACTTGTTTGACATAGTACAGATAAATTGAAATTTTTCTATAACCATAAATGGAGATCGCTCACAGCATGTACTCAATTTAATTTGTTACATTGTGGTCAATAGCGAGGAATGCCTCACTAAAGGCTAAAGTATCACATTTCATAATGCAATAGGAAAAAGGGCAATCACCAGTTTTACATAGACAATGATTTCCTGTGGTGTACTGCAGCCTCAGAAAACGGGACACATAATATACATGAAATAATGCAACAAGAACAATAGAAAAAGCAACTAAAGTCTACAGCATGCTTCAAATTGCTATAGAGGCCATAAAAGTTAAATTACGTGTATATAAGCATTATCACAAAATGAGACCCCTACCATTGTAACCCCTAGAACCACCTCTCATGCAACTTCTCACTCACCTCTCCGGCTCTCCCTTGTTTCTCACTCTAGTGTCAGTGTGATAAGGGTTGGAAATGGTACTTGGTGTCAAGTTTTGACATGGACAAGGATCTGGTGCGCCGAATATATGCTAGTAAGTGTAGGTGCCAAATGCATGTCTGACACGGACTAAAATCCATTACTGTCTCAAGGAAGTCAATCACTATTGACGTGGATTGAACGACATCTTACTTCAAAATTATTACTTGCTTCTTTAATTTGTGATCTATCTATACTTCCAAATAAACGTGAATTTTTTTTTCTTCTCAGCAGTTCTTCCATGCGGATAAATACTACTAGAGATCTATTAGTAACTTAACTGATCAAATACATATATATACACACACACACGCACATAATGGTTGCAATATTATGATAACCTTTTCTATCCTTTGGTATTTGCTAGGTCATTCATTGAAGGCTGCAATAAACCATGTTGTCGCTTGAACAACAGTTCAAATTGTAGTAATGGGTTTCAAACAAATAAAACAAAAATAATCATCCAGATAATTCATACATTATCAATCTTTTGACAAACAGAAAGTTCTAAAATGGTGAATCAGTTTTGCACAACTCTGCATAAATTCTGATCATATTCAGATAAGTTTTTTTTCATAGGTCTACCACTTCAAGATCTGCTAAAAAAATTCCAATTAAGTTGTAGCGCCTACTACTGGCTGTCTTTGCACCCTTGAGAGTCTATTTAGAGCATAGACTGGAAATTTACAGCACAACTTTAACTAGTCTCCAAGAAGGGAAATCTAGATTCTACTCATTTAATTTGTGATACATCCTTATTTAGTTTCAGATCGACCTCCTATATAGATCTAAGGGTTCTTGATCCCTTATGAGAATTTAATGTATTAATTAAAAACACTAAGATTAAAACCAAAAATAGTAGAGCTCGTGCACATGATACCTACATATTAAACAACAAAAAGATAAAGTCATACTTGAAAAAAAAAAGACAGACCGATCAGCATACAAAAAGAATACTTCTAATTTGTTCTCTGTCAAAGTCTAGAAGTTTCAAAAGCCATTGCCAGTTCGTATATTTAAGAAATTTTGAATAATGCTTCAATGCAAGATTTTGAAAACACTTGACCTGTGCACAAACATACAATCATATTACACACACACAAAAAATGTTATTTGAGATTAGCAACAATGGAACGACACTGTGTTTAGCAACAATGGAACGACACTGCTAGTCCGATTTGGCATTTCTGTAAGAAATTTAAGAAAGAGACGGAATATGAAAACTTGAGCAAAAGATGTTTCCACATGTCTATAGTCTAATCCATCTTGCTTTTATACTAAAGCTCCCAAAACCTATGCACTTTTGTATATTCTAGTTAATAACGGAGAACTAGAATTACTTCTTCCTAGTTGATCAATATCACCTCACCATAATCAGTGCAAGAACAAATAAAATTTTCTTCTAGGCAATTCATGTATTGTTCGGAAGGATACATCTCTAAGATTAGATAGCAAACCACATATAATACTTTTATATGACTTCAGAGTTGAAAAATGAAGACATAAGCAAAATATAAGAAACTAAGTGCACAAACCTAGTAGTTTTCTGTGATCAAATTATACCACCTAATTTACAGTTTACCTGAATTGGAGAACAAGGCAAGTGATTAAAATCAACAACCCTCAAAATTAACAGCCCATCCAAATTAGATGAAAATATGGGAATATCATGTGGGATTATGGTAAGTACGCACAAAGAGCATTCAACATTTTAAAGCATTTTTAAACAATGCACCTCACAAGTGAGATCTACATAATGATCCTTACAATTTAAGAGAAGCACTTTGAATATGTTGTTTGGGGGAGGCAAAGTTGCAAACTTAGAGTCCTGAAATGGTAGGATATCAACAAGTGTGTTCTTAAAATAGGAAGAGCTATATATAAATAATGAGTTCATTGAAAAACTGTTCATAAAGACTATTACCTCTCGACTGTGATAGTTAGGACCAGGAACTTGAGTTGAATAAAATGTAATGATCCGTCGAAATTGGGAAGCCTGCAGGAAGATCTTCAATTGCAAATCAAAGAATAACAACACGCTTATGGGAACTATGGTATCAAGTATCAAGAAACTTACAACTAAAAATGAAAAGTACAAATATAAACAAACTTTTTCATCAATCAGTTTTGGGAGACTTTTTGGATGGCGCGACGGATACAGTAGGGTGGGGGCGGTGCTACAGTGCTGGACGATAGGATGGAGGAGCAAGGGGAGACCGGGTTTGGCTATTCCCGACGAGGAACAGGAAAGGGAGGTCGGGGCTGGGGGCGGCGGGTGCCTGGGCATCAAGGGAAGGTGGGGCGGCGCTCAGGAGGCATCGCGGCTGCTGCTCGTCGATGGGATTAGGGAGCATCAGAGGGGGTTTCGATTGGGGCTGCTAGCGTTGGGCAACGATGGGAGTAGGGAAAAGGGGGGGTCTCGATGGGAGTGGCGACAACTGGATAGGGGCTCACGGTGGTGGATCGCCGGAGAATGGGTCGATGATTCGAGATCGAGAGAGAGAGAGAGAGAGATCAAGTTGTCGGCACGACAACGGGGAGGGGGCACAACAGCGGGAAGGGGGGATTTGGAGATAGGGTTTGGTGAGAGAGGGAGAAATTAAATAATAGTTATGGATTAAAAGTTTATAGTTATGGATTAAAAGCTCTAAAACTATAGGATACCTATACCCACAGTTTACTACACGTCTGTAGCTATATGATGTCTATACCCACGGTTTTAGTGATCCGTCACTACAGGTGTCCGTTGGTATATGGCAAATTTCTTGTAGTGGGTTCTTATTATCTTATATATCAAATCATATGGATTTTTTATTTAGAAGATTTATTTCAAAATGAAGAAACTGACACAATTAGTGGGAGCACAATTTTCGAACTGTTTAGAAAAGTAAATGACGAAAATATCCTTTTAAATAAATAAGAGAGAAATGTACTCCCCTTTTTAAGGGGCTGTCTAAATATTGTTATAGTAGTTACTAGTTTGTATCATAGAAGAACTCTTTTTTATAGGGGGGGTTAGTCACAACTGTGTTAGGGTTTGGCCTCAAATACACGTAGGCACTGGGTACTTGAAGTTGAAGAAGAAGAAGATGAGACAAAGAAGCAAGAGAAGACAAGTAGCGAGTAGAAGAATGCAGCCTGGAGAGTTGCGGTCGATCGTCTGGGGGTGCGGTCGACCGACCTAGTCTTCTGAGAGTTTTTCGAGTGTACAGGTCCAATAGAGGAGGGGACGTCGACCGACCTTGGGGGTGCAGCAGACTGGTCAGCTCTCGGGTCTATACTTACACGTTGCGGTCGACCGACCTTGGGGGTGCGGTCGACCGACTTCGGCGACTGTTTGTTTTTGGGCTTACGAGTTTAAAGGCCCAATTGCTAGATTTGTGTTTATCTTTTAGGATTTACTTGGGGGCTATATATATGGCCGTAAACTCTAGGGTTAGTATCAATTTGTGTAATCAAGAGGTGAGTCGTTATCATTGTTCAACTTCAAGAGGGGATTGGGCTAAGTTTTTCAAAGGTGAGAGAGAGATTGAGAGTTGTAATTTTTTTTAATCTTTGTATTTCTTGGGGAATAAGAAGTATTGGTTATCTCTGCATATTGATTGTCTTCTTGTGAGATCTTGTATATATTGTTGTGGCTTGTTCTTGGTTCATCTAAGTCTTGGGAGTTTCTATTACTTGTGGTGTGTTTCCGCTATTAGCACTACGAGTTGTGGGGTAGATCCTTCGACAAGTGGTATCAGAGCAGTTGGTTTGAGATGGCTAATAACAAGATGAAGATCAAGTGATTCGATGGGAGTGACTTCGCGATGTGGAAGATTCAGATGATAGCGTATCTTCGTCAGAAAGATCTTGATGGTCCGTTATTTGATGAGAAGTCGGTAGGTGCAGACAAGGATGCGAAGATCTTGGTGGATTGAAATCGTTTGGATCAGAAGGCGTTGGGGCAGATTTAGTTGGGGCTGAGTAGGAAGACGTTATTTCATATCTCGAAGGCAAAGACCATAAAGGATGCTATGGAGATTCTCACGGATATGTATGAGAAACCGTCGGTATCTAATCAAATTCTTCATCTGAAGAAATTGGTTAATATGAAGTTGAAGGAAGGGGGTTCAGTAGCAGAGCATGTGAACAATTACTATATGATTTACAACCAGATGGAAGCTGCATGTTTGAAGTTTTCAGAGAGGGAGCAGTCATTGTTACTTCTATCTACTTTACCCGATAGTTATGGTACGGTGGAACAGACTATTACAGGCACTATGACAGATTCGACAACTCTACAGGATGTGGTGAGTAGCATTCTGAACGAGGAGGTGAGAAGGGTGAGAAACGAGTGATATTCATCATCATCTTCTAGAGATTCTGCCATGTACGTTGAGAAGAGACGTGGGAGATCTAAGAGCAGTCGAAGAAGAAAATATCAGAATAATTCATCTGAGAGTGGGTCTAATGACAGCGATGGGGGATATGGGCCTGAGTAGTGGTATTGTCACAAGAAGGGTCACATGATGCGCAATTCCAATGCTTATATGACGAAGAAGCAGGAGAAACCGAAGAAAGATAACCCAAAGGAAGCTCAAGTAGGGCTTGTTGAGAATCTATGCTTATCAGCTCGGGAGGAGTTGGGCACTCAAGATTGGTGTATTGATTCGGGAACTTCTTTTCATTGCACTCCGAGGAGAGAGGTGTTTGATGACTACGAGGAGGGTTCTTTTGGAGACTTGATCATGGGGAATGGTCACCGGTGTCCTGTACCTGGGGTTGGTACTGTTCACGTGAACACCATTGATGATCAAAGTGTTGTCTTGCGGGAGACAAGACATGTTCCAGACTTGAAGGAAAATCATATCCCGATTGGAAGGCTAGACAAGAAGGGGTTGTCTACTACAGTTGGTAGTTGAGAGTGGTGTAAAGCTGCAGGTTCGAGGGTGATTGCAAAAGGGAAGCGTGAAGGAACGCTGTGAAGGGAGTTTCTCATAGAAATATAACAGAACAGCTTTTAAAGTCTCTTTTTCTGAAAAAACAGCTTTCAGATAACAGTTTTCAGCTAGAAATATAACAGAACAGCTTTTAAACTCTCTTTTTCAGAAAAACAGCTTTCAGATAACAGTTTTCAGCTAGAAATATAACAGAACAGCTTTTAAACTCTCTTTTTTAGAAAAAACAGCTTTCAGATAACAGTTTTCAGTTAGAAATATAACAGAACAGCTTTTAAAGTCTCTTTTTCAGAAAAACAGCTTTCAGATAACAGTTTTCAGCTACAAATATAACAGAACAGCTTTTAAACTCTCTTTTTCAGAAAAAACAGCTTTCAGATAACAGTTTTCAGCTAGAAATATAACAGAACAGCTTTTAAACTCTCTTTTTCAGAAAAAATAGCTTTTAGATAACAGTTTTCAGGTAGAAATATAACAGAACAGCTTTTAAACTCTCTTTTTCAGAAAAAAAGCTTTCAGATAACAGTTTTCAGCTAGAATTATAACAGAACAGCTTTTAAACTCTCTTTTTCAGAAAAAACAGCTTTCGGATAACAATTTTCAGATAGAAATATAACAGAACAACTTTTAAACTCTCTTTTTCAGAAAAACAGCTTTCAGATAACAGTTTTCAGCTAGAAATATAACCGAACAGCTTTTAAACTCTCTTTTCAGAAAAACAGCTTTCAGAATACAGTTTTCAGAAATAAATATAACCAAACAGCTTTTAAACTCATTTTCAGAAAAACAATTTTCAGAATACAGTTTTCAGAAAACTCTATTCAGAAAACTCTTTTCAAAACAACAAAACAAACGCTTTTAAAGTCTCTTTTTCTGAAAAAACAGCTTTCAGATAACAGTTTTCAGCTAGAAATATAACAGAACAGCTTTTAAACTCTCTTTTTCAGAAAAACAGCTTTCAGATAACAGTTTTCAGCTAGAAATATAACAGAACAGCTTTTAAACTCTCTTTTTTAGAAAAAACAGCTTTCAGATAACAGTTTTCAGTTAGAAATATAACAGAACAGCTTTTAAACTCTTTTTTTCAGAAAAACAGCTTTCAGATAACAGTTTTCAGCTAGAAATATAACCGAACAGCTTTTAAACTCTCTTTTCAGAAAAACAGCTTTCAGAATACAGTTTTTAAAGTCTTTTTTTCTGAAATATAACAGAAAAGCTTTAAGAGGTTACTGGCCATAGAAATATAATAGAACAGCTTTTAAAGTCTCTTTTTCTAAAAAACAGCTTTCAGATAACAGTTTTCAGCTAGAAATATAACAGAACAGCTTTTAAACTCTCTTTTTCAGAAAAACAGCTTTCAGATAACAGTTTTCAGCTAGAAATATAACAGAACAGCTTTTAAACTCTCTTTTTTAGAAAAAACAGCTTTCAGATAATAGTTTTCAGTTAGAAATATAACAGAACAGCTTTTAAAGTCTCTTTTTCAGAAAAACAGCTTTCAGATAACAGTTTTCAGCTACAAATATAACAGAACAGCTTTTAAACTCTCTTTTTCAGAAAAACAGCTTTCAGATAACAGTTTTCAGCTAGAAATATAACAGAACAGCTTTTAAACTCTCTTTTTAAGAAAAAACAGCTTTTAGATAACAGTTTTCAGGTAGAAATATAACAAAACAGCTTTTAAACTCTCTTTTTCAGAAAAAAAGCTTTCAGATAACAGTTTTCAGCTAGAATTATAACAGAACAGCTTTTAAACTCTCTTTTTCAGAAAAAACAGCTTTCGGATAACAATTTTCAGCTAGAAATATAACAGAACAGCTTTTAAACTCTCTTTTTCAGAAAAATAGCTTTCAGATAACAGTTTTCAGCTAGAAATATAACCGAACAGCTTTTAAACTCTCTTTTCAGAAAAACAGCTTTCAGAATACAGTTTTCAGAAATAAATATAACCAAACAGCTTTTAAACTCATTTTCAGAAAAACAATTTTCAGAATACAGTTTTCAGAAAACTCTATTCAGAAAACTCTTTTCAAAACAACAAAACAAACGCAACCTTAGGGTTTTGAACATATTTGCAAAATACTCCTTTTAAAATATACCTTTACATAAATAGGTCCCCACACTAGGAAATTAGTTAAAACCAATTTAATCCAATTCAAAAATCAAAAGACCCCCACTAGCATCAGCCAACACTGTTTGAAAAACCCAGAAAATAATTTTGCATTTTCACCTTCTTCAAATAACAATTTTGCTAAAAGATCCCTTTTTATCAAAACTTGTAAAATAAGAGGTTACTGGCCGGAATCGAGTAGTAGGTTGTGTGGGGTGCAACCGAGTTCTTTCAGTTGTGGAGAAGAGGTTACTAATTTAGTGGGAGCTGCTGGCCATGGAAGTGATCCTAGAAGGCAAGACGTTGCTGCGGTAAGAGTACTTTGCAAATTGGCAGTTGAAGCTTCAAGTCGCTTTTGTGTGATAGAGAGCACTGGTATCGATATGTGGTGTGATATTGATGAGGGTAACCGAAATGGGACTGTAGGGGTTGAACAATCTGCAGATATTGTGGAGGTGTCGTCCATGGAGGTTTCTAATGTAGAGGGTGCACTGAGAGGCTTTGAACCATGTCCGGTGTTGATGGAGATTTTGCGAGATGGGGAGTCTCATAACACGGAATCCGACACGGAAGATTGTTTCTCCGGTATTCGTGCTCTATGTGATTGATGGAGCACATCCTTCATGAGGCGATGAGGGGTAGTTGGTGCACTCCACGTGGTGGAGTGGCGGAGGTGCTCTTCATGAGAGTGGGGAGTACTTGAGTCTTCCATGAAAGTGGGAGAATGCCAGAGATAATGTGAGGTGAAGATTGCAATAACTTTGAAGTGTGGTGTATTTGGTCCAAGTAGGAGATTGTTAGGGTTTGGCCTCAAATACACGTAGATATTGAGTACTTGAAGTTGGAGAAGAAGAGAATGAGACAAAGAAGCAAGAGAAGACAAACAGTGAGTAGAAGAATGCAGCCTGGAGAGTTGCAGTCGACCGATCTGGGGGTGCGATCGACCGACTTAGTCTGCATAGAGTTCTTCGAGTGTACAGGTCCAACAGAGGAGGGGACGGTCGACCAACCTTGGGGGTGTAGTGACCGATTAGCTCTCAGGACTGGACTTACACGGTGCGGTCGACCAACCTTGGGGGTGTGGTCGACCGACTTCGGTGGCTGATTGTTTTTGGGCTTACGAGTTTAAAGGCCCAATTGCTAGATTTGTATTTATCTTTTAGGATTTACTTGGGGGCTATATATATGGCCGTAAACTCTAGGATTAGTATCAATTTGTGTAATCAAGAGGTGAGCCGTTATCATTGTTCAACTTCAAGAGGGGATTGTGCCGAGTGTTTCAAAGGTGAGAGAGAAAGATTGAGAGTTGTAATCTCTTTGTAATCTTTGTATTTCTTCGGAAATAAGAAGTATTGGTTGACTCTGCATATTGATTGTGTTCTTGTGAATCTTGCATATATTGTGGTAGCTTGTTCTTGGTTTATCTAAGTCTTGGAAATTTCTATTGCTTGTGGTGTGTTTCCGCTATTAGCACTACGAGTTGTGGGGTAGATCCTCCGACAAACTGTTTACATATGTAGGTTTTGCAGGGCCGGCCCTGGCGCAGGGCCAACATGGCGACCGACCAGGGCCCACTTCAAGGGAGGGGCCCAAATTTTTTTAAATATAATAAATTAATGGTCTTATAATTAATATAATGAATTAATGGGTTTGTAATTAATTTTTAGTGGAAGTCCCAATTTAGTAATCTCTCTCTCTTTCAGTGTCACTTCAACTTCTTCATTTTTTTGGGTCCAGCCTCTTCATCTTCTTCAAATTCTCTCTCTCTCTCCCCTTCCGGCATCTTCAAATCTTCTTCAAATTGCCAGTTGAGAATTTTTTGTTTGTTTCTTTTACAGAGTTTTTTTTTAGCAGAAGTTGTAGTTGGAGTTGTAGTCATGGTGTCTCGGGTATCAGAGGCGTAATTGGAGTTGTCAGTCTTCTTAGCAGGATTGCAGGGGTTGTTGGTCTTCTTAGCACTACTCTGATAGTTCAGCCCTCTCATGTCGTTTTTTTTTAATTAATAGAATTGAGAATTTATTTTGTGGGTTTAGGAGGTACTGAGGTAGAAATCACTCCAACAATAGTATGGTTGATTGATTTTTGTTGTTATGCAAGCTTAGTGAATAACTGAAATTTGAAGCTTCTTTATATGATAAGCATGATTCCTGGGGCCTAGGCCTTATATTTTAGATGAGATGTAATTTTTTTTTTTTTTTGGCCGGTGCAAGAGTCGCTGTCACTAGGCTTAATTAAAAATATGGAGTATTTGGTGTCATAAAGCAAAATAAAGATATTTTTTATTTTTTTGGATATTGTTTTTATGTCCCCCGCCGTTCTATTTTAATTTATTAATATATATAAAAATACATGCGTGTTTATAAAGGGCTTAATTTTTTTTTGCCCAAGACCTCAAATACCTCAGGGCCGGCCCTGAGGTTTTGTAATCAATTTTGTATGAGAAATTAAATGAAACTAGGAAGTGACCCGGGCGCGGGCGCAATTCACGACGCAAGGAAACCTTCTACCGAGCATATGGTTAATGTTAATTTATTTATAGAAAAATGAAGTCGATGGGTGTTTTGATGAAGACATATTTAAGAGCTAAATTGTTTCCAAGATGGGCAAAGCTAATAAAAACCTTGCCTTTGTTTCTCATGTTAAAAATACAAATTCATGAAGCTTACAACCAATACACATTTCAATGTTTGAGAAAAATAGTAGTGCAAATAGAAGGAGAAATTCCAATAAATGTGATCACAAATTAATAATTAGTAGAAATTTCATCCAATATCTACAGTTCCAAAGTTCAAGACGGAAAACCATGGCAGCAAGAAAAATTAGATCTTTCATGTCAAGTGTTACATGCAAATAGAAGAGAACTATTATGTTCAAGCCAGGGCCGGCCCTGGCACAGGACCAATAGGCAACCGCCCAGGGCCCACTTCAGGAGAGGGGTCCCAAAATTTTTAAATATAATAAATTAATGGTCTTATAATTAATACAATGAATTAATGGGTTTGTAATTAATTTTTAGTGAAAGGCCCAATTTAGTAATCTCTCTCTCTTTCAGTGTCACTTCAGCTTTTTTATTTTTTTTGGGTCCAGACTCTTCATCTTCTTCAAATTCTCTCTCTCTCTCCCCTTCCGGCATCTTCAGATCTTCTTCAAATTGTCAGTTGAGAATTTTTGTTTGTTTCTTTTACAGAGTTTTTTTCTTAGCAGAAGTTGTAGTTGGAGTTGTAGTCATGGTGCCTCGGGTATCAGAGGTGTAATTGGAGTTGTCAGTCTTCTTAGCAGGACTGCAGGGGTTATTGGTCTTCTTAGCACTACTCTGGTAGTTCAGCCCTCTCATGTCGTTTTATTTTAATTAATAGAATTGAGAATCTCTTTTGTGGGTTTAGGAGGTACTGAGATAGAAATCACTCCAACAATAGTATGGTTGATTGATTTTTATTGTTAGGCAAACTTAGTGAACAACTGAAATTTGAAGCTTATTTATATGATAAGCATGATTCCTGGGGCCTAGGCCTTACATTTTAGATGAGATGTAATTTTATTTTTTTTTGGCAGGTGTAAAGAGTCGCTGTCGCTATGCTTAATGAAAAATATAGAGTATTTGGTGTCACAAAGCAAAATAAAGGTAATTTTTATTTTTCTGGGTATTGTTTTTATGTCCCCCACCGTTATATTATAATTTATTAATTTATATAAAAATACATGTGTGTCTATAAAAGGCCTAATTTTTTTTTTGTCCAAGGTCTCAAATACCTCAGGACCGGCCCTGGTTCAAGCAAGTCGGAGCATCAACAAAAAATTAATTGTGAGAGGAATTCTTGAACATGGTTTTCTTACTCCGTAGATAACATATGAACTGATAAAATTAAAATTGCTGGCAAGTAGATAAACCCGAGTCAAACGCCTCAGTGAAATGAAATTAAATCGGCTTCTACACGACATTTCTCCCTCCAGCATTCACCTTATCCAGATGTCCATCAACATCCACATCTACCTGCAAACAAATAAACTACATCAACTAAAATACCAGAGAAAATAAAATTTGCGCAATTAGTTATTGGTTAAATTCTTCTAATCTCAGTAATTGATTACATTCAAAACACCATTCTTTCAATTAAGGTAGCCCTAAAAGCTTATGAAATTAATGATTGGCTAAATTCTTCTACACTCAATAACTGATTACATTGAAAACACCATTCGAACATAATTATTATATACTTCAAGGCAGTCAAGCAAAAGCAACAGATATTACTACCATCACTATTTATTATATAACAATTTGAAAGAATTAGTACGTAGAACATTACTTTTTACTCAAACTAAGCAACTTTCGAAGACCGTGACACTTATCTTGGCCTCGCTCGGCAACGAGTTTCTCCTCCAACTTCATGAAATACTGAACCACGTAGATAAAAAAGTATTCTTAATTTAAGCAACATAAATTTTTGTTTGCTATGCATGTTCTCCCTCCAAAAGGTACTTAGGTTTCACTCCAACTTCTTAATTTTCTGTTCTCCATAAATAAAGAAGACCTAGCAACATCAACTGATTCAAAATGCCAACATCAAAAATACTATAACCAAAAATATCCTACCGCCAGTTAGATCGAAGATAACCCGGGGGGGGGGGGGGGGGGTGTATACATTGTATGCAAAGAAAAAAATTTGACTAAAAATTTAACATCTACTATAGTTATAATAATAATAAATTGAATAAAAGAAAATATGTATATATACCTCTTCGCCTTATTACAAGTAATCATCTTCTTGTCTTCATCCTTCAATGTCTCCGCCTTACTCTGACTAGGAGCCTCATACAATTGCAATAAAATTAGTGTATATAGGAAAATTAAAAAATTAATTCGCACTACATTGAACACAGATTTCCACCCAAAAATTAAGAAGAAAAGACGATAAGAAACACGACTCTTAAAATTATACAACAATGGAATATGCAAGTATAAATTCCTTTTTCTAAGCACATTAAAACTTTTTTTTTAAGGCTAAATTTAAAAAAAGTACATAAAGTTTTGAGCCGGTTTAAAAAAAGTACACAAAAGATTATTTTTTTTTAAAAGGACATAATGTTTAAATTAACTCCACTGGGTTAGTTAGGGTTAGGGTTAGGTTAGGGTTGGGTTTTAAAAAATCACTTTCATCTTTCATTTGTGTTTAAAAAAATCACATTCGTCTTTTATTTGTGTTTAAAAAAACATCACTTAACTAATCAGATGTTTAAATAACCCCCCCCCCCCCCCCCCCCACACCCCGCGCGAACTAACCCTAACCCTAACTAACCCAGTGGAGTTAATTTAAACATTGTGTCTTTTTTTTTATAAAAACTTTTGTGTACATTTTTTAAACTGGCCCAAAACTTTGTGTACTTTTTTTTAATCATAAACCCCTACCTAAGAAGGAATTGAGCGACGTAGACAACCAAAGTGACCAACAAAATAGAGGACATGAAACTGGAAAAAAAATGAAAGGATAGGAAAAAACCAAAAGAAGAATGCAAGAGCAGACATAATCATGGCGTGGAAGGTTCTCTGAGCCACTGCAAAACAACTTCTACTCATCATCAAATGGAACTAAAGATGAAAAGATAAAAGCTGTTATGATTATTTCATGCATACTCGTTGTTTAGATTAGAAGAAGATATGATGAAGCACGAAAGTCAAAGCAACGAAGAAAAGGAGAAGTAAAACAAAGCAACAATAGCAGGAACAGAGGCTTGTCCAGTCGAATGTGCGGTTGGCTGTAGACACCTCGGTCTAGATGCTATTAGGGTGCGCTCGACCGCACTTGGGTGCAATCGACCAACCACGACTGTTGTGCTATTTTGGGCATATATTTTGGTGATCGTTTCAGCCCAATCTTCAACTCCAAGTCAGATCGTATGGCTCATATTCAGTGACTTTTCTACAGGATATATCGCACGACTGAAAGATCAAGATTAACCTAGGGCTCTCTCTATTCTTCTTCTATTTATTGTAATAGCCACTACTATGAGCGGTAGAGTACTTCATTGATTATTTTCTTCATTGTAATGAGAGGCTTAAGAGATAGTTCTTGGTGAGTGAGTTTAATTCCTTGTACTGGGTGAATATATAACTCCTTGTAATATCTTCTAGTTGAATATTATATCTCCATATATTTTCCTCCACATTAAACAAAAGCTAACATGGATAAATCCTCGTATGTTTGTATTGGATTGATGGATCTATTTATTTGGTTGTTCAATTAATTCGTCTCATCTACCTCACCATCCTCATTGCTTTAATTTATTCCGTTGTGCCACTAGTGTTCGTCAACATCCCCTCACAAAGTGGTATCAGAGCTTCAGGTTACCGAGTCCCTTGGTCAAGATGACAGATTACAGTCTTTTGAAGATCAAGTAATTCGATGAAAAGATCAACTTCAATCTTTGGAAGGTAGACATGTATGATGTCGTAGTTCAAGAATTTCAGTAGTTAGCAGTTAAGAAGAAGGAAAAGCCATCTAATATGAAGGAAGATGTTTGGGATGATATTTGTGAAAGGGTCGTAAGTCTAATCCAACTATCATTGGCGAACGAGGCCAAGTGCAAATTTCTTGAAAAAACTAGCGCGGAGAATTTGTGGGAAAAACTCAGAGCTGACTACTTTAGTTCACCGTTATTAAATCGGATGCATTGAAAGATGAAGTTATTCTATTTTTCAATGAAGGAAGATACAGATCTTTAAAATCACATCACATAGTGCTATCAGAACTCAAGGTGATAATGTGGATGTGAATGAAGAAGATAAAGCTTTCAACTTGATATATTCACTGTCGGATTCGTACGAACATTTGATCACTACCATGATACATGGTAAATCTATCAAGGAGAGTATTATATTAGATGGTGTAATCAAAGCATTGAAGAAAAATCAGAAGGTGACTCAGAAATCATCGTCTACTCCCATAAGTTGTCTAGAAGTGAAAGGTCCTTCAACTGAAATTCAAAGTGCTATGCGAAAAGGATCGGTTCGTTTCTTATTACAAGAGGTTAGAGCATATCAAGAAAGACTGTTGAAAATTGCATAATCAGAAGAGCACCAAGGATGACAATTCTACTGCAAATGTGGTTTACCCTTCTGAATCAGGTAATTTGTGCCTTCTTGTTTCAAATTCTCTAGAATTGGATTATAGTTGGTTTCTTGATTCAGGGAGTCCAACTCATAATTGCTCCAAGATGGAGTTATTTTCTACTTATAAGTCTACTACAAGACATTGTGTGAGAACGGAAACTGGAGAGATTTGTGAAGTAATATGTGAGGGGACAGTTGAGTTGAAGATGCCATGTGGGAAGAAGTACAATATAAGGGAAGTATTGCATATTCCTCTGCTGAAATGAAATCTGATTTCCTTGGGAACTCTTGAAGCGTTGGGTTGTAGGTACACAGCTCGAGTTGGAGTTCTGTCTATTTTTCATGGTCGACGTAAGGTGATTAGAGGTATGAGAGTTGTTGGGCCAAGCCGATGCAATCTCTATAAGCTTTGGGGAATCCGAAATACTTGCACAAGTATTACTTCTTTTCTCGATATTTCCGCAAGCTCATCTAGTCTGCCGCAAAGCGAGACCACAACATTTGAATATCGTCGAGAGGTGGAGAGTGCCTCGGGGTAGGTGGAGTTCGTGTGGAGATTGGAAACTCTGTGTTAACGCTTACTGAGGTGTGCCCTTGGGGGGGTATACTGATCGGTGAGATTGGGCAATTGATTTGTTCAACTATCTAAGAAAACTATCATTACAAGTATGTTCACAAGTGAAGTTTGGTAGAGTTTAGAGATGATTAATCACATCGTGTTGATAGCACTCATATGCAATCCAAGGTGGAGGTTGTTAGGATTATATCTTGTGCAATCGTTGTTCTGATTCGAAGAAGATACGATGAAGCACAGAGGTCGAAGCGTCGAAGAAAATGAGAAGTAAAATAAAGCAGCAATAGCTGGAACAGAGGCTGGTATAGTCAACTGTGCGGTCAACTGTACGCCCCTCGGGTCTGTATGCTATAGAGGAGTGGTTGACCACACTTGGGTGCAGTCGACCGATCGCGGCAGTTGTGTTATTTTGGGCCTAGATTTTGGTGAAAGTTTCAGCCCAATGTTCAACTCCACGTCAAATCAAACAACTCCTATTCAGTGACTTCTTCTACAGGATATATTGCACGACTGAAATATCAAGATTAACCTAGGATTCTGTTTATTCTTCTTCTATATATTTTAATAGCCTCCAATATGAGAGGTAGAGTACTTCATTGATTATTTTCTCCATTGCCAAAAAAGGCTTGAGAGATAGTTCTTGGTGAGTGAGTTTAATTCCTTGTATTAGGTGAATTTGTAACTCCTTGTAATATCTTCTAGTTGAATATTATATCTCCCTATATTTTCCTCCAGATTAAGCGAAAGCTAACCGGGATAAATCCTCGTGTGTTTGTGTTGAATTGGTGGATCTATTTGTTTGGTTGTTCGATTGATTCGTCTCATCTACATCGTCATCCTTATTGCTCTAATATATTCATCTGCTCCACTAGTATTCGTCGACATCCCCCAATAAAAGAAAGGTTGGAAGATTGAGATCGGGAGTGGGATTGGTTTGTCCAAAATATTGGGATCGGGTTCGGGATCGGTATCAGGCGGATCAGCAGCAGAAACTTCCAAATAATTGCATTTCTTCTTAGCCTTGAAAACCCTTCATCGTAGAATAGTAAAGGAGAAAAATGGCAATAAAAAGAAATATTGTGGAAATAAGATAGAATGGGGGAGACTTAGATTTATCTTGAATTTGATACAAGATTCCTATGCTTTTCTTTAATGCTTTCTCTTTCTTTCTCTCCAAGCATTTGGCTGCAAATATTACAGTTGTCTCACTAATGTTGTAGATAAGTTCGAGTTAACAAAGAGAAAGAAAGGATTTTGGTTTTGCTCCCTTTTTCAAATAAACGACCCGAGAAATTTCTCAAACATTAGAGTTTAATATATCTCGATTATCGTCATCGCCTGAAAAGAATAAACCAAGCTAGAAAAAGCACGACGTTCGCAATATTTTTTTATAGTAAAGAATTTCACGCGGGAGGCAAAAAAACAGTGTTCTCTGAATTTTAGAAAATCTTTAAAAATTTGCAAAATACTCTTTGTCCTTTGGATTTTGAATGTAATCAATAACTGATTACATTCAAAACACCATCCCTTCAATTCATAACTAGAGTTATTCGATGCAAATTGCACAGCCTAAAATGGTTTTGAGAGACTCATAAAAATTATATAGAACTCCCAAAAAGTGTGAGAGAATTGGGAGAAACTTATGAATATCATCCCTACTGGGGGCGGGAGCTGAGTGGGGGTGGGGCAACGGGGGGCGGGAGCGGGGTGTGTGTGGGGGGGGGGGGGGGGTGCGAGAATAGGGATGGGGGTGGGTTTAGGAAGAACCGTGAGATTTTATGATATTGAAAAAGTGGAAGGGTAAGAAACTGTGTTTTAAAGATTGGGCTTTTTATTTTATTTTATTTTGGTTTTTTTATAAAATAGTGTGTACTGCACGTGTTAGTTAAATAGGAAACCCTACTTTTCCTCTCCTTTCTTTGTTTCAAAATAGAGAAAGGAGAGAAAGGGTAGACGCTCTCTCCTATTAGTATAAGATATAGACATAAAATGAACTCCTAAAACCTTAACCTGGAAAAAAGTCCATTCAAAAAACTGTTGGTTCGATTATCTGCATTTGAAAAGGGACGAAGGTATGAAACTAAGCATAAATAAGGGGAAAAAATCCAAATAACACGCTAAAAAAATTTAACATCCAACACCTCTGACACAACATAGAATACAAAACCCAAAACTAAAATAAAAGTAAAACAAAGTTATTATAGACAAATGCATTTTTATAAGTCAAAGAATACCTTGAGCATCAATGAATCACCAAGACTAGAGACCAAATTCGGCACAATGGAGAATCAAACAAAAAAAAAAAATTAGAATCGCGAACCAACTGGAAAAATGCACAAAAGCTTCTAATCAATATTCTTTTAGTAGAAGAAAAAGAATAGCATTTCTCCAAGTTTCACTGCAACACCTTAATAGCAAGCCTTCGACCACCTCCACTCTTGCTATTCGACCTCGAAAAAACACTTGTTCCATCCCAAAAGCAACCAACCTTATGTTCACCTTCTTTTGATATCCCAAATCAAAAGAAGAAAATCCTCCCAACCAACCTTTTATTGATTTCCCCACATTTACTTGTTTGACAACACGCATATTACAAAACCCTCACATAAACACAAAATTTCATCTCCAATAAACAACAAAAGATATCTACAAACTCATCTACACCACCTATATTAAATAAATAATGGCCTAGTTCATAAATCTCACTTCCAATCCCAAAAGATCTTTATTCGGAATACCCCAATCTTAGTTCTCTAATTGAGCCAAATATAAACAACAAACATCAGTAGATAAGAATAAAACGAAGGAACTCACCATAATAAGGGTTTAAACACCAGATGACGACAATGATGAAGATGATGTTGATGATCCTGCATTGCAAAGTTGAAGAAAATCTCACAAAACAATAGGTGATTAAGAAAACTAAAAGATACCCATCATAATTCAAAGCAAGAAAATCAAAAATCTAACTAACAATAATAAAAAATGAAACTCTACAACATATACAGGAAATAAAACCCTAAGAGCATAAACTTTCTTCACTCTCAGAAAATACATGACAACTCCCAAATCAAAAATTTCCAACACCATACAGACGAAAATCCCTAAAATAAAATCTTTTCAAGAAAAAAAAGCAACAATAACAGTAAAACGCGAAAAAAATTTATGGAAGTTCAACTGTAGCACAAACAGACCCAACTACTCGAAAGAACCCAAAAAAAAAACAAATTTGAAAACCCAAAATTAAAAATCGCACACCAAAAGACCATAACAAAAAAAAGCTCAAAAAATAAGACCCTAAAAACAAAGAAATTCCATAGGAAAGGAAAAGAGAAAAGGAAAAAATATGATCTTGAAAGTCCCAACTCGATCCCCAAAACAATAGACCCAGATGATGCGAGGAGAAATGGGATGGCGATATCAGAGCATGCAGCCAATTATGGGCATCACTTGTTCATCTAGTTTGGGTTTGCTTAGATCTTAATTAAAGTGTGTATCTGATAGAAGAGGGGGGGGGGGGGGGGGGTGAGGAGACTGGAGGCTCTTTACCAATTCACAGCAACCCAAGGACAAATGCGAAATTTTATTCCCGCTTCGAGCTATAACCACCCTCATTTTTTACTGACCAGTTTTAGCAAAACGTACATTCATTTAAGACTATGAAATAGTACATTCAAAATAAAATAAAGTGCAAATATCAAAGATAGATGGGCACAAATCGTGGAAAATTCCCTACCAAACAATCGCAATCATATGGACAAAAATGCCCAGCAAATTTGCAATTCAAACTAACCCCCAAGGACAGAGAAGACTTAATAATTTTTAAATATCGTTTAAAATCAGTAAACCAAGAATTTCTACCCTCTACTACTTTTAAGTATAAAAATAGATATCATACTTGATTGTATATGTAGCACCCCTGAATTCCTAACATGAGAACTCGCTCTAGGATCTTTCTTCAAATTAGTCATATCACAACAAAATCACAGGAAATTAAAAATTTTATTACATCAAATTGTTATTACAATGTCCAATGATTTCAACAATTTTAATAACTTGATACATCATGAATATACAATAAAATTGGACAATCACTTTTGCTTGGATGCTTCCCCCGGCTTGAGTTCTCCCACGTGCTCTCCAAATAGCAATCCTGCAACTAGATAGACTGTGGGTACGTCAATTGAATACAACTGACGCAATACTATATACAATGATCCTCTCTATGCCATAATATAGCGATTCCAAACATCGACGACCAAACTTTGATGTAGAAAGGAAAAGTGATGTCAAACAAGTGTCGATGTATGTCATGGCCTAATCTAATGCACACTATGCACACATGCTTCTAAGGCTAATGCACGCTTGATTGGAGAGATATGCATCCCATACTACACATCCCCCAACCAAACAACGTTGTTCAGTTGATGGGATTCGATCCCCGCTATGCATCCTACTCTTGTGCTCTCTCCTGTATCTGATACTCTAGTGATGATGAGGCTGCAGTCGGCCGATTCACTCCCATCACTGCTGTCAATAGTGGTGTTCATTACCTCATGTTTTACCCACTATGCCCGGAATCTCAGTCGCAGGCTTACTCTATCGCTCCTGGGCTCGCAGTCGCAGGCTTACTCCGTCGCGATTGAAACAATAGTAGATTGCGGTAATTCCGCCCTTCTGGACCTCACCAAAAGCTTATATATGGACACTAAGGATCCTTGCCGAAGAACATAGAGCATTGCCCGTAGAGTTTCGCTCACAGGGCCTTTCTCTAAGCCTCCTGCCCGAATTGATCAACATAGGACCTGACGGATATAGGGTTTCCCCAACTCTGTTACCCTCATCCTTATACTAGAGCAGAACTTGCAGTCGAGACGACGTCACCACTACAAACCTTTTCAAAGGTTGTTACAGATATAAAGGCACCTATTCTGAGGACAGTGGATCCCCCCACAGAGCTCACTCACAAGGAAACTTGAGGTTCCCTGTCCGCATTAAACAAACCTATGATTCAGCAAAGCGTGAAGACACCAAGCGTGAAATGCGTACCCCTGACAGGCGAACACAACACCCACTAGTGCCAATCCTTACATTCAACAACAACTAGAGCTAATCCTATGCACTGTAAACCCATGTACTAGAGTCAACCCTCTCTTAAGATTAAGGATAAGGTTAATTATATGTGATTACTAGCTTTTTATCTTGTCATCTGATTATCTGAAATCCAAAACTCTGACCAATCTCTAATCCTCTTCATTATCTTATTAGGCGTATGAATTATTAGGCTAGTCTGAGTCTATTTCATTTTTTTACCAATTCCTTTAGTTACGCGATCTATCAAGTATTTCCAATCCCTAACTTAGCAAACAACTTGTTTATTACAACAACTAGTTAAGTTCTACTTGTAAACTCTTTTTAGTTAATTACCTTCCTCATTATTAGGACTTAACACATCCCACAATAGGACTCGAGTAGCCCTCAAATCTGGCGCAAGAGTTGGCCCGCCTCGGCCCATGCTTGGCCCAAACCAACGACAAACTGACTCCGTCGATCGCCGCAACCACCATCAACGCTTGGAGTTAGATCGCAACCTCAGCCCGAACAAATACATCGCTCTGCTATCCTCGCGCTCCACGGTCCTTGACAAGTGGTAGCCTCAAACACAACGATGGAATCCTTCCACGAACGGCGAGCACATCGGCGCACGAGTCATCTCCTTCAACGTGTGCGATGCGATACGGTTTCTTATTCTACCCATCTAGATATACCAATATGACATAAATCTAGTGT
The DNA here is from genome assembly GCA_017893485.1 of Hemerocallis citrina. Lineage (NCBI taxonomy): Eukaryota > Viridiplantae > Streptophyta > Magnoliopsida > Asparagales > Asphodelaceae > Hemerocallis > Hemerocallis citrina. Next base: position 252,883,272 of record CM030358.1, read on the forward strand.
CTCAAACTCAACCAATGTAGTCCAACAAGGTACACTACTAGCATTGGTATAAATACCCAAAACCTGGACCCGACCCGAACCCGGCATTAGACTAGAACCGACCCGGTCTATCCGGGTCCGGGTCCGGGTCCTAAAATGGGACCCGTTGTACTTTTGAGTTCGGGTCCGAGTCCGCTCAAAAGAGACCCGACCCGGACCCAGACTCGGACCAGTTAAAAAAAAGCCAAAAAATCAATATAAAAATAAATATTCTATCCTCATCCCTCCCCTCCTTCCTCCTCAATTCTAAATCTTCCTCTTCCAAACTCAAAATTCATGCATTTTTCTTCTCTCCTTTATTCTAAATCCTCCACTCGCTGCCTCCGCTCGCCGCTCACACTCCCGCTCCTACCCTGGACGGGTAGGAATATTTTAATAGGACCCGGACCCGAAAGCGGACCCGGTCCACACGGGTCCGAGTAGTGAAGGACCCGACCCGACCCGACCCGATACCAATGCTGTACACTATCCTAGGGATGAATCTTACACCATGAATACCCTAAAAAGAGTTCTAGAAAGCTCTAAAAATGACAATTTAGGTTTCCAAATAGCAAACATGCTATTCGCATTCATGCCAAAACGGAGTCGTTCCCGATACCGTTTCATTAAAGAAATACGATATGGTGCTCCCCATGCTTATACTCAACAAAGAAAGGAACTTCAAGCACCAATTGGGCATGAATCTTATCCCCAAATGGTTCACATCAACTCATAGTCGCATAACACAACATCAACTCCAAAATAGTGAACATATATGTCTAGATTGTGGTCATACTAGCACATATGAGCTACACACATCATAAAAAATAGTAAATTGAAACCATATTCCTTTCCCCTATCCATAACATGCTCCCTTAGTCACAAACAGCGATTCCAAACTCAAACTATGTGTTCTAAAGAAAGCTCATAAACATGGCATCAAAACAGTAACTTACAGGAACTACATGCATTTTCCGTATCTTGTAAAAATCACCATAAATCTTGTACAACTTAGATTTTTAAGTTCTTAGTCATTCTAGAAAGCTCTGCGTGTCTACTACAACTTCCTAGTTATACGTTTCTTCATATTATGCTATTTAAGTGGTCAGATAAATCACAATAATTTTTTGAGTTATGATTTCCAGGCTAACTAGTATTTCAGAGTCAGCATTTCCAGATATGGTATTATGTTTACTAGAAAAAACTTGGATCCAAATGATTTTATCAAATGTCATAGTCACACAAATCATTCTAGACATTCAAGAAACACTCCACAACAATTTATGAACATATCAAGAGATTTAAAAATCTCCAAGCTCCTAGATTTGATCTTTGCCCTTTTGCTCTTCTTGCTCCTAGCTTCTTGGCTCCTCGGCTCCTCCTTAGTTCTTCCTCCTTGGTTCCTTGAACTACCAATTCAGTAGATAAGAGTGTAGGAGTGGGTTTTAGAGTGGTTTAGAATAGAGGAAATGATTTGAATTGGATTGAAAATGAGAAATGGGAACTAGGCAAATGAGGAGGGGTTTAAATGAAGAGAGTCTTCATAATGAGGGGTCATGGGAGGCCGGGATTCCCTTGTTGCTTGATTGGGTGAGAGGGGAGGTGAGGGTGGAGTGTGAGAGTGTACAAAACACATGGGGTTCTACAAACACTCAAGTGGAATCTTGCTTCATTCAAAAAACCTAGATGCTCCTTTGAATTTTCCCTCCACTCTCTCCCTCCAAAAGCCCTTGGCCAGCCATGCATATTGGCCATTTCATTTCAAATTTTTTTTTGGTTCACTTCTCGTTGGGCTTCTCATGCCCAACTTTAAAATGTAAATATATGTATATATGTTTCATGAAGAGTTTCTTACTAATAATTCCAAAAATAAAATATAGTTTCTTGTGCTTTAACATATATATATATATATATATATATACACACACACACACACACACACACACACACACACACACACACACACACATATATTTATAAAAAATTGGGGTTGTTATAGTATCATCCTATTGTAATAACTTATTCTCACATCACATGGACATACAAGGACACACTATCAAAACCAAATAGTTTAGGCACTACATGATCTTTTCTTTTTCAATAAAAATGTGGAATATAGACTAGCCAACATGCTTCGCTAATGAAAAAATAACAAAACCGTATCCATGAACTCTGAAATAGAAATGTACTACAGAAGATAAAAGACAACAAACATCCAGCATCCCTAGGTGGGTGAGAACTAATATCCTACCAAAAGAGAGAAAAACAACCCCAACAACCTTAGGGGATAGGTTTTACTACTCTTCTATAGGGTCAAACTAATCTAGATCTCCTCATCATTGAAGCCTTGTATCTGAAGTATACCTATAATGCAATCTCTCGTAGCTGCAGTGACTCCTGCTACCCAAAAGAAAACAAGAATAATAACCTAAGTTAGTTTACCAAAAATACTATTACTTGCCCCACGAAACTAAAGGTTATTTATGTCTAATCCTAAAACCCAAGTAGTCACTGTGATTGCCATGCCTCTCAAATCTAGGACCAATCCATAACTCTTCATACGAAGAAGTGTAGCCATTACCAAATATCAAAGTGTCATCCGCATACTAAGAGCATCACTCCTTGATCCCCCAATAGGACATTTCGAACCCTCATCCTTGCAATAACCCACAATTACTTTTAGTACAACCACTGCCAAGGTAAATATTAGCAGTGCCAGCAAGATCCATTGCATTAGACCTCTTATACAGTAAAATGTGTTTGTTGTCCCATTGATTAGGATTGATGTTTGACTGGTATACAACCACTGTGCAATCCCTTTGACCCATCTTTGACCAAATCCTATACCACATAGTGTTTCCAGGATGCATTCCCACTGCAACAAGTCATAAGTTTTTCCTTTCTTTTTTTTACTTTTTCTTTTTAATAAGGTCGTGGCCTCACACACCACACTTTACCCCGAATATATATTAATTTGGAACTTTTTTGGTGAACCAGGATTCGAACTCCCGACCTCTTTTTCATCAACATAGAGACTTACTAGTGGACCACATGACACTTGCAGTCATAAGTCTTCCTGAAGTCAAGTTTCAAGAGATAATTTTTGTGTTCATTTTATTTAACTTTTGGTGTTCTTTTCATGGTATTGTTGTATTATTGTTATGTCCTTGCAATGCAATCCAATATATATCCACTTCCGATGAATCTTGTCTACTCCCTTCCGATGAATCTAGTCTACTCCCTACCCAACTAATCGATCTATGATCCCTAATCTAGTAGCCATGATCTTGGTGATAATCTTAATTAAGCAGTCAATAAACTAGTCGGGCGGAAGTCACCCACCTATCTAGCTTCCTCTTTCATTGGAATAAGAACCACTTCACCTCATTTTAGCCACCCTAGTCTCATACGATGATTATTGAAGTTTGAGATGACAACCATAAGATTAGCGTTGATGTCATCCCAAAATATATGCTAGAATAGAATCGAGAATCCATCCAAGTTTGGTGCTTTCTCATTCCCAAGTTGATCAGTGGCTTCCATAATCAGCGCTAAACAGTCCCTCAAGTGCTCTAAGGGAAGATATCAGATATGGAGAACCTTTAGTCCAAAATTCCATCTCTATGGGGCACGTGAAGTCTGGTTTACATCCAGATAGGTTTTTCTAGTAATCGTGGAAAGCACCTTTGATCATTTTTCGTCCTCTTGAATCAATCCTTCATCACTCTAATGGAATGATGTAGGTTATCTCTTCTATGAGCACTTGCAACCCGATGAAAGAAAGTTGTGTTGGCATCACCGTCTCTAATCCACGTTATCCTTGATTGTTGTTGTCATTTGATCCCTACTAATTATTGATCCTGGCAATATCATCTCTCAGATTCAACAACATGGTTCTTTAATGAGCGGAGAGATCCTTGGTTTCCTCCACTCTCTCTAAGGAAATATTTCTTTTAGCATTGCATCTTTGGCTCTCTAGACAGTAGTGAATCACATACGATTCCAAACCCTCAGTGTTTCGATCTGAGGTGTAACACCCCGTACTTAAGAGTGTGTATATATATATATATATATATATATATAATATTATATTGGGATAATATATATATATATATATATATATATATATATATATATATATAGGGAAAGGATCGGTTGAGCACTCATCTAGTGCTCACAACGTGAACACTAGGCCTTCGGGCATTCATATCGAAAATCCGAACCGTTCACATTGATCTACACATCTAAATTAGTCTAAATATGTAAAATCAAATCATTTGAAATTCATTTGCCCATCATCATGTGACTATAAAAACAATGATTTTCAGCCATACAATTTTGTAACACTTCAATGAATGGGCAAATGAATTTCAAATGATTTGATTTTACATATTTAGACTAATTTAGATGTGTAGATCAATGTGAACGGTTCGAATTTTCGATATGAACGTCCGAAGGCCTAGTGTTCACGCGGTGAGCACTAGAGGAGTGCTCAACCGATCCTTTCCCTATATATATATATATATATATATATATATATATATATATATATATATATTGAGAATTATGGTTGGAGTAGGCCTATAGGAAAGTTCTATAGGTTATATGGATTAATGGATTAATAAGGAGCCTATAGAAAGTAGTCTACGGAGCTATGGCAAAAATGTGCATTAAATAAAATGGAATGAAGTAGAGTGGCTGCATGCCATGCTAATGTGGCATGGCTTTGGATGTGGGTTTAATGTCCCATATCGTTGAAAATAAGAGAGAAAGAGTGAGTTATATAGAAATTGTCAAGGATCAATGGTACCTAACGGTTCTGACACCTTTTGTGAGGCACGCCTGTGGCGGGCAGTTGTTAGGATTTTATTTATTCACGTATTGTGCGCACATGTAGCCACATGTGCAGCTGAGTGGGGTCCGGGGCATTATATGAGGCATCCATCTTTTCTATCTAAATGGCTACCACTTGGGTTCCCCACCTTGGTAAGGAGCATTTCTTCCTAACCATATGGTGGAATCCTTCAACTTCCAACCACATGTAATAGCCTAAATTTTTCTAGCACTATTTAAATCGTGTTTGCCTTTATGTGTATAACATGTGCAACCACCGATTAAGAGTAATACGAATATTTTATTAATAAAACTAGATAATTAAATTATGCTTTGCAGGGAATTTATAAACATAATAAAATTAGTTAAACTAATAAAACTAAACTCACGTGACCTGGATTTGGAAAATAAACAACAAAACAATATATAAGGAGAGTATATAAGCCTTATAATTGTACATAGAGATATTTTGTACTAACTAATAGTATCGCAAACTATTTTAAATAATAAATATTAGGAACATTTTCATCTCTAAAAAAAACAACAATGCATACCTAATACCAGTCACTAAACTATTTCTAAACTATGAAGATTATTATAGAGAAAAGAAATCTCTAAAATTGAGTTCTAAAAAAGTGGTATGGCTGAATATAGATTTAATGTAGTAGAAATAGTTTTACATTAGCTTTGTTTTAGTTGTAAGAAATTTGTAGCGAAAGTAATTTTAAACAATTTTTTAACTTTTGATTTTACATGTAAAATTAATTGGGGCATAATTAATTTCAGAGGGTGTCGAGTTTAATTAATTTAAGAGGGAGCCGGGTTTTTTAATTTAATCTTAATTACTTAGGATTAATCTTAATCTTAATCTTAATCTTAATCTTAATTATTAAGAATTAATCTTAATCTTAATAACTTAGGATTAATCTTAATCCTAATTACTTAGATAAACAAAGGTTTAATTGTTCTAAAAAACCATAATTACATAATCACAAAGGAAGTGGCTGGCTTTGTTTGAAATGGGGGACTTTTAGTCCCACATCGACCAAGGAAAAGGGACAATTTGGGTTTAAATAGGATTTCTTAATTAACAGAGAAGCAAAGCCACTTCAGAAGTGGAGAGAGAGAGAGTGAGTGAGAGAAATAAATGAATATAATAGTAGTGAACAGTGCAGCGCAAGTGTTTTCATAGCAAAAAATTCAGAAATGAAAACGGATTAAAAAGTTCACATTTGCAGATTAACCACAATCGTGCTACATTGTGAATCTAAATCCAGCCATCCATACCCGTGAACAATGCTTTTCCCTTAGAAATTTTTTTCCTATAGTAGCACTATTGTGAAATAAACATGCCCTAAATGAATAACATGACGAGATGAGAAGAACGAGCCAAAAATCACATACAGTAGGCTATGTGTTCTGTAACAACATCCTCGACGACTTTCACTCTAGCGACACTAGCCTATGTGAACACATAAGAGACAATGTATAAATTATGTATAAAATTTTGTTTTGTCCTTATGTATTTGAAAATTCTTGCAAAATATTCATGATAGTACGTATTAACCAAGATAGGTCTACCTGTAATTTGTATAGAGTTGGCTCTAATACTAATTATTATGAACCTAAAAAACCTCACAGCCGAAAACTAACAATTAAAGAAAAGGAACCCACGTTTATAACTACCCAACATAGGTTCCCCATTTAACCGATGAGGGACTAGATGGAATCCTAACACTCTCTCAAGTTCTCGATGTCTTGATCGCCATCATGTCTTCCTTTTTCGTCTCCATCCTCGATTGCAATCTCCTCTTGTTGCTACTTTTTTTGGTGTGGGAGCAAACAGATGATGTGGATTCTTTTAAGGAACAATCATGAACTGGCCTTTTGACTTTCAATGCCGTTGATTATCTTTGACTACAATTGACTTCTCGATTTGACTCGTTTGCACCGTTGGATCTGATTGTGCGATGACGATAGCCTCTGCAGACCTGTAAAAAGTCTGAAACACTGGGATTGATCCCGGCAATAGACCCTCTAACGCTCAAGTCAGAAATCAAGGAGATTATGAGGGAGCTTTTTTGTGGAAAACATATTCATTACCTATAAACAGGGGGGTTATTTATAGTCGCTTGGGTCAGTTTCAAGATAATAATTTATCTCTACTTTCCGGTGTTTTTGGATTGACTGGGTTATCTCTTCTTCATGAAGAGATGAGAGTAGTTGAGGGGATTGAGTTTAAACTTTCATCATGATAAGATATATAGTTTTTAAACCGTCTCTTATGGATAATTATGAGTTTAAATCAAATTTAAATAATGTGGACTCATTTGGTTTGGGTTTTTATGACAACCAAGTAATACAGATCTGTTATTAGATTCTTGGGCCTAAAAGGGCCCAATTCCCATTTTTATGAACCTGTTTATAGAGAAATTACCATTTTTTCCATGAGAGCTTTAAGAATCGTACTCGATTTGGACGGTCCCGATTAAGTTTTATTTTCACCCATATCACAAACTCCCTTTCCTAAAGACCGTGTTTCACATCATTTGGGGAGTACTTTGCCAGTTTTTAATGGTTTACATAACATATCAGAGTTTTCGAGGATGTTTGAATCTTACCAGAGGTGAAACGGTGTTATACAAAGTTTGTAAAATAATCTAAATTAATTTTAGAATTTTGTGGATGTTTTATGACTTTTCCAAATTTTCTGAATTTTTCCAATTTTTAATCATTTTTCAAAATTTTTATTTAATTTCTGAATTTTAATAATTATTTTTTCAAAATTTTAATTAATTATTCTAAATTAATAACTATTTTTTAGAATTTAAAATTAAATTAATAGATAACATTTTTACAATTTTTAATTATTTTTGAAAATTTTTAAATGATTAATTTGATTTAACAATTAAATAAAAGAATTAATTAAATACCGGATGACGTGGCGAAATTTGGAACGTTGATCATGGCGGGCGCGAAAATTATGAAGAAAGAGCTGCTGGGTCGTGTTGACCAGTCAACAAAAACACCATTTTAGGTCGGGGGCATGTTTGGTAGGCGCGCACCGCCGAACTACTTTGATGCTTCGGCTAATCAACACGTGTCATTTCACCATTGGCAGTTGACTGGTGACCAGTTAACAGGATTTTGCTCCAACTTCGATCGGGGACACGTTTGTTAAGCGCGCATCATCGAATGTTAGTGATGGTTCGGCTAGGCGCCACGTGTCCCATATATATTAGACCGTTAACCGATCAACGATATTTTGCTCCAACTTCGATCAGGGGCACGTTTGTTGGCTCACGGTTCTGAACTACTTCGATGCTTTGGCTGTGCGACATATGTCCCGTTGACTATTGACAGTTGACCATTGACCAGTCAACGAATTTTGCTTTATTTTTTTATCAGGGACGTGTTTGTTTGGCGTGTGCCACAAAATGTTAGTAATGATTCAGCTGGGCGCCACGTGTCTTGTTGACCGTTGATCGTTGACCGGTCAAAAGGGTTCTGCTTCATTTTTTATTGGGGATAGTTTGTTCGGCGCACGCCACCGAATGTTAGCGATGGTTCGCTGGGCACCACGTATTCCGTTGACCGTTGACCGCTGACCGTCAAGGGGTTTTGCTTCATTTTTTTTTATCGAGGGCACATTTGTTCGTCGCGCACCACCGAACGTTGGTAATGATTCTGCTGGGCACCACGTGTCCCATTGACTATTAATTGTGGACTAGTCAACGGATTTTGCCGTTTCTTAATTGGGGACACGTTTTTTCGATACGCCCATCGAACGTTAGTGTTGGTTTGGTTGGGCGCCACATGTCCCGTTGATCGTTGATCGTTGACTTGTCAACAAGATTTTTCGTTTGGCCTTCCTGACTGTTAGACTCCCCTGACTTTTGGGCTTCCCCATCGGTTGGGGGCCCATTAGCTTTGCGATCCCAATCATCGCTTCCCCCTTCTATAAAACCCTCTCACCCTCTCCACTTCTTCCTTATTCTCTCATTTTCTTATCCTCAAAACTTTTATTTCCAGCGAGGTTGTCAGAGCGCTCTGGTGGTTGTTCTTTTTGGGCATACTTTCTGACCGTAGCAGTCACTTCGAAGGTAATATATATATATATATATATATATATATATATATATATTATTTAACAAGATGTCAGGGTTTCTTCGGGCGACTAGACATGTTGAAGATCAACCATCAGCTCCGCCTTCTAGAGCATACAAGGGGAAGAGAGTGGCGGAGTTGGTTGAGACTGTTTTCGAGAGTCCGAGAGGAGTTGGGGAGTTGGGTAGGCTTCCTAGCCCATTGTTGCATCTTGGTGGCATTCGAGATTACTCTGCCGACCTATTGGGGTGAGTCGAGCATGGGTTGGTGCCACTGTATGAGGATAATGAGCCTTGTGAGCATTCGAAGGTAGACGACATATCTTGGATGCTTACGGAGGAGGACTTGGGTAGTATACCAGAGTGAGGTTTGCAGTGGTATTATTTGAGCCCCTTTCAGTACATGTCGAACATGTGGAGACATATGAACGGCTTCGTGTTGCATTGTCAGACAGTGGGGATTGTGCCGCGACTGAGCATGTTGACGACGCTTTACAAAATCCACCAGAATTGTCACGTCCCGTTTCCCAAAATATGGAATTACAAGCACAAACTAAGGCCCAGCGGAAGATGTATACATCATTCATACACACAGCTCAATAATATGAAATATAGTCATAACCAAGCATTCTATATTGAAACCTCATAAACAATGAACAAGTGGAAAGATTAATGACATAATCCTCAATAATCCACAAATAACCAACATCTGGGAGAGAATAAACTTCGGTTCACTGCCCGAGAATACAATGTATAAATCGATAATAATACTAGAAATAATAACATGAACGAGGTAATAAAATAAATCTTGACTCTATTCCTTAGAAGATTTGCTCACCATGTCTTTCAGTCAATTTTCTTCGGGTACCTTTAAGCTCATCATCTATAGTTGGGGGGGGGGGGGGGGGGGGGGGGGGAGATGTTCGTTAAAGCAAGTTATGGACAGCAAGTAGTAACAAGGAAAGAACAATAAAACCTGATATATCAAGGAAAATGAACTAGAACAATATCGGAGGTCAATAAATGATAGTTGATAATAAGATCAATAGTCCATAATCATTGGTTCAATGATCAATGACGACAATCAATAATCAAAGTCGGTAACAATAACCATGATCAAAATGCAAATGTCAGTCCTAAGTATATTAATATTTTATTATCTTATCTAATACACGTAATCCTGCATCTCATACCACAGGTTCGGGTACATACAATCAAGTGATCATTTAGATTAGTTTAGATTATAGTGGTGAACTCTACAGGTCATGTACTCAGCAACAATAATCAAAATCAATAATCCATAATCCATAATCCATAACCTATAACTCATAACAATAATCAATAGAGAAATATAGGCCCCTTCTTCGAGTACAGTCTCCGATGTTGTCCACTACTAAGTCGGCCCTTATTACCCCGGCTTGTTATCATTTTATTATATTCAATTATGAACATGCAATGGGTACAATCGATAAGAACGGAGGTATCGAGGCGATGTCAAGAAGGTGTCAGGACTATGCAATGCATTGTATATTTAATTCCATTCATTAGATGCAAAATTTAATATATTTATACTTAATAACACGAAAACACAAATTTTAGACAGCAAATGTTATGGTACAAAAACTTACTTTCTCGCTGCTACGAGAAAGTAAAATAGGTTCTGTCAGGGGTTTCAAAAACCAGACTCCCTGCCGGTTCCAACGCATATTCACACGACATGTTTCAATTACAGTAGCTAGGTCTATTAGTTTGTTCTTTATAAGTCTAGAGTTCTAGCAGCAACCTGGAGTCAAGTTATTGTAGGCGTAACGAGACTGAAAATTCATTGAATAATCTTTTAAAATTGTAAAATGACTCCTAAGCATGTCTAAAACATCCTAGGGAATTTCAAGTCCTCATTTAACTATTAACACAATATTTTAATTAGAAAATCTTGCCGATATGTGTCTAAATAGAAATCTGGAATTTAAACCTAACAATACTAAAAATAGGATATCATGCACTCTACAATTCGGAATTCAGATCCGTTAGAAGTTCCAGAAACTGGATTTAGATGGCTACAAATTTTGTTTATAAAGGTCTAATTTATTTTATCAGCAACAAGGTCATAAACTCACTACAAGATGGAATAAATAGCAGGGCAGCGGCATAATAATTTCATTTGCAATAACCAAGATACAAAAACGTGTACTCTTCTAATTGAATTTAAACAAGAATTTATATTTAGTATTTCTGGTATATCCCTATTGTTAACAAGATGGAAGATTATCACTCCTACGATTTAAATTTACTATTAATAATCATACTGTTACAATTTATACAATCAAAAATAGACTAGCATATATCTCTACGCATGTTTGTGCGGTGCATGCAATAGAATAAGTATTATGGATATGACAAAATGAATAATATGGTATATGACGATGTAATAACATGGTTTAGGGTTTGAATCAACGATGTGACATGAAAAGAAATCTATTACTTGATTTCGCCGATGAATCCATAATAACTTCTTTGGAAAGGTAACAATCAATTGAGATACGATAAACAAGGTAAGGAGCTACTTGCGGAGATCAAAAACATTTCTTGAACAAGAGCAATAAGAAAGTTCAAGAGAACTTTCCTTTTTGACTATTATTTCGAGTGTGAACGAATAACGAGAGTAAGAGAGTCCCGACAGCAATGGAGACGGCAACAGCGAAAGCAACGACAACGGCAGCATGAGAACTACAACAGCAATGAGACAGAATTGGTTGATGGTGAGGTGGCTCGGTTGCTAGTTTGGTTGCGGTGATGGAGGCAGCGGCTTGGCGTAGAGTGTAGACGAGGTTGAAATGCAGCAGGGTGTTGTGGTAGCACTCGGAGGAGCAGCGAGGGGGAAGGAGCTCGACAATGGTGGGGCAGCAAGCACTTGTGATGGGTTGCGGTAAGGAAGGAAGGAAGGAAGAAGAAGAAGAAGAAGTGAGAGGCGGCGGTATGTGGATTGTGGAGTAGAAGATATTAGATTAGGGTTAATCAAAAAATCAGGGGATTGTATAGAAGATTAACATGTGGGCTTGTTTCGGGCTGGGCTTTAGGTTAAATTAAGAAAAAATGGGCTTTAGGTTAAGAAAAAAAATCAAATAATAATATAATATAATAGATTAACAAAATATTCAACTTAGTAGAGTAAAATAGAATGTACTAGAATTTCAGGGTTCTAGCCAAAAAGAAATCGGATGATCCTAGAGAGAATAATGGTTCAAAAGAATAGCAGGATTTTATTAGATAACAAGAATACAAGAGTTGAAAAAGAGGAACATAAATATAACTGAAACAAGTTCATCTAGAAATAGGGGTTACCAGAAGAACAAGCCAGAGTTCAGATACTATCTCACTCCTCGTCAGGGGGTGAAGCTGATTGACAACCCTAACTTGATCCAGTATTCGAGGGATAAGTACTTCCTCATTCGTAGTTGTGAGCCATAGGGGATTCCGACTAGGTGGAGAGAGAATGTGCCGAAGAGACTTGAAAGCTGATCCGGTTTTGAGTCCCGAGGAGGATAAGATGGTTAGGGTTCTTTTAGATCAGCCAGCTCTAGTCTGGAGAGATGTGACCGAGCAGTTTCTTTTCAGGGGGTCTTAGTCTGACCAACCCAGTAAGCATCTTTGTTTTTTCTTTGCACTTTACTTTTGTTTTTGTAGTTATCTCTTCTTTCCTTTTCTTTTCTAAACACTTAATATTTTGTTCGGTAGGAGCTCGACATGGATTTTGATGTGATCATTGCCAAACACGCGGGATTGAGTGGCAAAGCCCCTGAAAAGAAGAAGACGAAGAGGGTGGCCACTAGACCTACGGTGGCGAAGGTTGCAAGGGGACCAGCAAGCATCGCCCCGATGGTGAACTTAGAGTCTCCACCCGCTTCTTCGACAGCACCAACTCTTGATGGATTTTCCTTAGCTGCTACTCTCGCGCTCGAGGCTCCTCCCCTCGCTACAGAGGCTGAGGCAATCCTTACGGAAGAGTTCAAGAAGATCTTCGTTCCAGATTAGCAGGTCATGAAGCACAACAGATTCTTTGGGGATTTGGCGAGTTATATGCAGGCAATTCACTACCTCGTAACCCCTGAGGACAAAACTACGATGGCTGCGGGATCAGTTGGTGACTCCACCTTGGAGATAGCCAGGGCAAATATGGTGGTATGCTTTTATAAAAAAAATTCTACATTAGACTTTTTATGAAGCGATAGTAGTTGTTTTCCTCTTCGTTACTTCAAGTTGTTTTCTTCTTGCAGATCACTAGCAACTTTAGCTACTTATTGAAACAAGTAGCAGATCAAGAGAAGAAGCTGAAGGCATGAAGTGACAGGGCCAGAGCGGAGTGGGCAAAGACCGCTAAGGAGTTGGAGGCGGCGACACACCTAGTAGAGACCCAGGCGATGCAAATTGCTCTACTGAAGGCGGTCCTAGCCAAGGAGAAGGAGCTGGTGGCCCAGGAGAAGGGGTAGGCAGCTAAGGAAAGGGAGAGAGCCGCAAAGGAGAGAGAGGCCATAGTGGCACAGGTGAAGGCCAATGCAGAGGGGTACTTGGCCGTGAACATGGAGAAAGCGTACGCAAGGGCTCTTCAGCATGTCAGGACGTAGTCCCAGGCTTTGATAGTTCGGGGTACTCCTTGTACGATGCAGTCCCCACTGCCGAGGAGGAAGAGCAGGCTACCGAGGAGGAAGACATAGTAGTGGATCCCTTGCCCGCAATTATAGAGAGTTTAGGGGCAGTTGAGGAAACTGGTGGTGAGTCTTCCCCTCCTATGGGGTCATCGACTGAGGTGGATCCTTGACTCCTCTCCTAGCATGTTGTTTTTTACTTTATTTCTGCTTTCGATTTTGTATGGATACCTAATAGCGGACTGACCACCACTTGATGTATCTTTCAATTGCAATGAAATCTCTTTTAGTCTTTCGCATCTTGTATTGGATTTGGGATCTTGATTTTCTGTGTATTCTGTGACCTTGGTTTCCTCTGTTATAGTGATCTATTTTTCTTTTTCATCAGCACGTTGTTGTATATGATGCACGTGACTCTCGAGATCGTGAGATTACCTGTTCCGTATTAAGCTTCAGGTGATGGAGCTGGGGCTCTCATGTTCACGGGAGAGGCTTTTTAAGGTGGAGACGGAGCTTGGCCACTTGAGATGAGTGTTGACCCGAAGGGATACCTAAGCGAAGCGTAACAATGAAATCTTCCAAGAGGTAACTCCAGTTGGTGTGGAATATCATTCTTCAGGGAAAGCGACTACTAAAAAATCTTCGGGGATTAAAGTCCTTCGTTGCTCTTTGCGTGCAGCTACCACTAAAAGAGACGAGTTGAAGAACGTGGTGCTTGAGAAGAGCTTAGAAGCGGCTCATCTGAGAAGAACTATTTTTGAGTTTTCGGAGGGACTTGGCCGAGTGGTTCGGCTACGATAGTGTGCCTCGTTGAAAATTTAAGGTGAAAGGTGACTCTCTCAAAGAGAGTCTGATTGAACAAAAGGTAGAGATTCATTGGTTGAAGTGACTTCTCGATGGAGGCAATATTAGGAGCACTTCGTGCTATCATGAAAAGCGCGCTCAGAGGAGACCGTTTCATAAACTAGTTTTACGTTTGCTTGGGGTTCCATGAAATCCAGGAGACGCCCAAAGTGGGGTGGCTGGTTTGTCTAGCAGGGCGTCGGTTGGAGGGGTGGCACGAGCAGTAGGCCCTAAAGGTATGACTTAATCTGCAGGTTTGGACATCCCTTCAGATGGTTCAAGGGAACGAGATAGTGCTCGAGTTCCTATTAGAAACCGCAGACCGTGTGTGTCCCTTAAGAGGAACATCCCTTTGCTACAAAGGAGTAAAAATGGCACTGAGTGAGAGTTTGTAATCTTGTAGAGAGAAACTTGCAATCAGATTCTTCTCATGAAATAAAATTTTCCTAAGCGTTTGAGCTATCCTTTTGAATTATGTCTCTTAAAACTTCCGGTTGTTTTTGGAGCACTCAAATGGCGAGCCGAGCTCCGCATGCTTGTTCAGGATCAAATGGCTAAAGCAGATCTATGAACCGTGAGTGGACTCCGAACATGGTAACGACGAGTTTTGGAAGCACTTGAATGGCGAGCCGAACCCAGCACACTTGCATGGGTGCATGTGGTTAGAGAGGATTTACAAACCATGAATCGACTCCGCACTTATCCAGGGTTGTTTCAGGAGCACTCGAATGGCGAGTCGAACTGCGCATACTTTCTCAGGAGCAAGTGGCTAAAGCAGCCCTATGAACCGTGAGTAAACTCCGAACAATGTGACGACGAGTTTTGGGAGCACTCGAATGGCGAGCCGAACCCCGCACACTTGCTCGGGAGCATGTGGCTAGAGCGGCTCTACGAACCATAAATGGACTCCACACTTATCTGGAGTTGTTTTAGGAGCACTCGAACGGTGAGCCGAACCTCGCACACTAGCTTGGGAGCAAGTGTCTAAAGTCGCCCTATGAACTATGAGTGGACTACAAACAAGGTGACGATGAGTTTTGGGAGTACTCGAATGGCGAGCCGAACCCCGCACATTAGCTCGGGAGCATGTGGCTAGAGCGGATCTATGAATCATGAATGGACTTCGCACTTATCTGTGGTTCAGGAGCACTCGAACATCGAGCCGAACTCTGCATACTTGCTCTAGAGCAAGTGGCTAAAGCGACCATATGAATCGTGAGTGGACTCCGAACAAGGTGACGACGAGTTTTGGGAGCACTCGAATGGTAAGCCGAACCCCGCACTTTTGTCCAGGGTTGAGCACTTGTACGGTGAGACATACTCCACATACTTGCTCGGGGCTACTTGTGCCTGCGATTCTATTAATCGTGAATGGATCCTGCACTTGTCCGTTGGAGTGCTTAGGGAATGGACGATGTTACTCAGGGGCGTACCATGTGACTAACTCATTGCTTACCTTAGGTGGATTGTACAAGAAATTTTGCAAAAGAAAAGACTAGTTTTATTTAAATTGAAAAATTCAAACTACATAGCTGCTTGATTGCAAGCCTTTACATGTTAAGCGCTATCTTTGTATTTTATTAAGTGCTCGGCATTCCAAGTCCTTGATATCCCCCCCCCCTAAGTCTTCAAGTCGGTAAGCTCCTAGGTGGACAATTTTTGAGACTTTGTAAGGTCCTTTCTAGTTAGGGACGAGGTCTCCTTCCTAAATGTTGGTCGGACTAACTTTAATATTGTTGTAGAATCTCTTAATCCTCTGCTGGTAGATGTTTCTTCGGAGGACAAACTTCTTCGAGGAGGTCTAGATTGGGTCGGATGTCATTCGAGTTTTTCTCTTTATTGAATGAGAGGTATTCTCATGTGAGAATCCCCACGGGAGAAGGTATTCTCACTTCTAGAGAAATGAGAGCCTCTGTGCGAAAGTTAGGTTAAATGGTGATTCTCCTGTGGGGATTCTCTTTGTGGTTCTATAAGACCAGTGCACACTGGGAAGTTCTTCAACCCATTGTCCCTTCAGGGCTTCACCAAGTCTCTTCTTGAGGCCATCCAAGATTTGCCGATTGGCATTCCCGGCTTGACCATTAGTCCAAGGATGCAAAATTGAAAAGAAACGTTGCTTAATCTCCAGATCGGTGTAAAATTTGCGGAACCCTTTTCCAGCGAATTGAGTTCCATTATAAGTGACTAGCGTGTGTGGGATCTCGAACTGGAAAATTACATTCTTCCAGCAAAACTTTTGGACTTTATACTCGGTGATTGTTACAAGTGTTTCTACCTCTATCCACTTTGTAAAGTAATCAATAGTGGCTGCTAAGAAGGATCGTTATCCGGTGGCAGGAAGGAATGGCTCGAGCAGATCCATTCCCCACATTACGAAGGGGATGAGGCTTGACGTGGAACTGAGGTTGGCTTGGGGGATCTGTTTAATGGAGGAGTGTTTCTGACAGGGAATGCATTGACGGACATAGGCTTGAGCATCGCTGAGGAGAGTGGGCCAATATTAGCCATGGTTAAGTACATTTCGTGCTAGGGATCTCGCGCCTAGATGGCTTTCGCCTATTCCTTCATGAACTTATTTTAAGGCATAGTCGGACTCTTCAAGCGAGAGGCACCAAAGGTATGATCAACCATCAACTTGAGTGTAGGTAAGGTTACCTTCTACGAGTGTGTACCTTTCAGCCCTTAACCGGATCTTTCTCGATTCGTTGGTGTCCACAGGAAGGATCCATTTATCGAGGAAATCAACTAGAAGTTTCATCCAACAATCTTTGGGTGCTTGAGGGGTTATAGGCATGAGTTCCAGTGTCTCTTCTTCAATTCCTGGCTTAAGTAGGACTTCAATCAACACAGTGTGGTCGAGTCCATCAAAAGATGAGGAGGCAAGCTTGGAGAGTGCATCTGCTTTCCCATTTTCTTCTCACAGAATGTGAGTGATTTCGTCTTGTTTGAAGTGGACATAATCTTCTTCACATATGCCAAGTACTTGACCATACGATCATCTCTAGCCTCGTATTCTTCTCGAATTTGGTTTACTACTAATTAGGATTCACTGAATAACTCTACTCTTTATGCCCCTACCTTCTTTGCTAGGAGGAGCCCGGTGATCAGTACTTCATACTCGGCCTCGTTGATAGAAGTTGGAAAATTGAGGCGCAGCGAGTATTGGAGAGTGAATTCATCGGGTCCTTTCAAAATAACCCCGTCTCCACTCCCTTCGAGACAAGAGGGCCGGTCCACGTAAACACTCCAAAGTGGGGGGTTGTCTCCTTCCTCGGGAGGATCAGGAATTGTGCTCATGAAGATGAATTTGGCTAAGGCTCAGGCCTTAATTGTGATTCTGGCGCGATAGGTGATATCGTGTTGGCTTAACTCAGTGGATCACTTCATGAGTCTTATAGAGCTTTTGGGCTTGTAGAGGACTTGCTTGAGTGGTTGATCGGTGAAAGTAGGGTCTGAGCTTTTGGGTGGCTATTACTGAAGCATATGTCATCTTCTCCATCTTCGAGTACTGAAGCTCGGCATTATGGAGCCTCTTGCATACGTAGTAGATCGACTTCTGTGCCCGATCTTCTTCTCTTACCAATACAGCGCTGAGGGTTTGAGCCGAAGTAGCTAAATAGATATAGAGGATTTCTCCTAGTGTAGGCTTTCTTAGGAGTAGAGGAATTGGTAAGGTGTTCTTTAAGACATTCAAAGGCTGCTTGTTGCTCTTTTCCCCATTCAAAATTCTTTACCCCCGAAGAGATTTGAAAAAAGTGAGGCATTTCTCCACCAACTTGGAGAGGAAACACCCAATGGAGGCGAGGCGGCCCATAAGCTTATGAACTTCTTTGATTGTGGTTGGGGTAGACATGTCGAGAATGACTTTGATCTTCTCGGGATTGGCTTCAATTCGTAGCTAACTCACTATAAATCCCAAGAACTTTCCTGAGGAGACCTCGAAGACACACTTCAAGGGGTTTAGCCTCATGTTGTTGACCCGAAGTACATTGAACGCTTCTTGGAGATCGGTCTCATGGTCTTCTTTCATGAGGCTCTTTACGAGCATATCATCCACATACACTTCCATATTTCGGCCGATCTATTCTTTAAATACTTGGTTCACCAAGCATTGATATGTAGCTCCGACATTCTTTAGCCCAAAGGGCATGCCTCGGTAGCAATAGAGTCCTTGATTGGTAACGAATGACGTCTTCAGAATGTCGAGCAGAAATATTCGAATCTGATTGTATCCCGAAAAGGCATCCATAAAGCTGAATAACTCATGGCATGAGGTGGCATCTATCAAGGCGTCTATACTCAGCAGGGGGAAGGGGTCCATCGAACATGCTTTGTTAAGGTCGGTGAAGTCTATACAGATTCTCCACTTCCCGTTGGCTTTCGGGGTAGCTAACTTCCTGGATGAAGCAGGAGACTAAAAGATTCTCAACCTCTTCATTGATGGCTTGTTGTCTCTCAGGTGCAAATTTTCGGGGCGCTTTTGCTGGACAGGCTTGACTTTCAGATTTACACTTAAATGGTGCATGATTAGATCTTCAAAAATGTCTAGGCTTGTCTTCGGTTGTCCAAGCAAAAATGTCTCGATTTTCCTTAATGCAGGTGATGAGTTGCTGCTTGACTTGACGGGGGGTGCCTTGCTCACTCGAAAACACTTAGCTTGATTCTCTTCGAAGAAGGAGATTTTTGCTAGTTCGCGAGCAGGTTCGGAGCTAGCTTGTCCCCTATCGAGGTGGAGTTCTAAGGTGTCAAAGGGGGAGGACCGAACCCCCCATTGTGGGGGTGTAGCATGCTCGAGCAGCTTCTTGGCTTCCTTTGGCTTCTCCTACTCCTGCAGCCGTGGGGAAGTTCATCTTCATATGGTAGGCCGAGGCAACCGCATGGAGAGCAGCTAACCCCGGACGACTGAAGATAGCATTGTAGGCGGACTTCATGTCAACCACCATGAATTCTAGCACTTCTGTGCGAGTAGCTGGAGCCTTTCCTAAGGTTACGTTAAGGGTAATGATTCCTTCGATCAGTACAGGAGCTCCAGAGAATCTATGGAGGGTGTATCTGGCTGGTTTGAGGCGATCTCGCTTGAGCTTGAGGTATTCGAACACATTCAGGAAGAGGATGCTAACCGAGCTACCATTATCGACTAGGACTCGACACACTTCATGGCTCGCCATACACATGCTAATTACGAGTGCGTCGCGGTAAGGTGTTAGGACACCCTCTAAGTCCCGATCTGAGAATGTGATGCTAGCTTATGTGCTTCTTTGAGGCGGGATGTTATGCATTAAATTTACCTCTTGGACGAATGCTTTCCTTGAGGAGATAGAAGTGCCCCCAATAGGTCTCCCATGAATAGCATGAAATATCTTCAGCATTTCTGCTCTCTTGTTGCTCCGCTCACAGGTGGAGGTTCGGTGTCATTCACTTATGCAAGTTTGGCGAGGTATCCTCATTGGAACAATGCTTCAATCTCATCCTTGAGGGATCGGCCGTCATCTATGAGGTGATCATGATCTATGTGGAAGGCAAACCACTTGGTTTTATCTCTTCTCTTGCTCGGGGCTTGAAAGGAGGTTGAAGGAGCCCGTCGTTGTCAACCTCCATGAGAATGGCGGAGATGCTAGCATTAAGTGGGGTGTACTTCTCAAAGCAAGCATGGGAGGTAGGCAACGCTGGCCCGTGGCATCCTCCTGGGATTTTCAAGGTTCATCTTCATTGGGGCCCTTCTGTTTGTTCTCGAACGAAGGTATCTCCTGTTCTTGGGGGCGGGTTGCCTCTTCTACTCGATTGTACTGCTCGACTCTTTGAAGAAGGCCAGAGAAGTCCCAAGGAGGTATTTTGATGAGGAAAGCCTTCAAGTCATCATGCTTCACATTGTTCCTGAAGGCAACTGTGGCCACTGCTGAATCAAGTGAGGGGATGGATTGGACTCGGCTATGAAGCATTGAACATAGATCTTGAGGGACTCCTCGTCCCTTTATTTCAGGGCTAGCAAGAAAGCACCGGTCTTCTTTGACTTGCGGATAGTGATGAAGTGTGTGAGGAAGAGCTCCTCGAGTTGGTCGAAAGAAATATAGATCCTAGAAAGAGACGAGAGAACCACTCCCGTGCAGAGCCCTTCAATGTTGTTAGAAAAATTTTGCATAAGAATGAGTCAGGCGCTTGGTGGATCATCATGAGAATTTACAAACTCTCGATGTGGTCTATTGGGTCAGTCTCCCCATTGTACAACTCAAATGTTGGAATCCTGGAGTTAACGGGAATAGGAGCCTCAATGGTTTTCTTAGAGAAGGGGGGTCTGACGGGGCGGTATCTTCTTTCTTGTCTTCCTTCTTCCTGCTTCAGTAGTGCTGGACGATGTTCCATCTTTCAGAGGCATGGGAAGGACAGTGCCCTCTTGTTGAACGGATCTAGTGGACCAATGGGACTCCTCACATTTTGGAGGGGTAAAGCGGTGATGATTGGTTCGTCGAGTCTTGGGAAGAATTATGTCAAGAACCTGAAGAATTTCATCTTTGAACTCCCAAGTTCTGCTCTGGTGATAGGTACTTCTTCATTCCTCCCTCTTCTAAGGGCTGTTCTGCTGGTTGGAGTTGGATGCCTCCTCTCTCGAGGATGAGTTCTTCTGTGGTCCCTTAGGGAGTGGTGGCTTCTTTGCCCCTAGGAAAGGGGTATCTTCTTTGCCCCAAAGAGAGGGGGATCTTCTTCGTCTTCTGGGAGAGGGAGTTCTTCCGCACCTTCTCGAAGAGGGAGTTCTTCTGCACCCCCTTGGAGA
This sequence comes from Hemerocallis citrina, assembly GCA_017893485.1. NCBI lineage: Eukaryota > Viridiplantae > Streptophyta > Magnoliopsida > Asparagales > Asphodelaceae > Hemerocallis > Hemerocallis citrina. Next base: position 252,904,484 of record CM030358.1, read on the forward strand.
GGGAGCTCTTCTGGATCGTGGCCTTCGAGGAGAAAGGCTTCTCCTACTTCTATGTTGTTCTCGATGGGGAGCTTCTTCACGAGCTCTCCTCTCATTAAGATGGGTTTGGAGGTCAGATCCCTGCTGGCGGCTGATGATGACCTGATGGAGGTCGGATTGTGTTTGGGGCAGTGTGGAAACGGTCGAGGTATAGACTGAACTGCTATTTTCGACGAAGGGTCTTGCAGGTGGTGGTTCAGGACGACTTCGATGGGTGCCAGCTCCTCCAGAAGGACAGGCTCTTCTTGCTAAAGTTGTTAGGGCTGCTCTTGTTGAAAGGGAGGAGGAAGGTCTTCAAGATGAGAAGGTGTAGGAAGAGGGTTGCCTCGTCGGCTTGAGGCTGCCGTCTTCCCTTTCCCCTTAGGAGGCATAGCTGAAAGTAGTTTTATACAGACGAATTTTGGTTGGAATTTCTTCTTTGTTCCCACAGTTGGCGCAAATCTGTTGTTGCTTTTTTCGGTGTGGGAGCAAACAGATGATGTGGATTTTTTAAAGAACAATCAAGAACTGACCTTTTGACTTTCAATGGTATTGACTACCTTTAACTACAATTGACTTCTCGATCTGACTCGTTTGCGCCATTGGATCTGATTGTGCGGTGACGATCACCTTTGCCGACCTGCAAAATGACTGAAACACCAGGATTGATCCCAGTAACAGACCCTCCGACGCTCAAGTCAGAAATCAAGAAGATTATGAGGGAGCTTTTTTGTCAAAAAATATTGATTACCTGTTTCAGGTGGAGGTACGGTATGGGTATTTATAGTAGCTTTGGTCAATTTCAAAATAATGATTTACCTCTACTTCCCGATATTTTTGAAATGAATCAGTTATATGTTCTTCATGAAGAGATAAGAGTGGTTGAGGGGATTGAGCATAAACTCTCCTCATGATAAGAGGCATGGTTTTTAAACCATCTGTTATGGATAATTATGAGTATAAATCACATTTAAATAATGTGGAGTCATTTGAATTGGGCTGTTATGATAACCAAGTAATACAGATCCGTTCTGGGATTCTTGGGCCTGAAAGAGGCCCAGTTTCCTTTTTATAAACTTGTTTATAATGAAATTACCATTTGGCCCATGAGAGCATTGAGATTAGTGCCTGATTTGGATGGTCCCAATTTAGTTCTATTTTTATCCATATCACTGAAAACCTTTTCTTAAATCATCTCTCTCTCTCTCAAACTCTATATCTCTCAAACCCTAGCTTTCTGTCAACGCTTCCATCACAGTCGCATCTTCAACATCATCATCGCCGCCACCTCTTCCATTTCTTCATTATCGCTTCCTCTTCAACATTGTTGTTGACTCCATTGTCTCCTCTGCCGCCAAAGTTGAACTGAAAACCCTAGCTCTCCCATGGTTAGATTGAGCACCGCTATTTTGAGTATTTTTGGTTTGGGTAATTAGTTAATTGAGTTTGTTTTGTGTAGTACCCCGTATTTTTAAATGTTTATAATGAATTAAAATGATTTTTGGAGATTTAATAAATATTTTCCTAGAAATTTATCTTTTTACACGTGCGAAACACGCGCAAATATTTTCTTGAGAAGTTCAAAAAGCTAAAATTTCTTCATGGAAAATCATTATTTATTATTTGGGATTTATATGTAATTTTTCCAGATTTTTCTGACATTTATTGGATCTATTTGCAAATTTTATGAAAAAGAAGGATTTTTTTTGCAAAATTGTCATTTTGATGGGTGAAAGTGCAAAACTATTTTCTGGACTTTTCAACAGTACCAGTTGGAGTTAAGGAGTCTATTTTGCTTTTAAATCTCAATTTAAATGATCTTATCGAGTTTCCAAATATAGGGATCTATTTATGTAAAGTTGTATTTTTCAAGGGGTTATTTTGTAAAAGTTTCTAGAAACCCTAAAACTTCTTTTCCGGGTATTTAAAAAGAAACTTCTAGAAACCCTAAAAAGAATTCAGTTTTTGAGAAATTTGAATGGAAGAGTTATGAATCAAGAGATCATGTCATGAAAAATTGAAATTTGAGAAATTAGTTGAGTTGAGGAGATATACCCAAATTGGGAATTCTTTGAGATTTTGATATTTGTATGATTTGGATCTGAATACGAACTATTTCAGTGAACAATGAATTTTGTAAGAAACTCTAATTTTATTATATGCACAATCCATGTATTAATTGAAAGAATCAACAAAATCTCTATTTTCATGAATTTAAGCAATTTGATTAGTATTATGGACTATTATATGTCCTACCAGTTGTATTTGGTTATATAAGAAATAAGTTTATATCGAAATCGTTTTCATAAAGTAAAACTATGTATCGGTTGAATTGTGCACAACCAAAATACTGCAGACTGAAGGCCGACAATCGACTGTCGTGAATTTTCAGTCGACTGATACGACCCGGCTGCTATGTTCTTTAGTTTTCTTGAAACTTTTCTTCTGGACAGTCGACCTATACCTTTTACAGTCGACTGGTACACTTAGAATTATTTTTCAAAGTTATTGTAAATTTCTCTCTGGACAGTCGACCTATTCCCTTTTCAGTCGACTGCTATACATAGAATAATTTCTTAAAGATTATTGGATTTTCTCTCTGGACAGTCGACCTATGACTTTTACAAGTCGACTTATAAGACTTAGTTTATTTTTCTTAAGACCATAAAATTCTCTTTCTGGACAGTCGACTTACTTTTGTTATTAGTCGACTGATAATGATGTATTCTTATAATTTTGAATGATCTTTCAAACGATCTATTCTTTAAATGTTTTTATCTATAACGTATTATTCTATAATTTATCTTCTATTGCGCATATATTTCAAGATGTTAAGTTGAGCAATTTATGTTGGATGGTTGGTTTGGATATTTGAGTTTGAGTCTCTAGAGGGTGTGTGTGACCCTAGTATACCGGCGGATGAGTTATTTATGTTTGGACCTGTTGAGGCATTTCAGTTGTTTAGATGTTTGAGTTAATTCCGGTAGGGTACACCAACTCTAGGAGATTCGTTAAGTAATTAAATAACCTAAATGATAAGGACAGGTACTAGTGGTGATATGATGAACGAGAACATGAGTTATGGACCTCAGTATGGTTTGCGGTGTGAGATAATCCCCGGAATTATCCAGGTGTGAGTGAAATAGTCTCCGGAATTACCTGTGGTGTGGGATTGATCTCCGGAATTATTGGGGTCGAGGCGACGCACATATGGTATTCGTGTGATGAGGTGCTATTGCTTGTGGTGTGGGGCATTCTTGAAGATTCCCAGGTGTGAGTGAAATAGTCTCCGGAATTATCTGTGGATAGAGATTGACCTCCGGAATTATCGGGGCATGGGCTAATACTCACAGTTTATCTTTATCTCGTAGTAGTCATCGTGATAGGATTAGTTGCATAGCGGAGATTGAACCCTATAATGTGGAGACGTTAAGGGCTTGCACCGGATCTATGTAGAGTGGGATGCATAGACTCCGACAAGTACGCATTAGAGAGTCAGCATATAGACTTGTGTTTCTTGACTTGGTTTTACGCATGTATTTTCCTGTTTTCTACACCCGACACTTAGTCTAGTTTCACTTGATGCTTTTCATGTTTCCTTGTTACGTCACATTTTATGTATTCTTGTTTATTACATGTTGTTTATGATCCATGCTTAATGTTTATTTATGATGTTTGTCTTTTTTTTATGTCACTACCTTTATGGTGTCACTACCTTTATGGCTGACCCATTTAGTTTTGGGGGTTAGGGTTATCTCTAGCCTCATATTTTACAAGTGATATCTTAAGGCTCGGATTTGGATGCTTGAGTTCCATTTATATAGTAACTTATGTAAGTGTAAATTGTTGTAAAGGAAAGAGAATTGTGATTTAAGATGTATTGTATTCCACTGTGCTATGTAATTGATTATTGTAATGAAAGTTGGAAAAATTTTATTGGTGTTAAATTGTGTTCAATGTTACATTAAAGTTGATGCTGGAAATTGTACCACGTATTTTCTAAGATATCATATTAGAAATTCGGGGCGCTACAGAGGTTGGTATTAGAGCATGCTTCAATAGTAATACTAAACATGGTATAAAAATAACCTAGGTGTGGACACTAGAGTGTGAGTACCTAGGTGTGGACATTAGAGAGTGAGTATCACATAGAACTTAAACATGATGTTTTACCGTTGGGGTACAGTTGAGGTTTTGTCGGTGGCAACGCCGTCAAGTGAAGAATTGATCGCTAATCAATATTACGAAGGCTGTGATATCGAGATTGGCGGGAGATTGTTCGACATCGATCTGATCGAGCTGCAAGTCTTGGGAGTGGATGTGATCGTGGGCATTGATTGGATGGCAATATATGATGCCACAATTGAATACAAGTAGAAAGAGGTGTTAGTGAAAGTACCAGGTGGTCCCGCAGTGACTTTCCAAGGAAAGAAGAAGATTCCGAAGGTGACTGCAATGGTATTCAAGATGGCGATTCTAGATGAAGTCAAGGGCATTCCGGTTGTCAGAGATTTTCCTAAGGTGTTCTTTGAAGGTTTCCCAGGATTACCGCCGCAGAGAGATGTGGAGTTTTGCATTAATGTTCAGCCGGGGAGTGCTCCGATTTCTAAGGCTCCGTACAGGATGGCACCTGTAGAGCAAGACGAAGTGAAGAAGCAGATTGAGGAGCTGTTGAGCAAGGGGCTTATTAGGCCGAGTTCCTCGCCATGGGGTGCGCCAGTGTTGTTAGTCAAGAAGAATGATGGGTCAATGAGTATGTGCATTGACTACAGGGAGTTGAATAGGGTGACTATTCAGAACAAGTATCCACTGCCATGGATTGATGATTTGTTCGACAGGCTTCGAGGAGCATCGGTGTTTTCGAAGATTGATTTGAGATCAGGGTATCATCAGGTTCGAGTCAAGGAGGAAGATGTGAGTAAGACAGCTTTCAGGACTCGTCATGGACTTTATGAGTTTTTTGTGATGCCATTTGGGTTGACGAATGCGCGAGTGTTCATGGATATGATGAATCGGGTTTTGAGGCCATTTATTGACTCCTTCGTGGTGGTCTTCAGCGACGATATTTTGGTGTATTCGAAGTCGGAGGAGGAGCATTCTATGCACTTGACAGCGATATTACAGAAATTGCAGGAGCATAGCTTGTATGCCAAGTTGTCGAAGTGTGAGTTTTGGAAGTTTGAGGTTGCTTTCCTTGGTCATATCCTTTCTAAGGAGGGAGTGGCCACTGATCCTCAGAAAGTTGAAGCAGTGAAGGATTGGCCCAGGCCAACGTCTGTGAAGGAAGTCAGGAGTTTCTTGGGTTTGGCGGGTTACTACAGAAGATTCATCCAGGGTTATTCTCATATTGCAGTTCCTTTGACAGGTTTGACCCGGAAGAATGTGGCATTTTCATGGACTGATAAGTGTGAGGCGAGTTTCCTTGAGTTAAAGGAGAGATTGACTACTGCACCTATCTTAGCTTTGCCACAAGCTGGGAAGGATTATGATATCTTCAGTGATGCGTCTCTCAGAGGTTTGGGATGTGTCTTGATGCAAGAAGGCAAGGTTATTGCTTATGGTTCGAGGCAGTTGCATCCGCATGAGAAGAATTATCCGACGCATGATTTGGAGCTAGCAGCTATTATCTTTGCCTTGAAGAAGTGGAGGCATTATGTTTATGGTGAGAAGGTCAATATGTACACTGACCACTAGAGCCTGAAGTACATTTATCAACAGAAGGATCTAAATCTTCGGCAGAGAAGGTGGTTGGAAGTATTGGAAGATATTCATCCTGAGATCAAGTATCATCTGGGTAAGGCGAATGTGGTAGCTGATAGGCTTAGCAGGTCGAGTAGTTTATCAAGTTTGATCCTACTCGAAGCGAGTTGGCAGCAGAGATTGATCAGGTAGGTATCGAGGTGGTGCTGCAGGGTTTAGGAGCGTCTTTGGCTCAGTTGAGGTTGCAGTCTTCCTTGAGAGAGAGAATTGTGGAAGGTCAGATATCAGATTCAGAGATTCAGAAAATGTTGCAACAGGTTTCAGAGGGCAAGCTATCTGAGTTTCGTGTCCAAGATGGAGTTCTTTGGATGGGTGAGAGGTTGTGTGTTCCGAACAATGCACATTTGAGAGAGAGTATCTTGCAGGAAGCACACAGTACCTTGTTGTCAGTACATCCTGGAGGCACGAAGATATACAAGGACATCAAACAGCACTTTTGGTGGTCTGGTATGACGAGGGATGTGGCAGATTTCGTGGCAAGGTGTCTGACTTGTCAGCAGATCAAAGTAGAAAATCAGAGACCGGGAGGTTTGTTACAGCTGTTGCCCATTCCGGAGTGAAAATGGGAGAATATCGGTATGGATTTCATCACGGGTTTGTCGAGGAGTTCGAAGGGCAATGACTCGATTTGGGTTATCGTGGACCGTTTGACTAAATCGGCTCACTTTCTAGCCATGAAGATTACTTGGTCATTGGAGAAATTGGCTGAGTTTTACATTGGTGAAATTGTGAGGCTTCATGGAGTTCCTGTGTCGATTGTTTCCGACAGAGATGCAAGGTTCACTTCAAGGTTTTGGAAGGGCCTACAAGCAGCTTTAGGCACCAGAACTGATTTCAGTACCGCATTTCATCCACAGACTGATGGTCAGACGGAGAGGGTGAATTGAGTGCTGGAAGATATGCTGAGGGCTTGTGTTATGGATTTCGGTGGTAGTTGGGAGAGATACTTGGCATTGGTTGAGTTTGCTTATAACAATAGTTACCATGCGAGTATCGGGATGGCACCGTATGAGGCTTTGTACGGGTGGAGGTGCAAGACACCAGTTTGTTGGTACGAGGTTGGCGAGAGGCAGATGTTTGGTCCTGAGATCGTGCAGCAGACGACAAAGCAGAGTGAGCTGATTCGCAAGAGGTTGATTGAGGCTCAGAGTCGGCAGAAGAGTTATGCTGATACTCGACGAAGGGACTTGGAGTTTGAGGTTGGGGATGCAGTTTTCCTCAAGGTGTCTCTGACCAAATGAGTAATCAGGTTTGGTAAGGGAGGCAAGTTGGTACCAAGGTATATTGGGACATACCGAATTGTGGAGTGGATTGATAAGACAGCATATAGATTGAAGCTTTCAGAGGAGTTGGCACAAGTGCATGATGTATTTCATGTGTCATTGTTGAGGAAGTATGTGCCAGATCAGAATCATCAGTTGGTAGAGATTCCTGAAGGTCTACAGGTGAACTTGAGTTATAAAGAACAGGTTGTTGAGATCGTTGACCGTAGGGAGAAAGTTCTTAGGAGCAAAGTGATATCTATGGTCAAGGTGCTGTGGAAGAATCAGCAGTTCGAGGAGGCTACTTGGGAGTCAGAGGATCGCATACAGAAGGGATTCCCTAAGCTTTTTGTATGAATGTATTTTTCTTTTATGTGATTGTAATTCTTTTGGATGATTTTACCTTTGAGTTGATTTGTATTCCTTCTATTTTGATAATGTTCTCATATGCAATTGTTTGAACTATGTTTCCATTTATGAGATATTGCATCCTTTGTTGATATGTTGTTTGGACCCATTAGTAGTAGTTCTGATGACAGAACTCTTCTAAGGAGTGAGTGATGTAGTACCCCGTATTTTTAAATATTATTTTTAAATGTTTATAATGACTTAAAATGATTTTTGGAGATTTAATAAATATTTTCCTGGAAATTTATCTTTTTACACGTGCGAAACACGTGCAAATATTTTCTTGAGAAGTTCAAAAGGCTAAAATTTCTTCATGGAAAACCATTATTTATTAGTTGGGATTTATTTGTAATTTTTCCAGATTTTTCTGACATTCATTGGATCTATTTGCAAATTTTATGAAAAAGAAGGATCTTTTTGCAAAATTGTCATTTTGAGGGGTGAAAGTGCAAAACTATTTTCTGGACTTTTCAACAGTGCCGGTTGGAGTTAAGGAGTCTATTTTGCTTTTAAATCTCAATTTAAATGATCTTATCGAGTTTCCAAATATAGGGATCTATTTATGTAAAGTTGTATTTTTCAAGGGGTTATTTTGCAAAAGTGTCTAGAAACCCTAAAACATATTTCTGGGTATTTAAAAAGAAATGCAGCCGTCTTTCGCTACACAACATTGAGTTTTCTTATTTTTGGAGGATTTGGGAGAAGAATTTGGATCTCGCGAAGGAAAGGCTTCTTATCAAGGGATTTTATTTAATGTGAGTGATATAATTGTTTTGTTTGTTCTTTGAATGTTGTATGTGAGTGACATGTTTGTTTTTCTTTTATTTTGTGTATGTTGTATGTGAGTAATTGATTGGTTGATTGTTTATTTATGTGAGTGGTAAAATTGGTTGTTTGATCTATGAATATTTAATGGATCTTGGATATTGAACTATGTTGCTAGAAAGCATGATTAGGGTTTGAGTATGACTATGAAAATAATGGATTGGATGGATGAATGATTTTATCGTGAGAAACCCTAAGTGGTATGTGATTACAATTTGATTATAGTTATGAGTTGTGGTAGAAATTCAGTTTTTGAAAAATTTGAATGGAAGAGTTATGAATCAAGAGATCATGTCATGAAAAATTGAAATTTGAGAAATTAGTTGATATACCCAAATTGGGGATTCTTTGAGATTTTGATATTTGTATGGTTTGGATCTGAATACGAACTATTTCAGTGAACAATGAATTTTGTAAGAAACTCTAATTTTATTATATGCACAATCCATGTATTAATTGAAAGAATCAACAAAATCTCTATTTTCATGAATTCAAGCAATTTGATTAGTTTTATGGAATATTATATGTCCTACCAGTTGTATTTGGTTATATAAGAAATAAGTTTTTATCGAAATCGTTTTCATAAAGTAAAACTATGTATCGGTTGAATTGTGCACAACCGAAATACTGCAGACTGAAGGCTGACAGTCGACTGTCGTGAATTTTCAGTCGACTGATACGACCCGGCTGCTATGTTCTTTAGTTTTCTTGAAACTTTTCTTCTGGACAGTCGACCTATACCTTTTACAGTCGACTGGTACACTTAGAATTATTTTTCAAAGTTATTGTAAATTTCTCTCTGGACAGTCGACCTATTCCCTTTTCAGTCGACTGCTATACATAGAATAATTTCTTAAAGATTATTGGATTTTCTCTCTGGACAGTCGACCTATGACTTTTACAAGTCGACTTATAAGACTTAGTTTATTTTTCTTAAGACCATGAAATTCTCTTTCTGGACAGTCGACTTACTCTTGTTATTAGTCGACTGATACTGATGTATTCTTATAATTTTGAATGATCTTTCAAACGATCTATTCTTTAAATGTTTTTATCTATAACGTATTATTCTATAATTTATCTTCTATTGCGCATATATTTCAAGATGTTAAGTTGAGCAATTTATGTTGGATGGTTGGTTTGGATATTTGAGTTTGAGTCTCTAGAGGGTGTGTGTGACCCTAGTATACCGGCGGATGAGTTATTTATATTTGGGCCTGTTGAGGCATTTCAGTTGTTCAGATGTTTGAGTTAAGTCCAGTAGGGTACACCAACTCTAGGAGATTCGTTAAGTAATTAAATAACCTAAAATGATAAGGACAGACACTAGTGGTGATATGATGAACAAGAACATGAGTTATGGACCTCAGTATGGCTTGCGGTGTGAGATAATCCCCGGAATTATCCAGGTGTGAGTGAAATAGTCTCCGGAATTACCTGTGGTATGGGATTGATCTCCGGAATTATCGGGGTCGAGGCGACGCACATGTGGTATTCGTGTGATGAAGTGCCATTGCTTGTGGTGTGGGGTATTCTCGAAGATTCCCAGGTATGAGTGAAATAGTCTCTGGAATTATCTGTGGATAGAGATCGGCCTCCGAAATTATCGGGGTATGGGCTAATACTCACAGTTTATCTTTATCTCGTAGTAGTAATCATGATAGGATTAGTTGAATAGCGGGGATTGAACCCTATAATGTGGAGACGTTAAGGGCTTGCACCGGACCTATGTAGAGTGGGATGCATAGACTCCGACAAGTACGCATTAGAGAGCCAGCATATAGACTTGTGTTTCTTGACTTAGTTTTACGCATGTGTTTTCCTGTTTTCTACACCCGACACTTAGTCTAGTTTCACCTGATGCTTTTCATGTTTCTTTGTTACGTCACATTTTATGTATTCTTGTTTATTACATGTTGTTTATGAATCCATGCTTAATGTTTATTTATGATGTTTGTCTTTTTTTTTTTATGTCACTCACACCTTTGTGGCTGACCCCTTTAGTTTTGGGGGTCAGGGTTATCTCTTGACCTCATATTTTACAGGTGATATCTTAAGGCTCGGATTTGGATGCTTGAGTTCCATTTATATAGTGACTTATGTAATTGTAAATTGTTGTAACGGAAAGAGAATTGTGATTTAAGATGTATTGTATTCCGCTGTGCTATGTAATTGATTATTGTAATGAAAGTTGGAAAAATTTTATTGGTGTTAAATTGTGTTTAATGTTACATTGAAGTTGATGCTAGAAATTGTGCCACGTATTTTCAAAGATATCATATTAGAAATTCGGGGCGCTACATTTTGGGGGTGGTGGGTTTGGTGGATGTTAATGTTGATTTTTAAGGGATTGTGATTTTGGTTGTGTGTTTGTGTGTGTGTGTGTGTGTGTTTGTCAAGGATCGAGTTTGAATGGGAGCAGCATATGTAGGATGGTTGTTGTTGGTGTTTAATGGAGAGCTTTGTTATGATCCCCATCGATGGATCGTCGTAATGACTAGTGGAACTGAAGATGGCATCCATGAATCAATCAACAAGAAAGAAAATAGAGCAAGAAAGAAGAAAAAGACGAAGAAGAAGAAGAAGAAGAAAGAAGGATGAGAGAGAAGCTTAACTCATATTTTCATTCATAATCTGGAAATGAAATTACAATAGGTATTAATAGAGAGCCTAAGCCCATGCATCACCCGTAAAACTAGTAAAAGGACTTTATTACAAAATGACTACTAATTTTGCAAATAAACCCAATATGGAAAGAAGATACTAGAGGGGTTGATACAAAAATATCCAGATATAGTTTTTAGAACTGTATCAATTCTTCCCCCGTAAATTTGATCTTGACCTCAAGGTCAATGTGACGATCGTCTTCAACAATGAGCAACAATAAGAGACTCATCCAAAAACATATCCGAATTGTGATGAATTCCATTATTTTCCCTGCGTCTGCCTCATCCAGGATCAAAAATGAAGTGCCTTGCAAAATAAAGTGCCTTGCAGAGATGAAGATCTCGGCAATGGAACCAATGAGAGTCATGCCCTCATGAACCACTGTAGACACATCACCATGGACATTATTTTTATTTGCAGCAATATGAACCAACTCTAGCACCTTTTCAACCCAGGATCCGTCAATTCCCTTGTTTTTTAGATCCACCGAGACTAAATGGGTCTCTGTACCACCAAAAACAAGCTCATAGTCTTTCTCAACTAAACTCCGAGCAAATTTGCGCAATTGCTAAGGACTTGCTCCTGGTACGAATCTGCAACAGAAGCCAAAGCAGTTAAAGCTTCATCTTGGACCTCCCATTGTTCTTCTTAGCCATTTCATCAAGTGAACATGCATGGAAACTAAGCATTGAAAGCAGGTGACTTGTGTGGTTCCCATCAATGTTTTTGCAGGAATCCTCGTAAACAGTAGAGTTCCAATCAGGAGATATGATGTTCTCTTTTAGAAAACTCAAAAACTCAAAAGCTGCTTCATTAAAAAAGAGATGATTGCTAGCTATGTCAACTAAAATAATTGATTCATCAGCAGCATTGATTCCATGTGAAGGTGACTCAGAGTATGTCGTCTCGCCCTCATCAGGATATTCATCATCATCTGTTAAAGTAGTATCTGATTTTACACGACTTACGAATGTATCTGGAGGCTTGTGATCAACCGAAGATAGGGTAGCAATATTTGAAAGAAGCATATCAAGAAGAGAAGGATCCAGTTGGTTTGAATCATCACTTATTACTAGCTTCTCAGCGAGAACAATATCATTAGCAGCCTCAGGATAGCAGCCTCAGGAGTAGTAGAAAGAAGATGCCAATATATATATATGCACGGTCACGTTGATCAGGATTGTTTGTCTCCACAGTGGCATTATTTAGAACTACCTGAATCATTTGATGAGGGCCTTCAGTTGGCTTTTTAAGAAACAATTTGACTGTTGCGGTGAGCAATTGCAATCTGTACCAGCGCCGGTTCTTCTGGAAAGCTTTCCAGAAAACTCTCAAGGAGCTCATTTGCATCGTTGATTCTTTCTGCATATTCTCCAAGGCTAAATATAAAAAAAGGATACAAAGTTTTGGGCCACTTTAAAAAAAGAACACTAAAGTTTTTTTTGTTTAAAAAAAGGACACAAAGTTTCAAAAAACTCCACTGGGTTAGTTAGGGTTAGGGTTAGGGTTAGGGTTAGGATTAGGGTTAGTTCGGGGGAGTTTATTTAAACATCTGATTAGTTAAGTAATATTTTTTTAAACACAAATAAAAGATGAATGTGGTTTTTTAAAACACAAATGAAAAATGAAAGTGGTTTTTTTAAACCCTACCCTAGCCAAACAATAACTCTAACTAACCCAGTGGAGTTTTTTGAAACTTTGTGCCTTTTTTTAAATAAAAAAAACCTTAGTGTCCTTTTTTTTAATTGGCCCAAAACTTTGTGTCTTTTTTTTATATTTAGCATATTCTCCAATTATCCAGTCTATCCAGATCATTGACGCCTTAGCCTCTGGCTCATTTACAGTGTCCAAGCTTTCACAGTGTGTGGCAATGATCGACTCATAGGTGTTAGGGTAGCATATGAAAATATTTTTGACGACAATAATAGCCTCTTGCACAACATAATTTACTTTTATCTTTATCATCTCAAGCAAAACACTGATGCACCGTTCTGCCACTCTCTCTAATTTTATGGCACATCGTCCAATGGCACGAACAGCCTTTCTAACAAAATCTACATCTACTTCAGTATAATGTTCTTTGAACTCCAACTGAACCTCATCTATATTAATATTACGAACGGAAACCAGCTTAATCATAATCTCTAACTTCTCCATCTTTGCATATATTGGATCATTGTACTTGCAGAAGAAAACCTTGATTTCATGTGCAAGGATTGTAGGCCTTATCTGTACAGTAAGGTTAATGTTACGTAATGCTACATATTGTATCTCAGGTTCTGCAGAAAGTAGTGTCATCTTTTTGCAAAGATTTCGGACTACATCAGTACAAACAATAAGATCCATTTGTTGAAGGACCATCTCAACAGCACAAAGGACGACAGCAGCAACTGCATTTGCTACTACCATTAGTTCTTCTACAAGATCAGAGGCACTAGTTGACATGGATATGGAATCTGAGATAGACATTTCTTCATCATCGGAAACCAAATCAACTATTCTTTCCTCAACATAACTTCCTGAAGTACTAGCTCGCTCTTTATCACTCAAATGAAACCTAGAATCACCTTGCCTAGTATCATACTGCCTACTTAATTTCATTATGTCAACTACCCTTTGATCAATTTGGGTTCTCACATCTTCCAACACTTGAACTACATTCTCAGAAACAACATCAACTTGAGTAAGTGAAACTCCTTGACTACCCAACGTCTTTACAAGAAGAAAGTCTCTCGGAGTCAAACCCAATTCAAATTATCCATTAGTCACACAAGTGGGGCACAAATGGTAGCTGAGGAATTTAATGCGGCGGTAGTGCTCGTAGGTACAATGAGCGAAATAACGATTACACCAATATTCCAGCACATCAAATTTCCTCTCATCCCTCTCTATATAATTAAAGTCTAATGTAGTCAATCTCGACTCCAATCCTTCACGAGCAAAACAAGTGAGGCACAAATCATAGTCTCGCAAAGTATTGCATTGATACCGTTTATAGGAACAATTATCAAGACAAAGATTGCAATAGTATTCTAGCACAGGTTCATGGGCAATTTGGGTTGATGAAATTGAAGAAATATTTGGTCGAATACCTGGTGAGCAGTAGGAGTTTAAGGATATAGGGTTGACGTTTGAGGAGTTCACTTCCCGATTCTCTCAGGGATTTTGTCGAACAAGTGGTGGGTGGGTGGAATTTGCAGATGACAGGTCGCCAAACACTGAGGGGGAGAATGAGGAGAAACCGAAAAGCTGAAAGGACGCAGCAGTAGAGGTCACAGTAGAAGTCACAGTGGAAGAGAATGCCGAAGAGCGCAGGAGAAGTGGTGGTCGAAGTGGAGGTGCGGGTGATGGTTGAAGTGGAGGTGTTGTAGGGTTGCATTTGGAGCCCCATGGATTTTCGATTTGGAGGTCTAGTGTTTGCAGAGGGTGGGTTTGATGATGGTGTTGAGGAGCAAGTTGTTTTCGGTGTTGGAAGAGGTGGAGATCGATCGGGACGGGGGGTCGCAGTGGTGGGCGGTGAAGTGGGCGACGGCGTCGGAGGAGTTGCCTACGGAGTTGCGGGAGTCGAAGAGCTCGGACTGGGTTTTGAGGATGACAGGTTCGGTGGTGGTGGCGGGGCTTGCAATGAAGTGGAACACAATGGCTCTGATACCATTGTTACGATCCCCATTGATGGATCGTCGTAACGACTAGTGGAGCCGAAGATGAAGAAAACAGAGCAAGAAAGAAGAAGAAGAAGAAAGAAGAAGGATGTGTGCGAAGCTTGACTCATATATTCTTTCATAATCTGGAAATGAAATAACAATATGTATTAATAGAGAACTGCCACAGCCCTTGCATCACCGTAAAACTAGTAAAATAACTTTATTACAAAATGACAGCTAATTTTGCAAATATACCCAATAAGGAAAGAAGATACTCGAGGGGCTGATACGCAAATATCCAGATACAATTTTTAGAACTATATCAAGCTTTCTGGATTTAGAGAGGTGGTGTTGTAAGAGAGAGGAGAAAGGCCGGTGATGAGGAGTTGTAGAAAAAGCCATGAATACCAGTGAGAATTTTGGGGGAGAATGCAGAGGTTGGAATGTTGTAGTAGTTGCTGTTGTTAGTTTGTTTGCTTTGATTTTGGAGAAGAAAGAGGGAGGGAGGGACTGGTTTGAGGTGAACAAAAAATTCCATGAATTTGGCTACATTTATTAATGCTTAGAATAGAATCCTATACGATCAATGTTATTTCTTGAATCTCTATAACAGTAGATCTCATTCTACTTCAGTCCAATTGTCGTCAAGCCTCTTTTTGTGCAGGTGATCTCATTCTAGTGGATATCTTAGAATTTTTGAGTTCTGGTTATCTAATGGTCATTAGACCATGGGGATGATGAGCAGGGGCATATATGAGTTTCAGGGGGCCCTAAGCAAGTTTTAAAATGAGGCCTTTTGCAAGTTTATAAAATAAAAAATGAGAATTATTTAAATACAAACACTAAATTAATAATGTAATTATTTCTTTACATAATCTCAATAGTAAAGTAATAACTCAACAGTAAATTAATAACTCAATAGTAAAGTTAATTTAAAATTTTAAAAATAATTACATTAATTTAATAACTCAACTGTAAAGTTATTACTAAACAAACTGTCAAACTCATTGAGTGATTACTGATTAATTTAGTTGCTACAAACTCCACCAGGACCACCATAAATGATAACTAAAAAAAACAAAAACAAGAAGATAGAAGATGAAGTGAAATTACCTTGCACTGTCGCACGACTCGCACAGCGATGTCAGCGAAGTAGAAAACTCGCACAGTCGCAGTGTCGCACTCGCAGGGAGAGATGGCGACGGGCGACGCGGTGACGGGCGACGCGACGACGCGCGACGCGGCGAGAGGGATTCTGATTGAGTAATTTCTAGTTCTGGTAGTGGTCTAAATTAAGAAGATCTGAAGATTTCAAAGTTTCAATAATCAAGATGAAGAAAAGTAGAAAGCAAAAGATGAAAAGAAAAGTTGAGGGCTGAATCAGTTGAGATGAAAAGAAAAGAAAACTTAATCCAAAACTCTTCTTCTCAACAACACATTTGCTCAGAGCAATTTTTAGTCATAACACTTGACATTCACAACAGTTTGGGAGTTGACTCAAGTTGATATGGAGAGAAATCATGAGAATGTAAAACGTCCAAATAAGGAAAGATGGAGAGCAATCAGCACTGGCGACGGTCGGGTTGCCTTTTTTTTTAAATAACAGTGAATATAATTTTTTTTAAAAATGGAGCCCTCAAAGATTTGGGGGCCCAAAGCAGCCACTTGGGCTGCTTGGGCCCAGATCCGCCAGTGATGATGGGGATGAGGAAGATCACATTGGTGAGAAGGAGAATGGGGATCAGGATGATGATGGGAATTGGGATGATGCCCTAAGCTCATTTTCAGTTGAGGTAACAGCAACTTATTCATTCTGCATTATTTTATGAGTAGGAAAGTATTGATATTCATTCTACATTATTTTATGCTTTTTTTGGAGGAAATTATTGTATTATGTTGAACATGCATTCTATGACATGAAAATCAACTATGATGAATGGTATACTTATTCTATAATTAGAAAACATGTGAATTCAACTTACCCCTTTGTATAAGCTCTCTAAGGAAATCAACTTAGTTAAAAGCATAGATTCTTTTCACTATTATTATTTGATTGTTTTAGCACAAAAAAAGTTTGAGGGTGTTAAAATTTGAAGATCTCTCGACTATTATTTATGCTCAATCGTAGTGAAGAAAGATATACCATGTTAGCATTTTACATAATTGTCCTTTATTTTTTTCTGCTATGTAGAATTCTCATTCTAATTTCTATTTTTGTGTGTGCAGGAGATTACTCAGTTTTTTGCTGAATCGAATTATGTGTGCATGAGATCTAAGTTCAGAGAGGTATGATTGTTTTAATTTTGGGTATTAAAAAATTTAATTTTGTGATTTATTTGATGAGTTTTTTATTGGTTTTGATTTAAGGTGTACGCAAGTGAGAGATGGATTATTTGGTGGCCTCAATTTAGGCTTCCAAACCATAACAGGACAGGTAAGCTGACCAGCAACCTAAAATAACTTGTCAAATACGCAACATTAATTTCTTTACTACGGGAGAAAATACTATCGTGAAGTATTCCCTTCACTGGTTATTAGAAACCATGGATAATATAATATATAAGAACTTTTAGTTTATGTTTGGATATATAGGATTGGGATGACTTGAGTTTACAAGTGAAGGGTGCAAACTCTCCACTCAAGAAAAACAGCTAAAGTAAATTTGTTATTTATCCATTTTGATTTTTTTTATAAAGGTGCAATGGGAAGACAAAGTGGAGATAAAAGAAATGATTAGCTTGGATTAGAGTTTTGAGAACTTCATGTATTTCATTTTGGTTGAAATAATAATAAGAGGTATTTTAATTGAAAACAGAGTCTAGACAAACAAATGTTTAGATTATTGGTATTGTAGATACCTTCACACTGGCACTTGCGTTACTATTGTATTTAGACATACTCATAGTGGTTATGAAATTAGAGTAAGCTCTATAAAACCTATATGATAATGTCCTTGCATAACAATTACAAGCATCTAAAAGTGATGCTGAAGTTAAAAAAAACTCTATGCAGTGTTTCTAACAAACTATATGCATTCCAAGTAAGTTCAAGCTAATGATCAAGAAGGCGATGGTTGAGATTAAAGGTAGATATACTGCTTCCTCATATAATTTGTTTGCTACTTCAATTGATTTGTTGGGCATCCAAAACTATTTTATATAATCAAACCAGGTGCACCGTTCCAAAGACGTGCCGTAGGCACGTGTCAACGGGCAAACCCAGTAGTTCAACAAAATTAGATTTAGTTAGTTAATGAAATATTTGAATTGAGAGCTTCAGTTAGTTATTGTTGGAAAAAGTTTTTACAGATTTTCCGGGCCGGATTCCGGTGGGCTCCGACCACCGGCAGCGCCGGAAATTGATTGGATCATGTTCCTCTCATCGAGTACTATTCCGTAATGCACTCACTTGCCAAAAACGGTTTCCGTATGAATGAGAAATGTAGGTCCAAAGTTGGCTACTCGCAATGTACTAACTTGGACAGTTGAAATGAATAATCCCACATCGGAAGATGGGAAAGATTTTTTTTAGTATATAAGCTAAAGAAATGGACTAAAGGGAGTAGCCCTGGGGTTACCACTAACGTGTAGTGGGGAGAGGACCTAGCCAAAATAACAAACACACACGCGCGTGCTCGCCCGACCCGGCCCGGGTCCGGCCCCGGCCTCGGCCTGGTCTGGCCTGGCTTTGGCTTCAGCTTCGACTTCGATTGTGACTGCACAATTGGTTGCGGCACAGACGGTCGTTCTGCCCACACACATAACTGTGGGAGAAAAACCAGAGAAGTTCAATGGAACTGGATTCAAGAAGTGGCAAGGGAAGATGCAGTTCTACCTGACCACCTTGAAGCTGGACAGGTTTCTCACTGAATCTACTCCTATGCTGGCACCTATGGATGCACACTCCGTTGCGGCAGTTGATGCATGGACTCAGGGTGATTATCTCTGCAGAAATTACATCCTGAACGGCTTGGTAGACCCGCTATACAACGTCTACCATGTCTTCAAGACTTCCAAGCTTCTGTGGGGGTCCTTGGAGAAAAAGTACAAAACAGAAGATGCCGGCTCCAAGAAGTTTGTAGTCGGCAATTTTCTGGACTACAAGATGGTCGACTCCAAAACAGTTGTGAGTCAAATCCAGTAATTGCAGGTGATAATGCATGAAATCGCTGCAGAGAACATGACGCTATACGAACCATTCCAGGTTGCAGCGTTCATTGAGAAACTTTCACCTGGATGGAAAGACTTCAAGAACTACCTCAAGCACAAGTGAAAGAAGATGTCTCTTGAAGACCTCACTGTCAGGTTGCATATCGAAGAGGAGAATCGCAAGGCTGACAGGTCCTATAGAAATCAGTCCATAGAAAAGGCAAACATGGTGGAGCATGAACAGAAAGGCAAAAAGAGAAAGTTCTTGCCACAGGCCTCGAACAAAAAACCGACAGCAAAGAGGTTTGGAAAATGCCACAAATGTGGTAAGCTGGGCCACAGAATTTCTGAATGCCGCAGCAAGGATAACAACCGTGCTGGAACCGGACAGGCAAAAGGATCCCATGCACACATAGCTGAGAACTTGTCCACCGGTGTCTCTGACCTGGACCTCTGTGCTATTGTATCAGAGGTGAATCTGGTGGGGAACAATCCTCGAGAGTGGTGGTACGATACTAAGGCCACCAAGCACATCTGCTCGGACAAGAAGATGTTCACTTCATACCAGAAGTGCAACAAGGATGAACAGCTGTTCATGGGTAAGATAGTGCTGAAAATTGCAGAAACGAGAAAGATAGTGCTGAAAATGACTTCAGGCAAGCAACTAACACTCACAATGTGTTGCATATTCCAGATATTTGAAAGAACTTGGTATCAGGATCTTTGCTAAGCAAGAATGGATTCAAGGTTGTTCTTGCTTCTGATAAATTTGTATTGTCTAAGAATGGGGTGTACTTGGGTAAATGATATGTAAAGGATGGACTGTTCAAGTTTAATATAATGACAGTCATCCCCAGGGTCGGCCCTGGCGCAGGGCCAACAGGGCGACCGCCCAGGGCCCACTTCAGGGGAGGAGCCCAAATTTTTTTAAATATAATAAATTAATGGTCTTATAATTAATATAATGAATTAATGGGTTTGTAATTAATTTTTAGTGGAAGGCTCAATTTAGTAATCTCTCTCTTTCAGTGTCACTTCAACTTCTTCATTTTTTTTGGGGTCTAGCCTCTTCATCTTCTTCAAATTCTCTCTCTCTCTCTCCCCTTTCGGCATCTTTAGTTCTTCTTCAAATTGTCAGTTGAGAATTTTTGTTTATTTCTTTTACAGAGTTTTTTTCTTAGCAGAAGTTGTAGTTGGAGTTGTAGTCATGGTGTCTCGGGTATCAGAAGCGTAATTGGAGTTGTCAGTCTTCTTAGTAGGACTGCAGGGGTTTTTGGTCTTCTTAGCACTACTCTAGTAGTTCATCCCTCTCATGTCGTTTTTTTTTAATTAATAGAACTGAGAATTTCTTTAGTGGGTTTATGAGGTACTGAGGTAGAAATCACTCCAACTATAGTATGGTTGATTGATTTTTGTTGTTAGGCAAGCTTAGTGAACAACTGAAATTTGAAGCTTATTTATATGATAAGTATGATTCCTGGGGCCTAGGCCTTATATTTTAGATGAGATGTAATTTTATTTTATTTTTGGCAGTTGCAAGAGTCGCTATCACTATGCTTAATGAAAAATATGGAGTATTTGGTGTCATAAAGCAAAATAAAGGTAATTTTTATTTTTTTGGGTATTGTTTTTATGTCCCCCGCCGTTATATTATTATTTATTAATATATATAAAAATACATGCGTGTCTATAAAGGGCCTAAATTTTTTTCGCCCAAGGCCTCAAATACCTCAGGACCGGCCCTGGTCATCCCTAAAACTATTGTTCCTGTTGTTCCCAAAGTTAATAAAATTACTCCTATTGCTTATGTTGTTGAGTCTTCTACTGTTTGACATGAAAGACTATGCCATGTTAATTTCAATTCTATGCGCAGATTAATTAACATGAATTTTATACCAAATTTTAAGGTAGATAACTACGAAAAATGTGAAGTTTGCACGGAGACCAAACTCACTAAAACTCCATCACGTTCTGTAGAAAGAAACACAGAAACTCTAGGTCTAATTCACATGGATCTGTGTGATTTAAAATACGTGCAGATCAGAGGTGGCAAAAAATACTTTGTGACATTCATAGACGATTGCACAAAATTCTGTTATGTATACTTGTTACATAGCAAAAATGAGGCTTTGGATAAATTCAAAGAATATAAGCTTGAGGTTGAGAATCAACTTGGTAAAACGATTAAAATCGTTAGGAGTGATAGAGGAGGAGAATATGATGCACCATTTAATATGTTCTGCTCTGAATATAGAATAGTTCATCAGACAACTGCTTCCTTACTCACCTGAATCAAATGGTACTGCCGAGTGCAAGAACTGAACTCTAAAGAAAATGATGAATGTCTTGTAGTTGAATTCTGGCTTACCCCAAAATATGTGGGGGCAAGCGTTGCTGACTACCAACTACATTCTCAATAAAATAGCTCACAAGAAAACTGGTAAGACACCATACGAACTATGTAAAGGTAACGTACCTTCGTATAAATACCTCAAAGTGTGGGGGTGTCTAGCAAAGTGGCAGTACCTAATCCAAAACAGGTCACCATAGGACCTTAGACGATTGATTGCATATTCATAGGCTATGCACACAACAGTAATGCATATCTGTTCTTGGTATATAAATCAGATATACCGGATATCCATGTGAATACAATAATGGAATCAAGAAATGCTTCCTTCTTTGAACACGTGTTTCTGTGCAAGGATACTACGTATCCCAAATGTACACGTGAATAAGGGAATGCAAGCACTTCAGTTGATGAACAAGAACGTGATAATGATGAGCCTAGACGTAGTAAACGGGCAGAACATCAAAGTCATTTGGTCCTGACTTTGTAACGGTCTTTCTGTTAGAGAATGAGCCCAGAACATTCAAGGAAGCTATGTCTATGCCTGATGCTCCGATGTGGAAGGCAATCAAAAGTGAAATAGACTCTATTATGCAAAATCATATATGGGAGTTGGTCGATTTGCCTTCTGGATGTAAAGCTCTAGGATGCAAATGGATTTTCAAATAAAAATTGAAACCAGATGGTTCAATAGAGAAAGATAAGGCGAGACTTGTGGTACAAGGATTTAGGCAAAAGGAAGGCCTAGACTTCTTTGATACATATTCCCCGGTTACAAGAATAACTTCCATAAGAATGTTGATAGCTATTGCAGCTCTACGTAACCTGAAAATACATCAAATGGATGTTAAAACTATATTTCTAAATGGGGATTTAGAAGAAGAAATATACATGAAACAACCTGAGGGTTACGTAGTTCCTGGATAGGAAAACAAGATGTGCAGGCTTGTAAAATCCCTGTACAGACTGAAACAAGGTGGCATGCAAAATTTGACAATGTTATGATATAATATGGTTTCTAAATAAATAAATGTGATAAGTGTATCTACATCAAAGATACTCCAAATGGATACATTCTGGTGTGTCTGTATGTAGATGACATGCTTATTATTGGGAGTAATAATGACATTATCAAACAAACTAAGAGCATGCTTAGTGGCAAGTTTGATATGAAAGATTTGGGAGTTGCAGACGTCATACTAGGAATCAAAGTTTCCAGGACGTCTGAGGGAATTACTTTGTCTCAAGCTCATTACGCTGAGAAAGTACTTGAAAGGTTCAAGAATTACTCGAATGGGATTGCCAAAAGTCCTGTGGATCCCAGTCTTCACTTGTTCAAAAATACGGGTGACAGCATATCACAACTGAAATATGCACGTGTAATCGGAAGTCTGATGTACTTAACAAATTGTACAAGACCGGACCTAGCACATTCAGTAAATAT
Organism: Hemerocallis citrina; assembly: GCA_017893485.1. Taxonomy (NCBI): domain Eukaryota; kingdom Viridiplantae; phylum Streptophyta; class Magnoliopsida; order Asparagales; family Asphodelaceae; genus Hemerocallis; species Hemerocallis citrina. The sequence continues at coordinate 252,927,010 of CM030358.1, forward strand.
ACTAAGCCGCTACATAAGTAATCCAGGACGAAATCACTGGAAATGAATAACTAGAGTATTGAACTACTTGCGACATACTCAGAGTTATGGACTGCATTACACCACATATCCAGCAGTACTAGAAGGCTACAGTGATGCCAACTAAATATCGGACTCCAAGAACTCAAAATCCATAAGTGGATACGTCTTCACTCTTGGTGGTGCAGCTGTGTCATGGAAATCCTCTAAACAAATGCTACTAGCCTAGATCCACTATGGACTGAGTTCATTCCTTTAGATAAAGTGGCAGAGGAAGCAGAATGGCTTCGAAACTTTTTAGAGAATATTCCCATGTGGGAAAAACCAGTTTCTGCTATATGTGTATACTGTAACAGCCAATCGACTATAGCAAGGGCACTGAGTTGTATGTATAATGGTAAGTCTCGTCATATCAGAAGGCGACACAAAACCATTAGACAATTGCGCTTTAATGGAATAATCTGTATAGAGTATATAAAATTGGCCGACAACCTAGCGGATCCATTTACTAAAGGTTTGTTACGAGAGCAAGTTGTGAAATTATCAAGTGGAATGAGTTTAAAGCCTATGACAAAAGAAGATACTTGATGGAAACCCTACCTAGGAATTGGAGATCCCAAGATCTAGGTTCAAGGGGACAACTAAATCTTATTGAATCAACGGAAGAACTGAGAGATTAAAATCTCATACCCACTCTTAGGATGATAAAACAGTGCTTCCTGCAAAGAATTATGATAAGCTTGGCTTTTAATGATTCCCACACTTTGAAATAAAAGTGGGGTATGGCAGGATACTCTTTATGGGCAATCATCTTGTGAGTGTGAAATAAGGCCGTTTCTAGGAGAATGAAGAGATGCTACATTCTCCAAGTTCACTCACGATTAACCAGGGTTGTTCAAGGCCAAAATGAACACAACAAGTGAACCTAGTTCTGTGAGGAGATGAAATAGTGTGATAGTTATTGTCTAGGTTCACATCAAAGTTCAGGTGTTCAAGACATCATGTTCGCTACCTGGTCTAGTGAATCCAATGGCTACTCACTAAGGGTGGTTCAAAGCTGAAAAATTACCACTGATGCTGTTTATTTCTGGGAGACGTGTGGATGCACCAGGTGTGAGTTCGGACTCAATTTGTATTGAAGGAGAATGCCGCTCGTCTGCCGACCTTCGGTTGACCTTCTGGGACCTACGATGAGCTCGGAAAGATGTTGAAGGCTGGGCTCGGATCGGAAGGGTTGGATCCGAGGTCTTGTGTACCTGCAGACGGTCCTGAAACACCGGGGTTTGTCCCGGTGGCGGACCCTCCGACGCTCTAGTCAGTCTCTGTGAGAGAGTAACAATAACTAGGTATATTTAAGTGGCAAAAGATTCATTACCTCAAAAGGTGGGTGTGGGTCTAGTATTTATAGAGAATCCCAACCGGGTTTGGTTCCACTTGGGGGCCGGGTCTGGATCCGAAAGCCCGTGGGCCTGACGTGGCAGAAGGCCCAGGGGGTTTAGGGCGGACGTGGCGATACCAGGAGTGGTATAGGGCTGACGTGGCGAAACCCTTGGCGGTATTTGGAGCTGACGTGGCCCATCGTGGGCCTCCTGTGCTTCTGGGGGGGATCGGAGGGCCTAGGCTGCGCCAAGTCATCCTTCTGCCCCGCCAGAGAGGGGGGACGGCCTGTGGGACTGTCCCGGATCGGACTCCGAGGGCTACTGAGGCTCGTCGGTACGAGGAGGCCAGTACCGTGAGGGCAAACACGAGGTTCGGCGCCGACCCTGAAGTGGTCCGGGGCCGAGCTAGATAGCTATTTTTACCTTTTCGAGTGAGAATTGTATTGGGCCCTGGTTGGGCCTCAGGCCATTTTTACCTTATCACACAAGCCCCCCACTCCTGTGGGGGTGCGGGAGCAAGCCTTGGGGGAGTGTTCATGGTTGTGGAAAAAATGGGAGGACGACTCACAGGGCCTTCTTGGTGGGGTTGTTCTGAGGCTTTGACCGGACCTCGAGCTTGTCGAGGGTTTATGGGTAAGTGAAGGCGATGGCGAACCGTTCGTTCCTTCCGGAGAAGAGTACCCTGGTGCCTGTCAGAACCTCGAGAGGACGAGGGTTTATGCGTCGACAAGGGTGATGGCGAGCCGTTGTTTCTTCCTGAGAAGAGTACCCAGGTGCCAGACCGGACCTCGAGCTGGCGAGGGATTACGGGTCGGTGAGGGTGAAGGCGAGCCGTTGTTTCTTCCTGAGAAGAGTACCCGGGTGCCAGACCGAACCTCGAGATGAGGGGGAATTATGGGCTGGTAAGGGTGATGGCCAGCCGGTGGATCTTCCGAAGAAGAGTACCCAGGTGCCAGACCGGACCTCGAGCTGGCGAGGGATTACGGGTCGGTGAGGGTGAAGGCGAGCCGTTGTTTCTTCCTGAGAAGAGTACCCTGGTGCCAGACCGAACCTCGAGATGAGGGGGAATTATGGGCTGGTAAGGGTGATGGCCAGCCGGTGGATCTTCCGAAGAAGAGTACCCAGGTGCCAGACCGGACCTCGAGCTGGCGAGGGATTACGGGTCGGTGAGGGTGAAGGCGAGCCGTTGTTTCTTCCTGAGAAGAGTACCCTGGTGCCAGGCCGAACCTCGAAATGAGGGGGAATTATGGGCTGGTAAGGGTGATGGCCAGCCGGTGGATCCTCCGAAGAGGGGTGCCCTGGTGCCAGACCGGACCTCGAGCTGGCGAGGGGTTTATAGGTCGGGCCGTTTGTGGGCGAACCGTTTGTGCCTTGGGGCTGTTTGAGTAGGGTAGTCTGTTGTTTTCGCGGAGCATTTGGGGGCGCCCTGGGATCTGTGCAAGGTTCCCAGTTCCTAGGTGCGTTAATGGCGCCGCCTAATAAATGTATGGCGCATGGTCTTCCGTCGTTTGGTTTTCCCCATGTCATAAAGGCCGGCCCCTGGGGGAGGCTATAAGTACCCCCCCCTCTTTCTTGTAGTGGATCAGATCAAAGCAAGGGTGGTCTGTTTGGCCCTTAAAGGTGTCTGCTTCGGCGGACGCCTGTCTCTTGATAATTTTTACCCCCGGTTGTGTCGGAGAGGTAGTTTCTTTGTCGCCCGGATCTTCTCTTGGATCTGATGGCCCTGATGTGGCGGCCAGATCCAGGGGGGATCCGGGCGAGAAGGACAACGACCGAACTTCGAAGGGTGAGCAGTTTGCAACAGGGGAGATGAAGGGCGTTCCGGGCCGGTTGTTTGCAACTGTGAAGGTTTCGTTGCTGGAGTAGGCTGGACTTTTGCAGTTGCATCAACTGGCTCGGAATGGTGCACTTCTTTCGACCTCTGGGTGTTGATCTGCTTTCGACCGGGGTGCTTGCCGAGGGGGGCGTCTTGAAGCTTTGGGCCCCGGGTAGATGAGTCGTTCTCCGATTGGAGGCTGACTACTCTGCGTCCCAATAGGGCTCCAGGTTGAGGCGGTTTCTGTCTCACCCGGGAACAGTTCGGGTCTTCGGCCGATGACGCTGTAAGCCCCGAGCTGCTCACGGGTGAAAGGGGAACCGACCCAGTCTCGGAGCCCGGGGCGTCTGTCTGAGGACGGCGCCTTAAATCTTAAAAATAAAAATGTTCCCTCCTTCGAATACTTCTTCCGCGCTGACCTCCTCGTCTGGCTGCCAGCCTGTCAATGGATGATGTCAGCATCGCACGTTTTGAGGATGTGGCGCGAATTCCTAGGCGGCAGTTGCATGTCAGATAGGTGAACAGTACTCGCGGAAATCGAGGAGTCGCTTTTATCTCCCATAAATATCCCCCTTTCTCCCCTATCTGTCCACTCCTTTCTTTTTCAAAAAAAAAAAAAAAAAATTTTCAACACTTCAACGCTCATCTTTGCACCTTGCTGTACCAGGCTCGCCCTTCCAAAGTAACCCCAGGTGAGTTGGCAAGTCTACTTAGTTTAGGCATAGATGGACAGGGCTCAGTCTGGCTCATCGGCGTCGACGTCTAGGGGGGAAGTGGAGCCTATCTCTGACTCGACGTCCTGGGAGGAGCCCGTACTCGAGGAGGAGTCAGTGTACGTTGATGAGTCTTCTGACACGGTTTCGTGGGAGGAGCCGGTGGTTGAGGAGGAGGTACATGGTGCGAGGCTGTCGCTCTCTCGTCGTCCCTTCGCGGTGGAGAGCAGTGAGTCGGAGGAAGCGACTGATGGTTCGGACGACGTCCGTGTTTTGGAGTTGGCTACCGAGGGAGAGAGAGGCGAGGGCGGCATTGTGAGGAGATCCACGGTTCAGGGGGCAGGTCCGAGTTCCATGCTGACTGGTCGGGGGCCCTTATTCACTCCCCCGCCGGAGCGAACCGAGAAGAGGAAGAAGGCTCCGAGGAAGGTAGGGTTGGGGACTGGTGGTTCGAGCCAGGGGACAGGTTCGCCCGTGCAGCCGAAGCCTTTCCGTCAATATCCTGACGACCTGTCCGACCCGGAGCTCTTTGGTGTGCAGGCCTCTTCGCCGAGTCGGACGAGAGTGTTGATGGACGCGATTCTGACCGTCTTGGATGGCGGGGACTTGGAGGTTTTGAAGCTGGCGTACCACATAGGTCCTAGTTACGAGTTGATGCTGCCGAGCTCTACTCTTCGCCCAACCGATCCCCTGTCTGCTTGGTATTGTGTCTTCCCTGTGGACGCGTTTATTTCTGGACTGAGGCTGCCGGTCCATCGTTTGTTCGGGAAGTGTTGAACTGGGCCTCCTTGGCGCCGATGCAGTATGGGCCGAACTCTTGGAAGCAGATAATCAGTTTTGTACTGATGTGCGAGGAACAACGGGTGCCCCTGTGCTTGAACGTGTTCTGAGCGACGCTGATGATTAGTTCGGCGGCCGAGGGGGTTTACTATATCTCCCCCCGGAGCAGGAGGAAGGTTGTTCATAGCCACCCGGACTCTATCAAGGATTGGAAGAAAAAATATCTGGTGATCCGGAGTGAAGAGCCCTGGGACATTCCGACTCGATGGAACTACTCCAAGCCGAGTTATCCTGCACCGGGGCAGGGGGATCTGACGGCTGAGGAGTGGGGGTTTGTCGAGCGTCTCCGTTTGTCCCCTAGTATTAATTGGACGAAGGTGACGGAGGTTCGCCTGGCGAGCGTTGGACTGAGCCCAGCCGTTCTCCGTATGTAGTTGTTTCTTTTCCCTCGATCCTTTCGTACATTCTTGCTCATCGCTCTTAATGGTCTTTTCTGTAGATATGGATGAGGCATCGATCCAAGCAAGGAGGCTCGCCATGAAGAAGGAAAATGCCGAGAAGAAGAAGGGGGAGGCGGCGAAGAGGCCGAGGGAGCCGCCCCTTGTTATCTCGGAGGTACCGCTCGAGCCGAGGGTTAAGAGGACTCGTTCGGAGACGGGCAAGGGGGGTGCCCCTTTGAGGGGTAAGGGCCCGGCGAGGGCATCCGATCTTGATAAGGGGAAAGGTCCCTTGGTAGGGGTCGAGGAGGAGGACCCGGTGGTGGAGTTGTTGCGGCAGCGGTGGGCGCCGGACTGGTTGATTCGGATGGGCGACTGTCTGACCGAGGAAGCCAAGGCCGTAGAGGTGGTGGAGAAACTGGCGACGCCTCGTGATCGCCAGATGATGGAGAACGAGCCCGTGGAGGTGGCATTCACGCGCCTGGCGCAGGCCACCGTGTCGGTAAGCTTGTCGACCTCCTCCTTTCTGTTTGGTCTTGCCTCAGGAGTTTTCTTCTTATCTGCGTCTTTCGGTTGCAGACTTGTATGCAGGGAGCTAATGTGAAGAATCTCTACGAAGCGTCCCTGTTTCAAGAGCGTGCTCGGGCGGACAAGAGCGGACGAGAGACGAAGGAGATGCGGATCGAGCTCGAGGGTTCGCGTCAGAGGGAGCAGCAGATGAAGCTGGAGCTCGAGGCCAAGGACACCGAGTGGGGGAAGAGGGTGGCCTCCTTGAAGAGGAAGTTTGCCAAGGAGAAGGGGGAGTTGACAGCTGCGTTTGCCAATGAGAGGAAAGAGCTGACGGATGCGGGCCAGCGGATGGTGATAGCCGCCCAGGATGAGTGCTACGCGAAGGCGCTCAGTCACGTGAGGCATTTCTATCCGACCCTTGATCTGTCGAACTTCGAGTACGACATGGAGATTGATGGGACCCCGAAGATTCCTGCCGGAGAGGGGCTCGTTGACAACCCGGCCGTCGATCCTCCTGTGAACCCGATCGACGCCGAGGAGGGAAATCGAGTTGTATAGTTTTGTCTTTCTTTCTTCTTTCCTCCTTTCGATTGTATTTGCCTCCCGCGGACTGGCCCCCGCCTTTTCGTGTATATATAAAAAAGTAATTCGGACTTGCCAAGGGTTTTGACGCTGGTCGTTTCCGGATCTCTCTGCTTATGTGCTTCGAGTTGGCTCACTTCGTAGGTTGTGGCCTCCCTTCCCGAGGTGGGCCCCCGTCGTTCCGACGTGGCGTGCCGCTCGAGACGAGGGGAGTATTCCTGTAACTGCCTTTGCCCCGGTTGACAGTGTATAAAGTGATGAAGGGGATGTGGCTCGGCCTTATTGTTTTGCGAGGAATCGGAGTGGGGCGAGGTGACGCCTTGGGGGTCGACCCCCTAACCGGGTATTAGGTCGGGTCTGCCGAGGCGTTTGGAGTATGATACAACGAGACTTCCTTAGTATAAGATAGGGGGGGCCGCTAAAAACGGTCCTATACAAAGGAAAGCTTTACAAAAGGTTTACTTCTAGCTAAGTTAAAGTCTAGGCTTGCTCTTTGCAGGAGTTCACTGGGTGCCAGGCGCCAAGGGGGAACCCCTCTGGCTCGACGGTAGGTCCGGGGGTAGGGCCGTCCTTCTTAGGTTTGAATATGACGGCGTTGAGGGGGAACATTCCTCCTCCGACGGTGGTCATGTAGCACGATCGCGCTGCTTCTTGGCTGCCTCGGACGACGTAGACCCCTTTTGGGGTGGAAAATTCGAGCTCCGGATGGTGGGCCGAAGGCACCGTTTGGAGGGAGCATAACCAGGATCGGCCGAGTATGGTGTTGTAAGCCGTCTTGGCGTTGGTCACCATGAAGTCCATAGGCTCGGTCCTCTTGGCGGGAGCCGATCCTGCGGTAACATCGGGGGGTGACAATCCCTTCTAGCACGACAGGGACGCCGTAGAACCCATGTAAGGTGTATCCGGCCGGTTGGAGCTTGCCTCTAGGTAACTTCAGTTTCTCGAAGGCTTCGAGGAAAAGAATGTTCACCGAGCTGCCGTTGTCGACAAGGATTCGGCGAACTTCACGCTTAGCCATGCGGAGGCTAATGACGAGGGCGTCGCAGAGGGGGAGGCGAACGCCTTCGGGGTCCTCCCCTGAGAATGAGACTGGCGCGGTTTGTAGCTCGGGAGAGGGATCGCCTTGGACAGCATTCACTCTCGGACGAAGGCTTTTCGGAAAGTATTTGATTCCCCTCCTATTAGCCCTCCATGGACTCAATGTAAGATAAATGGTGTGTCCGCAGCTCCCTCGGACTCGGGATCCCGACCCGGTATGCGGCTCGGAGGGGGGTTCGGGGGCGAGTGTATCCCGCTCCTAGTATCTCGTCGACCCCGCGGGACTTCTCGGGTGAATTCTCGGAGGTATCCTCGGGAGATGAGTTCCTCAATCTCGTCTTTCAGGGCCCGGCATTGATCTGTGTCGTGTCCATGGTCTTGGTGGAATTGCAGTAGAAGCGCTGATCTCGGTTCTTGCCGTTGTTAGGTCGGGGAGGTAGTCGAACAATGCCTTTGTCTTCGATTTCTAGGAGGATGGCGGATACGTTGTGCGTCAAGGGAGTGTATCTCTCGAAGCGGGGGACCGGCGGGACCTTCTTCATGGCCCCCGGGTCCCTTGGAGCTTTCTTTGATGGTTTGACTTCTTCGGTCTTCCGCTTTCCCTTCCCGGTGGCATCCCTGGCGTCTTCGGGGTTAAGGGCCTCTTCTGCCCTAATGTATTTCTCGACCCTACTGAGGAGGTCGGGGAAGTCGACGGGGGGTTTCTTCGCCAGAGAAGCCTTCAGCTGTCCGTGACGGACGTTGTGTCGGAATGCCGCTGAAGCGACGCCCGGGTCGAGGGAAGAGACCGACCTTGCCTCAGCGGTAAATTTCCGGACGAACACTCTGAGTGATTCCCCCTATAACTGTTTGAGTCCGAGTAACGAGGCGCTGGTCCTTTCGGTCTTCCGGCTGGTGACGAAGTGGGCGAGAAAATTGCCCTCGAGTTGGTCGAAGGAGTAAACGGAGCCAGGGGCGAGCTTCGAGAACCACTCACGAGCGGGACCCCGAAGGGTGGCAGGGAAGGCTCGGCATAGCAGGGGATCCGAGGCGCTGTGAATCATCATGAGGGTTTTGAAACCCCCCATGTGATTAGCAGGATCTCCCTCGCCGTCGTAGGTCTCGAACTGAGGGGGTCGGAAATTCCTGGGTATTTCCGCTTGGAGGATGGGGGCGGAGAAGGGAGGACGGACAGGTCTGTACCCCTGAGTCGCTCTTTGGCCGCCGTCCCCCATGTGATCGAGGCGATCCTCCATCCCTTGTAGGCGCCTTAGAAGAACGCCATCGTCCTCAGGCTGGATTATCGAAGGGCGGGACGCGCTGGCTTCGGCGTCCGACCCTGTTTGGGAATGGGGGGTTTCTTCCCTGGGGGTCCGTCGGAGGGCTCCCAGAATTTCTCTTCGGAAGTCTTGGAACTCCTTGTGAGTGACGGGGGCTCCCTCGACTTGGTTTGGTTGGTCCGAGGGTTGTCTTCCGACTCGGCTGAGCGCGGATCTTCGTACCTCGGGCGGCGGTCTCGGACGGTTCGGGACCGGGTTAGAAGCGGCCCTTCCCCTGCTGCGGGTAATCCTGCGGTTGAGGATTATTCCCCGGAGGTCGGGCTGGGCTGGCCGGCCGACGCTCCTTTGGGACTCCCGAGGGAGAGCCTTGTGTTTCGACGTGCGTGGCCTGGCTTTATCAGTGGGTGGGGGCGAGTCTCGTTGGTTGACGGAGGAAGCAGCCCCCTTGCCTTTGGAGGCCATGAGGGTTCGGCTGTCGATGGCCTTTGAGGGTCTGGATCGGATCGGCTTCTGGAGCAGCGTTTCCCATAGACGGCGCCAACCTGATGCTGTTTATTTCTGGGAGACGTGTGGATGCACCAGGTGTGAGTTCGGACTCAATTTGTATTGAAGGAGAATGCCGCTCGTCTGCCGACCTTCGGTTGACCTTCTGGGACCTACGATGAGCTCGGAAAGATGTTGAAGGCTGGGCTCGGATCGGAAGGGTCAGATCCGAGGTCTTGTGCACCTGCAGACGGTCCTGAAACACCGGGGTTTGTCCCGGTGGCGGACCCTCCGACGCTCTAGTCAGTCTCTGTGAGAGAGTAACAATAACTAGGTATATTTAAGTGGCAAAAGATTCATTACCTCAAAAGGTGGGTGTGGGTCTAGTATTTATAGAGAATCCCAACCGGGTTTGGTTCCACTTGGGGGCCGGGTCTGGATCCGAAAGCCCGTGGGCCTGACGTGGCAGAAGGCCCAGGGGGTTTAGGGCGGACGTGGCGATACCAGGAGTGGTATAGGGCTGACGTGGCGAAACCCTTGGCGGTATTTGGAGCTGACGTGGCCCATCGTGGGTCTCCTGTGCTTCTGGGGGGGATCGGAGGGCCTAGGCTGCGCCAAGTCATCCTTCTGCCCCGCCAGAGAGGGGGGACGGCCTGTGGGACTGTCCCGGATCGGACTCCGAGGGCTACTGAGGCTCGTCGGTACGAGGAGGCCAGTACCGTGAGGGCAAACACGAGGTTCGGCGCCGACCCTGAAGTGGTCCGGGGCCGAGCTAGATAGCTATTTTTACCTTTTCGAGTGAGAATTGTATTGGGCCCTGGTTGGGCCTCAGGCCATTTTTACCTTATCACTACCACCATTCCTGATGCAGTGATTTTCCAATTGTATTCTCAGAGTCTTTTTCTGTTATGTGTCTTTCTGTCATGTCTGGATTACGTGGTCTGGTCATTTCCATTCATGTGGGGGATTGTTGGAAAAAAAATTTGCAGATTTTTCGGGCCGGATTCCGGTGGGCTCCGGCCACCGGCGGCGCCGAAAATTGATTGGATCATGTTCCTCTGATCGAGTACTATTCCGTAATGTACTCACTTGCCAAAAACAGGTTCCGTATGAATGAGAATGTAGGTCCAAAGTTGGGTACTCGCAATGTACTAACTTGGACAGTTGAAATGAATAATCCCATATCGGAAGATGGGAAAGATTTTCTCTAGTATATAAGCTAAAGAAATGGACTAAAGGGCGTAGTCCTGGGGTTACCACTAACGTGTAGTGGGGAGTGGACCTAGCCAAAATAACAAACACACACGCGAGCGCGCCCGGCCCGGCCCCGGCCTCGGCTTTGGCTTCGGCTTGGCTCAGTCTCCTATAAAACTAGTCCATTTTGTCTGCCAGAAAGACAATGATCAAAACCAGTACGAATCTTCTTCTTCTTCTTTCTCTGAGTCAGTTCTGAGAATACAACACAGCTCCGGTTCGCTCAGATCTCTGAAGTTAGAGTGCTGCTTTTCATGAAAAGGTAATACAGTTGTATCCTGGGAGGCAATTCGTCAACCACCGTCACACTACGGGGCGAATTTTACTCTAAGGATAGAGATATTCAAATCTCGACTCTGTATTGTATTGTATGGTTTGTTCTTTCATTTCCTGTATTTGTAATTCTGTACAAATATTGTTAGCTTTTCTGTTTTACGAAATTCATGTTCTAACAGTTATCAATGGTAATAATAGTATCTTTGAATTGAAGTTTGTTGGTAACCATGAAAGTTCGTTCCTCAAGGCATGCTTCTCCACACTTTATATAGTGATGTTCACTAGTTTGAGAGTAAGTTATGGTAAGGTTGATGCCTCAACATGCCAACCTTGTCACTATCTTTGAATTGAAGTTTGTTGGTAACCATGAAAGTTTGTTCCTCGTGGCATGCACCTCCACACTTTGTAGTTTATATAGTGATGTTCACTAGTTTGAGAGTAAGTTATGGTAAGGTTGATGCCTCAACAGGCCAACCTTGATCTTGGTTGTATTGCTTGGATATGATACAACAATTACTACCTAGAACTGGAGGAGGCCATGAAAAGAAAGAAAGAAAAAAAATCTTGATTCCATCTACTTACCTGGTAATATGTGCTAGAAGATTAATCCTGTAGTTTATCTATTTCGGTTTAGATAACAGAGTATCAAATTAGTACTTAAACTGCTACTATTATATTTCTCGAGAGCCAAACCTTTTTAAAATCATGTGATTGTTGTTGGCATGTATTTTTTCAGATTTGATACATGGTATTTATGTGTATATGCAGAGCGGAGAAAAGAGTACCGGCATCCTCTGAATTCCAGGGTGACATTAAAGCTTTGCGCAAGAACTTAACCGCAAATCACTTTGTGAGTAATCTAGAACAGATGCTATCTGATACTGTGTATTTTATCTATCAAAAGATGTACATATTGGTTGCTAGGATGTAGGTTTCTAATATTCATGAGAATGGTTATTATAGAAAGGGCATGTATCTCCTTAAAAGGGTATGTATTTTTTCCACACAGGGCCGGCCCTGGCGCAGGGCCAACAGGGCAACCGCCCAGGGCCCACTTCAGGGGAGGGGGGCCAAATTTTTTTAAATATAATAAATTAATGGTCTTATAATTAATATAATGAATTAATGGGTTTGTAATTAATTTTTAGTGGAAGGCCCAATTTAGTAATCTCTCTCTTTCAGTGTCACTTCAACTTCTTCATTTTTTTTTGGGTCCAGCCTCTTCATCTTCTTCAAATTCTCTCTTTCTCTCCCCTTCCGGCATCTTCAGATCTTCTTCAAATTGTCAGTTGAGAATTTTTGTTTGTTTCTTTTACAGAGTTTTTTTCTTAGCAGAAGTTGTAGTTGGAGTTGTAGTCATGGTGTCTCGGGTATCAGAGGCGTAATTGGAGTTGTCACTCTTCTTAGCAGGACTGCAGAGGTTGTTGGTCTTCTTAGCACTACTCTAGTAGTTCAGCCCTCTCATGTCGTTTTTTTTAATTAATAGAACTGAGAATTTCTTTTGTGGGTTTAGGAGGTACTGAGGTAGAAATCACTCCAATTATAGTATGGTTGATTGATTTTTGTTGTTAGGCAAGCTTAGTGAACAACTGAAATTTGAACCTTATTTATATGATAAGCATGATTCCTGGGGCCTAGGCCTTATATTTTAGATGAGATGTAATTTTATTTTACTTTTGGCAGGTGCAAGAGTCGCTGTCACTATGCTTAATGAAAAATATAGAATATTTGGTGTCATAAAGCAAATTAAAGGTAATTTTTATTTTTTTGGGTATTGTTTTTATGTCCCCGCCGTTATATTATTATTTATTAATATATATAAAAATACATGCGTGTCTATAAAGGGCCTAATTTTTTTTGCCCAAGGCCTCAAATACCTCAGGACCGGCCTTGTTTCCACATGTTTCACATTATCTCCCAATACTTCATTCAACATAACTGATCAGTAAAGCATCTTATATATATGGACTTGAAGTCTTGAATTTGAAGGATACGAGCACTTTCACTTCTTTCTGTCCTATTTCTTCTCCATTTCATTTCCTGTAATTTTATAATGAAGTAGCAGTTGACATATATTGACTCTGAAATTATCTCTTCAACTGCATGAGCTAAAGTTTACTTACATTAATGTTGTTGATCTTTAATCTTGGAAAATGCAGATGGAGAGAGTTTGAAGGATGGAGAAGGTCTAGAAGGAGAAGATGGAACGACAACAGATGGAGAGACAATTTGAAGAGAAGGTTGCATCCATGGTGACAGCCATGTTTTCAGATTTCCGAGACGAACTCATCAGACCTAGATTTCCTTCCCTGTTTTTTTTGTTTTTTTACTGTTTGTGTATGGGTACATGTTCTTAGATGTTCATTGTATATGGACAATTATGTGTTTCGATATTTTGTTTTTGGATATTCACTGTACGTGGACAAATAGATGTTACCTCGGTATATATTAATTTTGTCTTTGTTATTGCTCTATATAAGTGGAAATTATTGATTTTGTTTCAAGGTGAAAGTTTCTATGATTCTATTTATTGTAATTGTATAGGGGCTATTACGGATTTTTAAAAAAAGTTTAAAATATATTTATCGAAGGAGACAAATTCGCCTGTCCCCTATGTTCTTTATATATAGTAGGAACACATAGGAGACAAAAACAATTTGAAAGTCGAAACTGTTCATTCAAAGCAAAACAGATAGGTAATTGATAAGCCTTGTACCAAAAAAAATTCTCGACATGTATATCTCGTTAGTTGTAGCATGTGAGTGGGCTAAGAGCACCAGTAGTCCTTAAAACTCAAATTTTGGATATTTAACATTTAAAAATAAAAAATTTAGGTATGAGTTGCATGCATTTAATCTAAATTTTGGGTTTTGATTTTAAAACATAGACAGTAGATAAAATCTCGTCCCACAAACTATTTATTTATTTATTTTTAAAATTCCTCGGACGTTGAATGATTTCCCGTCCGATGGAAAAAAATTTTAAAAAAAGGACCGGAAATCATTTCCCATTTGAGCATTTTAGTTTTTTTAAAACAATTTCATCACTGACGGAAAATCATTTCCCGTCCGAACAAAAAAAAATTCATTTAAATTGACGAACGGGAAATGATTTCTCGTCCGATCAATTTTTTTAAAAAAATGATCAAATGGAAAATGATTTTCCGTCCGATATATTTTTTTTAAAAATAGAAGATACGAAAGATGTAATACCCCACAAAATTGAGTTATGACAATTTTGTCATTCGTTGTGACGCACATGTATTGTATACCGTTACATGTAATATCTGTAACATTATTAAAGTAAATATTTTTACGTATTCGGTATTTCGATTGTTTAGAAATATTTTTCGTCCCCTCGAATTCATTTATGTATTGGAATTTATTTTGATCTTCTATTTAATTTTCAGCTCAAATATTTTAATATTTTTTTATTACGTGCAATACACGTGTTGATTGTATCTTTTTCAATATTAAAGTCATATATATAACTTTATTTGTTTAATTTAAATGTATGGAAGGATTATATTGGAATAATCCAAACTATGTTTAATTAAGCATAATTTAGGCTACTGAAAATATACTTTATTTTTTAATAATTGTATACATTAAATGTGGGCTAGGGATGGCATTCGGGTATATATTTTGGAAATAGCAAATAGCTCGAACGATGTAGTCGTCTATACTCAAAAAATGGCTTTTTTTGGATGAAACAAAAGATCATATACCGTTTGAAGATTTGCGTAATCTTTTTTTTTAAATAGCGTGAAGGACGGCAGATGATCTGCCGTCCCGTAAATTTAAAAAAAGAAAAAATGGTGAAGGACGGCACATCATGTGCCGTCCAACACAAAAACCATTTTGTCACTACAAACCGCACACGCTATAGCGGCGCTTTTACAAGGCTATAGCGGTGTTTTTGGCGCCGTTATAGCTCATAACGACGCTTCTGAAATCGTCGCTAAAAGTACCGTTAGAACGTGCATTGTTATAGCCATATAGGCTATCGCGGCGTGTTCGGACGCCGCCGCTATAGGGTGTCCACCTATAACGGCGTTGCCAAATCACCGTTATAAGAGCGTTTCGTTTTTTAAAAAATAGCTATAGCGGCGCTTTTTCCAAGCGGCGCTATAGCACCATGTTTAAAAAACTAGCGTTGATACCCTGCTGCGGTGCTGGCCCAGCACCGCGATAGAGGGGACTCAGAAGCTGTAGTACCTATTGCGGCGTTTCGTGATAAACGCCGCGATAGGTTTTATTTTTTATTTTTATTTTTATTTTTTTTGACATTTTATTATAAAATTTTCAATTGAAAAATCCAGTAATTAATCGCATATTACAAATACATTTAATCATATTAAATTTAAATGCAAATCAGGTAAATCAATAATATCATAATCAAGAACCAAAAGTCACACATCACAAAAAACAACTCGATAGAAATCAACTCAATAGAAAACAAAATATGTAACACATACAAACTGTCATACAACGAGTATCAAATGTATATGTTGTACAACACTTAGTTATTACAAAACATAGATATAATTCCTACAAAACATTTTTAAAAAAGTCCAAATTCAACAAACTCAGCAGGGGAGTTTCCTCGTGTGGCCCGCTGTTGCTTCCAATTCCATCGTTATTTTGTCCTAGTGTATGTGCATGACTGGAAACCGATGGAATACGCTGGCCCTGTAGAAAAAACATAAATATTTCAGTGAAGTAAATGAGAGGCAACACATACACAGGAATACTTTAGGTGAAATTTACTGAATACTTTACTGAAATACTTTAGTGAAATATTCAGACAACACATACACATAAACAGAAACAGAGTAAAGTAAGTATTTATGTTTTTCTGTAAAGTATTTCAATAAAGTATTTTCTGGATATGTATGAAATATTTTCTGGATATGTGTATGCATCTCTTTGATGTGTATGTTCCGGATATGAGAGGCAACATCCAGAAAATGCTTGTGTATTTATGAGAGGCAACATCCAGAAAATGCTTGTGTTCTGGATATGAGAGGCAACATAAATCAAGAAAATGCTTCAGACAAGAGAACCCTGCAAAATGCATGAAATTAAATACATACTTATAAACTCCAGAGCATGTAATTGAAATTGCAACATTATGAGTCTCTCAAAAACTATTTTAGGTTGTGCAATTTTCACAGGGTAACACTAGTTAAACAATTAAACTCTTAGGATTCTAACCTTTTTTTTTTGCCAAACCACATGGACTCTTCGGACACTTAAACCGTCGTCTCTCTCTCTCCCGCAACAGCCATTACCAGGCTCTCTCTCTCTCTTCAATTTAAAAGATTTCTCAGCTCAGATACACCAGGTTGGTCTTCTGTCACCCTAAGGTAGAATCAATTTCATTTCAATTTGTACCGGTTATTAATATTGTTTGCAAAAATTTGATGTTATTTTAAGAAATGGGTAGCTATTGAAGTACACTTGAAACCCTAATAGAAATTATATGGCTACATGACTTGGAATCTTCAGTGAGAATAGAAATTACAAACCGTAGAAGGTTCAATTTCTATTGAAAAAGGTGACTTAGCCATTCAATTTCAATTGCTATTCATTCACATATCCAATTTGTTCATGTTAAAAAATGCATGTACATGAAAATGTCTATAAGGTAAGGGAGATACGTATGCTCCATTTATCCTCCCTTAATAACTGTATGATTTTAGGCTCCTTATTAATATGGTACCTCAACATTGTTTATTATAAACCTGTTGATGAGCAAAAGAATGGTCTTCATTTACATGATAAAGATTTCAAATTTGAAGAAAAGCTAATGGCCTACCACTATCTACAAGTTTCTTCACAAGATGAACTGCATACTGCGAAAGATCAAGAAGATTCAGATATTTTGAATTTCTAGAAGATACTCAAAATTGAAAAAATCCCAGAAAATATATTTCAAAATTGACTTTTTACATTACTTGCTAATTTTTACAAGAACATGAGAGCCTAATTCCATAGTGAACAGTATAAACAAAATCAATAATAAATCTTTATACCCAAGTCTCGAGGTATGCTACTACCAATGTGGAAATGAAGATGAAGAATGGTGATTACCTCAATCTCGTTCATCAACTTCATCGCCTCAATGATGCAAACAACCTGGCCCTTTTGAATTTTATCTTCAACCTGCATAAGAAAAAAGGAGTAGGTACATATATAATTAGAGACATTCAAAAGTTCAGGCAGAGAGCACACACTTCACAGTATATTTACATAAAAGCATGTGGTAAACAATTGTGCACTGGGAACCAAGTACATGACCAATCAACCCACAACAAATTTAATGAGGTTTTAAACATTTGCTGATCAATTTTTGTACACTGCGCATAAAAGTCAAAATAAAATGGAGGTAACAATACTGTCAATACTTTTACGAATGGCAATTCTCCAGGTGCCGGGGAACGGTAAAACGTTCCAGCCATGGGGCACTTAAGAGGAGGATGCGATGACTTGGTCCCCTTAGAAGGTGAAGGAAGTGATGCCAGTGGAGCTGATGGAGCTGCTGCAGGTGTGGGATGGGCGGTTGGAGGTTGAGGTGCAAGCATAGGCAGTTGAGGAGGTTGCATCATAGTAACAGGAGTTGCAGTGGGTGGTTGAGCAAAAGCCTCCTTTTTCCGAATTGTAAGTTCACAATCCATATTTTTTAGTTTAAGCTCCATGATGTCTCTTGAATCGACAAGCCTGAAAATATGTTTTGAAATAAATTTTCTACCTATAGTGCATAAATGTTCTTCATGGTTCCAGTGATGGAAAATAATATGCAATAAACATTAGTCGCAATAAATTTAAAAATTAAAGCTGCTTCTATGGTGTGCACAAAGCAAGAATTCGGTATAATTAGGAGCAATGTCACCAGGTTTGTAGTATGTTTCGTTTTGTTCGTGGTACCGGTACAGAATCACGGTGTGTTATGGAAGGTGCAATAAGTGTTACCGAAGGCGTAGTGCTTCGGGAAGAGCGACGGAAGAAACCGATAACACTGGTCAGGAGACACGACACGACGTAGGCACTAAAGAGTTGGACATTACTCATATATATATATAGTGTTCTCTATAACGATCTAGCACAGTTGTAAATAAATTTACTAAAATAACTACCGCCGATAACAACTGTAGTCATAATAAAAAAATATGAGATCTATGTCCAATAGGTAATAATTCGTAAATGTTTCATATTCAATGCAAAATTACAGAATATGAGAATCAATAGTTATGAAAAAAGTAATAAGATTCCACAGAACAACTGTGACCAATTTTTAAAAATTGTGTGTATTTGACAGTATTTAAAAAGCACTAGAGAAAGTGTCAGACATGTGTGGAAGGAGTACCTATGAAGTATTGGAATCTGAAACAGGTTCAGCTCCGTGATAGAAATGTGTGAACTATATTGCAGGTACTTACCAGGATAGGGGCCGAGCAAGAAGTTGTTGAAGAGAGTAGTATTAAATTAGATATCTGCCAAACTACAATGCCTCGAAACAGGAGATGGAAAGTGTTATGTTATGACCCAAATTGCTCTTAGGGCCCATTGGGCTTAGTATCTTCATATATGTAATACTTAGAATCAAATGAATACTAATCAACATTTTTGCCCTAATCCTCTCCTCTCTACACAGCCGACATCTTCTTCTTCCTCTCTTCTCTTCCATCATCTCAAAACCCTAACAATCCAAAACTCAATCAAATCCTAACAAACTGGTATCAGAGCCAACACCTCCTCTTCTCCCAGTCCCTACTCCCGACCACACTTCCGACGACTTCAGACCAGACCCTATCGACCGATCAGATCGCCCCAGATCAGTCCCGATCTTTTCAGTCACCGTCGTCCAGTCCAGATCTCTCCGGTGGTGTTTCCTTCGTCCAGATCTGGTTGCTGATTGATTCCGGATATCAAGAAGGTTCCTTCGGCTGCTGGTTGATTCCTTCGTCCAGATCTCTCCGGTGGTGATTACTTCGTCTGAGTGTTGGAGGAGAAGGATATCAAGAAGGTTTGATTTTGTTTTTGTGATTTAAGTAATCAATTTTTGGGGGAGAAAATCTTGGTGTTTTGTTGATTTGGGTTCAAGAAATTTGTATGAATATGTCGGGGAAGTATGATATTGAGAAGTATGATGGGAAGACGAGTTTTGCATTATGGCAAGTACGTATGGCAGCGATTTTGTCGAGCCAAGGCGTTAAGGATGCCATTTTTGGTCGAGAAAAGTTGATTGATGCGGTGCCGGATAAGAAATGGAGAGAGATGGATGATAAAGCGCTCTCTATTATCCAATTGTGCTTGAGCGATTCGACATTGCAAGAGGTCCTATCGGAGAAGACCGCTAAGGCTTTGTGGGAGAAGTTGGAGAACATCTACATGAAGAAGTCCCTCACCAATCGACTGCGGTTGAAGTTGCGCCTCTACACTCTTCGCATGGTTGAAGGTACATCAATTTCCGATCATATTACGGAGTTTGCATCTATTTTGAATGATTTAAGTAAGATTGATGTTAAGGTGGAGGATGAGGACCAAGCCCTTTTGTTATTATGCTCATTGCCCGCATCATACAAGGCGTTTAGAGACATGTTGATTTGTAGTAGAGATAAAATTTCTCTAGAAGATGTTAAGAGCAATTTGCAAGCCAAGTTGCACATTGATAGTGAGATGACCAATAATGAGAAAGGGAGCCAAGGTGTTGGTTTAGTTGTTGATCGAGGTAGGTCATGGGACCGAAACTCGAAAGATACAAGGACCCGTTCGAAGTCTAGGCACAAGAATTTGACGTGCAACTATTGTAAGAAGAAGGGACACATTAAGGCCGATTGTTTCAAGCTCAAAAATAAACAAAAGGCGGATAGTAAAGGTTCTTCTTCGGAGGAGGCCAATGTGGCTGAATGTGACACGGTTGATACTCTTTGTGTGACAGACACTAATGTTGATGATATGCATTGTTGGGTGATGGATACGGGTGCTTCGCAACACATGACTCCGAACAGAGATTGGTTTGAGACTTATGAGCCTACGGATGGTAAGGTTCTCATGGAGAACAACAATATGTGTAAGGTTGCCGGGATTGGTTCGGTGACAATTAAGTTCCATGATGGAAAGGTCCGAAGGTTGATGGGTGTGAGGCATATACCCGATTTGTCTACGAATTTGATTTCTTTGGGGTCTCTTGAAGAAAAGGGGTGTAAGTTCCAAAGTGAAGGTGGAATCCTCAGAGTCTCTAAAGGGGCTCTCACAATCATGAAGGCGAAGAGAATTGGAACTCTTTATTTCTTACAAGGTTCCACGGTCACGGGCTCGGCTGCCATTGCACGTTCGGGTACTATGTCAGATGAGGAGACTACTAGGCTTTGGCATATGAGATTGGGGCATATGAGCGAGCGAGGGATGACCATTTTGAGCAAGAGAGGCTTGTTGTGTGGCCAATGCATGGGCAACTTGGAGTTTTGTGAGCATTGTGTATTTGGCAAGCACAAGAGGTTGAGCTTCTCCACGGCCATTCATTCGACCAAGGGAACACTTGACTACATCCATTCGGATCTTTGGGGACCTTCTCGTGAGCCTTCCAAAGGTAATGGTTCTCGTTATATGCTTACTTTCATTGATGATTTCTCAAGAAAGGTTTGGGTTTATTTCTTGAAAGAGAAAGTGATGTGTTTAGCACCTTCAAAGAATGGAAGTCACTTTTGGAGAACCAAACAGGAAAGAAAGTTAAGAGGTTGAGAACCGATAACGGTTTGGAGTTTTGCAACCGTGAGTTTGATAATTTTTGCAAGGCTGAAGGGATTGTTCGGCACAAGACGGTGGTCAACACTCCACAACAAAATGGTATTGCAGAAAGGATGAATAGGACACTACTTGAAAGGTCTAGAAGTATGCTTTCAAATGCGGGCTTGGGTAAGGAGTTTTGGGCGGAAGCCATTAACACATCCTGCTATTTGGTGAATCGATCTCCTACCACTTCAATTGAGTTGAAGACACCCGAAGAAGTGTGGTCGGGTAAGACGGCCGATTATTCGAATTTGAGGGTGTTTGGTTGTCCCGCTTATGTGCATGTGAATGAAGGAAAGTTGGAGCCTAGATCGAAGAAGTGTATTTTTGTTGGGTATCCCAGAAATGTGAAGGGGTATAAGTTGTGGTGTCCCGAATCATCCAAGTTCCTCATTTCAAGAGATGTCATTTTCAATGAGTCGGCCATGTTGAAGGCAAATGATGTTGCACCCGAACCGACTATTAAGGAGAATGAGAAGGTTGAGAAGAAGGTGGAGTTTGAGGTGCCGGTCCAAGAAGGTGATGATTTGATCTCACATGATGATGTCAATTTGGAGGAAGCCCAAGAAGAGGTACAACCATATGCATTGGCAAGGGACCGAGCTAGAAGAGAAACAAGACCACCTACGAGGTATGGATACTCCGACTTTGCTTATTGTTTGGCAATTGCAGAGGATGTGGAGTATTGTGAGCCATCTTCCTACAAGGAAGCCATTTCTTCTAAAGATGCGGCCAATTGGGTTGCCGCTATGAATGAAGAGTTACAATCTTTGCAACAAAATGAGACTTGGTCTCTTGTGAAGCCTCCCAGTGGTAAGAGGATTGTGGGTTGCAAGTGGGTGTTTAAGAGGAAGATTGATGGCTCAAATCCCGCGGATTTTCGATACAAGGCAAGGCTAGTGGCTAAAGGGTATAGTCAAGTCCAAGGTGTGGACTTCAATGATGTGTTCTCTCCCGTAGTTAAGCACACCTCCATTCGAGTTTTGCTCTCTTTGGTGGCAATGAAGGATTTGGAATTGGAACAAATGGATGTGAAAACTGCCTTCTTGCATGGTGATTTGGAGGAGCAGATTTACATGAGCCAACCGGAGGGTTTTGAGGTTGCGGGAAAGAAGGACCGTGTGTGTCTTTTGAAGAAGTCCCTTTATGGCCTTAAGCAATCACCGCGGCAATGGTACAAGAAGTTTGACTCATTCATGGTGAGTATTAATTTCCATCGTTCCAATTTTGATAGTTGTGTTTATTTGAAGAAGTTGGATGGTGGGAATTTCATTTACTTGTTGCTCTATGTGGATGACATGTTGATTGCATCCTCAAACTTGAAAGAAGTTAGGAGGTTGAAAGAGCAACTCAGTTCGGCATTTGAGATGAAAGATTTGGGGGCCGCCAAAAGGATTCTCGGGATGGAGATCACAAGGGATAGGTCCAAGAGAAAATTATTTCTTTCACAAAAGAGCTTTGCCGAGAAAGTGCTACGCCGTTTTAGCATGGAGAAAGCGAAAGTTGTTTCAACACCTCTTGCGGCGCATTTCAAGCTTTCGGCCGCTTTAAGCCCAAAATCCAATGATGAGAAGAAATATATGGAAAAGGTTCCATATTCGAGTGCAGTTGGGAGTCTCATGTACTTGATGGTGTGCACTCGACCAGACATTGCTCAAGCCGTTAGTGTGGTAAGTAGATATCTCTCTTGTCAGGGGAAAGGGCATTGGGAAGCAGTGAAGTGGATCTTCCGCTATTTGAGAGGTACTATTGATGCTTGCTTGGAGTTTGGTAATGGCAAGAAACTGACGGGCTTTGTGGATGCGGATTTTGCTGGTGATTTGGACAAGAGGCGTTCCTTGACGGGTTATGTTTTTACCCTTGGAGATTGTGCAATTAGTTGGAAGTCTACACTTCAAGCCACTGTTGCACTCTCAAGCACTGAGGCCGAATATATGGCAATTACTGAGGCTATTAAGGAGGCTATTTGGCTCAAGGCGTTTGTTGGTGAGATGTCTTCACTTGAGGGTCCTGTTGTGGTGTTTTGTGACAACCAAAGTGCTATTCATTTGACTAAGGACCGCATGTACCATGAGAAGACGAAGCACATTGACATTCGATACCATTTTGTTCGAGATGTGATCTCGGAAGGCAAGGTTGCCGTGAAGAAGATTGGTACCGAATCGAATCCGGCCGATATGCTCACAAAGCCTCTTCCAATTGCAAAGTTCAAGCTTTGTTCAAGTTTGATGTCAGTTTGTTTCTAGCTAGTTTGAGCTAGTTTTGTTTCTAGCATGTTGCTAGTTTGTTTTAGGTTATGTTGGTTTTATGTTTTAGTTTGTTTTAGATGCAATTTGGTTCAAGGTGGAGATTGTTATGTTATGACCCAAATTGCTCTTAGGGTCCATTGGGCTTAGTATCTTCATATATGTAATACTTAGAATCAAATGAATACCTATCAACATTTTTGCCCTAATCCTCTCCTCTCTACACAGCCGACATCTTCTTCTTCCTCTCTTCTCTTCCATCATCTCAAAACCCTAACAATCCAAAACCCAATCAAATCCTAACAGAAAGTTTCATAAATGAAAGGCGAATAGCTAAGTTGTATCTTGAATGTGTGGAACCATATTGAGATCAATCAAAATTGTCGTTCACACCTCGTATTAACTGATAGTTTTTTATACTTTTCCATTGTGACTACTGAAATTAATTGATGAAAGAGAGAAATACCTGCAAACTTTCTAGGAAATTATCTATATAAATAACTAATAACAAAATTCTGGGATCTTAACATATAAAGTTAAGAGATCATACTTTACAAGATCTGAAACTTCGGCCATGAACGCAGAAAAGTCCATATCTGCAAGAGATTGCTGAGAAGCACCCTCAGTCTTGGGACCTTTACCATTTGAAGATGACAATGGAGAGGAATTTGATGAACCATCGGCAGAAGCCTTCAAGTGAAAAATGGTTTTGAGTAGAAGCACACTTGCGCATGACAAAAAGAATTTCAGAACGCTCAAAATTGGGTCAGTTGATACCTCATGATCATGATACAAAAAGACCGTAAAATTTAAATGTTTCATGTTTGGATTTTGAGACTGCAGTTAGCCAAGGAAGCTGCAGTTAGTAGAGACAACAACAATATTAGCAATAATATTATATGATCACATTTTATATATTATCCATCAATAACAAAGAAACAATCAAATAATACCAGCAAAAGCAGCTAAAACTTGTTTTGTCTCAGATCTCTATCTCATTCCAGGATGCAGTTCTTAACACTACTAAACTAATGACATAATGGTAAGGCATAGGTTGGGAATTCATTTCAAGACAAGACACAAATCAAGAAATCATATCACCAAGATCAGATATAAATAGATTTAGATAAGATGGAGCTATGAACTCACCGAGATCCCAAACTTGGAACTTGACGTTGTTGTACTGCACCGTCTCCACATTAAACCCAATTGCTGCAAATCACAACCAAACATTAGAAATTAGAGATGAGTAATTCAATCAATCAATCAATACTCACATCTGAAACCTAAGATTTCAAATAATATATGAAACTTACTCGGTATCGTCGAAACTACTTCCCCCATCTGTAGCCGATCTACATAATTCCGAAATCAAACACACAATCAATCCCAAAAAAAAAAAAAAATGGAGGGTGAGATAGAGAGAAAGAGAGTTGTACATAGAATGGTGGTTTTTCCGGCATTATCGAGGCCGAGGACGAGGATCCGGGCCTCCTTGTTGCCGAAGATGGACGAGAGCATTCAGGTGAGGAGTATCCCCATCGGATCCGATGCGCTTTCGGATCCGGATCCGCGAGCTACAATAGAAACCCTAGAAATGGAGGATAGATCTCGGAATTGAAGAGGAAGATAACCGAGATTCGTTTGAATTTTAATCGATTAAAAAACAGGTCCAGGTCGAAGAGCGGCGAAGGAGGAGTGGAGAAAGAGGAGCAGCCAAGGAGGAGCGGCGAAGGAGCAGCGAAGGAGGAGAGCGGCAAGGGTGGTGCGCGAAGGATGTGCGCGCGAGGGAGGTGAGGCGGTGAGTGGGGAGGAGAGAGAGAAATGCGATGGGTTTAGAGGGGAGGCGGTGTGTACTGAGCAGGAAGAATAGCGGGATTATGGTTAGAGTGAGCGGGATTAGGGTTAGAGTAGAGCGGAACAAGAACGGGATTAGAGTAGAGCGGGATTAGGGTTATAAAAATTGGGAAAAGTAAAAAGGGTGGCGAGGTTTAGAATGGGATAGCTTTTCAGAACATTATTTACCCCATCCTATAACGGCGCGTAAATATAACCGCCGCGATAGGTTATACATATATATATAACGGCATTACTGTTTGAGTCTATAGCGGCGTTGTTGGCACACGTCGTTACAGAGAGTGTGTTTTTTATAAAATAAAATTCTTCTATACCTATAGGCGCGTTGTGGAAACGCCGGGAAAGATATGCCGCTATAGCCCATGCGGTTTGTAGTGTGTGCATCTTTCTTTCCCTTCCCCAAATGGAAGAACATCTTCCGATTTCCATTTTTCTTTTTTCAATAATTCAACGGGAAATCATTTGTCGTCCACTCATTTCGCAATTAAAAAAATTGTCTCAGACGGCATATCATATACCGTCCGACATTTAGATGGTAAATCATCTTCCGATTTCTAAAATATACATAATGTCATTTTCGCTGCCAAATATAGACGTCTCTTGTTCATTCGAAACCCAAAAAATGGGTATATAAACGACGACTGCCGAGGGGTTTTTTTTTTCAAAATATTCGCCAACGACTACAGATGTTCTAAGGGGAGAAGATTTGGAAGGTTGCTGGGAACTTCAATTGCAAAGAATTTCAATCATTAGGTGGATGTTTCCTTCATTTCTAAATTTTTACTTGAATAAGAACATGCTATGTTATATAAATAGAAATCATGTTATGAGTAGCTTTAAACTCTCTTTATATGTAAATAAAAATTTTAGAATCGAATGCATGCCGGTTGATTTAAGTTTAATGAGATTATAATTTTATAAAAAAATCCGATATCATGTGTTAAAATTCTAAAATTTTGTTAATTTATTAATGTAAGAATGCTTTATTTTGCTAGCCAAATTTTAAGTAGAAATAAATACATTATCTTGAGAAATTGTAGGAGATGTAATTGTATTGTAACCCTCATTCCCGCCAATACGTATTTTCTGTATATTTTCAGAATTTCGATTCTTTGTAAATTATTTTTCGCTTTTTAATTTTTTTTTTTGAAAAAAAATTATTGTTGGATTCCCTGATAAAGTCAATTTTATTTATTAATGTATTTTTCGCTATCTTCAGTTGGCTATATATTTTAACACAAGTCGATTTCTATTCTGTAAGTTATTTAATACAAATCGTATTATTATTATTATTATTATTATTATTATTATTATTATTATTATTATTATTATTATTATTATTATTATTATTATTATTACTATTATTATTATTATTATTTTGATTATTATAGTTATTATTATTGTTGTTGTTATTAAATTTATTGTTTAATTTTTGAAAACCTGTAGATCGTGATTAATATTTTATTATTATTGGAGTACGAATTTTATGTATACTAGTTGATGTGATTAATTAATATGTAATACTATTTTTGCTCCTTATTATATTTTAGCTTAATTCAAATTCAGTCTTAATTATTTTGTGAGGTCCTACATTCTACCGTATTTATTAATATTTGAGTATTAACTTAATGTATACTAATTGATTCATTTGTACTACTATATTATAATTGATTTATTTATTTATAAACCCCAAAACCCAGTAGCCTTCTTATTGGATCTTAAACCCATTAACCCAATATCGATCTCTACCCTATATAAACCCTAACCTACCCTACCCTAACCCTAGTCTACTGTGCAACCTAGCTGCCAAACCCCCTACTGTTTCATCATCCCCAACCCTGTCATGTTCTCATTCGAAACCCATTCCGCCATTACCCTGCCTCCCATCCTCACCCTTTGTCCTCGCCATTGTCGATCCCCAATACTCCAACCCCCTGTGCACTGCTCTGCCCTGACCATCACTCCCGTGCCTCTCCTCCTCATCCTCTGTCCTCCAACCAGTCAACCATTGCCTGCATCTCCGTTGCCTATTCATCCCACAGTCGACCTCCTCACCCCGTCCCTGTCTTCCCTCATCGCCAGTCACCTCCGCCACCTCATCATCCTCGAACCCCCTGCCTTCCGTCAACCTGCACCCATCGAAACTGCCACCTTTCCCATTCCCCGATCGCCAGCCTTCGCCTTCCTACTCCGCCACCCAGTCACTGCCTCGACTACATCCCTCCATCCTCCTCCGCTCATCCAGTCACCTTCATCCCCCCCTCCACCTCCTGCCCTCGCCTAGAGACTTACCGCAGCATCGCCCCTAGACTGCCCCTCATCTCCCCTCGTCGACGGCGTACCCTGAGCGTTGCCCTCGACTCCCGCTCACCAACAGTCACCTTGCCATCGAGCACCCCCAGTCGCCAGCCTATAATTGCCACCTCCTCCTTGCCATCGAGCTGCCTGAGTCACCAGCAGCCTCCTTCGCCCATCGCTGCCCTCGACCGCCCACTCTCTGCCTCCAGCCACCGTCCTCTCGCCGAGCGCCTCCACCGAAGTCTTTGCTGTTGATGTGGTGATTCATCTGTTGTTTGCTATGGTGATTCATCTGTTGTTGCTGTTGTGATTCATCCACAGTTGCTGTTGCGTTCATCTACTGTTGCTGGTCATTGATCTTGCTGTTCTTGTGCTCTTGCTTTGCTTGCACGTAGTGTGCACGTGTTGTTAAGGGTTCATTGTTGCACGTAATTCGCACTTGCTTCGTTTCCTGAAACCCTAGTCCCGTTATTATAAGTTTCATCGGAATCTTCATCTCCTAAGGCAAGTATTCTCTTGTGCGAATTTTACTGTATCCCGTACAAGCAATTCCTTGAAACTCCGCAAGTAGGTTCATCGTTGTTCAATTCCGATCTCATGTTGTTTGTGTTGAAATGTTTTGATCCACCGATATTTCGTTTCAATTCAATCCTATCATTCCATGTTGTAAAAATACCATGATTAGCCTCATTATTGCATGCATGACACGACACATGACAAACAATACTCTATATATAAATATGAACTATTAGGAGTGAATTGTATAACTTGGTTGTATGTGTTTGTGTGGAATATTGAAACATGTTAGCGTAGCCATAATAGCAATTTCCCCATCTTAATAATGTTGAAATCATGCTTGAGTTTCTGATGTGGTAATTCAATTACCTCTAGTTAAGATTTTATAATTGTTCGAGCCAAAATCAAGTTATTATGAATATTTTGGTTCTGGAATACTGCTTTCCTGACTTTACTTGATGGTTTCGACCCTGTTAATGACAAAATATTGAGTTGGTTTCTGAATATGAATTGTAGCCCCATGTGTCTTGTTTTCAGAACATCTGAAGGAATCAAATTCCGAGTTATATTGTGTGATATATTGCTGTTTTAGTATCGCTGCGTCTGGATTTCCAGATTCACAATTTCACCTGTATCACCCTGCTTTGTAATTTAATTTGAACATCTTAACAGTAATATAATAATATGAAATGTATGTTGTTGAGACTAGACATGCTAGGGAATCACCCTTAATTTTCCTGGATTTATTTGATGAGCTCTCATACCTGATATATGCATGCAAACATAACTTTAAGAATTCTGGCTGAACACAAAGTCTGTGTAGAATGTTGATTTGAACCCAGTTTCTGTAACTTTTACATACGTGTGTATATGCGTTGGATCCGGCAGAGAGTCTAGTTTCTAGAATTTCTGACGGATCCAGATTTTCATTTATGTAGCAGTGGGAATTCCAGTTTTGGTGCAGCAACATCTTGCTGTCCAGAATTGGTATTTTGCTATGTTTAAATATTTTTTCTTGTATTTTGCGACCCAGAATATGTTCCTTGCATCATATAAGCTCTTGATACATTATTGTCCTGCTCTGATTTTGTTCTCGTTATCTCCTGATCATGTTTATTTTGTAATAAAAAGTAACAAGCTGGGGTTAAGGGAAATATCTAGTAGTGAAAAATATAGAAAAGTATACTCGGAAGGGAGCCCGTGTTTTCCGTAATAATGGCACCTGGTTTGGTTACATTTGTATGATTTGGATTACATGATATGATTTGGATTGATTAATATGATTTGGTTAATATAATTTGGATGATTTGGTTACATGATATGGTTCACCACTGCAAGACCTGAGTACACGGCCCTATAGAATCTACCACTAAGTCTAAACGTAACTTGATTGTATGCATCAAACATATGGTATATATATGGGAAGCATGATTGCTGCATTAGTTAGGACTAAATTAAATGAATAGACTTAAGTTGACACCAAGCACATGCATAATCCTGTCTACCAGTTTCCTAATTTCGTTACAAGTTAAATGATTTGGTTACATGATTTTGATTTACAAGTCACATGATTTTGATTCACAAGTTTCATGATCTTGTTTACTTGCATTCCATTTTATTTGACTACATTTCCTGTTGCATCCTTCCATGCTATGTTCTATGCTCTTGTTTCCTGTTTCCTGCTTTATGTTCTTGTTTATCCTGTTCCTGCACCCTTTTTTGCTTGTACTACTTGCGGCCCGTAACTTGCACTAATGGGCAGATTATTTTCAAGTTCCTCTGTTTCTTTCAATGATAAATGTACAAGTTTTGGAGACGAGTTACCAGAAGGAGTGAGTGATCAAGTGTTTTAAGCTAGCTTGGAATCTTTCATGCTTTAGTTCATTTCTGTATTGAGTTTATTATTTCCTCTTGTTGCTACTTGAAACTTGTATTGGGCATGTTGTCCCGAAGTTGATTGTTTTGCTTTCCAGATCTTATTTTTATTTGAGGATTATATATTTTTTTTTCAACTAATTCTTTTGATTATGAGATTTGTTTCATGCATGCGTGGTTGTATATTTATTTTATATTTCTGTTTACTGTTGAGTTGATCCTTACAGGTTATGGATGATGAAAATCATTCGTTGGGCTTTTTCACGTACTCTTATTCCGTATTCTTTTGGGGAGCAGGGCGTGACATGTATAAATGCTTGGCTCATATTAGTAGGAACAGATTATGTTGATGTTTTATGTTGATGTTTACTTTAAATAGATGTAGTTGTGGATATTATGAAAATTTTATTTCCATGTAATTATTCTTCTGTAACGTGATAGAAATATAAAACGTAAATTTTACAAGCTGAGAATTGGTGTTGCATTTCGAATGTTAAACAATGAAAACATGTTATAGAGTAGTAAATTATATTCAAATTTGTGAGAAGATTTTAACACAAATAGAGGCTAGAGAGCCTGGTTAGTCTCTCCATCCCGCCTGTATTTTTGTATCTTTTGCGGACTGGCCACTGTGGTTGTACTTGTTTGTTCGATCAAATAAATTTGCTTGCCTCTCGATCTTCGAATTTGACTCTTTGCTTTGACCCTCAGACCGTCTGCTTGAGACTGTAGGTCCAACCCTTAATTTCTTCATTTCATCGGTGTCTGGCTGGCACATCGGGAAATTACGTGGCCTTGCTAGCATCATGTTCTCTAACAATTGCGGTCACTGCCGATTTCGTGGGTTGAGCGTTGACCGTAATAAGTGCTGGAACTTTTGTGGATGACTTCAATTTCTTATAAATCTCATTCCCCTTCACTTGAATCTCATATCGCAAGGGTGAGAGGTCGATATGGTGAGTAGGAGCTGCGATGTTCGAGTGTTCAACCCACAAGGGATTGAAACTCGTGCTTGTGGTTTCAGGTTGCTTGCCCCGGATTCCAAGCTCTGAGGATTTACCCTCAGGACCCGAGAGGCGTGGCCCATTCGTGGTCAGGCTTGTCAATGGCTTGGGGGTGTTCAGCCCGGCTTAGACTTCTCGTACGGGCGGCTTCGGCTCATTGGGACCCAAGTAGGACCGGGGGATCCCATTGAAGCCTCATCAAGTACCTCTCAGATTCTGAGGCCAAATGGTTGCCATCGATATCTAAAGGCCGGAGCTGAATATCCACCCTTCACAGCGGGCTTGAGGATTTGCCCGACAGGCGAGAGTGGGGATCTGGTGCTTGTTCGTCGCTTGGGCATCTTTGGTGCGGCTCCCCGAACTCGCTACCTATGGAACCCTCAAGGTGGAAGTTTGCAGGGGCACGCGTGTCAGGTCCGTGGGGTCGGATCGGAATGTTGCAAATATTCCTGCTGGGGCTTCGCCACTAGTGCGCTTCTGGTTCGGTGTGTTAGTGAGGAGAGGTGGATTATATGAGTGTTTAACTATTTGATTTGCCGATTGCGGACTGGCTAGCGCCCTTGTAATTTTCTTGCTTAATAGAAATCTTGTTGTTGGTTTGTGTAAACCGTAGAACTGGTAGACTCGTTCTTGTTGAGGTGTTGATGTAAAGTGCGGCACCAGGGACGACCGAGTTGTAGAGGGTCGGCATCAGAAGCCACGCAGAGAGCGTGACGAGGTGAGGCCTTGTGATGGTTCCTAAGGGTCGGCCTCAAATCACATGCCGAGGGCATACAACAAGGCCTATGAGCACTCATCATGATTAGCCTCGGATCACATGCCGAGGGAGTAAAGTAAGGCATGTGAGAACTCATGATAATCGGCCTCGGATCACATGCTGAGGGCGTAGAGAAAGGCCTTTAGGCACTCATGTCGATTGGCTTTAAATCACATGTTGAAGGTGTAGAGAGTAAGACCAGTGAGAACTCATGAAAATCGGCCTCGGATCACATGTCGAGGGCGTAGAGAGTAAGGCCTGTGAGAACTCAAGACGATCGGCCTCGGATCACATGCCGAGGAATTTACCCGGACCCCAGTCACGTGACATGGCACGTGTTTGCTTATGTCAATCGTTAATGCATTCAATGTGCCTAGGGAGTTGTAGCGTCGCCTACAATAACTATAGGTAGTTGGGGGAGTTCTCCGTGGTCTATAAAATCCTTACTACCGATGTTAGACTCACAACTTTTTCAAACTCCCATCTTCAACTCACGATGTCTTGGTGTTCAGTGGGGCCTGTGTTGAGTAGTCCGAGGACCCGTCCTTTGGATCGAAGATGTTAGGAAGATGGCCAGAGGGGCTCGGCTCGACCCCACCGGGGTCGGTGTTCAGTTGGGGGACCCATCTTTGTCCCAGATTTCGAGATCTGAATTGTTTTCCACTGAGTTCCGAGATGGTTCGTCGTCAGGTCGAAGTGAGGGAATGAGAGTTCCCTCTGTCAAAGGATTCTTCAACTTCATGCTTCACATACACTGATGTGGTTTCAGGGATGATGGGTTGTGCTAAATCCACCAGCCCCAGCATCGTGTTGGTTGAGCTGCTTCTAGCGCTGAGGCTTCATGATTATATGGATGCTTTCGGATTGGATACGGATCTGATATTGACTATACCAATATCTATATCTGCATTCCAAAGACGGATTCGGATACGGATATGACTCAGAAAATAAAAATCATATCCGTATCCGCAATTTTTGGATATGGGATGCGAATCGGATACGGTCTACCGGATAACAGATACGAATTTGGATATTAAATATAAAGTTTTTGCTATTTATTTTTCTTAACTAGTACTTAAGACATGTATATCACTGAATTGTGGATAATGATTTTCATATCTAATCACAAAATGGAAATCAATAGAACAAAAGAGGTGAATGAAAATGATGTAAAAATTGATGTAGAAATGGACAATGAGGTAACTACTACCCCAGTTTCATTCAAAAGATCTTTAACGAAATGAACATTTCCAGAGTATAAAAGGCATGATCCTCGTAAAATCATTTTGGGGCATGATTTTAGTAACACAATTTAATAGAAATCCATGTATATTGGGCATTTCAATAGTAAAAGTGAAACTAGGGTTGGAATTAGTACATAATGTGCAATTAAAACTGTGGTCGAAACTTCATCACAGTATTCAACTGACATATACAGAGTAAATTGTAGGTCTTGACTAATGCCATAAACCATACATAGATAGAGGCATCATTTTGGCTACATACCAGATTGAGATCATCAAGCATTAATTTCTGAAGTTGAATATGATCATTGATTTATATTCATGCCAACTTACCTAGAGCAAAGTACAGAAGACAAAATATTCCGGATAAGTAGGCTGATGTAAGAAGGATTTGAACCCCCCTCCCTCCCCCCCCCCCCCCCCCCCCCGGACCCACCAAAAGACCGATGTAGTAGACCCAAGTAACTAATCAAATCTGATTTAGGATTAACCTACCCATAATTTGTATTTAATGTTCCCAACTCAAACAAACATGGATACTTGGTTATTTTTTACTCAAAGATGATGGACACTTGTTATACTCTCACAGTTTCAATTGATACTAATAGAAAACTCATAAGAAACCCCCACTATGATTGGTTTCACTTGGTATATAATAAGTTTAAACAAACACGAAAGGAGAACAGGACAAACTCACCGTGGATTCATGACTACCAACTTAGTGATGGTTGTGGCGTGATGAGGAATCGGTGTGCATGCTGGGAACTCTAGCAGATCCATCATGCTTCTCCTCCCTCACTTTGTTGAAGATGTGGGTAAAGCCATCTGTAACGCCCCGAATACCAAAATACGGTAATTTGTAGCTCAACAGGATCTACACTTCACTTCGTACAATTTTACAAGGAATTTTGAAACTTTTATTACAGCATTGTTCGTTTACATCAATAACGCAGTGGAAAATAAATGAAGTACAACATGATCAGTATACAATTTTAACAACTTGAGCATGTAAGTAATCATCAGCACCAAATTCATCTTTATATCTCCTTGTAAGTTCCAAGTCCTGCATATGAATTTGTGGGCACGTCAGTTGCTTACAACCGACGCAATGTTACAAATAGCAATCATCTCTATGTTGTATTATAACGGAATCTCTTACTTTAACAAACACAAACTTGAATGCATATAAAAGTGTAAAGAGTGAGTATCCTAAATATGTCGGTGTATGATATGACTTAATGCCTAATGCAGATGTTATACTACATTGACACTAATGCATACTTGTTTGGATTTTATGCAACCCATACTACATAGGTCCGAGGGCAAGCACCTATGTACTCCACATTGTATGGTTTGATCCCACGCCATGCAACCTACTACGATAACTACTACAAGATTTAGACACCTTGCAAGTATTGGCTCTCGCCCTTGGAATACTGGAGACCAATCCCTCTTCGTGGATCATGTAACACGCCGAACTTCCTGTATGGAGAATTCGAGACACGGGCCAGGACCTTTACATTCAATTAGCCACAATATACAAAAAAACAGGAAAATTTAAAACTTTTTACTTAATACAAATATAACAAGCCGAGTGTTTCCATTGTTTCAATAGGTTACATCAGAGTATACATGAGAGGAACAAATAAACATTGGGCTCTTTACTTGGAAGCTATGTCTTGAATAGAGTTCTCCCGGATTGGTGTCCCTGCATCCACAACATATTTGAGCGGTGACGTCAGTACATATACTGACGCTTAAAGGCTGATGACTATTAGCGAATCTCAGTTTTAAACAAACATATTTTAAGCATGGTAAAATGTGCTGGTGTAGTTTAAGTGTTCAGAGGTGTTATGACTTAGAATCTAATGCAATGTCAACTAAGGCTAGGATGCACTTATTCTAATGCATGCGAGATCTGGAATCATATGCATACCATAACTACATACGTCCATATCAAGCCGTTCTCCATATTTAGGGATTTGAACCCGCGTTATGAATTCTACTTTTGTACACAACCTGTTCCCGACAGATACAATGTGACTGATGAGGTTGCATATGTGGTCAAGTCCAACCAATGCAGTACGCTCATGGTGTCTATGTTTGCCACAACTACCCAGCGTACTGGACCTCACTCAAAAGCCAGACGAACACAGGGTATCCGCAGCACAGGATAGCACGAAGCCTACACTGCGGCACCCATAACTCATAGACCGTGGTCTAAGGCCCGTTCGCTTCCCCGACATAGAACGTTACGGAATTCCGGGGCCCATCCTCTAGTTCCGAAAGGAGAACCTCCCGTTCTTATCATGATATTTTAGGAATTAATAGAGTTAGATACGCAACCCGTGCTCCCAACTCGTGAGAAGGCACCATACGTATCCCATTGACGGGAAGGTACGACCCAATAACACCACCTAGTGTCGGCCTTTAGAACGAGTTGGATCATAAGGTATCACCCCTAATACCAACTCTTAACTTTTGTCAAAAAAGGTCAAGTAATGATCCTTACATGTTACTACCCTAATGATGTCACCAATCCTAAACAATCTTACGGGGTTTTCAACCTAGACTTTCTTAAGATTGTCATGGTCCTACTCATGGCCTATCGATCCAAGACACCGGTGACGGGATCTCCCTCACTCATCACTACCCCTAACTTGGATCTCATCAACATTCTCGGCCCGCGATCAACCCACACCGGTTAAGATCCGTCGGTGCAGGAGGTGTGATTGATCCATAGTTTTCAAGGTGGTAAGTAGCAAGTCTTGATGGTCGATGACCCCTGGGGTAACTATAATACCCTAGATGAGCTTTTATCAAGCTAACAATAATAGTGACTTTCCCAACCATTATTACCCTTTAACGAGTGTAGGTTTTTGCCACTAACGTTTCATGGCATAACCCGCTTATAAGAACTAGTATCTTGTGTTAGGCTCACTAACACCTTATTATTATCCATATATTGAAGATGAAGAACATTAACATGATATGGTCCAATTTTAACTCGAACAATATATAACTATAATTCATGGGTTCTCTTTCAACTTTGAACTTAGAACAACATGCAACTAGAATCATGAGTTCTTTCTCAATTTTAACTAGAACACATGCAACTAGGTTCGTGGGTTCTTTCTCAAATTTAACCTAGAACACATGCAACTATGTTCAGGGGTTCTTTCTCAAATTTAAGCTAGAACCACCTAGAAACTAAATTCATGGGTTCTTCATGAAAATTGAACTAGAACAATCATGGGACTAATTTCATGGGTTCTTTTAGAAAATTGAACTAGAACAATCATGGAACTAAATTCATGGGTTCTTTTAGAAAATTAAACTAGAACAATCATGGAACTAAATTCTTGGGTTCTTCATGAAAATTGAACTAGAACAATCATGGAACTAAATTCATTGGTTCTTTTCGAAACTTAACTATAACCACTACAACATACAACTCCAGAGTTCTTGGGTTCCTTTTAAATCTTTGAATTTAGATTGATCATGCAACATGGGTTCTTTAAAATTTAACTAGAATAGAATGGAAGCTAAATTCATGGGTTCTTTTTAGAAGTTTAACTAGAATAGCATGCAAGCTAAATTCATGGGTTCTTTTTAGTAACCTAGAAGCAAAATAGAGAATGCTATTGCAACTTGATCTTTGATGAACTATAATTAAGAAAATTATTTCTTCACAAGCATGAAAGTAACTTTAAAAAGACTACTAAAGACTTATCTACATATTATAAAAGACTACTCTTTCAAGAATTTCTACATATTACAAAAACTACTTTTTATGAACTATAAATTACAAACTCTACTTTTTATGAATTATTAATTACAAACTCTACTTTTTACGAACCATAAATTACAAACTCTACTTTTCATGAACTACAAATTACAAACTCTACGTTTTTTTATGAACCATAAATTACAAGCTCTACTTTTTATGAATTATAAATTACAAACTCTACTTTTTACGAACTACAAATTACAACTCTACTTTTTATAAACTACAATCTCTACATATTAAAAATCTACTTTTTTAAGAACTACAAATTCCTACATATTACAATAATATACCTTTGAGAACTATAAATCTCTATATATTACAAAAATCTACATTTTTAAGAACTAGAACTTCTACACATGTAAAGATCACTTCTTTTGTGAGCTAGAAGTTCTTCTTACAACAAAACCCACTTTTTTTTGTGAACTAAAGTTCTAAAAGTATGAAAAGATTACTTCTTTATTAATTATAAGTTCTACATACACAATAGATTACTCTTTTTAAAACTAGAAGTTACACATACAACTAGAACTACTCTTTTAGTGTTCTACTTAAGTTTTTCACTTTAATCAAGTATGTTGATGTTCTTAATTCCTCTATTCTTACATGCACATAAAATAGTCCAAGTTATTATAATTTTTGTTATCAAAATAACAACAATAACAAGAGTGACCATAACAATGCTAAAGACTCAATCTTTATCTGTTTTTAGTAAGTTCTACCATTCCCTTTCTTTCGTGTGATCGCTTTTGATTCATAATCATTTATATGCACAAGATCTTAGTCCAAGTTGTTAGTTTTTCTATTTGCAAAATAACAACAATAACAACAATAACCATAACAAGGTTCAAAGGCTCAACCTTTATGTTATTTTGTTTGAATTCTACCATTCAACTTTTCATGTGATCATTTTTTTGATTCATACTACCATTTATATGCTCATGATTTAGTCCAAGTAGTTTTAGAACATACAACATACAACATACCACAATTATAAAAGGAGAACAAAAATCAATATAAAAAATAAGAAGTAGGGAAACCCCCACCTTTGCTTTCTAGGTTGGAAGAACTTGTCTTATGCTTCCTTCTCCTTCCTCCTAGCTCCTATAGAAACCTACAAATGGAAAATTCTCTAGTTAGGGTTTCTTTCTCTCTTTCTTTTGCTCTCAAATCTTTTCTCTTGACAAATGTGGCAAGGGGTAAAAAAGGGGAGGCGGGGGGGTGTTGTATTTATAGGCGGAGGAATGAGAGGGTGAGGGGGTAAAATGTAACTAGGGTTTTTGCAAAAACCCCCTTGGGATCTTTGTTGGCTGGCCAAGCATAGGTGAGGTGGAGGGGTGTTCTAGAAGGAATACACCTATTAATCCTCATTTGTATTTCCATTAATTAAAAACCCTATGTTTATCCCTCCAAATAAATCCTAGCCATCCATTTTTGATCAATCATGACAAAAATAAGATATTTTTGTCCAAAATACATACTACATGATTTGTACAAATATACGAAATCGATACAATACGCATACGTATATACTAATATATATACCGATAATTTTTATTTTTTAAATCGTACAATCCGTATAAAAATAATTTAATTCCAACAAAAATAATAAAAATAAATTTTATTATCGGCTCAGACGATTTCAGCACTAAAATGATGTAACGCATATACATATAGACTGGTATGCATGCAGATGATGATTATTAATTAAACTAAGTAATATCTACCAAAAATATTTCAATTCTGTAAAATAAAATAAAATAATAAAATAATAAAGTAATATTTATTAATAACTGCTCGGGATATTACAATACCCCTTCCTTAGAATAGTTCTGTCCTCAGAACTGTACTAAGTAAGAAGAAAAGAAAATAAAAAAGCAACACTCAAAATAACTCGGAAAAAGAAAGCTTTATCCGGCTCCCAAGTGGCCTCCTCCACGAATTGATTCTTCCAAAGAACATTGACCATCGGAATCGTCTTATTCCCTAGCACTTTATCCTGATGGTCAATAATTCTGACTGGACGTTCCTTATATGTAAGATCCACTCGTAGGACTTCGGGAACGTCTGGCAGTTGATGACTCGGATCTGCTACATATTTTCTCAGCATCGAAATGTGAAATACATCGTGTACTTGGGACAATTCGGCTGGCAGCTTTAGTTTGTATGCCATCTTTCCGATCATCTTCAAAATCTGGTACGGTCCAATATATCTTGGTGCTAACTTGCCACCCTTTCCGAACTTGATCACTCCCTTTGTAGGTGAGACTTTCAGAAATACCGAATCACCTTCGAATTCCAAATCTCGTCAACGGTTGTTGGCGTAGCTCTTCTTCCTGCTTTGTGCTACTTGCATCCTTTTTCTGATTAGCTCGATCTTCTCGGATGTTTGTTGTACTATTTCAGGCCCAAACATCTACCTTTCTCCTACTTCGAACCAGCACACGGGCATCCTACACTTCCTTCCATACAATGCTTCGTATGGAGCCATCTCAATACTTGCTTGATAGCTGTTATTATAAGCAAATTCTACCAATGCTAAGTGTCGTTCCCAGCTCCCTCCGAAGTCCATTATACATGCTCTCAGCATATCCTCGAGAATTCTATTAACTCTCTGTCTGCCCATCAGTCTACGGGTGGAAAGCTGTGCTGAACTCTGATCTCGTTCCTAATGCTTCTTGCAGACTCTGCCAAAATCGAGATGTAAACCTTGCATCTAAATCAGAAACAATCGATACTGGCACCCCATGAAGATTTACAACGCCCTCAATGTAGACCTCGGCTAACTTCTCAACCGACCAAGTCGTCTTCACTGGAAGAAAATGTGCAGATTTTGTCAACCGGTCCACTATAACCCAAATGGAGTCATTCCTTTTCGAACTTCTAGGCAGTCCCGTGATGAAATCCATGCTGATATTCTCCCATTTCCACTCCGAAATGGGCGAGGGTTATAGTAGACCTCCTGGTTTCTGGTTTTCTGCCTTAACTTTCTGACATATAAGGCATTTGCCTACAAATCCTGCCACATCCCGCTTCATCCCAACCCACCAAAAATGTTGTTTTACGTCTTTATACATCTTTGTGCTTCCTGGGTGAACTGTGAGTAAGATGGAGTGTGCTTCCTTCATGATATCTTCTCTCACTTCATCAACTTTAGGCACACACAACCTGTTTCCAAACCAAAGCGACCCTTCGTTCACACTGAACTCTGAGGCTTTTCCTTCATTGACTAGCCGCTTTAGTGCTTCAATTTCTGCATCTCCTATCTGAGCCTTCCTGACTCGATCGTTCAGACTCGGTTGCAATTCCAGACGTGACAAAACTGTGCTCAAATCTTGAACAATTACTTCAATATCGGCTTGTCTAATCTTATCATCTAGCTATCTTCTTGTTGCAATGAGTGTGGCTATACTCCTCTTCCTACTGAGCGCATCTGCCACGCCATTGGCTTTTCCCGGATGATATAATGTTTCTGGTCTGATGTCTTCCAAAACCTCCAACCATCGCCTCTGCCTGAGATTCAAATTCTTTTACTGGTAGATATGCTTTAGAATTTTATGGTCGGTAAACATCTCTACCTTGGTCCCATAGACATAGTGCCACCACAATTTTAGAGCAAAAATTTTTACGGCCAACTCCAAGTCGTGTGTCGGGTAATTCTTCTCATGCGGTCGAAGTTGCCTTGATCCGTATGCTATGACCTTCCCTTCTTGCATCAGAACACACCTGAATCCCAAAAATGAAGCATCACTGTAGATTACATACCCCTTATTTGGTTGAGGCTAGAACCAAAATCGGTGCAGAAATCAATTTGTTCTTCAGCTCTTGAAAAATCCCTTCATATTTCTCAGTCCAATCAAAACTTACATTTTTCTTGGTTAGTGTTGTAAGTGGTACAACAATTCTTGCATAGTTCTGCATGAACTTCCTATAGTATCCTGTCATTCCTAAGAAGCTCCTGACCTCTTTTACAGTTCTCGGCTGAGGCCAACTCTTTACTGCCTCGATCTTCTGCGGTCTATAGCCACTCCCTCCTTAGAAAGGACATGGCCTAAGAACGCCACTTTCGATTTCCAAAATTCACACTTTGATAGTTTGGCATAAACTGATGCTCCCATAGCTTGATCAGTACTGCAATCAGATGCTCAGCATGCTCCTCTTCTGTTTTTGAATATACTAAGATGTCGTCTAAGAAGACAACCACAAATGAATCGATAAATGGCCGCAAGATGCGGTTCATCATGTCCATAAAGATCGCTGGAGCATTGGTCACCCCGAATGGCATCACCAAAAACTCGTAATGACCGTGCCGGGTTCGGAATGATGTTTTGCGTATATCTTCTTCTTTGATAGGAACTTGATGATAACCTGAACGCAGATCAATCTTTGAGAACACAACTGCCCCTAGAGCAGATCAAACAAGTCATCGATCCTGGGAATTGGGTACTGGTTCTAAACAGTAACTTTGTTTAACTCTTGGTAATCGATGCACATCATCACTGTTCCATCCTTCTTCTTCACAAGTAGCGCGGGTGCTCCCTAGGGTGAAGCACTTAGCCTGATGAATTCCTTCTGTAGCAGTTCTTCAATTTGCTCCTTCACTTCTTTCTGCTCCACTGGTGCCATTCGATATGGTGTCTTAGACACTAGTGTGCTGCCTGGCTAGATAGTAATGCAGAACTCAACATTCCTATGTGGTGGGAGTCCAGGTAATTCTTCCAAAAATACGCGGGTAAATTTACGTACCATTGGTATCACCTTGACTTCACCTGGCACACGTACTCCAGTTACAGCTGCAAGAATTTCTTCACTCTGCTCCTCTTTTCTTGGAACACAAGTTCTGGTCTTCCGAATGGTGTCATGGCTACCCTCTTCTCCTACAATCGATGCTAGCCTTATGCCTGGACATCCAATCCATCCTAATAATCACATTCGTCCCTGCAAAGCCCAGCTCTAGCAAATCTATACTCAGGGTCGCTCCGTCAATCTGGAGTTTGCATCCCTTACAACACAAATTTGTAGGGAGAGTTGCTCCAGATGGGGTAGCAACCAACAAAACCGAGTCCGGAGTTGCCTCCTGGGTGCATTTCAACTTCTTTGAAAATACTTCAGACACAAAAGAATGTGATGACCCATTATCAAATAAAACAGTTGTGTGGATTCCATTTATATTAATCCATCCTGTTACAAAAGTGTTTACATAATTCATTTCCTCATGTCAAAATATTCAAAATACTACAATAAACTTAGCCATAATTTCCTTCACCTACCGGTGATGACTCCCTCGTCTTCATTGGCGTCTTCCTCCATGAGCGCGAATACTCGCCCTTGGCGGGCAATCCCCTTCCCCTTGCTGTTCGTCTTAGGAGCAGGCCTACTGTTGCCCCTCCGAAGCTGGGGACAGTCTAGCCGAACATGGAAAATCTTCCCACAATTGTAACATGTGCAGGTATCATTCTGAAAGTTCCTCTTCGGGCATTGGATCTTGAAGTGTCCTTACTTGCCATATACAAAACAGCTCCTTGGCTTGGCGCCTCCGGTTTTGCCAACATTTTTCTGAAATTTCTGATTCCGACCCTGGTTCCTGAATCCTGATGCTGGTGCAGGCCTCTTTCCCTTATTCCATCCTCTAGTGTTTACTTGCGGTTCCGGTCCTCGGCTCATATCCAACTCCGTTGTAGCTACACGGGGGACCAACTTCTCAAACCTCCGGATGCAAAAGGGTACCATCTTGGTTCTAAGTATGGGCCTAAGCCCCTGCTCGAACCTCTTGGCCTTCTTGACCTCGTCCTGTACCATCTCTGGAGCATAACGGGACAGATGAGTGAACTTGGTTTTGTATTCACGAACCGTCATGCTTCCTTGTTCTAGGTTGAAGAAATCTATGGCCTTTTCCTCTTGCACATCCAAGGGAAAGTAGTGCTGCCTGAATTTCCCTAAGAAGTCTTCCCAGGTAATGGGTCCTTCGCCCATGCCCCTCTTCACCGACTGCCACCAGACCTCGACATCTTTCTCTAGTAGAATACTAGCCAACCTGACCTTGCTGTCCTCCGGTGTCAGCATCACCTCAAACACTGTCTCGACTTGACGAATCCAGTCGTCAGCTGCCGTCGGGTCCACCTAGCCCTCGAAAACAGGCGGCCTCGCCCTATGGAAGGATTCGACCATCTTAACAGGGTTGGCAGCTGCAACCCCCCAGTTTCCTGCGGGTGCTCCCTGTTGCTGCACATTGTTTCGGCTTGCCTCTGCTAGGTATTCGAATGCCTGGTACATATGAGCAAATTCTGCCCCTATATCCATAGCTGCGCCATTGCCTCCACTACCCTCGCCCTCATTCGGGTTGATTCTACCGCTTCTTGTTCTGCGAGACATCTGATAGAAAAAAAAATGTAATATACATAGGCATCATATTGTGATATTGCAAAAATAACATCCATCCAAACTCATAAGATTTGTAGAAAACGCAAGGCTATACTTCATTTCATTAAAACCCTTTATCTTACAATATGCATTTTTTCCTTACATTATAACATATATGTAGGTAGCAAAACGACGAAACAACAAGATAACCTATAGGCACCTAACCGCCTAATCGCTACTACTAGTGTCTCCTGCAGGGCTCCGTGCAGTAAGTGGCGGTCCTAGTAGCGTCTGCAACTGAGTGATCTGTGCCTGTAGCTCCGTGCACTTGCGTTCTAGGTGCGCAAACTGCACACGATGAGTGTGCTTCATGACCACTGTCTTGTGGTCGGCCCTCGCCTTGTCCCTTCTCAACTCTTCCACTTCCCTCTCGTTATTGAGGGTCACGAACTCGCAAGAGTCCATCCTGTTCTCGAGACAGGCGTGGCAGCAACCCCACGTTGAGAGATCGCGGAATACTTGCTCAAGGGCCTGCTCCACTGCAGTAGGCTGGGGAGGTGGCGAGGGCGAAAGTACTGGAATCTGGCCACCTGCAGGGGCACCCCCTACTGCGGTAGCTACTGTGGCCCCATTGGAAAACCTAGCTCGACCACAGATCACTCAAGAGTCCATGCTGAGTCCACCTCGACCATTATCCCATTCGCCCACCCATTCCCAAGGGGAATCGTTCCGTCATCCATTCTGCAAGGAGTGGACATAGGGTTAGCCTAGATATAGAAATAT
Source organism: Hemerocallis citrina (assembly GCA_017893485.1). Taxonomy (NCBI): domain Eukaryota; kingdom Viridiplantae; phylum Streptophyta; class Magnoliopsida; order Asparagales; family Asphodelaceae; genus Hemerocallis; species Hemerocallis citrina. The sequence goes on from CM030358.1 coordinate 252,970,076, forward strand.
CATACAACATAAGTTCAAGGAAACAACAGTATGAATTATAATCATCTACAATAAGCTATAAACCTAACCCTGACAAGGCATCTAAGTCTATTTTGCAACTGTGATGGACTACAGATTGAAGTCGGCTCTGATACCACTATGTAACGCCCCGAACTTCCTATATGGAGAATTCGAGACATGAGCCAGGATCTTTACATTCAATTAGCCACAATACACAAAAAAAAAGGAAAATTCAAAACATTTATTCAATACAAATATTACAAGCCGAGTGTTTCCATTGTTTCAGTAGGTTACATCATAGTATACATGAGAGGAACAAATAAACATTGGGTTCTTTACTTGGAAGCTATGCCTTGACTAGAGTTCTCCCGGATTGGTGTTCCTGCATCCACAACCTATTTGAGTGGGGACATCAGTACATATAATGATGCTTAAAGGCTGATAACTAGCAGCGAATCTCAATTTTAATCAAAAATATTTTAAGCATGGTAAAATGTGTTGGTGTAGTTTAAGTGTTCATGGGTGTTATGACTTAGAATCTAATGCAATGTCAACTAAGGCTAGGATGCACTTATTCTAATGCATGCGAGAACCTGGAATCATATGCATCCCATAACTACATATTTCCATATAAAGTCGTTCTGCATATTTAGGGATTTTAACCCGCATTATGAATTCTACTTTTGTACACAACCTGTTCTAGACAGATACAACGTGACTGATGAGGTTGCAGACATGGTCAAGTCCCACCAATACAGTACGCTCATGGTGTCTATGTTTGCCACTACTACCCGGTGTACCGAACCTCACTCAAAAGCAGACGAACGCAGGGTATCCACAGCACAGGATAGCACGAAGCCTACCCAGTGGCACCCATAACTCATAGACCGTGGTATAAGGCCCGTTCGCTTCCCGGGCCTAGAATGTGACGGAATTCTGGGGTCCATCCCTTAGTTCCGAAAGGAGAATCTCAAGTTCTTATCATGGTATTTCAGGAATTAACAGAGTGAGATACGCAACCCGTGCTCCCAACTCGTGAGAAGGCACCGTACGTATCCCTTTGACGAGAAGGTACAACCCAATAACACCACCTAGTGTCGGCCTATAGGACGAGTTGGATCATATGGTATCACCCCTAATACCAACTCTTCCCTTTTGGCAAAAATGGTTAAGTAATGATCCTTACAAGTTACTACTCTAATGATTTCACTAATCCTAAACAATCTAACGGGGTTTTCAACGTAGACTTTCTTAAGATTGTCATGGTCAAACTCATGGCATATCGATCCAAGACATCGGTGATGGGATCTCCCTCACTCATCACTACCCCTAAATTGGATCTCGTCAACATTCTCGGCCCGCGATCAATCCACACCGGTTAAGATCCGTCGGTGCACGAGGTGTGATTTATCCACAGTTTCCATGGTGGTAAGATGCGAGTCTTGATGGTCGATGACCCCTAGGGTAACTATAATACCCTAGATGAGCTTTTACCAAGCTAACAATAATAGTGACTTTCCCAACCATTATTACCCATAATCGAGTGTAGGCTTTTGCCACTAACGTTTCACGGCATAACCCGCTTATAAGAACTAGTATCTTGTGTTAGACTCCCTAACACCTTATTATTATCCATATATTGAAGATGAAGAACATTAACATGATATAGTCCAATTTTAACCAGAACAACATACAACTAGAATTCATGGGTTCTCTTTCAACTTTGAACTTAGAACAACATGCAACAAGAATCATGGGTTCTTTCTCAATTTTAACTAGAACACATGCAACTAGGTTCGTGGGTTCTTTCTCAAATTTAAGCTAGAACACATGCAACTAGGTTCATGGGTTCTTTCTCAAATTTAAGCTAGAACCATCTAGAAAACAAAATTCATGGGTTCTTCATGAAAATTGAAATAGAACAATCATGGGACTAATTTCATGGGTTCTCTTGAAAGTTGAACTAGAACAATTATGGAACTAAATTCATGGGTTCTTTCAGAAAATTGAACTAGAACAATCATGGAAGTAAATCATGGGTTCTTCATGAAAATTGAACTAGAACAATCATGGAACTAAATTCATGGGTTCTTTTAGAAACTTAACTATAACCACTACAACATACAACTCAAGAGTTCATGGGTTCCTTTTAAATCTTTTAACTTAGAATGTTCATGCAACATGGGTTCTTTAAAGTTTAACTAGAATAGCATGCAAGCTAAATTCATGGGTTCTTTTTAGTAACCTAGAAGCAAAATAGAGAATGCTATTGCAACTTGATCTTTGATGAACTATAATTAAGAAAATTATTTCTTCACAAGCATGAAAGTAAACTTTAAAAAGACTACTAAATACTTTATCTACATATTACAAAAGACTACTCTTTCAGGAATTTCTACATATTACAAAAACTACTTTTTATGAACTATAAATTACAAACTCTACTTTTTATGAATTATAAATTACAAACTCTACTTTTTATGAACCATAAATTACAAAATCTACTTTTTATGAACTACAAATTACAAATTCTACTTTTTATAAACTACAAATTACAAACTCTACCTTTTTTTATGAACCATAAATTACAAGCTCTACTTTTTATGAATTATAAATTACAAACTCTACTTTTTACGAACTACAAATTACAACTCTACTTTTTATAAACTACAATCTCTACATATTAAAAATCAACTTTTTTAAGAATTACAAATTCCTACATATTACAAATGTAGCGCCCCGAATTTCTAGATGAATAACATAGAAAATACGTGGCACATTCCCAGTGATCCACTTCAATACAACAATAAACATAACCAAACACCACTAAAATTTTCATCTTTTATTACAACCAAACTTTTACAAATCACAGCGGAAGTCCAAACAACTCAAACAATAATTTCTTTTGTTTTCAACTCCAAATCATCTTAATAGGACTTTACAAATTTTACACCAAACACTAAATAGTCCATTTAACCCAAAAGCTAACTCAAGTATCCAATCTCCAGCTCTAAGCAATAACCTGCATCATGTGAGGCTAGAGTTGAACCCTAACCCCCAAACTAAAGGGGTTAGCCATAAATGGTGTGAGTGGCACAAAAACAAACAAGCAACATAAATGAACATAAATCATGATATTCTCAACAAAGGTAGTAAACCAAATATACCAAAATAAGAAGTAACAAGAAGTGAAAACAGGTGATACGAAAACCAAATGTCAAGTGTGGAAATCAGCAAAACCAAATGCATGAAAATGAGTCAAGAAAACACAAATGCTATATGCAGACAACGATGAATACTAAGAGATAAAGATAGACTATGAGGATTAGCCCATGCCCGATAATTCCGTGATTGATCCCACATCTCAAGTAACCAGTTGGATAATTCCGGAGATCATCTCACATCTAGACATAAACACATCATCACATGAATACCCCACAAGCGTCGCCTCGACCTTGATCATTCCGGAGATCAATCCCTTATCTCAAGATAATTACTTGGATAATTCAGGAGATATATCTCACACCTCAGGTTGTCTACCTGGATAATTCAGGAGATAAATCCCACATCTCAAGTTAACTACTTGGATAATTCAGGAGATTAAGTCCCACATCTAAAGTCTTACTGAGGTGCATAACTCATGTTCCCCTTCGTCATGACACTACTAGTGCAAGTCCTTATTGTTTTCGGTTACTGAACAAATCTCCTAGAGTAGTGTACCCCACCGGCCTAAACAAAATATCTGAATAACTGAAAATTCGCCACACTGGGCCTCAACAAATAACTCAACACCGGTATACTAGGGTCACATACCTCTAGAGACTCAAAATCAAATATCTAAACAAATTCCCACTAAACAAGTGGCTCAACTGAATATCTCAAAAATCATGTTCTTAACTGAACATCTCAAAATCAAATACTGAACCAATATCTCAAAATCAAATACTGAACAAATATCTCAAAATCAAATACTGAACAAATATCTCAAAATCAAATACACAGATCCCTCAGTACCAGTCGACTTATGCTGAGGTAAGTCGACTGTCCAGAGGACAATTCTCCAGAATTTTGCAAAAATAATCTAAGGCATATCAGTCGACTTGGGAAGTCATCAGTCGACTCAACCGAGACAAACATCAAAAATTCTCAAGAAAATAATCTAAGTATATAAGTCGACTGAAAGGTTCATAGGTCGACTGTCCCGAAAGGACTGAACAAGTTAACAATCAGCAGACCAGTCGACTGACATAGTCTAAGTCGACTGTCCCGAACAATTCAAAAAGACTGAAGATAAACAGTAGGGTCGTACCAGTCGACCGCACAGTAGGCCAGTCGACTGTCAGCCTACAATTTTCAAGAACAGATCTGAATACAAAATCAAACTGAAGTTCCCTAAAGAATCATTGTTCATTGTTTATCAAACAACAGTTCGTACACAAGCCAATGACAATCCCAAATAATCTCCAATACGAATACATACTCGATCATTCACTTCCTCAAAATTCAATTCTCATGATCTAAATTACCAATCTTCTATTAGGGTTTCTCAAACTAAATTTCTTCCTCAACTCATAATCAAATTCTGATTTATAACCACGGATCCAGATATTTTTCATCCGATCACTATCTAATCAATTCTTAACATGCGATCTAACAACACGATCCCATAAATCACTATTCCCTCAACAAATCTTAATATTTTTTCTCATACATAGTCCAAATATCAACAAGTGTTCACATCGTCCATATCAAAATAAAAGATCCATATCATGCATACAATGAGACTAACAAATCCTTATCTTATCTTTCACAAACAAGCAAAATAAAGATCTTACGTCATTCACGAATCCAATTAAACAAAACAAAACAAAACAAAACAAAACAAAACAAAACAAACCACTCACATTGATTTGAAGAAAAATCCACGAAAAAGCTTTCTTCTTGCTAGATCCAAAGTTCTCCCTTTTGCTCTTCAAAACCGATCTTAAAATCTGTATATTTTGTAAATGACGGCTGGGAAAGAAATCCCTTAAATATCCAGGATCAATATTAGGGTTTAACCCACCTTTTGCAAAATAATCCTTTCAAGAATACAACTTTATATACATAGGTTTAGTCTTGAAAAGTTAATCAAATATCATTTAGATTAGGATTTATTAGAAAATACACTTCTAAACCTCAGCCAATACTGATCGGAATGTCTAGAAGGTATAATTTGCAATTCAATCCTTTAAAATGGCAAATTTGCAAAAAGATCCTTCTTTTCCCCAAATTTTGCAAATGGTACCAATTAATTTCGGAAAAATCTGGAAAAATACTACATAATTCCCAAATAATAAATAATGGTTTTTCATAAGGAAATCTTAATTTTCCAAACTTCTCAAAAGTTATTTGCACGTGTTTTGCACGTGTACAAAAGATAAATTTCTTAGAAAATATCAATTAAATCCTCAAAAAAAAAAATCATTTAAATTCATTTTCAAATAATTAAAATAATATTTGAAAATATGGGGTTCTACATCACTCCCTCCTTAGAAGAGTTCTGTCCTCAGAACTACTACTAATGAGTTCAAACACATATCAACAAGGAAACAATATCTCATATATATGTAGAACATAATCCAAACAATTTCATATAACATCACAATCGCAAGTAAAAGAATGCATCATATATCAGTCAATGGTACAACCATTCAAAGAATTCCAATCACATACAAGAGATACACTCATACAAACAATTCAGGAAAATCCTTCTACATGCGATCCTCTGGCTCCCAAGTAGCCTCCTCGAACTGCTGATTTCTCCACAATACCTTTGACCATAGGTATCACCTTGCTCCGAAGAACTTTCTCCCTACGATCAATGATCTCAACAGGCTGCTCCTTGTAACTCAAGTTCACCTGTAGATCTTCAGGAACCTTTACCAACTGATGATTCCGATCGGCCACATACTTCCTCAATAGCGACACATGAAACACATCATGTACTTGCGCTAACTCTTCTGGAAGTTCCAATCTGTATGCTGTCTTGCCAATCCTCTCCACGATCCTGTATGGCCCAATATACCTTGGCGCCAACTTGCCTCTCTTACCAAACTTGATCACTCCTTTGGTCGGAGAAACCTTGAGAAAAACTGCATTCCCAACCTCAAACTCCAAGTCTCTTCGTCGAGTGTCAGCATAACTCTTCTGCCGACTCTCAGCCTCAACTAACCTCTTGCGAATCAGCTCGATCTACTCTGACGTCTGCTATACGATCTCAGGACCATACATTTGCCTCTCGCCAACCTCATACCAACAAACAGGTGTCTTGCACTTCCGCCCGTACAAAGCCTCATACGGTGCCATCCCAATACTTGCATGGTAACTGTTGTTATAAGCAAACTCAACCAATGCCAAGTATCTCTCCCAACTACCACCGAAGTCCATAACACAAGCTCTCAACATGTCTTCCAGCACTCGATTCACCCTCTCCGTCTGACCATCTGTCTGCGGATGAAATGCTGTGCTGAAATCAGTCCTGGTGCCCAAAGCTGCTTGTAGGCTCCTCCAAAATCTTGAAGTAAACCTTGGGTCTCTGTCAGAAACAATTGACACAGGAACTCCATGAAGTCTCACAATCTCTCCAATGTACAACTCAGCCAATTTCTCCATCGACCAAGTAATCTTCATGGCTAGAAAATGTGCCGACTTAGTCAAACGGTCCACAATAACCTAAATCGAGTCATTGCCCTTCGAACTCCTCGGCAAACTCGTGATAAAGTCCATGCTGATATTCTCCCACTTCCACTCCGGAATGGGTAACGGCTGTAACAAACCTCCAGGTCTCTGATTCTCAGCTTTGATCTGCTGACAAGTCAAACACCTTGCCACAAAATCTGCTACATCCCGCTTCATACCAGACCACCAAAAATGCGGTTTGATATCCCTGTACATCTTCGTACCTCCTGGATGAACTGACAACAAGGTACTGTGTGCTTCCTGCAGGATACTCTCTCTCAACTCTACATCATCTGGAACACACAACCTCTCACCCAACCAAAGAACTCCATCTTGGACACGGAACTCTGATAACTTGCCTTCTGCAATCTGCTGCAATATCTTCTGAATCTCTGAGTCTGATCTCTGATCTTCCACAATCTTCTCTCTCAAAGACGGCTGCAGCCTCAACTGAGCCAAAGATGCCCCTAAGCCTCGCAGTACCACCTCGATACCTGCCTGATCGATCTCTGCTGCCAACTCTCTTCGAGTAGTGATCAACCTTGCCAAACTACTCTTCCTGCTAAGTCCATCAGCCACTACATTCGCCTTGCCAGGATGATACTTGATCTCAGGACGAATGTCTTCCAAAACTTCCAACCACCTTCTCTGCCGAAGATTCAGGTCCTTCTGCTGATAAATGTACTTCAGGCTCTTATGGTCGGTGTACATATTGACCTTCTCACCATAGACATAATGCCTCCACAGCTTCAAGGCATAAATGATAGCTGCTAGCTCCAAGTCATGCGTCGGGTAATTCTTCTCATGCGGACGCAACTGCCTCGAACCATAAGCAATGACCTTGCCTTCTTGCATCAAGACACAACCCAAACCTCTGAGAGACGCATCACTGTAGATATCATAATCTTTCCCAGCTTGCGGCAAAGCTAAGATAGGTGCAGTAGTCAACCTTTCTTTTAACTCAAGGAAACTCTCCTCGCACTTATCTGTCCACACAAATGCCACGCTCTTCCGGGTCAAACTTGTCAATGGAACTGCAATCTGAGAATAACCCTGGATAAATCTCCTGTAGTACCCAGCTAAACCCAAGAAACTTCTGACTTCCTTCACAGACGTTGGCCTGGGCCAATCCTTCACTGCTGCAACTTTTTGAGGATCAGTAGCTACTCCCTCCTTAGAAAGAATATGCCCAAGGAAAGCTACTTCAGACTTCCAAAATTCACACTTCGACAATTTGGCATACAAACTGTGCTCCTGCAACGTCTGTAACACTGCTGTCAAGTGCGTCGAATGATCTTCTTCCGACTTCGAATATACCAAGATATCATCGATGAAGACCACTACGAAGGAATCAATGAACGGTCTCAACACCCGATTCATCATATCCATGAAAACTGCTGGCGCATTCGTCAACCCGAATGGCATCACCAAAAACTCATACAGCCCATGACGAGTCCTGAAAGCTGTCTTACTCACATCTTCCTCCTTGACTCGCACCTGATGATACCCTGACCTCAGATCAATCTTCGAAAACACAGCTGCTCCTCGAAGCCTATCGAATAAGTCATCAATCCGCGGCAGTGGGTACTTGTTCTGAATAGTCACCCTATTCAACTCCCGATAGTCAATGCACATCCTCATCGACCCATCCTTCTTCTTGACCAACAACACTGGCGCTCCCCACGGAGAAGAACTCGGTCTGATAAGCCCTTTGCTCAGGAGCTCTTCAATCTGTTTCTTCACTTCATCTTGCTCTACAGGTGCCATCCTGTAAGGAGCCTTGGAAATCGGTGCACTTCCCGGTTGGACATTGATGCCAAACTCCACATCTCTCTGCGGCGGTAATCCTGGAAAATCATCCAAGAACACCTGAGGAAAATTTCGAACAACTGGAATGCCCTTGACTTCATCTGAAACTGCCATCTTAGATATCATTGCAGTCACCTTCGGAATCTTCTTCTTCCCTTGGAAAGTTACTGCAGGTCCACCTAGTGCTTTCACCAATACCTCCTTCTGCTTGCAATCAATTGTGGCATCATATATTGCCATCCAATCGATGCCCACGATGACATCCACTCCCAACACTTGTAGCTCGATCAAGTCGATGCCGAACATCCTTCCACCAATCTCGATATCACAGACCTCGTAATATCGATCCGCGATCAGCTCTTCACTTGACGGCGTTGCCACCGACAAAACCCTGCCTGGAAACAATTTAGGTTCCAAACCTAAGATCCTTGCAAATTTTGGCGATACAAAAGTGTGCGATGAACCAGTGTCAAACAAAACCTTTGCTTTTATTCCATTTATCAAAACAACTCCTGTTACAATAAGAATGATACTCAATTCTAAAATTGTTCTCAAATAAAGGTTTTATTCATTACATTGATTCAAATAAAATTCAAAATTCTTGCATACCCTGTATTACATTTTCCGAGTTACCCGCGTCCTCCTCAGTCAATGCAAATACTCGCCCTTGCCTCTGCGGGAATTTGCTTCCTCCAGAACCATCTTCCTTCAGTTGTGGACAACGGAGCTTGGAATGTCCAGTTTGCCCACAATGGGAACAAATATGCTCGGCCAACTTCGGACATGCTGACCTGTAATGTCCTGCCTCCTTGCAGTAATAACAGGTCACGCCCTGAGCTGCAGATCCCTTCTGCACCGGTCCACTGAATTTTGCCTACTTCGCGGGGAATCCCTTCCCACTCTGGCCTGATGCTGGCCTCTTGTTCCGGTTCTATGTATCCTGCTTCTTCTGAAATTGGTCCATATCCTCCTCAGTCATAGCTGCTTGCCTGACCAGCTTCTCGAATCTTCTGATACCCAACGGAACCATCCTTGACCTCAAGTTTGGCCTCAAGCCCTGCTCAAACTTTTTGGTCTTTTTTGCTTCATCCATGACCAACTCTGGTGCATACCTCGAAAGTTGAGCAAACTTGGTCTCATACTCCCGAACGGTCATGCCGCCCTGCTGAAGGTTCAGGAACTCGGTCGCCTTCTTCTCCTGAACATCTAGGGGAAAGAAGCGATCTCTGAACTCCTCCAGAAAAGCTTCCCATGTCAGCTGCTGATTTCCTAAATTCCTCTTCAGGGACTCCTACCAGACACCAGCATCTTTCTCTAGCTACATAGAAGCTAACTTCACCTTGCTAGCTTTCGGAGTCTCTGACACCTCAAAGATCGTCTGCATCTTCCTAATCCAATCATCTGCTGCGGTTGGATCAGCTTGCCCCTCAAAGACTGGCATCCTCATCCTCTTAAAGGATTCAATCTGCTTAATGTGGTCGGCATTCACCAATCCATGTCCAGCTCCATGATTTGGCGGCGGGTTCTGCTGCTGAGCTTGCTGCTGTTGCGCCACGTTGAATGCCATCAACGTATTCAGTGTTTGGTACACCTTGGCGAATTCAGCCTCTAGGTCAATTCCCGCTCCTCGAGAACTACCCGATCCGTCCTCATTGTTGCCACCATTTCTGCCCCTGGGTGCAACCATTTTGAATACTGCAAAACGAGGGTAAAGTTAGAATAACACGCACAATTCAATTCATATCAATGCCCCATGGCAAAACCATAACCATATCTCAAACCAAACATCATATTTTAACTCTAGGTGATACTCACACTCTGATGTCCACACTTAGGTACTCACTCTCTAGTGTCCACACCTAGGTTGGTTTTCATACTATGTCTATTATTACCATTGAAGCAGAGCTCTGATACCAATCTCTGTAGCACCCCGAATTTCTAGATGAATAACATAGAAAATACGTGGCACATTCCCAGTGATCCACTTCAATACAACAATAAACATAACCAAACACCACTAAAATTTTCATCTTTTATTACAACCAAACTTTTACAAATCACAGCGGAAGTCCAAACAACTCAAACAATAATTTCTTTTGTTTTCAACTCCAAATCATCTTAATAGGACTTTACAAATTTTACACCAAACACTAAATAGTCCATTTAACCCAAAAGCTAACTCAAGCATCCAATCTCCAGCTCTAAGCAATAACCTGCATCATGTGAGGCTAGAGTTGAACCCTAACCCCCAAACTAAAGGGGTTAGCCATAAATGGTGTGAGTGGCACAAAAACAAACAAGCAACATAAATGAACATAAATCATGATATTCTCAACAAAGGTAGTAAACCAAATATACCAAAATAAGAAGTAACAAGAAGTGAAAACAGGTGATACGAAAACCAAATGTCAAGTGTGGAAATCAGCAAAACCAAATGCATGAAAATGAGTCAAGAAAACACAAATGCTATATGCAGACAACGATGAATACTAAGAGATAAAGATAGACTATGAGGATTAGCCCATGCCCGATAATTCCGTGATTGATCCCACATCTCAAGTAACCACTTGGATAATTCCGGAGATCATCTCACATCTAGACATAAACACATCATCACATGAATACCCCACAAGCGTCGCCTCGACCTTGATCATTCTGAAGATCAATCCTGTAATACCCTGATTTTTTTCAATTAATGAAAAAATTATTTTATTTTGCACGTAGTGTGCACGTGCAATATTTTGGTTGGATTAAATCTTATGATTATTTTATTATGATGTGTATAAATATTTTCTCAAATTATTTGGTACAAAAGCCTTTCTTTAAACAAATAGAAAGCCTTATTTTAATGAAAAGGCCTTTTCTTAAAGCCCAAAATGTATTTTATTGTATTTATTTTTAAATAACAATTTTGGCCCAAAATAAAGCCCATGGATTAAACTATTTTTATTTAAACTTGTCATGTAGAAGACTATTTTATAACTAATTTATTTTTATACAAAATTAAAGTGTACAAATTTGGCCTAGTTGCATGCACGTGCACTACACGTACACGTGCAATGCACACTCTTTATGGTGGCCGGTTGACACATTCTTTGGAGGGAATTTTGAAATTAGACATGGTGATCACGGAGGTGGTTATGTGGATGTGGGTAGTTTTTATAACTCCTACTCTAATCTTGGCCCTCCATCTTTCAACCAACTAGTCAATCTTGGCCCTCCATTTCACTTGTTTTCTAGTATAAATACCCCCCCCCCCTCATGGCTATTTTCATATGCAAATTATATCTTTCCAAACTATAGTCTTATTTTAATATTAGTGTGAGTTATAAAAGAGTGAGAGTTGTGTGCATTTTGTTTGGAGAGGAGGCCGGCATCATTCCAAGGAGAGGAGCATTCGGTAGGGGTGATTGTCGAGCTTGTGCGCGCTTCGTCTAGGAGGAGGTGCTTTCATTCGCGAGGACCTTGTTGCTTTGTGTGTTTATTTTCTCTCCATTCAAGGTGGGTAAATCTTTCATATTTCTAAAGTAGAGATCCATGCTAGATTTAACTATCAAAATTATGCATGAAAAATACTAATAAGAACCCACTTTAATTGAGAAGTTAGTTTACGAATTGATTGAAATGTGGTGTTTGATTTGTATGTGATTAAAATGTGTGTAGAACTCTCCATGCTTAGTAGAATAAATGAATGATAGTGGTTAAATTTTCTTAAGAATGATGCTAGTATTGATGTTGAAATTACGAATGAGAATGCTAGTTTAATTGAAAATTGAGAATATGAAATTAATTAAGAAAGAGCACGCTTTTTGAAAGAGTAACTTTATTTGAGTTGTGAGCTTGTTAATGGATAAGTGGATATATAATTTGTGGTGTACATGATTAGACTAGGAGTATTGTTGATTTAAAAGAAATACTTTTATTACCATCAGTAATTGTATGTGAAAGTTAGTACTTGTATTAGTGCTAATTTATGTTTGAAAAAGATATTTTTGGGTGATTATGGGTTGGATAAATTCAAAAAAAAAAAGTGTATAGATATGCATGTTGAATAAGAGATTTAATAACAGTAAATTAAGTGTGAATGAAAAGTTTAGAAGATCTATTGTTATTCAATGTCGAAAATGAAAAATTAGTAGTTTTAAATGAATAATTCATGGATTATGTGGGAAAAATATATTTTTATTAGTGCAAAAATTATTTTAATCTTACTGATATGAAGATCATGTAAGGGGAAGCTAATCTGGAATTTTTCAGTAACTTTCACAAAAGCAATACGAAACCAAGTTTATTTGAACATCGAGTTATTTTGAACAACAGTACCAAAATGATTCATATGGACCTTAATCTAGTACTGTGACAACCTGAGCTAGTAGCTCAGGCGGTCACTGTGTGCGGTTGGCTTCTCTGGGTCGATCGGTTCGAACCCCTGTGTCCGCAACATTTTTCTACAAAATTTTGAAAGCTTATAACTTTCGGCCCGAAAACAATAAGTATTAATTTCGCCCCCTTTATATCGCTAGCACAGTTCGGCCGAACGGCGGGTGCTCTTGGCTTTGTTTCCGTTGTGCCTGGGTTCGATTCTCACCCTCGGCATATATAAAAAAATATTTTTTTGGGCTTTTTAGACGTCCAAAAAATGTGAAAAAAATATGGTTATTCTCATAAAAATATAAGGAATTTTATAAGAATGATTTGGGTATTATTTGAATGAATTTAACTATGGTTTAGAGTTAAAATGCATATATAGACATATGGTTCTATATGGAGTATTGATATGAAATTACAACTTGAAAGAATAAGTGAATTGAAACATTAAGAGTTGATTTGGCAAAAAGAAATGTGGTTATGTGACATGATGCAATTATTTTCTCAGTTGTGGAACAATATGAAGTGTGTACATTGTTTAGTAATGTAGAATTATTGTGATGTGATAATTGATAAGTATATGCAATTTATGTGCAATGATGGACTTGTGAACAAAATTGAAATCATGAATTGAAAAGAGAATATACATGTGAGTATGAGAACTCAACATGGAAAATTTATAAGTTGAAGATTGTGAAATGAAATTTGAAATAGAGTAGCTAAGTCTCCCCGGCATTGAGAAATGAAATGAAATGAAATTAGACCAAGGTTGGTCATGATGAAATGAATGAATAAATCCGGTTGATGGAGAGGCTAACTCTAGAGATTAATTTTGTTCATGATTTTTAATAAAACTAAGGATTAGTGCATAGTGAAGATGTGATGAAAGTAAGAGAAAAACATTGAGTATGAGGGCCTTGGGTAGCGGTGAGAGCATATCCCAGGAATTCCCATGATGAGTCTGGGTAAGGATGCTGCTCCAGAGTACCGTCCCGGTGGCGACGCTCGTGGGATGTTTGAAGACTACGGGTGGTGTCATGTCTATGGTGAGAGCTGAATTACCACAGGATGTCTGCATGATGAGTCATGTCAGCGATGGGATTCCCTCCAGAGTGCCTAGATATGAGTTCGTAGTTCAGAAAACATCTAGGATACTTACCGTAATTACAGTAGTAGATTAAATCATAACGGGGGATTGAACCCTACAAAGATGAAGAACGAATAAGGGCTTGCCCTCGGACCTATGTAGTATGGGATGCATAGAATCCGAACAAGTGCGCATTAGTGTCATGTAACATAAATAAATGCATTAAGGATTAAGTGCACAATTACAACACGACATCAATAGGGTAGTCCCTTTAGTTTGAAATATGTCAAGTTTGTGTTTGCTAAATATGGAAAGTTGAGTTATACTATTTCCGGCATAGAGAGGATGGCCGTGTATAATGTTCGTCGGTTGAATAAACTGACGTACCCACAGTCTTATATGCAGGTAAATGATTTGTTAAAGATTAAAGAAGAATGGATGCTTAAAGATTGTACCATGTTGTTGTACTTTTATTCAATTGTTGTATTTTACTTCCGCTGTGCAAAAGAAAAGTGTAATATTGATGTAAACTCTGATGTATGATGAAAAGTTTTAATTTTCCTGTAAAATTGTACTAAAGAAAGTGAAAAGATCCTGTAGAACATCTCGAATTCAGTGTATTTGGGATTCGGGGCGTTACAGAGTGGTATCAGAGCTAGGTTTTCTACACTTTCCACACTTGTACAAATTTATAGGGAACGATACCCTAGATGTGGACATTAGAGTGTGTGTTTGAGTCTAGAGATTTAAATGTAAGTGACTTACATTTGTGTTGCTCTAAGACTTATGCTTCTTCCTCTCTATTCTAAGATGGCTGATCACTTCGACCCTGCTGGAGACGACGACTGGCATATTATTGAGGAAGAGTACCATCCTGGACAAGCTGATTCCGAGGACGAGTACTATCCAGGGCAAGCAGATTCTGACGGTGAAGAATGGCCTGAATCCCGAGAGATCACCCCACCTCCGGATTCATCTGATGACTCTTCTTCTGACGAAGAAGAAGAACCAGTTCCAAATGGTCTTGTGACTTCTCTTCAGAGGCAGGTAGAGACACTGCGGGAGAGAGTCGGATTGTTGGAGGCTCAGCTGGCAAAACGGAAGGACGACTTTTCTGTTCTCAGTCATAGGGTTTGGGAACTCGAGAAGAGGAAGAACCTGACTGATGTGCTGAAGGATGAGGTTGAAGAACTGCGGGAAGAACTTCGAGCAGCGAAGAGGACCCGTAGGAGTTAGATTGTTGTAGCTTCTATTTCTTTCATTCTGATGTCAAAAAAAAAATATTTTTAATTCGAATGTATAAACTTTGGAATTCAATGAAATGCAAGTTGGTTTAAATTCTTGTTCTATCCTTCGAATTTGATGGATCTTTTGCATCAGAATATGTCGAGAAGAGGAGCTAGGAATGGGGAAGGTTTGGATCTGGAGACTGAACTTGCAAGGGTCTACCAGACGCTTAATGCAGTGGCTATGAACCAAGGAAGGGGGCCGGCAAATCCAGTGCCCGAGGAGATTAAGCTGGTGGAATCGTTCAAGAGAATGAAACCACCGGTATTCGAGGGAAAGTCAGACCCAGATGCGGCTGACAACTGGATCCGTCAAGTGGAAACGATCTTCGAGGTGTTGGAGACCCCTGAGGGTAGCAAGGTCAAGTTGGCGACTTTGCAGCTGGAGAAGGATGCGGCGGTTTGGTGGCAATCCATTAAGAGGACTATGGGAGGCATAGTGCTTGGCTAGGAGGAATTTCTAGAAGAATTCCGTAGTCACTATTTTCCCTCCGACGTCCAGGAGAAGAAGGCGATGGAGTTTCTGTCGCTTCAGCAAGGCAGCATGTCGGTGAGAGCGTATGAGACCAAGTTTACTCAGCTCTCCAGGTATGCTCCAGAACTGGTGATGGATGAGGCTAAGAAGGCTCGCAAGTTCGAGCATGGGTTGAGGCCGAGCTTGAGGTCTCGTATGATACCCCTTGGTATCAGGCGATTTGACAAGTTGGTGAAGAGGGCAGCAGCGACGGAGGCGGATATGGAGTAGTTCCAAGTTGTTCAGAACCGGAGGAACAACTGGCAGTCTGGTAAGAGGCCTGCACACTCTGGAAGTTTCAAGGGACAACCATCTGCACAGAGGTTCAAACCGACAAGGGCGAATGCTGTTAGTGTAGCTGGAGGACCTGGAAACAATGTGGTGAGACCTCCTGCGGTGACTTGCTACAACTATGGTGAGACGGGGCATTACAAATCTCAATGTCCCAAACTACAGAGTGGAAATAGCAATGCACCAATGCAACAGACTGGGAAGAGGCCGTACCAATCAGGGCGAGTATTTGCCTTGACGGAAGCTGATGCTGATGAGGCAGATCAGGTTATCTCTGGTACGAGGACTGGTGTTTAGAGTTTTTGTCATTTCTTTTCCCGTTGTTTAGTGAGACTGTTATGTAATGGTGTGTATTATGTAACAGGCGAACTCTATCTTAATGGAATGAAAGCTGTTGTATTGTTCGATACTGGATCCTCTCATACATTTGTGTCTCCAATGTTTGCTAAATTGTTGGGAGTTGAACCGAAGATTTTTCCAGGCAAGATCTTAGCAGTAGCTACTCCGTCAGGGGAAACTTTAACCACTGATCGGTATTATGCTGATTGCGAGATAGTGATTGGAGATCGAATCTTTGGCATTGATCTGATCGAGCTGACTATCTTGGGAGTCGATGTTATCATTGGCATTGATTGGATGTCGGTGTACAGTGCAAGCATCGAGTGTAAGACCAAGACGGTAACAGTGAAGGCTCCAGGTGGACCTGAAGTCACGTTCCAAGGGAAGAAGAAGTGTTCTAAGCTGGTGGCAACTATCCGCAAGGAAGAGACTCCTGTGGAAGTGCAAGGAATTCCTGTGGTTCGGGACTATCCGACTGTGTTCTTGGATGATTTTCCTGGGTTACCCCCGCATCGTGATGTAGAGTTCAGCATCACTGTTCAACCGGGAAGTGCACCCATTTCTAAGGCACGTATAGGATGGCTCCAGTGGAACAGGATGAGGTGAAACGGCAGATTGAAGAACTGTTGGAGAAGGGTTTTATTCAACCTAGTGCGTCACCTTGGGGAGCACCATTGCTTTTGGTAAAGAAGAAGGATGGATCGATGAGAATGTGTATCGATTACCGGGAGCTGAATAAGGTCACTGTTCAGAATAAGTATCCTATTCCTCGAATTGATGATTTGTTCGATCGTCTACAAGGAGCAGCTGTTTTCTCCAAAATAGATCTTCGATCAGGATATCACCAAGTTCGAGTGAAAGCTGAAGATGTGCACAAAACTGCGTTTAGAACTCGGCATGGGCATTACGAATTCTTAGTTATGCCATTCGGAGTGACGAATGCACCCGCAATCTTCATGGATTTGATGAACAGAGTTCTGAGGCCGTTTATTGATTCTTTCGTCGTGGTGTTTATCGACGATATTCTCATGTACTCCAAGTCAGAGGAGGAGCACACCGAGCATCTGGCAGCAGTTTTGCAGAAGCTGGAAAAGCAGAAGTTGTATGCCAAGTTATCCAAGTGTGATTTCTGGAAATCTGAAGTGGCATTCCTAGGTCACATCCTTTCTAAGGAGGGAGTGGCAACTGACCCTCAGAAGATAGAGGCAGTGAGAGATTGGGTTAGGCCTACTACAGTGAAGAAAGTCAGAAGTTTCCTTGGGATGACTGGATACTACAGGAGATTCATTCAAGGTTATGCTCAGATAGCTGTACCGCTTACTGGACTGACCAAGAAGAATGTGAGCTTCAAGTGGACTGAGCAATGTGAGGCGAGCTTTCAGGAGTTGAAAGATAGACTGACTACTGCACCTATTTTGGCTTTGCCTAGAGCAGGTGTTGAGTATGATGTTTTTAGCGATGCTTCACATCGTGGGCTTGGTTGTGTCTTAATGCAAGAAGGAAGAGTAATCGCTTATGGGTCTAGGCAACTACGACCGCATGAGAAAAATTACCCGACTCATGATCTGGAGTTGGCTGCGATTATCTTTGCCCTGAAGCAATGGAGGCACTACGTGTACGGTGAGAAGTTGAATATGTACACGGACCACAAGAGCTTGAAGTATATATATCAGCAGAGGGATCTCAATCTGAGGCAGCGGAGATGGTTGGAAGTGCTCAAGGATATGCGACCTGAGATTAAGTATCATCCTGGAAAGGCTAATGTTGTTGCTGATGCACTTAGTCGCAAGAGCAGTTTGGCCAGTTTGATTACAACTCAGAAGCATCTGATTGAGGAGTTGGATCGGGCAGGTATTGAGGTTGTCTTGTAAGGATTGGGAGCATCTTAGGCTCAGTTGAGGCTTCAGCCTACTTTGAATGCTAGGATCATTGCAAGTCAGGAAGTTGATGCTGATATTTTGGAGATGAAGGAGCAGGTTGGTGCTGGCAGGTTGCCCGGATTTCAAATCAGGGATGGAGTGCTGTGGTTCGGAGATAGGCTGTGTGTTCCAAATCAGGCGGACCTGAAAGAGAGTATTCTTCATGAGGCGCATGCTACTCTTTTGTCGGTATATCCTGGGAGTACTAAGATGTACAAAGACATCAAACAGCATTTCTGGTGGTCAGGTTTGAAGCGGGATGTGGCTGAATTTGTCGCGAAGTGTGAGGTTTGTCAGCAAGTTAAAGCCGAAAATCAGAGACCCGGAGGTCTATTACAGCCGTTACCTATTGTTGTTGAAATCTAGTTACCTAAATAAATAGATAAAACTAGACACAAATTAAAACCTCGCAAGTGCACGAATCGTTTATAGAGCAAGAGCAAGGGTCGATCCCACAGAGATTGTATGCTTTAACTTACCAACCAATAAAAAGAATAAGAATCATAAAGAGTTGTTCTAAGGTTGAAAAGAAATAAAAAGATTAAAACTAAATTAAGAAATGCTGAATCACAAATATTTATGAAGTAGTTGGGTTTAGATCTCCACCAATAGTCAATAATGCTAAGTTATCTTCTGAACTTCTTCTTATTACTCATGTTTGTTCCCTTCAAGGGCATGGTATCTACTCCTTAAAGTACTGTTTCCCTAAGCCAAGAATTAGGCATGGTATCTACTCTAATTCGTTTCTTTCATTAAGTATTTAGCATGGTATCTACTAAGTTGAACTTAAAGAAAACATAAGATCAGTGGAAACGAACAAACACTCAAGGTTCTAGAAATTGGTATCAGATCTAGATCCCTTAAGTTGATTGAACCAAGAACCCCTAAGGATTCCCTTGTTACAAGTCATGAACACGAGATGCGGGTCGTCTCAATATGCTCATATAACAGATTCAGATGGATGGTAATACAAACTTAGTATTCTCAAGTTCTGTATGTCAGTCGACTGGCTGTCACCTCAGTCGACTGCTCTCAGAACTTGAGAACAAGTTTGATTATCTTCAATCTATACCAATTCAATCAGATTCAATCAATAAGTAAATTAGAAGGATTCAGAAGAATATAGCACTACATACTACGGCTTCAATCTACCCAACTTATGAAATTAGTTCAACATAATAATACTTTTATTAATCAATAAGTTCGAATACATGGTTAACATAAAAGAATTAGAAAGAGAAAGAATAAACTGATGTGGTTCGGTTAGATGAGTCGGCTGGCTGTCACACAGTCGATCGGCCGTTCCTTTCCTTATGCTTGCTCTCCTCTCTTCTTCTTCGATGCTGATAAAGTGCTCTTGTTGATGACTCTGGAACTCTGTGATTCGGTGATTCAGGATGCGTGGAAGAGTGTCTCAAAAAAGTGCCTCTTGGTTGGTATTTATAGAACACCGCTAGAGAATTAGGGTTTGCACTTTTCTTTTTATAGAAAAACCCTCCTCTTTTATTTATTTCCTTCTTTCTTTGATCTGCGTTTTTTTTCTTTCTCTTTTCTTCTTTTCTTCCTTATCTGTTCTGATTTGGATTAGATTTGGACGAATCTTCAAATATCTTATCTTTTAACTCTGCTGCCTACCAGTCGACTTGTCTTCGAACCAGTCGACTACCAGTCGACTGTGTCGAGACTTCTGTGGAAAATCAACTTCTCTGGCCAGTCGCCTGGTGTAAGGAAACCAGTCGACCGATGATCTGCAGTTTTCTGAGTTTCGTCCTGAATCTGCTTCGTTTCTCTGTTTTAGGCTGTTTCCTATAGAAAAGAGAAAATAAGAGTTAAATACCACATATAGAGCTTTTAAATGTCTAATTGCATTAAGATTATTGCTCCTAAATGTGAATAATATTGTGTTCATCAAATACCCCCAAACTTAGCTTTTGCTTGTCCTCAAGCAAAAAGTGAACTTATGAACGAGGGAAAACAATAATACTCTCAATCAAGAATTCTTATTATGTGAGCATCAACATATAAAAATATAAACAATTTCAGATAAAGTAAAATTAAACATACCTATTTTCTCTAGTGCGATTATTGGTTCATAATTCCCAAACTTCATCATATTTGTCATGCAATTAATGTAGTTATAGTATGCGACTACTCAATCTGTGATTATCCCCTTTTCTCTACTACAAACCGAGTAGCAAACTAGAGAATTTTTTTTTATTATTTTATTTTATTTTTTTATAGTCTCTTCTCTAAAGTTGTCACTTGCCTTTTGACGCGAATGCAAAACATTTGTGATGAATCCACCCGGTTACTCAGCAAGTCACAAACTTTTAAAGTACTTTGCATACTCATATTTCAAGTTGCCGTTTGACGTAAAGGTAAACATTGGTGATGAATACCCCTAGTCACTAAGCACCCAAAACATTGGAGTAGATTGACTTTATTCAAATATATATATATATATATATATATATATATATATATATATATATATATATATATATTATCACTCTATTTACTTAAACTCAATTTAGGACTAGATCTAAAGGGAATAATCACCAGAAAAAGTATCACATTTGTTTATTATGTATAATCACATGACTCATATAATTTTGTAAGGCATTATGAAACTTAACAATCCTAAAGTAAATAAGTATCCTTACTATTACTTTATAAGAATTTGTTTATCCTAAAAAAAAATAAAAATTCAAAAGACTCCAAATATAACTAACTAATACCCCCAAACTTAGATGGAACATTGTCCTCAATGTTCGCACAAAGCTTAAAATATAGGCATATGTTACCATCTAGTAAGAAGGAGAGATTAAAAATAAAAAGATGAATAATGAAAAGAAAATGAAAGGAAAGTGTAAATACTCCCCTGAAAATTGGGTTGCCTCCTAATAAGCGCTGTGTTTTCTGTCTTCAGCTAGACTTGATGAGGTCATGCAATGTATTGAATGGTTTGAAGATTCACATCTTCTTCTTGCGGTTCTATGCTCATCTCTATGTATGGCTTCGCTCTATGCCCGTTCACCTTAAATGTTTGATTCTTCTCTTTGCTATGAACCTCCAATGCACCATGTGGAAGGATTCTTGTAACAATGTATGGCCCATACCATCTTGACATGAGCTTGCCTGGAAAAAGTCTTAATCTTGAGTTGTATATCAGTACCTTCTGTCCTTGATAAAACTCCTTCCTTGCTAGCTGTTTGTCATGGTACAACTTGGTCCTTTCCTTGTACAATTTTGCATTTTCATATGCGTCGTGCCTCAACTCTTCAAGCTCATTTAGTTGCAATCTTCTTCTGTCACCTGCTTGTTTCATATCAAAATTGAACCGTTTAATGGCCCAATAAGCTTTGTGTTCCAACTCCACTGGTAAATGACAAGCTTTTCCAAAAACCAAATGGTATGGTGACATGCCGATGGGTGTTTTGTATGCTGTTCGGTAGGCCCATAATGCATCATTCAAGCGCAGCGACCAATCCTTCCTCCTTGTGTTGACTGTCTTTTCCAAAATGCTCTTGATTTCTCTGTTGCTGATCTCCACCTGCCCACTAGTTTGAGGATGATATGGGGTGCCCACTCTATGTGTGATACCATATTTCTTCATCAAAGAAGCAAACGGAAAGTTATTGAAGTGGCTCCCTCCATCACTAATTATTGCTCGTGGTGTCCCAAACCTAGTGAAAATGTTCTCCTGCAAAAACTTAACAACAACTTTGTGATCATTAGTTTTTGAGGGGACAGCCTCGACCCATTTAGACACATAATCCACACCAACAAGTATATATAAATAACCAATTGAGTTAGGAAAGGGACCCATGAAGTCGATTCCCCAAACATCAAAAAGCTCGATTACTTGTATGTTGTGTAATGGCATTTGATTTCTAGACGAGATGTTGCCTGTCCTTTGGCATTTGTCACAAGTCCTGCAAAAAGAAAAAGCATCTTTGAATACTTTAGGCCAATAAAATCCAGATTGTAATACCTTGAGTGCTGTTCCTTTTGGTCCAAAATGTCCTCCACATGCGTATTGGTGGCAATGTTGTAGAATACTCATTTGTTCTTCTTCTGCCACACATCTTCTTATAATTTGATCCGGACAAAATTTGAACAAATAAGGATCATCCCAGTAGTAGTGCTTGCATATAGCCACCAGTCTCTTTCTTTCCTGACTTGTCATACGTGGAGGGAAAACATGAGCAGTGAGATAATTTACAATATCTGCAAACCATGGAAGATTTGAGCAGTGAGATACCAGTCGACTGGCCCTATTACCAGTCGACTGTCCCGATGATATGTTTATTTCAAATAGATGTTCATCTGGGAAATTTTCATTAAGTGGGGGCACAATTCTCTCTTCCTCATGCAGTAGTCTGGACATGTGATCTGCAACAACGTTGTCACTTCCTTTTTTATCTCTAATCTCAAGATCGAATTCTTGAAGCAACAGCACCCATCTGATCAACCTAGGCTTAGCATCCTTTTTAGCAAGCAAATATCTCAAAGCAGCATGGTCAGTGAAAACAATAACTTTAGAACCAATTAAATATGGTCTAAACTTCTCTACAACAAAAATTACAGCTAACATTTCTTTTTCATTAGTTGAATAATTTAGCTGTGCATCGTTTAGAGTTCGAGAAGCATAGTAAATAACATGGGGTATTTTATTGATTCTTTGACCTAAAACAGCTCCTAAAGCATAATCACTTGCATCACACATGAGCTCAAAAGGATGGCTCCAATCTGGTGCCATGACAATAGGTGCAGAAATGAGAAGATTTTTTAATGTAATAAAAGCAGTTGTGCACTCATCTGTCCATACAAACTGAACATCCTTAGCCAACAAATCACAAAGGGGTTTGGAGATTTTTGAAAAATCTTTTATAAATCTTCTATAGAACCCTGCATGTCCAAGAAAACTCCTAACACCCTTAACTGTAGTGGGAGGGGGTAGTTTTGATATTATATCAATTTTCGCTTTGTCTACCTCTATGCCTCTTTTGGATACCACATGTCCCAACACAATACCTTGTTGTACCATGAAATGGCACTTTTCCCAATTCAGCACTAAATTGCATTCTTCACATCTCTTAAGCACAAGCTGCAAATGGTTAATGCATTCATCAAAACAAGATCCAAAAACACTAAAATCATCCATAAATACCTCGATGAACCTTTCCACCATGTCTTAAAATATACTCATCATGCACCTCTGAAATGTAGCTGGTGCATTGCACAATCCAAAGGGCATCCTCCTGTATGCAAAAGTACCAAAAGGACATGTAAAAGTGGTTTTTTCTTGATCTTCTGGAGCAATAGCAATTTGATTATAGCCACTATAACCATCTAAAAAGCAATAATGACTATATCCTGCTAATCTTTCTAACATTTGATCAATAAAAGGAAGAGGGAAGTGATCTTTCCTGGTTTCGTTATTCAGCTTCCTGTAATCAATGCAAACCCTCCATCCTGTGGTCACTCTTGTAGGGATAAGCTCATTCTCTTTATTCTTCACCACTGTGACTCCACTTTTCTTAGGCACTACATGTATAGGACTTACCCATTTTCTATCTGAGATGGGGTAGATGATGCCAACATCTAGTAGCTTCAAAATCTCTGCTCTTACCACTTCCTTCATGTTTGGATTAAGCCTTCTCTGTGCCTCCCTGCTAGGTTTTGCATTGTTTTCCAGGAGTATTTTGTGCATGCATTTGGATGGACTTATTCCTTTGATATCTGCAATGGTCCATCCTATTGCATTCTTGTGTTCTTGTAGTACCCTCAGCAATTTTTCTTCTTCCTGTGCACTCAGGTTCGCAGCAATTATCACAGGTAGCGTCTGGTTCCCGCCCAAATATGCATACTTCAAATGGTCGGGCAACTGCTTAAGCTCTATGTCTGGAAGTCTCGGTGCAGTCGACTGGTTCCTGGTTGTGCCTTGGTCAGTCGACTCATCATGTCCACCAGTCGACTTGTCCCTTCCACCAGTCGACTTGTCTGCAGAAACAAAAATATCATCAGTCACCAATTTTTCAAATACGGGTGCAAACTTACCTGAGCATGACTTTGGAGTTTCAAGGTAGTGTATTTTCTCTGCAATCCCCCAGTAATCGTACTCCTGTTCAACATTAGATAAAGTTAGAGATTGTGTAATCGTGACTTGTAGTGGTTCAACGCTATGTACCTGAAATGTTTGATCAACAATCTCCTGAACCACATCAACATTATAGCATTCATGATCATCGTGTGGTAATTTTAGTGTATCAAACATTTTGAATTCAACTATCTCTCCGTTTATCTTCATACTTATAGTACCCTTTTTAACACAAATTTTTATATCAGCTGTACTCATAAAGGGCCTTCCTAAAATGATTGGTAGAGACGATGGCATTGAAGATTCTTCCATATCCAGCACAACAAAATCAGCAGGCAAAATAAAATCGTTTACCTGAACTAGGACATCTTCCAAAATACCTCTAGGTCTTTTGATACTGCGATCCGCCAACTGCAACGTGATGGATGTTGGTTGGAGTTCCCCCAATCCTAGCTTTTCATAAACGGTGTATGGGAGAAGATTGATGCTCGCTCCCAAGTCTAGTAATGCTTTCTCAAAGAAGTGCTCACCAATCCTGCAAGGAATGGTAAAACTACCTGGGTCTTTTAATTTGGGAGGTAATTTTCTTAATAAGACAGTGCTCACTTCTTCTGTCAAAGCCACATCCTCCCTAACCTGAAATGTTCTTTTGTGAGTACAACATTCTTTCAAAAATTTAGCATAAGAAGGAATTTGTTTAATAGCATCAAGTAGGGAGATATTAATTTCTACCTTTCTGAGAGTTTCAAAGATGTCAAATAAATGTTGTTCTTTCTTTTGCTTGACTAACCTTTGAGGGAATGGTGGCACAACTGTTCTTTCTTTTTCACTTACCTTGTTGGAACCCAAAACTTTTGATGGTTGTGTTTCTGCTTCTTCTGTGTGTGTTCCAACTTTGTTGTCAATTATTTTACCATTTCTTAATGTTGTCACTGCCTTGAGCTGTTCTTGGCTTCCAGGGTTTGGTATAGTTTGTGATGGGAGTTCACCTGCCTTTCGTTCGCTTAATTCTTTCGCAATTTGACCAATTTGCGTTTCCAACTTCTGAATTGCTTGCCCTTGTTGGTTGCTTGTTTGATATTGTTGTTGGAGCAATTGAAGAATGGTGGATTCAAAATCCAACTTCTTCTGTTCTTGAACTGGCCTATCAAACCCACTTCCCATTTGGAAGTTCCGTGCATGTCCTTGTGTGAATTGAGTCCCTTGATTATTCTGATTATTGCTCCAGGAGAAGTTTGGATGGTTCCTCCACCCTGGGTTGTATGTGTTCGAGAAGGGATTGTTCTTTTGTGGAAACACTCCTCGACCTACATAGTTTGCATGCTCCTGATCTGTGAAAGAAGACATGGGACATGTATCAGTGGTATGATCTACATGAGAACAAATTGCACAAATTTCGTTTGTTTGATTTTTAACTCCACCCATCATCGACATTGCATTAACAAGCATATCAATTTTCTTATTCATATTTACCATTTCTAATTGAATGTTATTGCTATTAGAAATTTCGTAAACTCCCTGTTGTTTGGAAGGGCCCCTCCTTGTTGAAAATTGTTGTGAATTCTCGCTGAGTTCTTCAAATAGTTCAATGGCCTCTTCACCGCTTTTCCTCATTAAGATCCCGTTGCAAGCTGAATCCACAATTGCCTTGTTAGTATCATTTAAACCTTCATAAAATGCTTGTACCTGATCATCTTTAGGCATGTTGTGTGTAGGACATTTGAGAAGTTTTTTCTTGAAATCCTTCCATGCTTCGAAGAATAAATCTCCATCTTTTTGTTGGAAGAGTTGAATCTCCCTTTTCAGCTGTTTGGTCTTTTGGGCTGGAAAGAATTCTTTCAAAAATTTTGTCGCCAATTGCTCCCATGAGTTTATTGATCCTGGTTCCAAAGAATTATACCATAGTTTAGCGTTAAGTTTTAAGGAAAAAGGAAACAAGATTAACCTGATTTGTTCAGGGGTAAGCCCTTGGACGCTTTGTGTCCTGCAAAGATCGAAGAAATCTTGTAGATGGAGATAAGGCTCTTCATCTGGCTTGCCACTAAAGTGGGGAACCATGCTAAGTAATTGAGGAGATAGATGCATGTTTCCTGTGACATTAGGCTGATACGCAATGCAGGAAGGTTGCTCGATATTCTTAGGCGTGAACTTGTCCTGCATTGGCACTCAATTTGGCACTTCCTCACCCATTGCTGTATGTTAACTGGGTCTCTGAGCAGTCGACTGGTTTGTAGAGACAGTCGACTGGTTTGCTGCAACCAGCTTACCTAGTCTGTGCAAAGTGCGTTCTGTTTCTGCGTCAATAGGTAGTAGTTCTGGACGAAGTGATCTCCTTACGTGCATCCACCAAAATCCTGTAATCCTAAAAGAAAAATACTTATTAATAAAATTAAAAGAAAGAAAATAAAAACTTTCTACTGATCTGTAAGTTAAAATACTAGACAATCCCCGGCAACGGCGCCAAAAACTTGTTGTTGAAATCTAGTTACCTAAATAAATAGATAAAACTAGACACAAATTAAAACCTCGCAAGTGCACGAATCGTTTATAAAAGCGTAGCAATAGCAAGGGTCGATCCCACAGAGATTGTAGACTTTAACTTACCAACCAATAAAAAGAATAAGAATCATAAAGAGTTGTTCTAAGGTTGAAAAGAAATAAAAAGATTAAAACTAAATTAAGAAATGCTGAATCACAAATATTTTGGGTTTAGATCTCCACCAATAGTCAATAATGCTAAGTTACCTTCTGAACTTCTTCTTATTACTCATGTTTGTTCCCTTCAAGGGCATGGTATCTACTCCTTAAAGTACTGTTTCCCTAAGCCAAGAATTAGGCATGGTATCTACTCTAATTCGTTTCTTTCATTAAGTATTTAGCATGGTATCTACTAAGTTGAACTTAAAGAAAACATAAGATCAGTGGAAACGAACAAACACTCAAGGTTCTAGAAATTGGTATCAGATCTAGATCCCTTAAGTTGATTGAACCAAGAACCCCTAAGGATTCCCTTGTTACAAGTCATGAACACGAGATGCGGGTCGTCTCAATATGCTCATATAACAGATTCAGATGGACGGTAATACAAACTTAGTATTCTCAAGTTCTGTATGTCAGTCGACTGGCTGTCACCTCAGTTGATTGCTCTCAGAACTTGAGAACAAGTTTGATTATCTTCAATCTATACCAATTCAATCAGATTCAATCAATAAGTAAATTAGAAGGATTCAGAAGAATATAGCACTACATACTACGGCTTCAATCTACCCAACTTATGAAATTAGTTCAACATAATAATACTTTTATTAATCAACAAGTTCGAATACATGGTTAACATAAAAGAATTAGAAAGAGAAAGAATAAACTGATGTGGTTCGGTTAGATGAGTCGGCTGGCTGTCACACAGTCGATCGGCCGTTCCTTTCCTTATGCTTGCTCTCCTCTCTTCTTCTTCGATGCTGATAAAGTGCTCTTGTTGATGACTCTGGAACTCTGTGATTCGGTGATTCAGGATGCGTGGAAGAGTGTCTCAAAAAAGTGCCTCTTGGTTGGTATTTATAGAACACCGCTAGAGAATTAGGGTTTGCACTTTTCTTTTTATAGAAAAACCCTCCTCTTTTATTTATTTCCTTCTTTCTTTGATCTGCATTTTTTTTCTTTCTCTTTTCTTCTTTTCTTCCTTATCTGTTCTGATTTGGATTAGATTTGGACGAATCTTCAAATATCTTATCTTTTAACTCTGCTGCCTACCAGTCGACTTGTCTTCGAATCAGTCGACTGTGTCGACACTTCTGTGGAAAATCAACTTCTCTGGCCAGTCGCCTGGTGTAAGGAAACCAGTCGACCGATGATCTGCAGTTTTCTGTGTTTCGTCCTGAATCTGCTTCGTTTCTCTGATTTAGGCTGTTTCCTATAGAAAAGAGAAAATAAGAGTTAAATACCACATATAGAGCTTTTAAATGTCTAATTGCATTAAGATTATTGCTCCTAAATGTGAATAATATTGTGTTCATCACCTATTTCGGAATGGAAGTGGGATAACATCAGTATAGATTTCATCACGGGATTGCCTAAGAGTTCTAAAGGCAATGATGCGATTTGGGTTATAGTCGATCGACTAACCAAGTCCGCTCACTTTTTGGCGATGAAACTCACTGCTTCGATGGACAAGTTAGCTGAGATGTATGTTGGTGAGATTGTCAGACTTCATGGCGTTCCGTCAACTATTGTGTCTGATCGAGATGCGCGGTTTACTTCGCATTTCTGGAGGAGTCTTCAGACAGCTTTGGGGACCAAGACAGATTTCAGCACTGCTTTTCATCTGCAAACCGATGGGCAGACCGAGAGAGTCAACCGTATTCTTGAGGATATGCTTCGGTGTTGTATACTAGACTTTGGAGGCAGTTGGGAAAGGCATTTACCTTTGGTGGAATTTGCCTACAACAATAGTTTTCAGGCTAGCATCGGGATGGCGCCGTACGAAGCTTTGTATGACAGGAAGTGCAGGACACCTGTTTGTTGGTTTGAAGTTGGGGAGCGTCAGTTGTTTGGTCCTGAGCTTGTACAGCAAACTTCTGAGAAGATTGATCTGATCAGGAAAAGGTTGGTGGAAGCTCAGAGCAGGCAGAAAAGCTATGCAGACAACCGGAGAAGGGACCTTGAGTTTGAGGTTGGTGACTTCGTATTTCTGAAGGTATCGCCCAGTAAAGGTGTGGTTCGTTTTGGCAAAGGCAGGAAGTTAGCCCCGAGGTTTATAGGCCCGTACAAGATATTGAAAAGGATCGGGAAAACTGCTTACCGGCTTGAATTACAGGAAGAGTTGTCTCAGGTGCACAATGTCTTTCATGTGTCTATGCTGAGAGGTTATATTCCAGACCCGAGTCATCATTTGCCTGAAGTGCCGAAAGGTTTGCAGTTAGACCTGAATTACATCGAGTCTCCTGTTGAGATTGTTGATCGTCGAGAGAAAGTCTTGAGGAATAAGACAATACCGATGGTCAAGGTAGTCTGGAGAAACCACTTGGTTGAAGAGGCTACTTGGGAATCTGAGGACAGGATGTTGAAGGACTATCCTGAGCTTTTTGCTTGATTGTATTTTTGTATCTTTTTGTTCTTGTTGTTGTGTTGTATTGTTTGTTTTCCTCGCTCTTGATTGTAGTTCCGGGGACGGAACTATTCTAAGGAGGGAGTGCTGTAATACCCTGATTTTTTTCAATTAATGAAATAATTATTTTATTTTGCACGTAGTGTGCACGTGCAATATTTTGGTTGGATTAAATCTTATGATTATTTTATTATGATGTGTATAAATATTTTCTCAAATTATTTGGTACAAAAGCCTTTCTTTAAACAAATAGAAAGCCTTATTTTAATGAAAAGGCCTTTTCTTAAAGCCCAAAATGTATTTTATTGTATTTATTTTTAAATAACAATTTTGGCCCAAAATAAAGCCCATGGATTAAACTATTTTTATTTAAACTTGTCATGTAGAAGACTATTTTATAACTAATTTATTTTTATACAAAATTAAAGTGTACAAATTTGGCCTAGTTGCATGCACGTGCACAACACGTACACGTGCAATGCACACTCTTTATGGTGGCCGGTTGGCACATTCTTTGGAGGGAATTTTGAAATTAGACATGGTGATCACGGAGGTGGTTATGTGGATGTGGGTAGTTTTTATAACTCCTACTCTAATCTTGGCCCTCCATCTTTCAACCAACTAATCAATCTTGGCCTTCCATTTCACTTGTTTTCTAGTATAAATAACCCCCCCCCCCCCCCCTTCATGGCTATTTTCATATGCAAATTATATCTTTCCAAACTATAGTCTTATTTTAATATTAGTGTGAGTTATAAAAGAGTGAGAGTTGTGTGCATTTTGTTTGGAGAGGAGGCCGGCATCATTCCAAGGAGAGGAGCATTCGGTAGGGGTGATTGTGGAGCTTGTGCGCGCTTCGTCTAGGAGGAGGTGCTTTCATTCGCGAGGACCTTGTTGCTTTGTGTGTTTATTTTCTCTCCATTCAAGGTGGGTAAACCTTTCATATTTCTAAAGTAGAGATCCATGCTAGATTTAACTATCAAAATTATGCATGAAAAATACTAATAAGAACCCACTTTAATTGAGAAGTTAGTTTACGAATTGATTGAAATGTGGTGTTTGATTTGTATGTGATTAAATTGTGTGTAGAACTCTCCATACTTAGTAGAATAAATGAATGATAGTGGTTAAATTTTCTTAAGAATGATGCTAGTATTGATGTTGAAATTACGAATGAGAATGCTAGTTTAATTGAAAATTGAGAATATGAAATTAATTAAGAAAGAGCACGCTTTTTGAAAGAGTAACTTTATTTGAGTTGTGAGCTTGTTAATGGATAAGTGGATATATAATTTGTGGTGTACATGATTAGACTAGGAGTATTGTTGATTTAAAAGAAATACTTTTATTACCATCATTAATTGTATGTGAAAGTTAGTACTTGTATTAGTGCTAATTTATGTTTGAAAAAGATATTTTTGGGTGATTATGGGTTGGATAAATTCAAAAAAAAGTGTATAGATATGCATGTTGAATAAGAGATTTAATAACAGTAAATTAAGTGTGAATGAAAAGTTTAGAAGATCTATTGTTATTCAATGTCGAAAATGAAAAATTAGTAGTTTTAAATGAATAATTCATGGATTATGTGGAAAAAATATATTTTTATTAGTGCAAAAATTATTTTAATCTTACTGATATGAAGATCATGTAAGGGGAAGCTAATCTGGAATTTTTCAGTAACTTTCACAAAAGCAATACGAAACCAAGTTTATTTGAACATCGAGTTATTTTGAACAACAGTACCAAAATGATTCATATGGACCTTAATCTAGTACTGTGACAACCTGAGCTAGTAGCTCAGGCGGTCACTATGTGCGGTTGACTTCTCTGGGTCGATCGGTTCGAACCCCTGTGTCCGCAACATTTTTCTACAAAATTTTGAAAGCTTATAACTTTCGGCCCGAAAACAATAAGTATTAATTTCGCTCCCTTTATATCGCTAGCACAGTTCGGCCGAACGGCGGGTGCTCTTGGCTTTGTTTCCGTTGTGCCTGGGTTCGATTCTCACCCTCGGCATATATAAAAAAATATTTTTTTGGGCTTTTTAGACGTCCAAAAAATGTGAAAAAAATATGGTTATTCTCATAAAAATATAAGGAATTTTATAAGAATGATTTGGGTATTATTTGAATGAATTTAACTATGGTTTAGAGTTAAAATGCATATATAGACATATGGTTCTATATGGAGTATTGATATGAAATTACAACTTGAAAGAATAAGTGAATTGAAACATTAAGAGTTGATTTGGCAAAAAGAAATGTGGTTATGTGACATGATGCAATTATTTTCTCAGTTGTGGAACAATATGAAGTGTGTACATTGTTTAGTAATGTAGAATTATTGTGATGTGATAATTGATAAGTATATGCAATTTATGTGCAATGATGGACTTGTGAACAAAATTGAAATCATGAATTGAAAAGAGAATATACATGTGAGTATGAGAACTCAACATGGAAAATTTATAAGTTGAAGATTGTGAAATGAAATTTGAAATAGAGTAGCTAAGTCTCCCCGGCATTGAGAAATGAAATGAAATGAAATTAGACCAAGGTTGGTCATGATGAAATGAATGAATAAATCCGGTTGATGGAGAGGCTAACTCTAGAGATTAATTTTGTTCATGATTTTTAATAAAACTAAGGATTAGTGCATAGTGAAGATGTGATGAAAGTAAGAGAAAAACATTGAGTATGAGGGCCCTGGGTAGCGGCGAGAGCGTATCCCAGGAATTCCCATGATGAGTCTGGGTGAGGATGCTGCTCCAGAGTACCGTCCCGGTGGCGACGCTCGTGGGATGTTTGAAGACTACGGGTGGTGTCATGTCTATGGTGAGAGCTGAATTACCACAGGATGTCTGCATGATGAGTCATGTCAGCGATGGGATTCCCTCCAGAGTGCCTAGACATGAGTTCGTAGGTCAGAAAACATCTAGGATACTTACCGTAATTACAGTATTAGATTAAATCATAACGGGGGATTGAACCCTACAAAGATGAAGAACGAATAAGGGCTTGCCCTCGGACCTATGTAGTATGGGATGCATAGAATCCGAACAAGGGCGCATTAGTGTCATGTAACATAAATAAATGCATTAAGGATTAAGTGCACAATCACAACACGACATCAATAGGGTAGTCCCTTTAGTTTGATATGTGACAAGTTTGTGTTTGCTAAATATGGAAAATTGAGTTATACTATTTCCGGCATAGAGAGGATGGCCGTGTATAATGTTCGTCGGTTGAATAAACTGACGTACCCACAGTCTTATATGCAAGTAAATGACTTGTTAAAGATTAAAGAAGAATGGATGCTTGAAGATTGTACCATGTTGTTGTACTTTTATTCAATTGTTGTATTTTACTTCCGCTGTGCAAAAGAAAAGTGTAATATTGATGTAAACTCTGATGTATGATGAAAAGTTTTAATTTCCCTGTAAAATTGTACTAAAGAAAGTGAAAAGATCCTGTAGAACATCTCGAATTCAGTGTATTTGGGATTCGGGGCGTTACAAATCCCGCATCTCAAGATAATTACGTGGATAATTCAGGAGATATATCTCACACCTCAGGTTGTCTACCTGGATAATTCAGGAGATAAATCCCACATCTCAAGTTAACTACTTGGATAATTCAGGAGATTAAGTCCCACATCTAAAGCCTTACTGAGGTGCATAACTCTTGTTCCCCTTCGTCATGACACTACTAGTGCAAGTCCTTATTGTTTTCGGTTACTGAACAAATCTCCTAGAGTAGTGTACCCCACCGGCCTAAACAAAATATCTGAATAACTGAAAATTCGCCACACTAGGCCTCAACAAATAACTCAACACCGGTATACTAGGGTCACATACCTCTAGAGACTCAAAATCAAATATCTAAACAAATTCCCACTAAACAAGTGGCTCAACTGAATATCTCAAAAATCATGTTCTTAACTGAACATCTCAAAATCAAATACTAAACCAATATCTCAAAATCAAATACTGAACAAATATCTCAAAATCAAATACACAGATCCCTCAGTACCAGTCGACTTATGCTGAGGTAAGTCGACTGTCCAGAGGAAAATTCTCCAGAATTTTACAAAAAATAATCTAAGGCATATCAGTCGACTTGGGAAGTCATCAGTCGACTCAACCGAGACAAACATCAAAAATTCTCAAGAAAATAATCTAAGTATATAAGTCGACTGAAAGGTTCATAGGTCGACTGTCCCGAAAGGATTGAACAAGTTAACAATCAGCAGACCAGTCGACTGACATAGTCTAAGTCGACTGTCCCGAACAATTCAAAAAGACTGAAGATAAACAGTAGGGTCGTACCAGTCGACCGCACAGTAGGCCAGTCGACTGTCAGCCTACAGTTTTCAAGAACAGATCTGAATACAAAATCAAACTGAAGTTCCCTAAAGAATCATTGTTCATTGTTTATCAAACAACAGTTCGTACACAAGCCAATGACAATCCCAAATAATCTCCAATACGGATACATACTCGATCATTCACTTCCTCAAAATTCAATTCTCATGATCTAAATGACCAATCTTCTATTAGGGTTTCTCAAACTAAATTTCTTCCTCAACTCATAATCAAATTCTGATTTATAACCACGGATCCAGATATTTTTCATCCGATCACTACCTAATCAATTCTTAACATGCGATCCAACAACACGATCCCATAAATCATTATTCCCTCAACAAATCTTAATATTTTTTCTCATACATGGTCCAAATATCAACAAGTGTTCACATCGTCCATATCAAAATAAAAGATCCATATCATGCATACAATGAGACTAACAAATCCTTATCTTATCTTTCACAAACAAGCAAAATAAAGATCTTACGTCATTCACGAATCCAATTAAACAAAACAAAACAAAACAAACCACTCACATTGATTTGAAGAAAAATCCACGAAAAAGCTTTCTTCTTGCTAGATCCAAAGTTCTCCCTTTTGCTCTTCAAAACCGATCTTAAAATCTGTATATTTTGTAAATGACGGCTGGGAAAGAAATCCCTTAAATATCCGGGATCAATATTAGGGTTTAACCCACCTTTTGCAAAATAATCCTTTCAAGAATACAACTTTATATACATAGGTTTAGTCTTGAAAAGTTAATCAAATATCATTTAGATTAGGATTTATTAGAAAATACACTTCTAAACCTCAGCCAATACTGATCGGAATGTCCAGAAGGTATAATTTGCAATTCAATCCTTTAAAATGGCAAATTTGCAAAAAGATCCTTCTTTTCCCCAAATTTTGCAAATGGTACCAATTAATTTCGGAAAAATCTAGAAAAATACTACATAATTCCCAAATAATAAATAATGGTTTTTCATAAGGAAATCTTAATTTTCCAAACTTCTCAAAAGTCATTTGCACGTGTTTTGCACGTGTACAAAAGATAAATTTCTTAGAAAATATCAATTAAATCCTCAAAAAAAAAATCATTTAAATTCATTTTCAAATAATTAAAATAATATTTGAAAATATGGGGTTCTACAACAAAAATATACCTTTGAGAACTATAAATCTCTATATATGACAAAAATCTACATTTTTAAGAACTAGAACTTCTACACATGTAAAGATCACTTCTTTTGTGAGCTAGCAGTTCTTCATACAACAAAACCCACTTTTTTTTGTGAAATAAAGTTCTACAAGTAAGAAAAGATTACTTCTTTATTAATTATAAGTTCTACTTACACAAAAGATTACTCTTTTTAAAACTAGAAGTTACACATACAACTAGAACTATTCTTTTAGTGTTCTACTTAAGTTTTTCACTTTAATCAAGTATGTAGATGTTATTAATTCCTCTATTCTTACATTCAC
Source organism: Hemerocallis citrina (assembly GCA_017893485.1). Lineage (NCBI taxonomy): Eukaryota > Viridiplantae > Streptophyta > Magnoliopsida > Asparagales > Asphodelaceae > Hemerocallis > Hemerocallis citrina. The sequence goes on from CM030358.1 coordinate 253,005,467, forward strand.
ATAAAATATTCCAAGTTATTATAATTTTTGTTAGCAAAATAACAACAATAACAAGAGTGATCATAACAATGCTAAAGACTCAATCTTTATGTGTTTTTAGTAAGCTCTACTATTCCCTTTCTTTCTTGTGATCACTTTTATTCATAATCATTTATATGCACAAGATATTAGTCCAAGTTGTTAGTTTTTTTATTTGAAAAATAAACACAATAACAACAATAACCAAAACCAGGTTTAAAGACTCAACCTTTATGTTATTTTGTTTGAATTCAACCATTCAAATTTTCATGTAATCATTTTTTTGATTCATAATACCATTTATATGCTCATGATTTAGTCCAAGTTGTTTTAGAACATACAACATACAACATACCACAATAATAAAAGGTGAACAAAAATCAATATAAAAAACAAGAAGTAGAGAAACCCCCACCTTTGCTTTCTAGGTTGGAAGAACTAGTCTTATGCTTCCTTCTCCTTCCTCCTAGCTCGTATTGAAACCTACAAATGGAAAACTCTCTAGTTAGGGTTTCTTTCTCTCTTTCTTTTGCTCTCAAATTTTTTCTCTTGGCAAATGTGGCAGGGAGGGGGGGGGGATATTTATAGGAGGAATGAGAGGGTGAGGGGGTAAAATGTAACTAGGATTTTTGCAAAAACCCCCTTGGGATCTTTGTTGGCCGGCCAAGCATAGGTGAGGTGGAGGGGTGTTCTAGAAGGAATACACCTATTAATCCTCATTTGTATTTCCGTTAATTAAAAACCCTATGTTTATCCCTCCAAATAAATCCTAGCCATCCATTTCTTATCAATCATGGCAAAAATAAGATATTTTTGTCCAAAACACATACTACATGATTTGTACCAATATACGAAATCGATACAATACGCATACACATATACTATTGTATATACTGATAATTTTTGTTTGTTAAACCAAACAATCCGTATAAAAATAATTTAATTCCGACAAAAATAATAAAATTAAATTTTATTATCGGCTCAGAAGATTTCAGCACCAAAATGATATAATGCATATACATATAGACTGGTATGCATACAGATGATGATTATTAACTAAACTAATTAATATCCACAAAAAATATTTCAGTTTGGAAAAATAAAATAAAATAATAAAATAATATTTATTAATAACTGCTCGGGATATTACAGATCATTCTGTGGTCCTTACGCCCATCGTCCCGGAATACTAGGGATCATGTCACTCCGCAGGTCATTCTGGAGCCCTCATTGCACAAGCATCCCATGAGTGTCACTCTCGTCCCGGAATACTAGAGATCGTTCCCACTCCGTGAATCATTCTATGGCCCTTATGTCCATCGTCTCGGAATATTGGAGACTGTCTCTCTCTAAGGATCATTCTGGAGTCCATAACTCACGTTTGTACTCGTTTCATCATATCTGCAACTAGTGCATGTCCTTAAGTTTAAGTTATGATTATTAAGAACTAGAGTCTAGCTTACCCACTGGTCTTAAACCAAACACCGAGACAATCAACCCAACTGTTTACTTCTCACAATTCAATTATTCATTTTCATTTCTGGGCCGGTACCTGGGTCTCACTAAGACTCTAAAATCAACATCTTTTCATGTTCAACAACTTGGGGTACTCATCCCCTTATAATTCATATTCTCAATTTTCATGTATTCATATTTTATTCAAATTCGTTCATTCATTCTTATTTATTCATCAATAAGTACAATCTCAACCTATTCATTTTCACAATATACTTTTCATATTCATCAAAACTTTCTCAATACAAGTTAATTAATATTAAGTCATAATCTCTTTAAAATTCATCTTTGAAAATTTATCTCGTCTTCCTTTAATTTATTTTGAACTAATCTTAACATCTTAATCCTATATATATATGTCTTTATTAAGTTCACATATCATCTAATCATGAATATGATCTTCACTTTCCCAAAATATAACTTACAACAGCGAGAATATATTTTCAATCAAGTCGTTTAAGTATCATTTGCAAAACAGTAAATTCAAGTTAGAAAACTGCGTTTCATGCTATTTGTAAAAATCATAGAAAACTGTATACTTCACGAAACTCTGCTTTCTTTATATCGAACTGAAGGTATACATGTCTATTTTAATTTTGTAGTTATAAGTTTTCTCAAAATACTGTATCTATAACCCTGAATTCTTCAAAATATACAGTGGGGTCGAGATACTGAAATACTTCTACTATACAGTCTTGTAAAATTCATATAAAATTCAATTCTTTGTGAAAATTTGATTTCTTAGACTTTTTAGAAAGGTTAACGAGTCTACTACAATTTCTTAGTTCTGACTTTTTTTAAATTATTTCATTTACAATGCTGAATTAATCAAAAACCGAAAGGTGTACAGAATTCCTGCGACCAGCCAACTACCAACTAGTTTTGAGTTTAGAATTTATTAAAATAGTAAACGAACTCCAAATCTTATGAAATTTTAAAGGGATATTCCTGACACATACAAGATGCTCCCCAAAAAGTTTAGTTCTAGATTCCAACTATTTTATTAGATAAGATTTTCTGAAGTGTAAACAAAATTCAAAACAGTAACTTTCTTTGCATGAATTAGCAACTTTGTGTACAAATCTATATTCATATCATTTAATCTAATCATGATGTACTACCATGCAATCAAACAACATCATTTCAACTTATTTACATGAAAATCTTTAAATTAGTATGCATTTTCATTCTAAATGTCATCATTATAATTTAACCACTACTCATATGTATAAACAATTTTAAATATTGATTTTCCTACACGTGTAATCTATTTTACTTTAGAAAGCAAGAAAGAACACTCACCTCAATCAAGGTTCTAAGGTAGAAGAAGACTCCTAAAAGTTGCTCCTAGCTCCAAGAATGGGACTCCCTTCTCCTCCTAGAAATCTCTCCTTCCTCCAAGCAAGAACTCAAACAATTCTCTCTTTCTTTTTCTCTCTTTCTTATCTTTTGTTTCTATTGATCTTTGGTGCAAGATTATGAAGAAAAGTGGGTGGTATTTATAGGGTCAAATGGGTGAATGAAGAGACACCCATTACCCAAAATTAAATACCCATTATCCAATTTAAATGCCCACTCACCATTACTACCACAAACTCCCAACTCTTCATATTCTTATGCATGTAACTTTTGGATTTCTCACATGTGCACACATCTCATTCATTTGTTTAATTATTTGTTTATAGCCTAAATGTATTTACTAATTATTTCATTGTACATGTTGTTACATGACAAGTGTAGGATAAAAATGTAGATTAACTAATGAGCCTTTCTTTTAATTAGTGGCATCTCTTTTAATTAACTTAGTGGGATTCCTCTTGTGGGCTTGGTCTATTTTTATTTATTTAATTTATTTTAATGGGCTTAGAATCTTCTATTAGGCCTATGGGATCTAATAGGTAACAAAATAAATGAAAGGAAATTGTGCATAACTTTTAAATAAAATTGAGAATGAAAATAATGAGATGAAATTGCACGTGCGTTGCATGTGTAAAAATAAGAAATATATTTTTATTTAAAAAATTTAATACGAGATGTTACACCATCAGCTGATCACTCCCATCCCATTCCCCAAACTTTGGCACAAATGGTCCTTTCTCTCCCCGTCATTTAAAAGAATTTTTTAAAAAAATTCTTTTAAATTCCTTATTATACTATATTCTTACAATTTGCAACTTTTATAGTGCTCAAAGACTTCGTCATTCATATGTGTATTACCTCTTGTTCACTAAACTAGATTTCACAGGTACATGTTACGGACTTACTTCACAGGCTTTTCTCCTTTTTATGTAGATATTGAGATTCAGTGAACACCATTAATTCAAACATTATCAAACATCTCAAGCTTGAATTTGTAGAAAGAACGAACTATAGAAGATAAACTTGTGCAGCACGCGTGCAAACAGACAGTCTATAATAACATCCATGTGAATTTGTAAATAATAGAAAATGATGTAGAAATGGATAATCTGTTTCGAGCACGACAGATTTACCTAATCGATGGCGATTGTTCCTCTACGGGGATGGGTGGAGCTTGGTTAGAGTTATCGATGGCGAGGAGTAATTGATGGGGAAAGGTGGTGCTTGGTCGGAGTAATCTACGAGGATGGGTGGAGCTTGGTCGGAGTAATCGACGGTAAGGAGTAATCGATGGAAATAGGTGGAGCTTGGGCGGAGTAATCGATGATGAGGAGTAAACGATGGCGATGGGTGAAGTTTGGTCGGAGTAAACGACGACATCGAGGAGATCGAACAATGAGGCGTCAAGAAGTTGGGTTTCCTGAATTTAGAAGATTAGGGTTGGGGAATGGGGAGCGGGGACTTTGGTGAGGGGGAATTTACACTTTTCAGTATATAAATATATATATATTTATTAAATAAATATATATTAAATTAAGTGGATATCCGTATCCGCATACACTTTTTTTAGGGATACCCGTATCTGTATCTGTATCCGAATTTTTTTAGATTTGGTTCGTATCCGTATCCACCAGGATACAAATTTTTTATATCCGCATCCGCAAAATTTTTGGATTTGGATACGGATTGAATCAGATATATCCTTATCCGAGAGCATCCCTATTTATAAGTGTCTCTTTGGTCGAGACTGAGCCTGTAGGGCCGATTCTCGAAGGACTCTTGTGCCTGCTGACCTGTCTCCTGACAACGACTCCATTTCTTTGTCAACAGTCAGTGTATGTGTGGCACTTCTGCTGCATGGGGGGCCACATCTGTGCTCGGGCACATATGATGCCTCCCTTGCGCTCGAAGTGTTGGAGATGCTGAGCCAGAGTGCGAGTCGGCCACGAGCCGATGCTGATGTGCGAGACAACCACATGGCACTCGCTGGGTGTCCCCAAGTGGTGTGAAGTGCGAGACAACCACGAGATGTTTAGGTGGTAGTTTAGTTGCTTTGTTGTAATTGCCAAAATGCGGACTGGCCACCGCCCCCATGTAAAAATTCCTTAATGAAAGTTATTTTTGTCTTGATTGTTTGTTCGAGCGTGTGTTCTGTGCATTATTTCTGCCATGTCAATAGGTACCCTTCGGATCTGCACCCTGAAGGGGATCCTCCGAGGATTTTTTGGCTTTGGAGCCTTCGGCATTGGATGCCATCCCTAAGGGATTTTTTTTGGCATTGAAGCCTCCAGCATCGGATGCCAACCCCGAGGGAGTTATTGGAGGATATCCTTCGAGGATATTTGGCATTGAAGCCTTCGACAACGGGTGCCGACCTCGAGGGGGTTATCCTAAGGAATGAGCCTGAGCCTCGGGCGCTCATTTCAAGTGACTAAATAACTTGATTTTGGAATGAAAACTAAATTCTATTCATTGACAGCTGAAGACAAGTACATGGGTCGGCTTTTGAGGGCTTTTCTACAAGTGCGGACCCCTAGGAGTCTTCATGGAATTTCATCAAATGTTCTGCATTCTAGGTCCTCTTGATTACCTTTCTCCCTGGGTCTTCAAGTCGGTACGTTCCCGACCACTTTGGAAACCTTGTACGGGCCCTCCCAGTTAGGTGCTAGCTTTTCCTTAAGGCGCCTGAGCACAAGGTCGCCTTCTTTGATGTTCGCGAGGTGGACCTTCTTATTGTAAAATCGCTCTACCCTCTGTTGGTAGATGTTTCTTCTAATGGTCACCCTTTCTCAAACCTCGTCGAGGAGTTCCAGGTTGGCCCTAAGGCCGTTTGAGTTAGAATTCTTGTTAAATCTCATGACCTGTTGTGATGGCAATCCAACTTTCAGGGGAATTACTATCTCGGTTTCGAAGGTTAGGTTAAAGGACGACTCGCCCGTGAGGATCCTTTTGGTCGTGCGGTAGGACCACAGTAAACTGGGCAGCTCATCAACCCACGGTCCCGTGGGAGATTTATTTAGTCGTTTCTTGAGACCATCGAGGATTTTCTGGTTGGCGTTCCCAGCCTAGCCATTAGATTGTGGGTGTGCGATGGAGGAAAACCTTTGCTGAATTCCAAGGTCTTCACAGAACTTGCGAAAGCCCTTTCCCGCGAATTGAGTACCATTGTCCATAATGAGGATCTGAGGAATCTTGAATCGGCAAACGATGTGTTTCCAGAAGAATTATTGGGCCGGATACTCGGTGATAGTGGGCAGGGGCTCTGCCGCGACCTATTTCGTGAAATAGTCGATGTCCACGATGAGGAAGCATCTCTGGCTAGTAGCTTTGGGGAATGGTCCAACCAAGACCATCCCCCGCATGGCAAAGGGGGCTGGATTGGTGAGCGATTTGAGATTTGTTTGGGGTAAGAGAACATCTGGCATGGGCCGCACTTTTTAACCAGATCTTGGGCATCTTGGAGGAGGGTCGGCTAGTAGTATGCATGGTTGAAAATTTTCCTTGCGAGTGATCGAATGCCCATTTGGCAGCTGTCGATTCTCGCATCCATTTCCTCGAGCGCATACTTGGCCTCCTCCAGTGTTAGACATCGCAGATAGGGTCTATCGTCGGACTTTGTATTGGAACGCTTGAAGAGAACGCCATCAATAAGCACGAACCTCTCGGTCCTGACCCTGATCCTTCTTGCCTTGGAGGGGTCATAAGGGAGCTCCCCATTTCTCAGGTAAATCAAGATGAGCTCCATCTGTAACACCCCGAATTTCAAACACAGGTAATTCGTAGTAAATATATGATCGTTTACTTCACGTACAAATTTACAAGGAATTTAAAACTTTTTATTTACAACATGTTCTTTACAACAACACAACTAAATTAAAATGAACACAAAACAATCTACAATAATGAAGATTCTTCAATCTTGTAACAACTCATCATAGTGACTTCAAGCACATGCCAAGTCCAATCCTGCATCTGGAAAACTGTGGGCACGTCAGTTGCATACAACTGACGCAATGCTATAATACAAATATTCTTTAATTTAGCAAACACAAACTTGAATGCAAACAGGAAAATTGACTATCCTAGTCGTGTCAGTGTATGATATGAACTTAATGCCTAATGTATACATTTACACTACGATGACACTAACGCATACTTTTTTGAATTCTACACATCCCATACTACATAGGTCTGAGGGCAAACCCTTACGTACTCCACATTATAGGGTTCAATCCCTCGTTATGAAAACTCTACTATGGTAACAAAAGCAGGGTTTGGACATTCCACGAGTACGGATTCCAGTCCTGGAATCCACAGTCAGACTATACGGAATCTTCGTAATGCAAACATCTCGCAAGTGCCGCACTAGCCCCGGTATATACATATATATTGGTGATCTGCCTCCCATCCGCCCGACTATTCATGATCCTGGAATCCACCGTCAGATCAATCGTAGTCCCGGAATAAATTGAGGCTCGTCTCACCCTGCAAGCAACCATAGTCCAGGAATTCACCGTCTGACTGGACCTATAGTCCAGGAATCCACTGTCAGACTATATAGAAGCGTCCCACTTACGTTTGCCCAGGTCTTGTCACATCATCTTCTAGTACCTATCATTAAATTTAAACATGAATAATAATACGACCTAGAGCTAGCTTACCCTCCTATCGGTCTTAAACAATATACCGAGAACGATATCCCATATTGGCCACTTCTCAAATCTCAATAATTACTTTCATCACTTTGCCGGTACCTGGGTCTCACTTAGCCTTTAGAATCAACATAATTCATGTTCACCACATCACGGGTTATCCATACCCTCTTTATTCACATTTTGAAGTTTCATTCATTCACATATCCAATTATTTCCTTGTTCACACAACCCAGTTATTTACATAACTAGCTTCATAATCTTATTCAACAATTTTAAATCAACATTCTCTATGTACAAATAGATAGTTTGTTCACCCCCCTTCTAATAGGGTTCTCAAAGAAGTTGTAATTAGACAAAACTTTATCCATTTCATTCAATAGATTCCTTTTCTAAACAATGTAATATTCAACATCCAATTTCATTCTTTAAAAACTCAAATTAATTCTAGATCGAGTTTGATCCAAATAATATAATTTTTTAGAATACCTTTAGTCAACAATAATCAAAATTCCCTTCTTAATCAAAATGTAAATTAGTATTTATTTAGTTTCGAACTCCATTTCTATATTCAACTTAATCCCCAATCTTTCTCCTTAATTCACATTTTAAAACTCATGATACAATTCTAGTTCAAAATAAGATATCTCTTATTCAAATCAATTGCTATTTACTTTATATTTAAGCCATTTCTATAATTTTCCAATAGTCCATACTTTAAATTCTCATATTCTTACTCAAAAATAAATTAAAGAAGAAAAGAATTTTAAAAAACCCAAAAGTCCCCCATGGACTCGACCCCGCGGGCAACTAGAGCACCAAAGCCTACGCGCGTGCTAACCAAGAAGTCCAAACACCTCAACTGATTATAAGTGTGTAAAATTATTTTTATACCCACTCTCTGTTTCTCGATTATTTTTTATCTAATCATATAACCTCAAATTTTCTTCTTCTTTCATTATTTTCAGAATCATTACTATACACCTCAACTCTAAAAGTTCCAGAACGAGAATTTCCTCTAATTTACTATGTTTTAACTTGAAAATTATTCATATTTATTTAAATAATGTAATCTGAACCATTACATTCTCATTTCTTATTAATTCAAGTTAGACTACAATTTATTTTAAAATTATAAAATTAGTATGAATTGCCTTACCAATTATTATAGAATTGAGAAAAATACTTTTACCCCCAATCTACATGCAATCTACATGCCAAAAATTACTAAATTTCGCATATTGCTATGCATTTTCAATTTCACACATACAACTTAATCATGGTGTTGCAAAATCTAATATGAATCAACATTCATGAATTAATAATGAGCAAACATGCATGATATTAACACACAAGAAATCTTATGCACATTTATTTTAGATACATGACAAATCAATTTCTATGTTGTACTTTCATCTATTCATCTAGCCTAGCATGCATTCATACTCAAATTAATTTACCAATTACATTCTAGACTACACATAGCAATCATCTAACAATTTCATGCATCAAAATAACTAAACTAGAAATTAAAGAGACAACCACCTCAAATTTAGAATTCCTAATAATAGAATCCCTAAAAAAATGCTCCAAAGCTCCCCAAAATGATGGCCGGCCTTCCTCTCCTAGCAAAACCACAAGCCACTCTCTCCTACTCTATTTTTTTTCTTTGTTTTGATTTGCATTCTATTCATGGAAAAGGGGTGTACCATCTATTAATAGGAAGAATGAGTGGTCAAAATGACTCCTCACTTTCCAAAATAACTCCCCATTTCTACATGCACTCACCCCACTCGCTTCCATCTCCACTTCTCAATATTGGCCGGCCTACACGCATAGTGTGCACAAAACACGTACACATGTATTCAATGTGTGCACACTCCTTCATACAAATTTTTTTATTAGTCTTTATTAATTTAGATGTATGCATTACATATGGCAAAATGTACCAATCTAACTAAATTTTAAATGTACATTTAAGTGCAAAAATAATCATGGGCTTTAAATTTGTAATTAGTTTTAGTGGGCTAAAAAATTGGATTTAGGCCTAATAGATTTAATTAAAAATAAATCACACAATTGTGACTAGAAATATGAGAGGAAAAAATGTTCATGACTCAAGGAAATTTTAGGAACCAACATGTGCACAAAATTTTACGTGCAAAAGAAAAGTAATAACAAAAATCTCTGGGAAGTTACAACACTCCCTCCTTAGAATAGTTCTGTCCTCAGAACTACACTTAAAGAGTGAGAAAAGGCAAAACAAAATTATAGGGTTTAGGCAAAAAGTTCGGGATGGTCCCTCATCATCCTCTCCTCTGATTCCCAGGTGGCTTCCTCGACCAGCTGATTCCTCCACATTACCTTGACCATGGGTATAGTTTTGTTTCTCAAAATGTTTTTCCGTCGATCCACAATCTCCACTGGATGCGCCTTGTAGCTTAGGTTTATCCGTAGACCTTCTGGCACTTCCGGTAGGTGATAACTCAGATCAAGAATGTAGCCTCACAGCATGGACACGTGAAAGATATTGTGCACTTGGGTTAGCTCTTCCGATAATTCCAACCGATAAGCCGTCTTCCCAATCCTCTTCAATATCTTATATGGTCCTATGTACCTTGGGGCTAACTTTCCCACTTTCCCAAACTGGATCACACCTTTAGTTGGAGATACCTTCAAGAAAACATAGTCACCCTCTTCGAATTCCAAATCTCTTCTCCGGTTGTCAGCATAGCTCTTTTGTCTGCTTTGTGGTTCAACCAGTCTCTTCCTGAACAATTTGATTTTCTCCAAGGTTTGTTGTACTATCTCCGGCCCGTACCTCTGCCTTTCCCCCACTTCATACCAATACACAGGCGTTCTACACTTCCTCCCAAACAAAGCCTCATATGGTGCCATACCGAAGCTAGTCTGAAAACTGTTATTGTAGGCAAACTCCACTAGAGCTAAGTGCCTCTCCCAACTTCCGCCGAATCCATCACACAGCACCTCAACATGTTATCTAACTCCCGATTGACCCTCTCAGTTTGCCCGTCAGTATAAGAATGAAAGGCAGTACTGAAGTCATTCCTGGTTCCCAAAGCTGCCTAAAGACTTCTTCAAAAGTGTGAAGTGCACTATGCATCTCGGTCTGACACAATCGATACAGGAATTCCATGTAGTCTTACTATCTCCCCGATGTACAATTCTGCCAACTTCTCCATTGACCATGTGATTTTCATAGCCAAGAAGTGAGCAGACTTGGTTAATCAATCCACTATTACCCAAATCGCATCATTCCCTTTGTGACTTCTAGGTAGCCCTGTGACGAAATCCATGTTGATGTTCTCCCATTTCCATTCTGGAATGGGTAACGGCTGCAGCAATCCTCCGGGTCTTTGATTCTCTGCCTTGATTTGTTGACAAGTTGCACACCTTGCAACAAACTCATCTACATCCCTTTTTATTTCCGACCACCAGAAATGCTGCTTAATATCTTTGTACATCTTCGTACTCCCTTGATGCACTGATAATAGAGTAGTGCGTGCTTCCTATAGACTGCTCTCCTTCAATTCTGCTTGATCAGGTACACACAACCTTTCCCTAAACCACAACACTTCTTCCTTCACTCAAAATTCTGACAATTTGCCTGTGCCAACCTGCTCCTTCATCTTCTGAATTTCTGGATCAGACTTCTGACCATCAACAATCTGCTCTCTCCGTGTGGGCTGAAGCCTCAACTGTGCCAAAGACACACCCAGTCCTTGCAATACTACTTCGATCCCAGCTCGATAGAGCTCCTCTGCTAATTTATCTTGAGTTGTAATCAAATAGGATAAGCTGCTTTTCCGACTGAGCGCATCTGCCACCACATTTGCTTTTCCCGTATGGTACTTTATCTCTGAACGAATATCTTCTAGCACTTCCAACCACCTTCTCTGCATCAAGTTCAGATCTCTTTCTTGATAGATGTATTTCAGGCTCTTGTGATTTGTGTACATGTTAACCTTCTCCCCATACACATATTGCCTCCACTGCTTCAAGGAAAATATAATCGCTGCCAACTCCAAATCATGGGTTGGGTAATTTTTCTCATGCGGTCTCAGTTGCCTAGACCCATAAGCTATTTTCTTTCCCTCTTGTATCAGTACACAACCCATCCCTCGATGTGAAGCATCGATGAAGACATCATTATCAATCCCTACTCGCGGCAAATCCAGTATTGGAGTGGTAGTCAACCTCTCCTTCAACTCTTGAAATCTTGCTTCGCACTTTTGTCCACTTGAAACTTATATTCTTCCTCGTAAGTCCTGTGAGTGGCACGACTATCTGAGCATAACCCTGAATAAAATACTGGTAATAACCAGTCAAGCCTAAGAAACTCCTAATCTCCTTCACTGATGTGGGTCTTGGCCAATCCTTCACTGCCTCTATCTTTTGCGGATCAGGGGCCACTCCCTTCTTGGATAGGATATGACCTAGGAATGCGACTTCAGACTTCCAGAAGTCACACTTGGATAACTTGGCATATAGCTTCTGTTCCTGCAGCTTCTTCAATACCTCTGCTAAGTGCTCAGTATGCTCCTCTTCTGACTTGGAATATCCCAGAATATCGTCGATAAACACCATGAAGAAAGAGTCGATGGATGGTTATAGGACCCTGTTCATCATATCCATGAATATGGTCGGTGCATTCGTCACTCCAAATGGCATAACAAAGAATTCGTAATGCCCATGTCGTGTTCAAAATGTAGTATTATGCACATCCTCTTTCTTAACATGAACTTGGTAATAACCTGACTGAAGATCAATCTTGGAGAAAACTGCTGCTCCTTGAAGTCGGTTAAACAAGTCATCGATTCGTGGAATATAGCACTTATTCTGGATAGTCACCTTGTTCAGCTCCCTATAATTGATGCACATCCTCATCGATCCATCCTTCTTCTTCACCAAAAAAACTGACGCTCCCCAAGGCGATGCACTCAGTCTGATGAAACCCTTGTGCAAAAGCGCTTCAATCTCCTTTTTGACCTCATCCTATTCCACTGGCGCCATTCTGTAAGGTGCCTTGGATATCGATGCATCCCTGGCTGAATGGAAGTGCTGAATTCTACATCCCGATGAGGTGGTAGTCCAGGTAGATCCTCCAAGAATACTGTTGAAAAGTTTCGGACTACAGGAATATTCTTGACTTCCTCAGAGATCTTCTTCTTGTTCAAAGCTGCGATCAACTCCTTACACTTTCTCTTCCCCTAAAAAGTTACTGCTGGTCCTCCTGGTGCCGTCACCATAACTTCCTTGCTCTTGCATTAGATACTAGCATCGTAGATCAACATCCAGTCTATGCCAATGATTATATCGACTCCCAAGACTCCCAACTCAATGAGATCGATTCCAAAAACTCTTCCTCCGATCTCGAGGTCACAACCAGCATAGTACCGATCAGTAGTCAGTATTTCTCCTAAAAGGGTAGCTACTGCCAGAACCCTTCCGGGAAAAATTTTTGGCTCAACCCCTAATTCTTTTGTAAATTTAGGAGACACAAAAGTGTGGGACAATCCAATATCAAACAAAATAGTAGCTTTATTCCATTTACGAGAAGTTTCCCTGTTACATAATGAATTTTATCCTTCAGTACATAACATTCTTCTAGTACAAAACTGGAAATAACAACATAAACTCTACTCAGATGCTCCCATATTGGTGATGACATTGTTGGCATCCTCATCATCCTCTTCTGTCAAAGTGAATACTCGCTCCTGCTGGTACGGTTTCCCATTCTTCCCTGATGGTTCATTGCTAGCATTCCTTGGGTTCATTTGCGGGCAGAATGGCCGAACATGCCCTTCCTTGCCAGAGTGGTAGCAAGACTTGATCCTCTGCTTTTTAGTACATCCCATTGCAGTGTGGCCCGTCTCTCCACATCTGTAGCAAGTGCCTGGCCGTCCAGCTATAGCAACAACATTTTCCCTAATAGGTTTGAACCTCTGTGCTAGGGGCTGTCCCTTGAAGTTGTGTGATGTTGCGGGCCTCTTGCTAGCATTCTAGTTTTTTTTTTCTGCACTAACTGATACTGTTCTATATCTATTTCTATGGCTGCAGCTCTTTGTACCAGCTTATCAAACTTCCTGATACCGAGAGGTATCATACGAGACCTCAAAGCCGGCCTTAGCCCCTGCTCAAACTTTCTTGCCTTCTTGGCCTCGTCGATCACCAACTCAGGCACATACCTTGAGAGCTGAGTGAACTTCATCTATACTCCCTAACTGACAATCTCCTCTATTGTAGACTCAGGAATTTCCATAGCCTTCTTCTCCTGCACGTCCATCGGGAAGTAATGGCTGCAGAACTCCTCCTAGAAGTCCTCCCAGGTAATAGGTTCATCTCCCAGGGTTCGCTTCATGGACTACCACTAAACTTCGGTGTCTTTCTCCAACTGAATTGTAACGCCCCGATTTCTATACACTGAGAAACCGTGACATAAGCTAGAATCTTTTCTTCAGTTAGCCGCAATACATGGAAAAATAGGAAAATTTAAAACTTTTTATTCAACACAAATGTATTACAAATCTGAATGTTACAAAATTGCAATATATTACAACAGTGTTACAATAATACTGTTACAATCTCAAGTGTTACAACTTTCAACAATTTACATCAGAGTACAATGAATAAAGAACAACACTTGGTATTTCACTTGGATGCTTTCCCGACAATAAACAAATTACAACAATGAATAAATTACAATAATTGTTACAAATGAAATTACAACATATATTTCAGCCGAAACATAAAATGAAATCAACTCTTTGCTTCTCTTGCCTTGAGTCCTCCTGAAACCTGTACCTGTACTTCTACTATTCAGTACCTGTACTTCTGCAATCTAGTACATGTACTTCTGCAATCCAGTACCTGTAACCTTGCAATCTAATACCTATAGAAGTAGGGACGTCAGTACATATACTGACGCATTAAGGCTGATAACTAGCAGCGGATCTCAACTATAGCAAACAAATAGATGAAAGAGAAACGTGTATATATAGTTGATGTGTAAGTGTATGCTATGACTTAGACTCTAATGCAAGACTTATCAATGCAAGGATGCTCTTATTCTAATGCAAGCAAGGCTCTAGGACAGTATGCAGCCCATACTATATACGCCACATATCAAGCCGTTTCTTCATATATAGAGATTTGAACCCACAGCATGAATTCTAATTTTGTACTCAACTTGTTTCTGAAGATACGACATGACTGATGAGGTTGCTCTGAAACAGTCTAATCCCGCCATTCGCAGTCTGCTTATGGTGTCTCCGTTTACCACTACTATCCGACATACTGGACCTCACTCAAATATTTGACAAATCTTTTGGAGTTAATGCTGGTTACAAGGTTAGCCTGAAGCATCCCCTGCCGCCCCTAGCCAGACCGTAGTCTATGGCTTCTCGCCCTTAGATACAAGACAAGACGGAGTTTCGGGGGGTTCATCCCCTAGCTCCGACAAGAATTGCTCCCGCTTCTCAAGGCACTTTAGAAATTAACAGACGAGATATGGATCCCATGCTCCCAACTCGTGAGAAGGCACAGACCGTATCCCTTTGACAAGAAGGGTACAACCCAATAACACCGCCTAGTGTCGGCCTATAAGACAGGTCAGATCATAAGGAATCACCCATAACACCAACTCTTTCCCTTCGCCGAATAATGATAATAAGTAATGGTTAAGTAGTAATAGCCATAAGTTACTTCCGTAACGATGTCACTAACCCTGAACAATCCTAGGGATGACAATATTATAAACACAACATGCTAGATCTTAAGTTAGACTTCGCAGATAACACTACTAGCCTACTCAACCAAGACTTACCAGAATCCCTGAGGATCTGGTTCATGGCCTATCAATCCAAGACCTCGGCAATACGAACGTATTCGCATGCTACTACCCTAAACTTGAATTTCTTCATACTCCGGTCAGCGATTAACCAACACCGGTTAAGATCCGGCAGTACACAAGGAGTGACTTGTCCACAGTCGCTTAGGAGTAAGGTAAACACACGTCTTGATGGTCGATAGTCCTAGGACAATGATATCACCCAAGATGAGCACAACAAACTGCGTATTAGCTAAGAAGCTACATACGAATAACCATAAACACATACGAGCTAAACAATCTACGTATGGGACCAACAGCTACATACGGGCTAGTCGAGCCACGTATGAGACAACAACATATATACGAGCCAAATAAGCTACGTATGAGACTAACATCTACATATGGGCCAGGCGGGCCACGTATGAGACAAAAACATACATAAGAGCCAAATATGCTACGTATGAGACCAAAACTACATACGGGCCAGGCGAACCACGTATAAGACAACAACATACATACGAGCCAAATAAGCTACGTATGAGACCAACAGCTACATACGAGCCAGTCGAGCCGCATAGGAGCAAAACCGTACATAAAAATAACCATATAGGTAATCAACCTAGAAGCAACCAAACGTGCTTACTAGCAAAACTTGGTCTTCTATAATTAGAAACAATAAAAGAATCTACAAACAATCTAAAATAGGCATTCTACCAATGAGAAGCCCAAATGCGACATAAAAAGACTTCCGACAGCCTAGAAGCAACCAGTGCTACGCTTATCAGATTTTAACAGAAATATACTGTTTAGAAGGGTAAGAATATCTACCATAACCCTCTAGTGAAATACTATTTCAGATTATGTAAGGAATCCAAAATCCAGTCCATCGAACACACACAAACAGCTTACCCAAACTACAGATTTTCAACAAAAAACTGAAACTTTGCAAGCTGGTAACTTTTGCTCTACTAGTCGGAATCTAACGAAACTGGACAATTTGAAAAGTTGGGAACATCTACAAAAACTTCCTAGTTGACTGATTTCTTAGATTCCAGAAGGAATTCCAAATTCCTGACTTCGAACATACACAAACAATTACCAAACTACAGATTTTCAGTAAAAAGATGAAACTTCTGTAGCTTGTAACTTTTGCTCTACTTATCCGAATCTAACGAAACTGGACAATTTGAAAAGGTGGGAACATCTACTAAAACTTCCCAGTTGTCCAATTTCTCAGATTCCGTAGAGAACTCCAAGTTCCTACCCGTCGAACACACGGAAAAGCTAACAAAACACCAGACTTGACAAAAACGGTTGAAACTTTGAAAGACTATAATTTTTGTTCCACTTATTGGAATTCAACCCAAGAGGTAAATTCGGAAAGGTGGGAACGTCTACTACAACTCTCTAATTGGTCGGCTCCTCAGCTTTAGTGAGCAAGACACTCAAAAAACTACAAGGAATCAAGACAGATACAATTCCAACCCGTCGAATACACAGCCAAGCTGAAAATTTTCAAAGCCCATAACTTCTACTCCGCTTGTCGGAATTTAACACGAGAGGTTAATTCGGAAAGGGGACGATGTCTACTACAAGTCTCTAGTTGGGCCGAACCTCGGATTCTACAGGTAAGACACTCTAAAACATCAAAGAAGTCAAACAGCAAGCACACTCAGCTCAAAGCTGGCTGCTGCATCTTCCAAATACCATAACTCCTACTCCGCTTATCGGAATCTAGCCCGAGAGGCCAATTCGAAAAGGGGAAGATTTTTACTATAACTCCTTAGTTGGTCCGAAGCTCAGATTCTACAGGTAAGACACTCTAAAATACCAAAGAAGTCAAACAGCAAGCACACTCAGCTCAAAGCTGGCTGCTGAATTTTCCAAATACCATAACTCCTATTCCGCTTATCAGAATCTAGCCCAAGAGGCAACTTCGGAAAGGGGAAGAAGTCTACTAAAACTCTCTAGTTGGCCCGAACCTTAGATTCTACAAGTAAGACATTCTAAAACATCAAAGAAGCAAAAAAGCAAGTTTCCAGTCAAGACAGCCAGTTGCTGTATTTTGCAAACGGCATAACTCCTACTCCGCTTATCGGAATTTAACCCGAAAGGTCAATTCGGAAAGGGGAGAGTCTCTACTACAACTCCCTAGTTGGTCCAAACCTCAAATTCATCAAGTAAAACCCCCAAAAACTACCAAGAAGTGAAAAAGTAAGCATTCAGTCAGATAGCTATTTGCTGTATTTTGCAAAGACCATAACTCCTATTCCGCTTATCGGAATTTAGCCCGAGGTCAATTCGGAAAGAGGGGGGGAGGGGGGGAGGGGGGGGTATCTACTACAACTCCCTAGTTGGTCTGAACCTCAAATTCAACTAGTAAGACACTCAAAAGTATCAAGCAAACAAAAGAGCAACGTTCAGCTAAAAAGCTAGTTGCTGTTTTTGTAACAGTTACAATTTTTGCATCTCTTATCGGAATTTAACCCGAAAGGTCAATTCGGAAAGGGGAAGATGTCTACTACAACTTCCTAGTTGGTCCGAACCTCAAATTCCGCAAGAAAACCCAAGTTTTATCCCCTCGAAGCTACTGCAATGCTAACCCCAAAACAGTGAGCTCACTGTTTTGACCTAAAGCTCGCTGTTTTGGGGGAAACGATCGTTTCACCCATCAAATTGGCTCATAAAAAGCTATAAAAATTACAGCATGCTACTAACACATATAAGAACCACCAAAATAAATTTCGAGTCAAAATTCTACTTTTAACCAAGTTAAATAAAATCAACTCTACAACCCTAAAAACCAAATTTTTAACATTTCTTCTAGTGTTCTACTACTTGAAACTTTGCATGATTTTTCTTCTAGTCCATATATACATGAAATCAACTCAATAAAACAACATAAAACAAAAATAACAACCCTAATAGCTAAAACAATACAAGAGCGAGAAACCCCCACCTTGATTTTGTGTAGGAAGGACTTGCTTGCAACTTCTCCTCCTTGTTCTTGCTCCTTGTTCTTGCTTCTCCTCAAGAACACCTCCATGAAGAACCCATGAACTCCTACTCTCTTTTCTTTTGATTTCAATCTCTCTTTCTTTTTCTAAAACCAAAAATAAGTAGAAGTAGTAGTAGGAGATAGAGAATGGGATGAGATTGAGAAGAGATTGAGAATACACCAAAGTGAGAGGGTTTCTAATCCTAGGGGAAGTTGGGGGCCAGCCATTCTGAGGAGGGGGGTGTTTTTATAAGAAGGGATTAAGGGGTTTGTGGTGGAGAAGAGAACAATGTCTCATTTGTTGTGTGGCTCAAAACATTTGATGTTTTGTTTGCAAATATGTATTGCAATCAAGTCCCAATCCATCTTAGCCCTTCATCTCATCAAGATTTGATCAAAAATAAAATATATTTTCCCAAATCACATACTACATGATTTGTATAAATGCACAGAATCGACACAATTCAAATACGTGCATATATCTGATTATACAGATAATTTTCGTTCGTGAAAACGAACAAATCAGTACAAAAATAATTTAATTTCGAGAAATAAAATAAAATAATTTTATTACTGGCTCGAAAGATTTCAGTATCAATTTGATACAAAACAGTCGTATACCGACTAGTATATATACATATATAATGTTTATTAACAAAACCGGGTGATGTCCACCAAAAATATTTCAATTCAGGAAATAAAAATAAAATAATAATAAAATAATAATTTTTAATATCTGTCCGGGATTTTCGAAATATTTTTCTCAAAAATGCGTTTTTCAAGATTTTGTACAAGTGCACAAAACTGATACAATGCATATATATACTTACTGGTATATATCCAGATAGCTTTTTATCAATAAAACGAGTAATTTCCAATTAAAATATTTTAATTTCAAAAATAATAATTATACAATATAATATCCGTCCGGGATATTACATGAATAGTGGCTAGCTTCATATTACTAGCCTCAGGAGTCTCCAAGACCTCAAACACAGTTTCAATCTGCCGGATCCAACCAATCATCGGCTGCATGAGGATCCGCCTTGCCCTAAAAAACGGGTGGTTTCATCCTCTTAAAGGATTCCACCAATTTGATAGCCTCCAGGACTTGCACTGCCTGCCCTACCCTGGTGTTTCGGGTTCCCACTTGTGGCAAAGGTGTTCAAATTCTGGTGCACACGGGCCAGTTCTGTATCCAGATCAAGTCGATTGCCTTCTCCGCTCGATCCTTCACCATTTCAAGTTCTTCGTCCAACTATTTCTGGGTCATAAAACTTCTTCAATCATCATGAATATCAAATACCTTTCTTCCAACACAATTTATTCATTTCCAAAAATAAACTTTATACATTCAAAAATAAAATTGGTCCATACCTCCATACATAAAACACCAGAAAACCCCAAATCTTTCTACAAACATAAAGCAGTCTAGATTCTACGGTTCCCTTTGGCTTCTCTGAGCTCTTCCCGTAGGTCATCTATTTCCTTCTGCATCTTCTCACATCTTTGACGGCATTCTTGCTTCCCCCAACGAGTTTTGTTGTCTAGATGGGTGAAATGCCAAGCATTCCTGTGACGACTCTCGCTGACTCAGAGCTGTGATGTTCTATTTATCCTCCGCATGATGAGCCTCCATGTGGGTTACTCTCCACTGTTGGATAATTAGCTGCTTACGGAGAGAAGCGATGATATGGTCCTTTTTGTCTTGAATTGGCTCTTCATCTGAGGATTCATCTTGGGAATCAGGTGTGGGTGGAGTGATTTCCCGAGATTCGGGCAGTTCTCCCTCTACCTCCTCTAGGTCTTCCTCTTCTTTGGGTTCTTCTTCTTCCTCGAGTTCTTCATCGTCTTCGGGGTCTTCAAGGAATATTTTCTCTTCCACTTCATCCACTGGGTTTTGGTTATCAGCCATCTTATAGGGAAAAGGAGGAGAAGATATCAGTGTATAGAGCAACACAAATATAAATCAACTTACATTTAAATCTCAATAAACCGAACTCACACTTCTAATGTCCACCCTAATGTGTCGTCCTTATAATTGTGTACAACTTATTGAAGTTGGCTCTGATACCACTCTGTAACGCCCCGAATTCCGAACATAGGTAATTGATAGAAAATACAGGATCTTTTAATTCAAATTCGTACAAATTTACAAGGAATTTAAAACCTTTTATTTACAACATGTTCTTTACAACAGCACAATGGAATTAAAATGAATACAATACAATCTACAATAATAAAAATTCTTCAATCGTGTAACAACTCATCATAGTGACTTCAAGCCCATGCTAAGTCCAATCCTGCATCTGGAAAATGATGGGCACGTCAGTTGCATACAACTGACGCAATGCTATAATACAGCAATTTTTTAATTTAGCAAACACAAACTTGAATGCAAACAGGAAAAGTGACTATCCTAGTTGTGTTAGTGTATGATATGAACTTAATGCCTAATGCAGATATTTACACTACGATGACCCTAATGCATACTTATTCGGATTCTATGCATCCCATACTACATAGGTCCGAGGGCAAGTCCTTACGTACTCCACATTATAGGGTTCAATCCCTCATTATGAAAATTCTACTACAATAACAAAAGCAAGGTTTAGACATTCCACGAGTACGGATTCCACTCCTGGAATCCACAGTCAGACTATACTGAATCCTCGTTGTGCGAATATCCCGTAAGTGCCGCCCTAGCCCCGGTATATACATATATATTGGTGATCAGCCTCCCATCCGCCCGACTATTCATGATCCAGAAATCCACTGTCAATCGTAGTCCCGAATTTAATTGAGGCTCGTCTCACCCCGCAAGTAACCATAGTCTAGGAATCCACTGTCTCACTGGGTCTATAGTCCAGGAATTCGAATATATAGAAGTGCCCTACTTACGTTTGCCCACATCTCGTCACATCTTCTTCTAGTGCCTACCCTTAAGTTTAAACATGAATAATAATACCAACTAGAGCTAGCTTACCCTCCTACTGGTCTTAAACAATATACCGGGAACGATAACCCATATTGGCCACTTCTCAAATCTCAATAATTACTTTCATCACTTTGCCGGTACATGGATCTCACTTAGCCTCTAGAATCAACATAATTCATATTCACAACATCACGGGTGATCCATACCCTCTTTATTCACATTTTGAAATTTCATTCATTCACATATCCAGTTATTCCCTTGTTCACACAACTCAGTTATTTACATAACCAGCTTCATAGTCTTATTCAACAATTTCAAATCAACATTCTCTATGTACAAATAGATAGTTTATTCACCCCCCTTCTAAAAGGATTCTCAAAGAAGTTGTGATTTGACAAAACTTATCTAGTTCATTCAATAGATTCCTTTTCTAAACAATGTAATATTCAACTTCCGATTTCATTCTTTAACAACTCAAATTAATTCTATATCGAGTTTTCCAAATAACATAATTTTTTAGAATACCTTTAGTCGACAATAACAAAAATTTCCTTCTTAATCAGAATGTAAATTAGTATTTATTTAGTTTCAAACTCCATTTCTATATTCAACTTAATTCCCAATATTTCTCCTTAATTCACATTTTAACACTCATGACACAATTCTAGTTCAAAATAAGATATCTCTTATTCAAATCAATTGCTATTTACTTTATTCCAAAAATATCTTAACTTTATATTTAACTCATTTCTATAATTTTCCAATAATCCATAATTTAAATTCTCATATTCTTACTCAAAATTAAATTAAAGAAGAAAAGAATTATAAAAAAACCCAAAAGTCCCCCCTTGGAATCGAACCCGCTCGCAACTAGAGCGCCCAAGCCGATGCGCGCGCTGACCAGGAAGTCCAACGCCTCGACTGATTATAAGTGTGTTAAATTTTTTATACCCACTCTCTATTTCTCAATTATTTTTTATCTAATCATATAACTTCAAATTTTCTCCTTCTTTCATTATATTCAGGATCATTACCATACACCTCAACTCTAAAATTTCCAGAACAGAATTTTTTAATATGTTTTAACTTGAAAATTATTCAAATTGATTTAACTAATGTAATCTTAACCTTTAAATTCTTATTTCCTATTAATTCAAGTTAGACTACAATTTGTTTTAAAATTATAAAATTAGTATGAATTGCCTTACCAATTATTATAGAACTGAGAAAACTACTCGTACCCCCAATCTACATGCCATAAATTACTAAACTTTTCATATTGCTATGCATTTTCAATTTCACACATACAACTTAATCATGGTATAGCAAAATCTAATATGAATCAACATTTATAAGTTAGCACACATGAGCAAATATGCATGATATTAACACACAAGAAATCTTATGCACATTTATTTTAGAAGCATGACAAATCAATTTCTATGTTGTACTTTCATTTATTCATCTTGTCTAGCATGCATTCATACTCAAATTAATTTACCAATCACATTATAGACTACACATAGCAATTATCTAACAATTTTATGCATCAAAATATCTAAACTAGAAATTAAAGAGACACCCACCTCAAATTTAGAATTCCTTGTAGTAGAACCCCTAAAAAAACTGCTCCAAATCTCCCCAAAATGATGGTTGGCCTTCCTCTCCTAGCAAAACCGCAAGCAACTCTCTCCTTCTCTATTTTTTTCTTTATTTTCATTTGAATTCTATTCATGGCAAAGGGGTGATCTATTTATAGGAAGAATGAGTGGTCAAAATGCATCCCCACATCCCAAAATAACTCTCCACTTCTACATGACTCACCCCACTCTCCCTCATCTCCACTTCTCAATATTGGCCGGCCTACACCCATAGTGTGCACAAAACACGTTCACGCGTATTCAATATGTGCACACTCTTCCATACAAATTTTATTATTAGTTTTTATTAAGTTAGATGTATGTGTTACACATGGCAAAGTGTACCATTCTAACTAGATTTTAAATGTACCTTTAAGTGGAATAAATTTGTAATTAGTTTTAGTGAGCTACAAAAATAGTTTTAGGCCTAATGGATTTAATAAAATATAAATCACACAATTGTGACTAGAAAAATGAGAGAAAAAATGTTCATGACTCAATGAAGTCTTAAGAACCAACATGTGCACAAAATTTTACGTGCAATACACCAACCAGGTCGGTTGCTGGGCGGTTGGATCTAGGCAGAGGATTTTTGAATTTTCCTTATCGACGCTTGGTCGAAAGAGGACCTCCACCAGGACTGTCTGATCTAAACCCTCGAAAGAGGAGGATGCCAACTTGGAGAGGGCGTCAGCCTGACTGTTCATTTCACGAGGGATCCTGACGATGGAGGCATCCTGAAAACCAACCAGAAGGAGTTGACTTGTGCCAGATACATGACCATTCGGGCGTCGCGAGCTGCATACTCTCCACATACTTGATTGACGATGAGTTGGGAGTCGGTAAAGGCTTTGATCCGTTTTGCCCCCGCTTTGCTGGCTAGATGGAGTTCGGCTACGAGGCCTTGGTACTCCACTTTGTTTTTATATGTATTGAAGCTAAAGCACAGGGAGTAGTGGAGGATGAAGCAGTCTGGACAGCTCAAGATGACTCCTGCCCTGCTACCCTCTTCCCAGGATGACCCGTCCACGTAGAATTCCCAAATCAGCATATCATGCGGAGTCTTGGGGACCTCTGGATGACGCATTCGGTAATGAATTCGATGAGCACCTATCCCTAAATGGTCATCCTCAACTTGTAGCTAATGTCATGCTGGCTTAGCTCAATGGACCACTTGATTAGGTGGCTCGAGGTCTTCGGCTTATGGAGGACTTGCTTCAATGACTAATCCGTGAGGACTTGAACAAAATGAGCTTAAAAGTAAGGGTAGAGCTTTTGAGCGGCCATGACCAAGGCATAAGCGACCTTTTCCATTTTTGGGTATAGGAGCTTGGCTTCGCGGAGGATTTTGCTGACATAGTAGATGGGATTTTGATCTCCATCCTCTTCCCTGATCAGGACTATGCTGAGGGCCTGGTTCGAAGCTACCAAGTAGAGGTATAGCACTTCACCAGGATCGGGCTTGCTGAGGAGAGGGGGATTGGAGAGGTATTCCTTGAGCTAATCGAAAGCCCGTTGCTGGGGCTCTCCCCATTCGAAGTTCTTCACCCCCAGAGGGACTTGAAGAAAAGGGAGGGACTTCTCCCCCGATCTTGAAAGGAAACGGCCGATGGCGGATGGCCTGGATCTTCTCGGGGTTTGCCTCTATCTCTTGTTGGCTGACCATAAAGCTTAGAAACTTCCCTACAGTAACCCTAAAGGTACACTTGGAGGGGTTGAGTCTCATGTTATGCATTCTCAGGACCCTGAAGGCCTCTTCCAGGTCGCTTACATGGTCTCTGCCTTTTGATGAGCATGTCGTCGACGTAGACCTCCATGTTCCGACCAATTTGTT
Organism: Hemerocallis citrina; assembly: GCA_017893485.1. Taxonomy (NCBI): domain Eukaryota; kingdom Viridiplantae; phylum Streptophyta; class Magnoliopsida; order Asparagales; family Asphodelaceae; genus Hemerocallis; species Hemerocallis citrina. Next base: position 253,030,273 of record CM030358.1, read on the forward strand.
CATTGAAGACCCGATTAACGAGTCTCTGATAAGTGGCGCATGCGTTCTTTAACCCGAAGGGCATGAACCTATAGTAGAAGAACCCCTACTCGGTGATAGAAGCCATTTTCAAAATGTCCGAGGAGTACATATGGATCTGGTTGTAGCCGGGATGGTCATCCATGAAGCTCAACAATTCATGTACGGACATAGCATCGATCAGAGCGTCGATGCTGGCGAGAGGGAATGGATCTTTAGGAAAGGCATTGTTGAGGTCAGTGAATTCGATACACATCCTCCATTTGTCGTTGGCCTTCTTGGCCAGTACGACGTTACACTCTGCGTAATTGACCTCTTCGATGAACCAGGCAGAAAGGAGTTTGACGACTTCTTCCTTCATCGCTTGTTGCCTTTTGGGGGTGAACTTTCGGTGTCTCTGTTGCACTAGCTTAGAGTTCAGGTGGACGCTCAGGCTATGCATGATGAGGTTCTCGGATATCCCTAGCATATCTAAGGGCGTCCAGGCAAACAAGTCTTGATTGCGGTGGATACAACAGGTAACTTTCCCAGTTAGAGCAATGGGGAAAGACTTACTCAGTTTGAAGCATTTGGCGGATTCGGCCTCGGAGAATGGAATCTCCTCGAGCTCATCCATAGGCTCGAATCCTATTGAACTTCGATCTAATGGGATCTCGACCACTTCGAAAGGGGGGATAGAGCCCCCACCGTGGCGGCATAACATGCCAGTGCTGCCTCTTGATTTCCCTTGACGACCCTGACCCCAGACATGGTTGGGAACTTCATGCACATGTGGTACGTCGAGGGTACTGTCTGGAGGGAAGCGAGGTCAAGCCGGCCCAGAAAAATGTTATAGGCGGCCTTGACATTGAACACCATGAAGTTTATCGCCTCCGTTCGGGAGGTCAGGAATTTTCCTGTATTGACATTCAGGGTGATGATTCCCTTGATCTGGACCGGGGCACCGGAGAAGCCGTGGAGGGTGTACCCCACTGGTTTCAGTCTCTCCTGAGAGAACTTTAAAGCTTCTAAGGCCGCTAAGAACAGGATATTCACCGAACTCCCAATGTCAACGAGAATACGGTGGACCTCATGATTGGCGAGCCCTAGGCTTATGACCATGGAATCGTAGTGCGGGACCCAAATGCCTTCGAGGTCTTCGTTCGAGAAAAAGACAGCAAACCCGAGTCCTTGGGGAGGGGGTAGTTTATCTCCCGGATGAAGGCATTGTAGGAGGAGATAGACTCTCCCCCCATGGGCCCACCGTGGAAGCAGTGGAGGATGGCTAGATTATTGGTATCCTGATGTTCGGGCTCTTGCTATGGACATTTGTTCGCCCCGTAAAGGGGCGGAAAGGCTCTTCGGCCATTCTGCGTGAATTAGGCAAGATAACCTCTCCGGATGAGGACCTCAATTTCATCCTTCAGGGTTCGGTAGTTGTCGGTGTCATGGCCATGGTCCCGATGGAAACGACAGTAGTACTTCCTGTCCCCTTTTCCTGTTGGGATTGTTCGACCGAAGGGGTGCTAGAGTATGTCCTCGCCCTCGATTTCCATTGAGATGGCAGACATGCTCGCATTGAGCGGGGTGAACTTATCGAATTGGGAATACGGGGAGGGCCCCTCTGCCAAGAGGCATCTTTCTGGTCCTTCATGGAAGGCTCAGAGCTGTTTGTCCTCCTTTTCGCATCAGGGGATCCTTTCCGACCTCCCAGGTGGATGGCCTCTTCGGCCCGGATGTACTTCTTGCTCCTATGGAGAAGGTCAAGGAAATTGACAGGTGGCTTCATGGCCAGGGAGGCTTTCAACAAGTCATGGAGTACATTGTGTCGGAAAGTCGCCACTGCAACCCTAGCGTCGATGGAGGATATCGACCGAACCTCGGCCGTGAACCTTTGGACAAAGTTTCGGAGGGATTCCCCATCCTTCTGTCTGGGGTCCAGTAGAGAAGTGCTCGTCTTCTCAGCCTTTCGGTTGGTCACAAAGTGAGCGGGAAAACTCTCCTATAGCTGGTCGAAGGAGTAGATCGAACCGGGGGCGAGTTTGGTGAACCATTCCCATGCAAGGACTCTCTAGGTGGCTGGAAACGCACGATAGAAAAGGGGATCTCAGGCACTATGAATTATCAAGAGGATTTTGAAGTCCTTGATGTAATCAGCAGGATCTATTTCTTCGTTATAGGTCTCAAATGCTGGAGGTTTGAAGCTCCTCGGGACGAGCGCGTCAAGAATATGGGAGGAGAATGGTGGCTTGTTCAGTCAGTATCTCTGTTCGGACTGCCTCCCACCCTCGGCGATCCGAGTAAGTGATGTCAAAAAGATGTCAAGACTATGCAATGCATGGTGCAACTAATTCTTTTCAATATATGCAAAATAAAATATGGATATACTATAAAAAAAAACATATTCGGGAGAACAAGATGTTGATGTACAAAAGCTGACTTTCCAGTTGCTACAGGAAAGAAAATCAGGTTCCGTCAGGGGTTCTGGAACTAGACTCCCTGCCGGTTCCAACGTATATTTACATGATATATAACAACTACAGAAACTAGGTGAATAATCTCATTCTTTACTTATTTCATGTACAGGCAGCATGTCAGGGTCAAATTCTTATATATAAAAGTTATTTGTGAAATCATTTCAAAATCTAATAAAAATCATATTTTAATTCATAAAAGTGTTCAGTATCAACACAAATAATCTCATATTTTAATTCTTAAATTTAATCTACTGATTCAGTTAGTTAAACATGGTAACATATTTTCAAACTGCATTCTAGAATTCAGACGCCACTATACGAAAATATTTATATCTTACAATTTGTAGGTTAGATTGCAAAACCGTCAGATAACCTTGATTCCAGACACGCAGGGATACAACTCTTATTTAATAAGTTTTAATTAATGTTATATTCAGTTAGGTCAAAAATTTAGTTCTTTACTAAACTAGTGTTCTCGCAGCAACCTAGGGTCATGTTCTCATATTTATAATAGGTCTGGAAACTCATCAAATAATCTTATAAAAATAATAAAGTGACTCATAGTTATGTCTAGTATCCACATATAAAATTTCAAGTTATAATTCTAGTGTTAACAATTTATTTTAATAGAAAATCATGTCGGTGTACCTCTAGACAGTAATCTGAAATTTGAAAACCTAGTAGTGTTAAAAATATGATAAGTTACAGTTTATAAATCGGAATTTAGATCTGTAAAAATTTATGGAAAATAGATTCAAAGGGCTACAAATGTTGTTTACAAAGTTCTATTAAATTATAGCAGCAACTGGGTCAAAAACTCAAAACAACATAGGATAAACAGCAGGCCAATAAGTTGATTAATTATTATTTAGCAACAAACGAAATATACATGCATACAAATTCATAGCAATAATTAACAAGAATTTATACTCAATCATAAGGGTGGAATTCAACTGTTAATGAAACAAACCATTATTATTAACACGACATGAACATCATATCCATTTGAAAAGCATTCAGATCATCATTTTCTATATAATCATGTTTCTAATCTATGTGTTCGTGTAGTGTATGCATATGACGATGTATAACAAGGCTTGGGTTTGAACCAAGGGAATGGCACGAAAATAAGACTACTACTTGGTTTCGCCGATGAATCCGTAATAGATTCTTTGAAGGGTATCAAGCAAATAAGATATGATCAATGGAAGAGGAACTACTTGCGGGGATCAAAGAATTTTTTTTTGAATAAGAATATTAAACTAGTTCAAGGGAAACTTGCCTTATAGATGATGATTCCGAATATAAGAGAATAACGGGAATGAGAGTCCCGATGGCAATGGAGATGGCAACAACGACGACGGAATGGGAAACACAAGAGACAGCAGCAACCACAGTTAGGGCAATAGCGATAATAGCAACGACAAGTCAACTTCGGTACTGCAATGGACTGGACAGCAAGGGGGTACTGGGCTACGGTGGTTGGAGGTGGTGCAGTCGGTGATGGGGTGTGCTGCAGGCATCGGGATCTAGCAGGATGCGCAGGGGTAAGGCTCGGCGGTGATGAAGCAGGGGCAGGGTCGAGGAGGCTGTCGAGAGGTGAGGGGGTGGTGGAGAGCAAAGGGTGGTGAGGTGCAGGCGGTTGCGGGATTGGTGATGGGGCTGCAGTCGAGGAGGGGCTTCGATGGGGTGAGGGTGCAGGTCGAGGATGGAGGTCGAAGTCACTGGTGGTGGAGGAAGGCGGTGACGAGGTCGATGGGTTGACGGGGTTGGGTTTCGAAGTCGAACAGGGGAGAGAAAGAGAGAGCGACGGGGTGGAGATTAGGTTAGATGATTAATTAGGGTTTAATGATGATTAGCTTATATAGGTAAAATAGGATGTGGGTATATGGTAGCGGGTTAATGGGTTTGCGGGTTAGGATCCTATAAGAATGGGATATTGGGTTCAAATATAGATAATTAAATAAAAAATGGGGTATTTGATTTAGGCTCAAAATCAAAACAATTAGTGGGCAAAAAAAATACTCAAGACACAAAGAAAAAGAAATAGAGTGCACAGGAATCTCAGGGTTCAACAAATGAAATAAAATTGATTGAAAGAATACAATTAGGTTGAAGAAGAATAACAAAATTTATTATGAAAAAATGAACAAATTACAGGAATGAGAAGAGGAAAGAATTACAAAAGAAAATACGAAAAATCGGAAATAAGGTTACAGAAAGTGTTAAAGCAATTAGGTTCCAAGCTCCTGAAATTAGAGAAGCTTTACTTGAATTAGCAGAAACTGAAAATGAGTCTAAAACAAGGAGTGGGGCTAAATCTTTAGCAAAACATGAACTTGGAGATTTTGAGTTTTTATTAGCCATGGTTATTTGGTATGAAATATTGTTTGTTGTTAACTTAGTGAGCAAAAAGTTACAATCTGAAGACATGATTATTAATGTTGCTATAAAACAAGTAGAAGGGTTGATCAGATTTTATTGAAAATTTTAGAGAAACTGGACTCAAACAGGCCATGATTGTCGCTACAAAAATTGCTATTGAAATGGAAGTTCAACCTATGTTTCATGAGAAACGCCAAATTCATAGGGAAAAACATTTTGATGAGAATGTTGATAACGAGCCAAAACAATCGTCTGAAGAATCTTTAAAAATTAATTATTTTATTATATTATAGATCAAGCTATTGGTTCACTTAAGAAAATGTTTGATCAATATAAAGCATATGAAGATATTTTTGGATTTTTGTTTAGTTTGGATAAGTTAAATTCATTAGACGATACCCAATTGAAAGCATGTTGCGACCATCTTGAATTTGTTCTAAAATATGAAATGTTTTCTGATCTTGACGAAAAAGATTTATTTAGAGAACTAAAAACTTTACAGGAGATTTTACCAGAAGAAACAAAGAGAGCTATTGATATACTAAACATTTTTAAAAAGCAAGACTATTTTGCAAATGCAATCATTGCTTATAGAATATTGTTGACTATACTTGTTACTGTTGCGTCAGCATGAAGAAGTTTTTCCAAATTAAAATTATTGAAATCTTATCTTAGATCGACAATGTCACAAGAAAGACTAAATGGACTACCTTTAATATCTATTGAAAATGATTTTTTAGAAGGAAAAAAAAATGATATGAGCACCATAATTAATGATTTTGCATCTAAACTTGTGAGATGATCAATTTTTAAATGACACATTTTGTTGTTGGATTTGTCGGTTAAGGTATTTTGTATTTGTTCTACTAGTATGCATCTAAACTACTACATTTGATGTTTTGTTGTATTGTTTTTTAAGAGTTTCTCATGGAATTGCTACAAGATGCTAAGATGTAAAATTTTGAAGATACCAAGGTTTTGGTATTTTAAAATGAATTCATATAAAATTTTGATTTATATAGAGCTACTCATATTTTTCAGATGAATTCGTATAATATATATAAATATATATATGCAAGACGTTGAAATCAATATAAAGTAAAATTAGTATTGGAATATGTAAAAAGGGCCCAATTTTTTTCTTTCTACACAAGGCTCTGAAAATCTTAGGACCGGCCCTGTTCTAGACGCATATCTAGATGCCTAATTCATCCTCTTCACCCTTCCATTGGTATAAAAAACATTCTTCCTTCCATTGGTATAAAAAACATCATTCTTCCCCAATGTTTTGAACCCGTTATTTTCATGCTTTCTCCTCCATTTGTGTTTTCTATTGATTAGTTCGACGCCCCTCGTTTGTTCATCCTTCTCTACCTCAAGTTTTGGTGGAAGTTCGGGGGTTTAGAATGGTTTTTACCTTGGAGGAGGAGGATGGATTATTCATCCCATCGTATAAAAGCTACCATAAAGTCTGAAGAATCGGACTCCAATTTTTTTTTCAATTCTTGGTTGGAATTGGGCCAACTCTTGTGGATGTCAGGTTTACTGATATTATGTTCATCACACCGAATCAAAAGTAACCATCATGTCAGAAACAATGGACTAAGTTTTCCTAAAAAAAAAACAATGGACTAAGTTATGAATTTTTTCCTTTTTTTTAAATTCAATTGCAAATAGCTACTATAGTGTTTTTCGATGTAGTATATATATAGGTATGAATTTTTCCCTTTTTTCAATTTTATTTTAATTATAGATGAAGTTGTTTGTTGTTTGGTATGGAGTAAATTTCACTATTTTCGGTTGTTATCAATAATATATGTAATTGAGACTCTTCTGAATTATTGTTGATTATAAGAACATATTGTTGGGTGTATAGATAGTTGATGTAACGAATTTGATTGTAGTCTTCTATGTTCGGATTTGGAATATTAGTTTGCAATTGTTGGGTAATCATGTTGTGATACTACACTCATATTACAATTAGCATTCTCCTATGTGGAGGTTTTGAAAGAAAGAATAGTGTGAGTTAGAACTGTTGGTGTATGCCCTAGAGGCCAGTTGTGTATTGACATTACTAGTTTACATTGTATCATGATATTTATTTCATATATGAGGCATTTCATTTATTGTGTTGTTTATTGTGATTAAATAAACATAATAAAGTCCTTAGAATAGGAGGTTCAATACCATAGGATATCAAGTGCATGGCTTGATTGTGAAATCCTATTAGTTATAATCAGAACACTATTCTTCAATGTCCCCAATCAAGTATTATTGTGAATTAGTACAACAATAATATATATAGACTTGTATGTGCATAGACTGATGACCATATCTCACGGGTCATGGATATGAGATTCAAGTCTTTATATGGGTACATATTAGAGTAATAATATGTACCAATATGTACTGGACAGACCCACCATGAGAACGTTGCATGGATTGTTACGTGAGTGTCAAAAGCGGTCCTCACAGTGACCATAGTGTATGTAGTCATTTGACTTAAAGTCACTATGGTTCCCTACATGAGAGGTTATATGTTTAATGTCGTCAAACGTTGTCTATAATAAGGTGATTATAAAGTCGATTATTAGATATACTACAAATCATGCGGATGGATGTGAGTGACTTAGATAGGATTTATCCCTCTTACATAACAGGAGTGATATCTATGAGCCTCTTGATTGAGTGAGACTGCAAAATGCATGGTCATGCTCAAATGAGTAAATATGAGATATTGAGCTAATTTGTTTTAAATCTACTTGGACATCAAGAAACCAAATATTACACTATACATGGGTGACACGCTCTATGCCTTGTGGTCAATTAAGATATCTGGACAAAGAGACTAGACTACATGGAAACATTGGTCACGAATAGGTTATGTCTAATCACTGACATTCCCGTTACTTGAGTAGCAGTGATGTATTTCTAGATACCGCTCACTGTTTGTAATACTAGAATATGATTTTAGTATTACTGTCAACGTAACAGGAACCTACAGGGTCACACACTTAGAATGGATCGAAATTGAGATTTAAATTCATAAGATGAATTTGATTTGGGATCCAATTAAGACTTGGACTCCTGACATTGGTTGGACATTTAATTAGATTAAATAGGCTGACTAAAGTTCAAAGGCCCACACACAAATCTGAACCAGGTCAGATTGTGAGTCCAATAGCCTCATTACTCTCTTAAGGTTGATTTTCTGCTGCTATATATATTATACGTATCTGTGGGAAAGGGTTACATGAGAAAACCCTAGCCGTCACAGAAATTGTGAGAGAGAGAGATCGTGAGGAAAATCCATATCCCGTAGCTAGCACCGCGGCGTAAGGGAAAGCCTGATTTGATCCATTCGGGTGGATACCGTAGAGACACAGCAACATTGCAGTGTTGTGATCGACATTAATTGGAGACAGCAGATCCATCTTCAAGGTATAACTCCAAAATACAATTCATGGTTTTTGCATGGATCCATGGCTAGGTTTCGATATTTCTTTGTAATTTTTTCACTGTGTATTTAATCTGTGACTACCATCGAAACCTAACAATGGTGTTAGAGCCACTTGCAAAACCATAATTCGGTTATGAAAAATATGTGACTATTTGTGATATGTTCGCACTTTTGGTAGAAAGATTCATATGTGATACAATTCTTGTAACAGTTGTAATATAACGATTCATTTATGTGTTAGTTGTTAACACAAATGTCACACTAGGGTAGGCATCGGTTTGGAACCATTGAAAACCCTGAAAAGATGTGATTTGTTGTGACATTAAGATTTCTTAAAGCATGAATAGTTCATGCACCTCCGTCGTCTATAGTGGCATTAGGGTTTCTTAAAACATGAAAAGTTCATGCTCTGGCATTTGTAAGTGATGATGAAGCAAATTTGTTCTAACGGGGAGCTGCCCCGCACCCCGCAAGGGGCGGGACCCCCGTGACGGCTCTGCGTAGGGCAATAATGATTCCCCAAAAACCAATCCTTTTTAAATAAACTAAATAAAATCATAACAACGTATTCTTTGATTATTATGTTCTGTGATGCATGGTGCATGGTTGTGGCCTTAGTTCTGTGATACATGGTTTATGTTCTGTGATGTATTGTTTATGTTTTGGTATTTTGAATACGGCCTGCGTGGCGTGCCTTTCTCTACATTCTCAATGTAATCCTTTCTCTCTAAACTCAATTGTACATTCTTTCTTTATATGTAAATGTAATCTTCACTGTGGATGCAAGAAATTGACAACCATACAAGGACAAGATTGGGAAGCTGCTTGGAGAAGACGGTATAATCCCTTTGTTCAATTTTTGATACTCTTATTAGCTTGAGAGAATCAGTGTGTTAGGGCCACAACCATGTCACATAAATTTTATGCTTTTAACTTTGCATGAGATGCATTGTTGTATGCTAATGGATGATGAATGGTGATATCAATTAATAAAATAACAAAATTCCTCAAAGTAAATATTAAGTTGCAATAAGATGCCTTCCAATGCATGGCACTCGTCTAGGCTAGGATCGATTAAGTGTAGGTCTGCCAAACCAGGATGCCTTTATCTATCCTAGTGAGACGCTATGGGATAAAAGTAATATTCAATTGCCAACCATTGGGTCTGAATTAACTAGACTATTTCAATAGGATTGAAGGTTTAGAGGCAGAGAGTTGGACTTTAGTGTATGAGATAGCTTAGAGTAAGTGTTACTCGCCCAACTATCCAAGCATATGATGTAATTGGAAAATGTTCCCTACTTAAATAACTGAATTTTGAGTGCTCAGCCAAAGCTGACTCAAAACTAGGTGAAATGTGGATCTTGGCCTACTAGAAAATCTTATGATGGAATTTTCCGAGTCAATGATGAGGGTCGTTGATTTGAATAAAAATAGTAGGAGACACATTTAATAAAAGACCTTATTAAATATTTCAATGTCATGATACATACTCTGCATATTTTTGTTGATGGTTAAATATTTTTTCTTTGCATATTTTTATGAAATGATATTTACTTTGCGTATTTATGTTGATAGATTATCATGGCATCCAACACATCAAATAACCTATCATTGCGATTTGTCCTTGAAAAGGACAAACTGTCCGGAACAAATTTTCGAGACTGAGGATAGTCCTCAGGCATGAGAAAAAGTTGTATGTTCTAGAGCAGCCTATTCCTGATCCACCTGCTGCAAGTGCCCCTCGCACCAAAAAGGATGCTCATAAGAAGCATCAAGATGCCGCTTTGGACGTTGGTTGTCTCATGCTAGCCACCATGAACTCTGAGCTTAAGAAGCTACTTGAGAACATGGATGCCTACGATATGATCGTACACCTCAAGAGGCTCTATCAAAAACAAGCTAGACATGAGAGGTTTGAAGTCTCAAAGGCATTGTTTTAGTGCAAACTAACAGAAGGAAGTTCTGTTGGAACTCATGTGCTCAAGATGATTGGGTACGTAGAGAATCTTGAAAGGCTTGGTTTCCCATTGAGTCAAGAGTTGGCCACTGACTTGGTTCTGCAATCGTTGCTGGAAAGTTATAATTTATTCGTCATGAACTACAACATGAATAAAATTGACAAACCTCTGCCATAACTACTAAGCATGTTGAGAACTGCTGAACAGAATATTAGTAAGAGAAAGACCATTATGATGGTCCAACAGGCCAAAGGTAAGGGCAAGGGCAAAAAGCAGATTAAGAAACCCAAAGGGATGGGGAAGGTCAAGGTCAATATCAAGCCCAGTATTTCTGCCTTGAAACCTAAGGGTGGGGTGGCTAAGGAGGGCACATGCTTCCACTGTAGTGAGACTGGACATTGGAAGAGAAACTGTCATAAGTACCTGGAGGAGCTTAAGAAGAAGAAAGGAAGTGAGACTTCCACTACAGGTATTTTTGTTATAGAAGTAAATTTATTTACTTCTGCATCTTGGGTATTAGATACTAGATGTGGATCTCACATTTGCGTAAATGTGTAGGATCTCAAAAGGAGTAGACCATTGGCTAAGGGCGAAGTTGACCTATGAGTTGGAAATGGAGAAAAAGTTACTGTTTTAGCTGTAGAAACTTGTCATTTATCATTGCCCACTGGGCTTATTATTGATTTAGAGAACTGTTATTTTGTGTCTGCTATTAGTAGAAATATTATTTCTATTTCTTGTTTGGACAAGAAAGGTTTTTTCATTTCTAATAAAGGACAAAAGTTATTTTATTTATTTGAATGATATCTGTTATGCTAGTACACAATTGAGTAATGGACTTTATATTCTCGACCTCCAAATGCCCGTCTATAATATAAATACTAAGAGGTTCAAATCAAATGATACGAACCCAACTTACCTCTGGCATTGTCGTTTGGGCCACATAAATGAAAATCGCATATCCAAACTCCATAAAGATGGATTTCTGGACTCATTTGATTTTGAATCATATGAGGTATGTGAACCTTGTTTGTTGGGCAAGATGACAAAAGCTCCATTCATTGGAAAAGGTGAAGGAGCTAGTGATCTTTTAGGTCTCCTACATAGTGATGTTTGCGAACCTTTCAACACATAGGCTAGATGAGCTTTTCAGTACTTCATTACATTTATTGATGATTTCAGTAGATATGGATTTGTGTATCTGATGAAACAGAAATCAGAGTCATTTGAAAAGTTCAAAGAATTCAAGAATAAGGTACAAAATCAACAAATCAACTTGGTAAAAGTATTAAAGCCCTTCGATCAGATCGAGGTGGTGAGTACTTAAGCCAATATTTTGATGACCATCTAAAAGAGTGGGATAATATCTCAACTCGCTCCCCCTGAACACCGCAATGGAATGGTGTCTCTAAGAGAAGGAATCGGACCTTGTTAGATATGATCAATGATGAGTCATTAAGATCTTCCAAGCTCTTTCTGGGGACACGCTCTATTAACAGTTGCTTTCACATTTAACTATGTTCCATCTAAAATGGTTCAAGAGACACCATATGAGATATGGATTGGGAGGCGTCCTAGTGTGTCCATTATGAAGATTTGGGGTTGTGAAGCCTATGTGAGACGCGAAGTCCCTGATAAACTTGGTCCCAAATCTGATAAGTGCTTCTTTGTAGGACATCCCAAGGAAACCAAGGGATACAATTTCTATAATCCGGCCAAAGGCAAAGTATTTGTCGCACGGACTGTTGTGTTCCTAGAGAGAGAATTTGTCTCCAAAAGAACCAGTGGGAGAACAATAGAATTTAAAGAAATTCAAACTTCACAAAGTAGCAGCAAACCAATGGTAGAAATGGAGCAGACCCCACAAATTGTTGTAAAACAACCACCTGCTCAAGTAGCACAAAGCCTACGTAAGTCTAGTAGGATACCTTATCAACCCGAGAGATAAGGATTTCTCGCGACTCAACATGGTGATATATTACTTGTGGATTAGGATGACCCTACCACTTATGAAGAAGCTATAAAAGGCCCAGATTCTGAGAAATGGCGTGAGGCCATGAGATCTGAGATGGAATCCATGTATACCAACCAAGTATGGACCTGGTAGACCCACCTCAAGGGGTAAAACCTATTGGGTGCAAATGGGTTTTCAAGAAGAAAACTGACATAGATGGTAATGTGCATCTTTAAGGGGCGGTTGGTGATTAAAGGTTTCAAACACGTTCATGGTGTAGACTATGATGAGACTTTTTCCCAGTTTCCAAGCTGAAATCCATTCGGATCTTGCTTGCAGTTGCAGCATATCATGATTATGAAATCTGGTAGATGGGTGTCAAAACTGCTTTCCTAAATGGAAATCTTCTCGAGGATGTGTACATGACACAGCCTGAGGGTTTTGTCACTCCAAATGATGCTTGAAAGGTGTGTAAACTACAACGATCCATTTATGGATTAAAGCAAGCTTCTAGAAGCTGGAATCTTGGTTTCGATGATGCAACCAAAGAGTTTGGTTTCATCAAGAATGAAGATAAACCTTGTGTCTACAAGAAAGTTCGTAGGAGCACAGTTATATTTCTGGTGTTGTATGTAGATGACATACTACTCAACGGGAATGACATCCCTACCTTACACTCTGTAAAGACTTGGCTAGGAAAATGCTTCTCCATGAAGGACTTGGTTGAAGCTACCTATGTATTAGACATCAAGATCTATAGAGATAGATCAAGGAGACTGCTTGGCCTGAGTAAGAGTACATACATAGACAAAGTATAGAAATGCATCAGTATGCAAGAGTCAAAGAAAGGATTTCTCCCTATGTCGCATGGTGTAAGTCTGTCTAAGGCTCAATGTCCTTTCACTCAAGATGAGAGAGACTGCATGACTAAGATTCCATATGCATCTACAATTAGATCTATCATGTATGTCATGTTATGTACTGGTCCAGATGTCTCATATGCTTTGAGCATGACGAGCAGGTACTAGTCAGATCCCGGTGAGAGTCATGGAATGCTGTCAAAAACATCCTTAAGTACATAAGAAGGACTAAGGATTCGTTCTTGGTATATGGAGCCAAGGAAGAGCTTGTTGTAAAGGATTACACTGACGCTAGCTTCCAGCCCAATAAGGACGACTCCAAATCGCAATCAGGTTTTATGTTTTGCCTAAATTGTGGAGCTGTGAGCTAGAAGAGTTCGAAGCAAGAGACAGTAAACAATTCCACTACAGAGGCTGAGTATATTGCTACCTTCAATGCTGCAAAGGAGGTCGTTTGGATAATAAAGTTCATCACTGAACTTGGCATGGTTCCTAGCATTATGGACCCGCTGGACCTCTATTGTGATAACAATGGGGCCATTGCACAAGCTAAGGAGCCCAGATCTCACTAGAGATCCAAACATATACTTAGGCACTTCCATCTCATTCGAGATATCATCAATAAAGGAGATGTGAAGATATGCAGAGTACCGACAGATGATAACATCCCTGACCCACTGACAAAGTCTCTTGCACAGCAAAAGCATGAGGGTCACACTAGATCTATAGGCATTAGACGTATGTCTGATTAGCTCTAGTGCAAGTGGGAGATTTTCGGTCTATGCCGTAGAGGCCAGTGGTGTATTTATATTACTAGTTTACATTGTATCATGATATTTATTTAATATATGAGGCAATTCATTTATTGTGTTGTTTATTATGATTAAATGAATAAAATAAAGTCCTTCGAATAGCAGGATCAATACCATAGGATATCAAGTGCATGACTTGATTGTGAGATCCTATTGGTTATAATCAAAACACTATTCTTAAATATCCCCAGTCAAGTATTATTGTGAATTACGACAACAATAATACACAGAGACTAGTATGTGTGTAGACTGATGGCCATATCTCACGGGTCATGAATGTGAGATATCAAGTCTTCACATGGGTACATATTAAAGTAATAATGTACTGGACTGACCCACCTTAAGAACATTGCATGGATAGTTACGTGAGTGTCATCAGCAGTTCTCACAATGACCATGGTGTATGTAGTCCTTTGACTTGAAGTCACTATGGTTCCATACATGAGAAGTCATATATTTAATATCGTCAAACGTTGCCTGTAATAAGGTGATTATAAAGTCGATTATTGGATATACTACAAATCATGTGGAGGGATGTGAGTGACTTAGATAGGATTTCTCCCTCTTACATAACAGGAGCGATATCTATGGGCCCCTTGATTGAGTAAGACGGTAAAATGCATGGCCATGCTCAAATGAGTCAATATGAGATATTGAGCTCATTTGTTTTAATAAGTCTACTCGGACATCAAGAATCCAAAGATTGGACTATACAAGGGTGACACGCTCTATGCCTTGTGGTCAATTAAGATATCTGGATAAAGGAACTAGACTATATGGTAACATTGGTCACGGATAGATTATGTCTAATCACTGATATTCCCATTACTTGAGTAGCAGTGATGTATTGCTAGATACCGCTCACTGTTTGTAATACTAGAATATGATTTTAGTATTACTGTCAACGTAACGGAAACCTACAGGGTCACACACTTAGAATGGATCGAAATTGAGATTTAAATTCATAAGATGAACTTAATTAGGGATCCAAGTAAGACTTGGACTCCTGACATTTATTGGACATTTAATTAGATTAAATAGGTTGACTAAAGTTCAAATGCCCACTCATGAATCTAAACCAGGTCAGATTGTGAGTCCAACAGCCTCATTACTCTCTTAGGGTTAATTTCTGTAGCTATATATATAATACATATCTGTGGAAAATGTTCACATGAGAAACCCTAGCAGTCACAAAAATTGTGAGAGAGAAAGATAGTGAGGAACATCCCCATCCCGCAACTAGCACCGCGGAGTGAGGGAAAGCATGATTTGATCCGTTCGTGTGGATACCATAGAGGCACAGCAACATTGCAGTGCTGTGATCGACATTAATTGGAGACAGCATATCCATCTTCAAGGTATAACTCTTAAACACGATTTTTGGTTTTCGTATGGATCCATGGCTAGATTTCGATATTTCTTTGTAATTTTTTCGCTGTGTATTTGATCTGAAACTACCATCAAAACCTAACAAGAACAATTATAGAATAAAATTGATATTTGTGTGGGGTTATTTTTTAATAACTAGGACATAAATAAAGTGCAACACCTCTCTTTGAATTGTTGTTACATCATAGGAATGTATTATTGGATGTATAGATAGGTGATGTATCAAATTTGATTGTTGTCTTATATATTTGGATTCGTAATACTACACTCGTACTTAAATTAGCATTCTCTTATTGTGGAGGTTATGAATGAAAGATATGTGTGAGTTAGAAAAATTATAGAATGATATTGATGTTTGCGTCTGGTTATTTTTTAATAACTAGGACATAAATAAAGTGCAACACCTCTCTTTACAGTGAATAAGTTTCATGTTAGATGTTTGGTGTTAGGTATGGAGATTGATGAAGGTAGTACTTTTCGCAGTGAAAGTTTTCTGAATGTACAAGAAGGTGAATTTGCGCCGCTGGTTAAGAGCACCTAAAACTAGAGATAGGTATGACATTTGATACTCTAGAGCAAGCAGATAATTTTTATGTCAATTATGCTAGATGTGGGGGTTTCCAAATGCGTAAGGATTAAATAAATTAATGGAAATTAAGGTAGTGGATAAGTCATATTCTTTTAATAAAGCCGGGGCATCGAAGAGTCAGCCTAATGAAGTCAGCGGGGGAAACTACAAGTAGAACAAAATTGCAAAGCTTTCGTTTGTGTCAAACTAAACGAAGAAAATAATTCAACTGTTTTTTTATTCATTTCATGAATTACACTATCATGTATTTACTTCACCCAATAAAAGATATTTTTCCCTAAAATCATAGTTCGTCAGAATTCAATAAAATAATAATAATGGATCAACTTTCGCAAGCTAGTATTCAAACAAATATTTTTCTTTGAATGTTCTAGTGGAGGTCACAGTAAAATTGGTTCAATTAAATATGTCCAATTAAATACTTGCTTTTCTTACAATTAAATACTTCCAATTAAATTGTACTCTTCCTTTTATCTTTGATATGCTAATTGTAACCCCCGATCCTGATTATATGGATTTCCCTTTTCCTTTTCTCCGTATTTGTGTATTTTAATTTTACTATAAATTCTTTTATTCTCTCGAACCTCATCGCTTTCATTTGAATATCTGATTAATTTGTTTGAACTCAGACTCCTAACTCATCCCAAATTGTATTTTCTTACTATTTTGATTTATTAATCTAAGCCCAACTCTTTAGCCCAAGATTAAACCCAAGCCCATACCCAAACCCAAGTGAACCCATTAACTCAAGCCCACAATCAACCCATACCCAAACTCAACCAGACCCCTCTAATCTTTCCTCTAAATCCTAAAAATCTTGTAACCCTATAACCCCACTAACTCTAAATCCTAACCACCCATTAACCCCCACGGACTACTCCACTAATTATCTCCCTAATCTCCTCCTAATCAACCCCCATACAGCCTAATTATTCCCTAATTTCCTCTCTCTCTCTCTCTCTCTCTCTCTCTCTTCCAAAACCCGACCGCCCACTCCTCCCTCATCACCACCTTCCACCACCGCAGAAGCTAACGTGCCTCGCACTCAACCCCGAGCGTCGCCCTCTTGCGCTCCGCCACCGCACCTTACCGCCAGCAACCCCTCGCCTCCCTCTCCTTCGCTGTCTCCCTCATCGACTTCACCTCGACCGTGGGATTGGCGCCACATCCTCCCAGCCGCCTGCCTTTGTCTTCGTCCACCTTGGTTGCACCTCAAGACCACCGCAAGCAATGCCACCCTGCCTCTACCCCTGTCATCCTCATCTCTTCCTCCTTCGCCTGGTCGCCAGTCACTATTGTACCCCCTACTGTCTCCTCCAAACGACCACTACAAGCCATTCTGCTAACTCCACTTCGAGCCCCACCATTGCCACAGCTCCCGCTCAACGCCATTACCACGATGGCCTCCACCTCCTCCATAGCCCCGTCGACAGCCAGCACCCCCTCATCTCCTGACCACAGCAACTCCGTCAGCACCTCATCACCTGCACCATTGCTGCCATCTTCCCCGGAGCCACCGAACAGAACCCACCCCCTTCTGCTGCAACCACTCTCACTCCACGCCTGCCAGCCGAGCTCCCCTTGGCTGCTACTGACCACCACCCGAAGTCAACTGAAGCAACCTCGCCGCTGCCAACGATCACCCCTGCAGTCCCCACTTGTGACGCAAGTCACCAGCGACCACCGAAATCCCGGTGCTGCCGCAGTCTCATCGCTTGCACATGCTGCCATGGGTGCAGTTGCTTTTGCTATCTCCTACTATTCTCGTCGTTGCTTTCGCTGTTGTTTCTGCAGTTTCTTTTGCATGTGCTATTTTCGTCATTTGCATGTGCTGATTTCGTCGTTTGCACGTGTTGCGGCCATCGGGATCTTCTCATATCATGTCACGCCCCGCTTTCCATTATACGGGAGCACAGGTGTGTAACTGAGGCCCAACGAATGATATAAGTATACCAACTCATATCATCTATAAGCTATACAATGCCAGTAAGCTCAACAATACAATAATACTCACACGAACAAGAATATAACGCAATAACCAATATCTGGGATACAAGAACTTACCAAATAGCCGGAGAATATGCAATGTAGTAACATTACGACAAGTTCTTTCAGGAACCCATCGTCTGTACGTGTACATCATAACTCAAAAGAAAGATGGATGGAGTACCCGTTAGAGCAAGCTACGGGCCGCAAGTAATAATAAGCAAATAGGAACAAGAAGCAAGTATAACAGGAAAAAGTAATAAGAACTGGCAGTGTAGTTGTAATACATCATGATCAAGTAAAATGCAAGTGACAAATAGAACAAGTCTCAAAATGTAACTAATCGGGAACAAGGAATCATGTAACGGGAAACATGTCTTATAAACAGGAATCTTGTAAATAAGAATCATGTAAACTTGTAATAGGTAACATGTAACTGAAATCATGAGTCATGCATGTATTCATTGTTAATCTCAAATCTAGCAATCTTTTATAAATCCTAACTAATACACGCAATCCTGTGTCCCATACCACAGGTCGGGTGCATACAAGCATGTTAACATTTAAACTACGGTGGCGAATTATACAGAGCCAGTCAAGTACTCGGGAATCATGTACTCATGTAATGGAGTCCAGAGGTGGCCCAAGTAGAGGCTAGAGGTGGCCCCCGTCACCCATGACATGACACTTAGTACTATGTGTCACTTAATTCCATGCGACGTGTCATCAGGTAATCATGCGGTCATGTAATGGAGTCTAGAGGTGACCCCCATAGAGGCTAGAGGTGGCCCCCGTCACGTGACGTGGCACTTAGTTCTACGTGGCACTTAGTTCCATATAACTTGTAATCTTGTATCATCATCACGGGAAACACGGGCCCCCTGCCAAGTACAATCTCCTATATCGTCCACTACAAGGTCTTTCCCTCAATACCCCGGCTTGTGATTCTTTTATAATAATTAAATATGGTGCAACAACGGGAACAGTGTCGGGACATGATCATGAAGACATCAAGGGCTATGCAATGCATGTAATGTGTTTCAAGTCATAAAAGCAAAGAACAATTTATTTATGTGTGAACAAACACAAGTCACAAGTCTGGGCAGTCAGGCGT
Source organism: Hemerocallis citrina (assembly GCA_017893485.1). Classification (NCBI taxonomy): domain Eukaryota; kingdom Viridiplantae; phylum Streptophyta; class Magnoliopsida; order Asparagales; family Asphodelaceae; genus Hemerocallis; species Hemerocallis citrina. The sequence continues at coordinate 253,049,257 of CM030358.1, forward strand.
CACTGCACAAAGATCAACTTTCCCGCTGCCACAGGAAAGCAAATTCAGATCCGTTAATGATTCTAGAAACTAGACTCTTTGCCAGTTCAAGCGCATATTTACACGATACATTTAAATACAGAAACTAGGTCAACCAGACAGTTCTTTACTGATCTACTATTCAGGCAGCAGACCAATGTCAAATTCTTATATGTATAAAGTGACTGTAAATTAATTTAAAAATCTTATAAAAAATATAAAACAGAATCATGTCTAGTAGTATGCTGATAAATATCAAGTCATAATTCACTTATTAACATGACATTTTAATTTGTGAAACATGATAATATACTGTAAGTGACAATCTGGAAGATGCAGACCCAACAGTACAAAAAACCTCATAACTCATTTTCTATCACTTTGAATTCGAATCCATCAAATGTTCTGGAAACTAGATTTGCAGAGCTAAAACATTCATTTACAAAGTTTTAAGCGATTTAAACTGCAACTAGTTCAAAACCTGGCTACAAGTAGCAGCAGGCAGCAGGACAGCAACTTGCTGTTCAACTTAAAGTGATTCTTACTTGTAAGCATAAAATTTTCGAAACTAGGATTTAACAAGCATTGATATACCGAAATCAAAAAAGGGTTTCTATTCATTCAATCATCTATTCATCTACCTAAACAAATGAATATATGTTTTAATTTTCTTGTGTTTGTGTAATGAAGGCGGGAACGGAAAACCATGCTTTTGACGGCATTGAATCACAGAGGCCAAAAGCAATGGATTCGGCCAATTATATATCAAATATCACGAAGCAAGAAAATATGAATTGCAACACGATCAATTTACTAAATGCAGGGATTCAATGAATTGTTTGTACGAAATGAAAAAGATGTACAAGATACTTGCCTTAATATGATGACGATGATTCCGATAATATTGAGAATAATGGGACGAGTGTCCCGATGGCAACGCACGCAAAATACATGCACCACAAGCATGTGCAACGCATGGACAGCAAACACAGCAACAGCAACAAGGTGAGAGCGGCACAACGGTGTCGGTGGTGACTGTGCAAGAGACGAATAGCAAAGTAACCGCAGCAACAGCAAGATTGATAGCAACAGCAGCAAGAGGCAGTGAGCAACGCACAACAGCAAGACACTACGGGAGACAGCGGCGACAACAGCGAAAGGCGGTGACAACACCGGTGGTTGGCAGCACTGGTGGTTGGTTGCCGATGCTCAACAGCAGTCGAAAGGCAGGGCTACAAGCGGCAGAGAGGAGGCAATGCAGTGATGAGAGGAGGACTGGTGGCTCTGTTCGGGGTGTTGTTGACGAGGAGTAGCATAGGCATGGGATGTGGGTGGAGGTCGATAGTGGCAATGGCGGCCAAGGGAGGCTTGGCAATGGTTGTCGGTGGCAAGCTGCAGTCAGTGGTAATGGTGAGGTGCTACAAGGGGGGCGATGGGAGGAGCTCGGATGTGCGGGGGTGAGTGGCAGCAGGGCTGCGGTGATGAGGAGGAGTGCTGTCGAGGCAGGGCAACAATGGAAGTGCTTGCTACCGTGGCAGGGAGTGGTTGCGGTGGAGCGGTCGGAGTGAGCAGGAGGCCGGGAGTTGAGGAAGTCGACAACTGATGGCTTCGACAGCAATGGCGAGGTCGATGGGTGTAGGCGACGGGGAACTCGTTGGGTTGGCGACAAGAAGGCAAAGTCGATGGCAGAGCTCGGTGGTTGGAGGTGATGGGGATGGAGAAGACGAGGGCGATGAGGTAGAGCTCGGAAATGGTGGAAGAAGACGATGATGCCAGTGCCTCAGGGTCGCGAGGAGGCGAGGGGGTGGTGCAGTCGATGGCGGTGAGACAGGGAGGTGATGACGACGGGATGGAGAGGGGTGGAGGTGAGCGGTGGCAGAGAGTTGCTGTGGGAGATGGTGAAGGCGGCGGTAGGGGATGGTCGATGATGGGTTGACAGTGGTGCTCCAGTGTTGGCTCGAGCAGCGGAGTAGGGTGCAGGAGGGAGGCGATGATCGACGGGGACTGAGGGGTACTGGGCGGCGGTGCGCGAGCGGGAGGAGGAGGAGGATGGGGGAGGTCGGGGTTGCACATTGGAGGGCTAAAAAGTGAGTAGGTTAGGGTTGGGGGCTGCACAGTGAGAAGGTGAAGGCTTTGGTTGCTGTTCACTGTGGAGATTAAGAAGGAAGAGAGAGAAAGAGAATTAGGGGATTAATAGGGCAGTTATGAGTAGTGGAGAGTATGAAGGATTTGTGGGGGAATGTGAGGGGAAGTTGGAGAGATCTGGAAAAATTGTGCTGGTGGTTTTAAGTTGGGTTAACAGGTTTAGGTACACCAATGCGGGTTTAGATTAGTCTGGGCTGGATTTGTATTAGAGTATGGGCTTGAGTTGGGCTTCACAAAAAAATCAAATCAATTTATACGATGGCTAAAATTGGGCTTTTAGAATAATAATAATAATAATAATAATAATAATAATAATAATAATAATAATAATAATAATAATATTAAACTGGTTTGGGCTTCCAATAAATAATAAATATAAAGGGTATAATATTGGCATAAAAATTAATAACATTGGGCGTCAATAAAATAATAAATATGAATTAGAAATAAGAATGAGCTAAGTTGGTTTTGGTTAAGAGTTGAGCTACTCACAAGCAAAATTAATTGATCAAATAATAATTATAAGAATGAGTTGGGTTTACAGAATAAACAAATATACACAATTACAGATTGGATTAGGAGTTTGGGCTAGATGGAATAATCGAATATTCAAAAGAAGGAAATCGGATTCAAAACGACTGTAGGATTTGTTTGGGGGAAAAAATTTAAATTCAGGAATACGAAGAAAAATAAAAACAAATCCTTATAAACTGAAATGGAGGTTACATATCATTTTCGTTCATATTCGGAATAACCATCTAAAAGGTAAGTACCTTGTACACTCCTATTATACCGTACAAATATTTTATTTTACCTCCCATAATTAGTATTTATATTTGTTTATCGTACTTTGAAACCCGTTACTTGAACCATCGTATTGTTCATACTTGGTGGTCTTCCCATCATTAAATCAGTCGATATATTGAATCGAATCAAACTATTTGCTTCTTTGATTCGATGCCCATCAAAAGAACGTAAACCTCAATTTGTGTGCTTCTGTCTTGCTGCTTGTGCTAACTCGTAGCGAGTTTATGGCCTAGTTACACTTCAAATCAATTAGAACATTATAACTGATTGTTGTAGCCCTATGAATCTAGCTTCTAGAACTTCCTACAGATCCAGATTCTGACCTGTAGGATGCAAGTTATCACACTTTTTAGTACACTACTGATTTAAGTACACTACCATGATTTATTGACCAAAACATTATGTTAACAGTAAAATAGAGACAAGATATTTACCAGGTTGTTACTAGACATGATTAGGAATCAATTTATAATTTTTGTAAGATTCTAAAACAAATTTATAGTTAAATTTTGCACATAAGAAGTTAACCCCGATATGTTGCCTGAACAGTAGTCCAGTAAAGAACTGTCCGGTTGACCTAGCTATTGTATCTATGATGTATCGTGTGAATATGTGTTGGAACCGGCATGAAGTCTATTTTCTGGAACCCTGGCAGTACCCGATTTGCTTTCTTGTAGCAACGGTACAGTGGATTTTTGTACAGCAACAAATTGCTGTCCAGAATTGGAACTTTATGTCCTTGACTGTAAATATCTCTACTTCCTTGCATTTAATTAATTAAACTTGTATATCATGCATTGCATGGCCCTTGATACCTTCTTGATCCTCTTCTGATACTCGTTTCACCAGTTGCATTGTTCATGAATAATTATTGCAAAAGTCTAACAAGCCGGGGTAATGAGGAAAAGAATCTAGTAGTGGACAATATAGGAGAGTGTACTCAGAAGGGGGCTGTATTTCCCGTAATAGTGATTCTGTATATGTTTACATGATATAATTTGATATGGTTACATGATATGATATGATTCCTGGTTACATGATACGACATGATATGATATGATTACATGATATGATATGACTAGATTTGCCCATGGCCACGTGCCTGCGACACGTCTTCAGAACGATACAGCATATGAAAAGTCTTGTAAACAGTAAATCAACCATTATGTAGCTAAAGTTTGAATTGTATGACAATAATTAGTTGTAAATAAAAGTCCATGTTTCCGAAAAATATTATAAATTGGGGTATAAAAGTCCATGAATCCATATATATATATATATATATATATATATATATATATATATATATATATAGAGAGAGAGAGAGAGAGAGAGAGAGAGAGAGAAATAATTAAATAAATAAATGAGTTGTTTTGGGGGAAATTTGAATTTGAGTTTTGGGGGAACTTTTGGAGGGAAAATGTGTTTTGTGAGGTTAGATCTGGGCCTTTAATTTTGAGGGGATTGAAGGAGAGCCACTTGATAGCTTTCTTTGTATTTTATTTCATATATATATATATATATATATATATATATATATATATATATAGAGAGAGAGAGAGAGAGAGAGAGAGAGAGAGAGAGAGAGAGAGAGAGAGAGAGAGAGAGAAATAATTAAATAACTAAATGAGTTATTTTGGGGGGGAATTTGAATTTGAATTTTTGGGAAAAACTTTTGGGGGAAAATGTGTTTTGTGAGGTTAGATCTGGGCCTTTGATTTTGGGGGGATTGAAGGAGAGCCACTTGATAGCTTTCTTTGTATTTTATTATATAGATTCCTGTTATTGTCACTAGAAGACTCGAGTACATGACCCTATAGAATTCACCGCTAGAGTCTAAAAGTTAACTTGATTTTATGCACCCGAACCTGTGGTATTGGAAGCAGAATTGCATGCATTAGTTAGGATTTATAAAAGATTGTTAGACTCGAGATTAACACTGAACACGTTCATGACTCATGTTTATAAGTTACATGTTACCTGTTACAAGTTTATATGATTCTCGTTTATAAGTTACATGATTCCCGTTTACAAGTTAAAAGATTCCTGTTTACACCTAATTATGTTACATCGCTAGTTCTTGTTTCCCTTCTTGTTCAATTTTGTTACTCCCTTATTATATATATTGTTTCTCGTTATCATAGTTGTTCCATATTTGAATTGTCATTTCTTATTGCTTTCCCTGTTATACCTACTTCTTGTTCCTATTCTGCTTGTTACTACTTGTGGTCAGTGGCTTGCTCTAACGGACCTTTTTCCCCCCTAACTCTAGCTGTGAAGATTGCAGTTACTGAAGAGGGAATGACCGAAGGACTTGGTGAACAACTCCTCTAGAGGATGAAGTCAAATCTTTGCCTGCATTAATAATCTTATTTCATGCTTCTCCTGTTACTATTGTTGCTATTTTACATATATTGTATTCCGGGCATTTTTTACCCGAAGTTTATTTCTTTCTAGATGTTGGTTAGTTTGTGAGATATTTCATGGATTATTCATGTTTATGTGATTATTCTTTCATGCGTGGTTGTGGTTATATTTTATATTGTTGAGATTATATTTGTAGAGCTTATGGATGATGTGAGTTTGGAAACTTATGTCATTCGTTGGGCCTCAGTTACTTGTCTGTATTTCCGTATAATGGGAAGCGGGGCATGACAGGGTTTTTAGTGGTATCAGAGCCAGGTTAGACTAATGTGTTAGCTAGGTTAGGCGCTAACTAGGTTAGGCTAATGTGTTAGCCAGGTTGGGTTTAGGCCCTAACTGGTTAGACTCTAGCCAGGTTTGAACCATATTTAGCTCAACAATATGCACATCACATTGACCACATGAACATTTAATAACCAACTTATAATCTGGATACTAACCCTGTAGTGCCCCAAATCTCCATACTTGAAATCTGAGACCCTACTTCCGGAGTCGAACTTCAAATAGTCACAATCACAAAAAGAGGAAAATTAAAAATTTTATTCCATATAACTGTTACATTTACACGTGTTACAATATCTAAATAAAGATTACAAGATTTACAAATAAAATAATAACACTTGAATATGTCCCTTGGATGCTTGGACCAACTCGACCGCTGCTGTACCTGTGAATCGGCTCCGGATACCTACAAGGTGGGGAACGTCTGTACTTCGACTGACGTAATGCTGATAATAACAGCGATCTCCAAACTAACAATCACAACCATAATTTATGCAAAATAGAAAAGTGATGTGAAAACTAGGGGTTAATGGATTCGGTTATAGTGTTGTATGCCATGATTCTACAAGTAGATGCATCAATCATATGCCTAATTCTAATGCACGCAAGACTTTGGAGAACGCATGCATCCCATACTACATACGCCCCCAAATCTAGCCATTTTTCTCCAAATTTTAGGAATTCAAACCCTCTCCATGCATCCTACTCTTGTACTCAACCTGTTCCCAATAGATTTCCGTGTCTGAGGAGGTTGCAGTCCTTCGGTCTAGTTCTGTACTACAGTCCCTAAAGTGGTGGTCGCGTTTGTCACTTAGTACCCGCGCACGGACCTCACTCAAACAGCCGTATCAAACCTTCCGGTACAAAACCATGTACCCATGACGTCAATGATTCAAAAACAAAACCCATGCACATAGAAACATGACTGCCTCGAGGGTCAAATCCCCCTATCTGACAGGAGTTCCTCTCCTGTTCCTTACCCCGGATCTTTGGGAATTAACAGATCGAGATACGAGACCCGCGAACTCAAAACCTGATAACCAAATCTATATCCCTACGATAGGACAAGTACAACACCCGACTATGGTCTGCAAATACTAATGCAATATACATACCCCTAATACATCACTCTATCCCGGACTCACTCTAATCCTTCAGGTAAAAAAGATTGCTTCTAAAACTCTGCCCATCAATCACTGGCCCCGGCGACACAAGTCCTGCTCACCACTTCCCCTAGCTTGGAATTCGTCCATCACCCCGGCCCGCATTCACCCTTCACTGGCATGAATTCAATTCATCGGCACCGATCGGACATCCAACGCCTCGGCGGAAGTTCTAATCTTAGGGTCGATAGTCGTAGGGTATCACCCTACCCTAGTAACTAACTCGAGTTACAACATCCTCAACAGGAGTCAAACACCAACAAGACCAGCAATAGACACCATTCATCCCCAAACAATGAGTTATCAACTCTTATGTACACAAGGGGAAAGGTTCTCCCAACACTTAGCCAAAACTATGACAAAACAAACTATGGTGTTTCTGCCTGAAACTTTAAAAGGTCATAACTCCCACAATACAACTCAGATTTGGGTGTTCTATCACAATCTGGAAAACTAAAGACCTAGGCTACAACTCTCTATTTGATCATCACCTCAGATTCAGTCATCTAATTCCTTAAAATAGCCTCACAAACTCAGCCTGTGTACTTCCTGTACACTGGATGCACCTTACCGATAGCATAAAACTCTACCTGCTCATCGGAATGATACAAATCCAGATTCTGTGGAAAGGTGTGAATGTCCTCTATAACTTTTTAGTTTCTCACCAATCCCAGTTGTTTCATTTGATTACCCTAAAACAGCCATTTTTCTCAGGAATACAGAACCACACATAAAGCATTACTCAAACAGAGCCTATAGCTCAAAATCTGGGTTCTGCCCCAACTTGCAAAAATCATATCTATTGTTCTAATTACAAGAATTTCTTGAAATAGGGCTTTTTGGAAAGCTTATGATGTCTACTACAATTTCCTAGTTGTACACTTTCTCAAATTCTGCACATACAGAGCCATAAGGGTACCATCTTATCAGAGTGTCAATCCTGACTAGGTTCTGCACAGTACATGCTAAAATAATTATAATAAATCACATGCATAACCTATTGTCATTAAATTTGCATTTCTAAAAACTAGACAACATCATGAATAGTATACACAAAGGATCGCATCCTGATTCCAAATATTCAAGGAGTTCTACCTATTACAATCAGGTATAAAGTTCTACTATTCTTCAGTCACTTTCTTGACTACTCTTAATTAATTAATTTTAAACATTCATCAAATTTGGTCCAAATAATTTCATTATTTTTCTGTAGAGTCCAGACGCATCCAAGATAACATAGAAAAAAATTCAGAAATAGATCATGAGTCAATTTATTCTAAGAATTCCCACAAGTTCAGTTGTTACAATAGATAGACCCAGTCTCTGCCTTACGACTCAGTCCTTAAAATTGATTTTATTAAATATCAAATAACATCAGAAAAATCTGAAATAAATCATGTAGCTTCTAGACATACATGAAATCATTCTGTGAAAATTTCATGATTAAATTCAATTTATTTGGTTCTCTGGAAATTCGGGAACTTAGCATGCAGAACATGTTTTCTGTTTCCATTTTTAGATTCTAACAATATACTCCTAATCAATCATTCTCATAGCTATTACTACTTGATTCATGCAAGAAATCAAACAAGAGAAACAAGACTAAAGTTCAGATAACTCCTCTCCCTTGGTGTAGCTTGAGCGATAAAAATAGGTTGGCTTTCCTCCTTGATTCCTCATCCAAAGCTCTTGATTTGCCACTTTTTTTCTTACCTTCTTTCACTCTCTCCTTCCTCTCTCTTTTTTTTCCTAAATTTTCATAACTGAATGGGAGTGAAAGGGAGGGGTTTAATAGTGAAATGAGAAGAGTGAGGGGGTGCAAAGGGGTGGTCGGCCTATAGGGTAGAGAGAAAAGGGGGGGGGGGGGGGGGGGGGGGGGGGGGGGGGGGGGCAGCATGGTTGTTTTCCAAAACAAGGATTCTAGCCCATTGTTTTTTGGAGATATTTGCATGGCTGAAATTTTTAGCCTTTGATCAAGTTTTAGATAAGAGATGAGAGGTTAGATTTGAGTGCATGCAAAGAATATCCATTGTGGTACCATCTAATTGCATATTTGCATATGCATCACACTCAAAACTAGTGTATGTACTGATATCAATCCTTCTCATGCTCGCGCACCACCATGAACGCAACCATCCACGCGAACAATCCAGCAAATTTAATCGCACTTCAACATTCATATATATATATATATATATATATATATATATACAGAATATTATCTTACACGGGGTATTGCAAACCCTATTTGGTTATATTGCAGACTATGGCTTGTGAAGACTTTTCAACTTCTCCACCCAGGGCTGAACCATCAGAGAATGTTGTCCTTATCCAGGCGATGCAACGAATGTCGAGTTACAACAGGAACACAATGTACTGATGAGAGCTTATCTGGATAGGGTCTAGGATGTCGCAGAGTCCACTCGACTGAGCCTGTTTGCGTACCAGCTTCATACCCACGCTGCCATGCTCGATTCAACTAGGATTCGGGGGTCGACCCATAAAAGGAGAAATGTCGCTCGGTACAGTGCCCTACTACCGCACAATCTATAGGTGGACCAATACGGAGGTCAATTCAGACCCTGACGACTGGAGCACCACCTTGCGACTCCTAAAAAGGACCAGAAGTGTAATTACTGCCACAAGACTGGCCACATATGCAAGGACTACCAGAAAACCAACGGCCTATGTCTTGCATACGGAGCAAGTGATCACATGGTTCAGGACTTCCCAAAAAGTAAGAGTAGCACACCAATTGGAGGATCAGCTTCTAATGGAGGATAGGCTGGAGGGTGCAGTCAAGCCCATAACCTGATTACAGAGGAGGCTGAGACCGCCAAAGGCACGATTGCAGGTATTTTACTATTTTGTCATATTTCAGTTCTTACGTTATTTATTGCTTTCCGTATATTGCATTCATCTTCATTTATTGTTTCAATATTGAGTATCCAACTAGTTATCTCTTCTCTACCATATTCTCTTCAAATTCCGGTAATTCCACCATCTTCGTTTCTTTCCCTCCATATCCAATTCTCTCATTTCTTATTTTCGTCTATCTTTTCCATTCATCTTCATTCTTTGATTCCTTACTGAGTATACAATCATTCTTTTCCTACCAAAATTATCATTGATTTCCGTACTACACATTCTTTTATGTCTACTCATTTCGTCGATCAACAATACTTGCAAATGGCGGAGTTCACCCGATTAGAGTGGCGCAGGAGAAGCGTGGTGGGCCCATGACCCATGGGTAGTGTGTTGTTTCTTTTCTTTTTTGTATCGTTTACCTTCTCCCCATGCATTCGCAGTGTCTCATCGATTCCTTATTAAACATCATTCAAGATCACTCCATTCTTAACTATGTCCTGGCATAAATTTCTGTGGTATCACCATATTGTTCTCTCCCATTAACCTCTTGCTTCGTTGTCTCCTATGTTTTACACTTGCCCTATCCTATGTTCCGCCTGAATGAATTTCGAGGACAAAATTTTTGTAAGGTGGGTAGGATTGTAATCCCCGTTCCTGATTATATAGATTTCCCTTTTCTCTTTCTTCGTATTTGCATATTTTAATTTTTCTATAAATTCTTTTATTCTCTCGAACCTCATCGCTTTTAGTTGAATATCCGATTAATTTGTTTGAGCTCAAACTCCTAAATCATCTCCAATTGTATTTTCTGATTGTGCAAATTTTAGTATATTTTTGTATTCGATTGTTTATAATTTACTTCCATTCCCCTAAATTTATCCCTTGTATTTAATGCATTTTTGGATCTTCTATTAAAGTTTTCTAAACATAAATTATTTTGTAGCTACTTTCTAATGATTATATATTTTTAACTAGAATCATATTTTATTCTACAATCATGTTTCATATCTATTTAATTATTTAAGCCCAACCAACATTATTGAATTTATTATTTTCATTTATGAAACTCTACCAAGTATATTCTTACTATTTTGATTATTAATCCAAGCCCAATTATTTAACCCAAAATTAAACCCAAGCCTATACCCTATTAACTATCCAAACCCAAGTGAACCCATTAACTCAAGCTCACAATCAACCCATACCCAAACTCAACAAGACCCCTCTAATCTCTCCTCTAAATCTTAACAATCCCATAAACCTATAACTCTACTAACCTAAATCCTAACTACCCACTAATCCCCACTAACTACAACACTAATCATCTCCCTAATCTCCTCCAAATCAAACCCCCATAAAGCCTAATTAATCCCCAATTTCTTCTCTCTTCTTCATCTGTTACGAAACCCGACTGCCCACTCCTCCCTCATCGCCACCTACCACCACAGCAGAAGCCGACGCCCCTCACACTCAACCCCGAGCGCCGCCCTCCTACGCTCTGCCATCGCACCATGCCTCCGCTTTGCCGCCAGCAGCCCCTCGCCTCCCACTCATTCGTTGCCTCCCTCATCGACTTCACCTCAACCCCATGACTCGCGCTGCATCCTCCCTACCGCCTACCTTCGTCTCCTTCCTCCTTGGATGCGCCTTGCGACCACCGCAAGCACCGCCACCCTGCTTCTGCTCCTGTCATCCTCATCGTTTCCTCCTCCTCCTGGTTGCCAGTCGCTATTGTACCCCCCTGTTGTCTCCTGCAAACGACCACCGCTGCCATTCCATTGTCTCCACTCCGAGCCCCACCATTACCGCAGCTCCCACTCGATGCTAATACCACGACCGCCTCCACCTCCTCCATAGCCCCATCGACAGCCAGCACCCCCTCATCTTCCAACCATAAAAACTCTGATTGGACCTCATTACCTGCACCATCATTGCCGTCTTCCCCGGAGCCACCGACAGAACCCACCTCCCACCGCTGCAACCCCTCTCACTCCACACCTGCCAGTCGAGCTCCCATTGGCTGCTGCCGACCACCACCCAAAGTCGACTGAAGCACCCTCGCTGCTGTCGACGATCACCCCCACAGTCGCCGACTGCCATTACGACACCAGTCGGCATCGACCGCTGAAATCCCCACTATTGCCGTTGTCTCGTCACTTGCAAGTGCTGCCGCGCGTGGTTGCAGTTGCTTTTGTTGTTTCTTGCTATTCTCACTGTTGCTTTCGCTGTTGTTTCTGCAGAATCTTTTGCACATGCTATTTCCATCATTTGCATGTGCTGTTTCTTTTGTTTGCACGTGTTGTCGCCGTTGGGATCTTCTCATGTCATATTCGTTCATATTTGGAATAACCATCTAAAAGGCAAGTACCTTGTACACTCCTATTGTTCCGTACATGCATTTTATTTGACCTCCCATTATTAGTATTTATATTTGATTATCGTACTTTCAAACCTGTTACTTGAACCATCGTATTGTTCATACTAGGTGGTCTTCCCATGATTAAATCAGTCGATATATTGAATTGAATCAACCCATTTGCCTCTGTGATTCGATGCCCATCAAAATATCGTAAACCTCAATTTGTGTGCTTCTGCCCTACTGCTAGTGCTAACTCGTAGCGAGTTTACGGCCTAGTTATACTTTAAATCAATTAGAACTTTATAAATGATTGTTATAGCCCTATCAATCTAGTTTCTAGAACTTCTTATGGATTCAGATTCTGAGTTATAGGCTGCAAGTTATCACATTTTTAGTACTGTATGTTTTCGAATTTTCAGATTACTGATTTAAGTACACTACCATGATTTATTGACCAAAACATTGTGTTAACAGTAAAATAAAGACATGACATTTACCAGGTTGTTACTATACATGATTAGGAATCAATTTATAATTTTTGTAAGATTTTTAAACAAATTTACAATTAATTTTTGCACATCAGAAGTTGACCCCAACATACTGCCTGAACAGTAGTCAAGTAAAGAACTATCTGGTTGACCTAGCTATTGTATCTATGATGTATCGTGTGAATATGCATTAGAACCGGCATGAAGTCTATTTTCTGGAACTCCTGATTGTACCTGATTTGCTTTCCTGTAGCAACGGAAAAGTGAATTTTTGTACAGCAATGTATTGCTGTCCAGAATTGTAACTTCATGTTCTTGATTGTAAATATGTCTACTTCCTTGCATTTAATTAATTAAACTTTTATATCATGCATTGCATAGCCCTTGATATCTTTTTGATTCTGTTCTGATACCTGTTTCACCAGTTGCATTGTTCATGAATAATTATTGCAAAAGTATAACAAGCCGGAATAATGAGAAAAAGAATCTAGTAGTGGACAGTGTAGGAAAGTGTACTCGGTAGGGAGCCCGTATTTCCCGTAATAGTAACTCTATATATGTCTACATGATATGATATGATATGGTTACATGATATGATATGATTCGTGGTTACATGATACGACATGATATGATATGATTACATGATATATGATTCCTGTTATTATCACTGGAAGACCCAAGTACATGACCCTATAGAATTGACCACTAGATTCTAAACGTTAACTTGATTGTATGCGCCCGAACCTGTGGTATATGACGCAGGATTACATGCATTAGTTAGGATTTATAAATGATTGCTAAACTCACTGAACACGTGCATGACTCATGTTCATAAGTTACATGTTACCTGCTACCTGCTACAAGTTTACATGATTCTCGTTTCCTAGTTACATGATTCCCGTTTACAAGTTACAAGATTCATGTTTACATGACATATTTCTCGATTGGTTATATTTGAGACTTGTTCCAGTTGTCACTTGCATTACACTTGATATGTTGTATTACAATTGCATTGCTAGTTCTTGTTTTCCTTCTTGTTCAGTTTTGTTTCTCCCTTGTTATGTATATTGTTCTCAGTATCATGGTTGTTCCACATTTTAATTGCCATTTCTTATTGTTTTCCTGTTATACCTGCTTCTTGTTCCTATTTTGCTTGTTACTACTTGCAGTTCGTGGCTTGCTCTAAGGGATATTTTTCCCCCCAACTCGAGATATAAAGATTACAGGTACTGAAGAGGGAATGACCGAAGGATTTGGTGAACAACTTCGCTATAGAATGAAGTCAAATCTTTGTCTGCATTAATAATCTTATTTCATGCTTCTCCTAGTTACTATTGTTGCTATTTTATATATACTGTATTTCGGGCATTTTGACCCGAAGTTTATTTCTTTCCAGATATTGGTTAGTTTGTAAGACATGTCATGAATTATTCATGTTTATGCAATTATTCTTTCATGCGTGGTTGTGGTTATATTTTATATTGTTAAGATTGTATTTGTACAGCTTATGGATGATGTGAGTTTGGAAACTCATATCATTCGTTGGGTCTCAGTCACATGCCTGTGTTTTCATATAATGGGAAGCTGGATGTGACACTAATCATAGCTTATAATTCTAACTGAATTGAACAACTCAATTTTGCGGAAGTCTGAAAAGTATTTTAGGCAAATAAAAATGAGAATTTTGTTTCCCAAAATGATGAGTAAAAGTATTTTCAGTATGTCTTGATAATTTTTTTGTTTTTTTTTAATGACAGGCACAATGTTCATGTATCTAAAAGTCACTGTTTCTTAAAAGAAAATTATTTAAATTATATTATTTTTTTGTATATTTTTTAGGCACCATTAAGATGACACTCTTACTGACCAGTTTTCTTTATGCTCACCCTCTTTATTTTCTTCTTAGTTCCAGGAGCACATTAAAAAGGAGGAACTAGTTAGTGATGACAATTGGATCGATCGGGCCGGGTCGGATCGAACTCGTGTGGGTTGAATCTAAGTTAGGGCGGGTTTGGGCCGGGCCGGGTTCGAATTTAGATATGTCGACCCGGTCGACCCGCGAACCCGTTACGGGTCAATCTGGGTCGCGGGTTGGCCCGGTTGCTTTATTTGATTTTTTTTTTTCAACTCAAAATATATATATATATATATATATATATATAGGAAAATGCTCCATTGAAAACGCAAATATTGTGAAAACCCTTGAAAACAACTTAAGCCGTTGTTGGGAACAACGGCCTAGGTTATAAAGCATTATAACCTAGGCCGTTGTTCCCAACAACGGCCTAGGCTTGTTTTCACGTTTTTCACGCTACAGTACGTTTTCAATGGAGCATTTCCTATATATATATATATATATATAAAAGAGTCAAAGAGTGAAAGTTTGTTTGAAATTGTGTATATTATTCATTTGAACTTCTATGATTTTTTTACAAATTTTTTTACATAAAATTTGCTAGCTGAATATTGTTGATCTTCAATTTGCTATTATTGTTGTTCTTCTTCATGCGAGTTGCTTCCACTTGTTGACGTGTCGACCCCGATTCCTAGAGTCATATCTTCAACCTTCATCCAATCTTCCGTGCACACTAGGATCTCCAATGATTGGAGCTTCAAGTGATTTCTGTAATCTATTAGAACTCTGTCACTTGTCGAAAATATACTTTCTGAAGCAACTGTAGACACATAAGGAGTTAGTACATCTTTAGCCATATGTTTAAGAATATTATAAACATGTTCATGTTCTTTCCACCATTGTAGCACATCAATCTTAGTATTAAAACTCTCACTGTTGATTATACCAATTTAATTCATTAGGTTGATTAGTCCCTAGGTTTTTTGATTGAATTTGAACAAGTAAATTAAAAGTGGCATCGTCTAATTTACTCTTACCTTACCTCTAGAAATAGAAGAAGTAATTATACTTGTTGTACTACTAGATGCAAACATTCTATCATAATATTCATACAAGTTATTCAATGTTGATCCAAAGCTAGCTAAAAATTTATTGCAATCAATTTAAGATTCATCTCCAAGTAAAATACATTTCAATCAAACTCTTCGTACCCGCTAATTTGATACGAGGATCCATAACTGTAGCAATACAATACAACATAGGAAGAGAACTAAAATATTTCAAAATTTTAGTGTATGCTGGTTTAACAATATGACCAATATAAATGTCATCAATCATTTCTTGAAAAGTTTGCATCATAGTAATTAGTGAAATAAAAATACTAATAGATGTAGATACATAAGATTTTGAAAATTTTAAAGTTGCGGTTTTAAAAGGTTCTAAAAATCGTAACAAAGATTCGGCATAATACCATTATTCGGGACTCATTTGAAAATTTATCGTATTTTTTGCAAGACAAAGATTATTTATACACTCTTTATATTGAGTAACAATATTTAATAAATCAAAAGTAGAGTTCCATGTGTTTAACATCCTTAGGAAATTTTCTAAAATTTATACCCTTAAGCTTACATTATTCCTTAAATTGTTGAGACATAGGGTAACTACGCGATAAAATGTACACAATTTCTAATATTATGCACAAATGGTTTGACTATTTTCGAAAGCATTTTGAACACTTAAATTTAATATATGACATGCACATCTAACATGAAAAATTTCTAAATATGGAGGAGCAAATTGTGTTTTTAATGTACTAATCGAAGCAATGTTGTTAGATGTATTATCAAAACTAATACAAAATTTTATATCACGAATATGAAAGATATCACAAACTTCTAAAATACGATGTGCAATTACTAAATCACTATGGGGATACGGCAAAGCCGCAAGTGATATGATTCTCTTTTTAATCATCCAATCACTATCGATCCAATGACAAGTTATATCCATCATTGGAATATCATTACAACATTTCAACAATCGGAAGTTAACGATTACAAGTTAAACTAAATAACAGTGTAATTAAATCATCTCTCATTTCGTTGTAAAGTTTAAAACAATCGGATTTGGGTGTATTTCTACGAATTCTTCTAAAATATCGATTTAGTGCATTTTGGTTAAATTCCTCTACGTTCCTACTCTCGGAATAGGAAAAATGTAACTCCTTAATAACTAGTCGGGCCATTTTCCGTTGAACATTTTCAGAATCATATGGGTGGCTATCTACATGTCTGGTCCTGCAGTGGAATTTTTGTTGGTCGGGTTGGTCTTGTAATAGACCATTGTGTACATTTTGAATGTGTCATTTAATTGTACCCGTTCCCTCACCCTTCCTCCATTTGTAACTCTTAGAACAAGTTTTACAAATCTTATGTCCTACACCCGGATTATCATCTTCAAGGATATAGTCATAATATTTGTGTCAGTCACTAGTTCCCCCCTAATTTTTCTACTACTAGTGGGTTCGGTTGATTGTGTTTGTGTGTCAACATTATGCATTTCTTCTTCTATGTCGTATGGAGGGACATCGTGGGATCCTATCATAGGATTTAGTATAAATTCAGGCTCTACATGTGGGACTATTAGAGGCCGACGTGAAGTACCGGTGGAATCTTGTCCAATTTGGCTACGGTCACTATCTTGTGATCTAGATATGGTAATAGTGTATGCGAAAAATAAACAATTTCTAGTATTTTAATAGTGTATGTGAAAAAATAAAAAATAATCTAGGAGAGAGATGAATGATAAAAAATCTTTAAAATAATAGGAGGGTTGAGAAAGAAATCCGAGAAAAGCCAATGAAAAAGTATGATACACAAAATTAGAACTACAACAAAAACCAATGAGTTTAGAATGTTGTGAATTTTTATATCGTACTCTGGGAATAATCGTATGTATAATATTAAAGAGAAAATAATAGTAGAAGTATACGTAGTCGATTCAGAAGTGTAGTAGACATAGTCGTAGTCTGGTAGTCATAGAAAATAGAGAAATAGCTTCTTCATTGAGGAAGTTTGTAGTCGAGAGCGTTGTTGAATCACCACGAATTCGATACGATCGAAATTATAAAGTCTTTGTTGCTTGCTTTTTTGATGAATAAAATTGATTGAATTGAGTAGTAATAGTAGAGAGAGTAAGGTGTGAACAAAATTTGATTGAATTTAGTGGATTTTCATAGGCAAAAAATTCCCAAAAAAGGCCAAAAAACAAAAAAAAAAACCAAAAAAAACATCCACTGGCTACAGCCAACGGACACTTTCGACCCGTTCGACCCGCGCGGTCCAACAATTCGAAAACCGTGGGTTCGTGGGCCGGTTGCGAGCAGGTTTGACCGAGTCAACGGGTCGACGGGCCGGGTTCAACGGAGCGAAACCCTCTTTTTTCCAAACCAGTTCGACCCGGATAAGTTTGCGGGTTCAACCCGAACCCGAACCGGGTCTAGCGCAGGCCGGGTTGAATGTAGCGGGTCGCGGGTCGACCCGACCCGATTGCCACGTCTAGAACTAGTCACGAATATGAACTACATTTTGTCATAGTATAGACAATTTGGTATGATGTAAAGTTTTTGTAATGGACGTTTATATTGAGTTCCCCATTTGTAATAAACATGTACCTTTGTATAATAAAAGTATTTTAATATTTTTTAATAGCATTTATACCTATTATATTCAGTGAGTCGGTAATTACCTATTGGGAGGACAAAAAAATTGGGGCATTACACCATGCATTCTCAAAGCGGAATTTTCTAGGTCTCCAATTTGACTTTTCTCCTTTAGTGAGAAGGATGGGAACATGGTCCGAAATCGGTATGGGAATAGAATGTACATTCATGAGAGGAAATTTGGTTTCTCAATCAAGTGATACTAGGATTCTGTCAAGCTTTGCCAATGAAGCAAGGCTTGTGAATAACTTGTCTGAAATGGGTTGTGTCCACCATATCAGGGTCTACAATAGCCTTTATATTTTATTTTATTAAGGCCATAGTCACACATGCACGCACTCATACAATAATTTTAACATAAAGGGATGATGTAAGCAGAGATTGAACCACCAACTTCTTACTCACTAGTTAAGAGACATACACTACAACAAAATGGTTCTTCTCCGGTGTTTCTACCCCAGCGTTGTGGTAGAAACACCGCAGTGGAAACCAGGTAATCTACGGGGACAAAAAATCCAACACTACACCGGTGTTTTCGACAAACGCCGGCATATGTAGGTATACACCGGCGTTTCTTCGTAGAAATGCCGGTGTAGGTTACGGATAAGTCGAAACTCAACTGGCGCTCGCTCTCTCTCTCTCTCTCTCTCTCTCTCTCTCTCTCTCTCTCTCTCTCTCTCATTCTACTTTCCCCAATTTTTTCTAATCTCTCCATCTCCCTCCTCACAAATCCGCCCCCCTCCCCCGACGTCGCCCCTTCCCCCATTGCTGCCCCATCGCCACCCCCTCTACCTCGCCGTCGCCCCTTCCCCCATCGCCGCCCCCTCTACCTCGCCGTCGCCCCTTCCCCCATCGCCGCCCCATCGCCGCCCCCTCCCCCACCGTCGTCCCTTTCTCTACACAAACTCTAGGTTTGTTCTTGAATTAAGCAAAAAAAAAATTATTATCTCTTCTCACTCTCTCTCTCTACACACAAACCCTAGGTCTGGGATTGTTGTTGTTTGATTGTTCTTAATTCTTTGAGTTTTCAGGATTTGGGTAAGTTTTTTTCGGGTAGTGTTTGGTTGGGAGATTGCGATATTTGTCTAGATGAGTAGCGGATGAGGCGAGGAGATTGCACGCTGCTGCGATCTTTGCTTTCGGAGAGGTTGCAGGTCAGGATCAATCTTGTTCTTTTTTGAATATTATTTGAAGTATCAATGTAGAGAATTTTAGTTGAATTGTGTGTTTCTAGGGAAATTGAAGTTGTTGACGATGAGATCAGGGTGAGGGAACGTGCATTCTGAAGTTTTTTTTTTTGCATGCAAAACTTGATTACATTGTGGTTGAATTTGTGGCATTGTTGTATTTCTTATGATATTGCAAGGGATCTTAAGTAGACTTATTACTCCCAAGTGGTGGGTGTGTGGGGTTTACTAATTAATCCTAAATCAAAACTAGCCTTTCTAACAAGCACTAACAACCTACAACTACTGTGATTATTAAAAAAAAACAAAGATAGGATTAAAATAGGAATGTCCAATAATTAAATTGAGAACTGTCTGCTATATAGAATCAACTTCTGTTAAGTGTTTTAGTGGATGTTTTGAAGCTAATTTTCATCATTTAGTTATTGGATGGTCATAAGTAGCAGTGGCACTCTTTTGAAGTCTGATTGGTTTGATTGTCTGCACTAATATATTGGTTCTTCAGTGTATAAATAATTTCTATGTAATCTACTTATTAGTTCAGTAGATGTGTGAATATGTAACTGTATAGTGCATGGTTCGTCAAATGCACCATATAATAGGCATCTTTTGACTTGTCTTCAATTGATGTGTTTCAGAATGCCATTTACTTTTAAAAAAAACGTTCACTGTTGAACAATATTGCAAGGGATCTTGCTGCAAAGAAAGATATAGCAGCATTGGAAGTGCACCATATAATAGGCAACTGTTAATGTTTCTATTACTGACACCCAGGTAATTAACTACTTACTGATTCTGTTGCTTTTTGGAAACTGAAGATAATTGTTTTAGCAGACTACATGGTCGTTTCAACCTTATCTTAATTTTGGTTATACACAGATTCCATATTGTATTGTTTTCTATGTTGTCCTCACAAATTTACAGAGAACATGCTTGTAGGGCTGCAATCGAGCCGAGCCGAGCTGAATACCTTCAGGCTCGAGCTCGACTCGTTTACAGAACGAGCTCAATTTTGAGCTCGAGCTCGGCTCGAGCTCGGTTTGAGCCGAGCTTTGACCATATTCGAGCCGAATAGCTCGCAAGCTTAGCCTAAAAAAAAAAAAATCAAGCTCGAGCTCGGCTCGTTTACGAAATGAGCTTGGATTTGAGCTTGAGCTCGGCTCGAGCTCGGTTCGAGCCGAGCTTTGACCGAGCTCGAGCCGAATAGCTCGCGAATAGCTCGATTCGTTTGCAGCCCTACATGCTTGAACTACATATACCTGGAATGAAATATATAGGAAGCTCCATGTTCATGTTCACTCATTTAATATATGTTTTGCAGTGCTTTTAGTTTTAGCTTCATGTTCAGTTGCTTCATGTTCAGTTGGTTTAACCACATTTAAATTGCCTTCATGTTCAGTTGCTTCATGTTCAGTTGGTTTAACCACATTCAGTGGATGAGTTTGAAGAATCGGCTTTTATCTTTATCCCCGTCAAACCCGATTCCATTTTATTATGATGTTTCCACTCGACCTGCAATATCTCAGGAGTATCTCTTGAAGCTTTTTTCAGTGGATCGCAAGGGGCTATTGCATGGTAAAATGCTTGCAACTTTTTTTATATTGTTTGTGGTTTTGTGTTGTGAAGATGGGTTTCTCACGGGTTTTATGATTTGGTGTAGATGTCACTCATGTCCTTTGTGAACTTGAGTTCTTGATCCATAGAGTGAAGGTCTCGACAACTCCTGATGGCAGTGGTTGATCTCTTCTTTATAACAGATGGAATATGAGTGGTTATGATTTAGTTATCGGTTTATATATCCTACATTATTTGTTTTGTTGGTTGGCTACATTTCTTGATGCATGTCTATCATTACTTCTCTCAAGATATTTGAACTGTGTGGAACTCCAGATGAGATGAACTGGCCTGGAGTTACTAAGTAACCCTGGCATCTTCTAAATTTTTTTTTTATTTACACCTACCCCGGCGTTTGTAAAGCGCCGGGGTAGAAGCAGTTCCTTTCAGCTGAAAATCCCCCTACTGTGGCATTTTTACAAACGTCGGCGTATGTTTCGATCTATATCGGCGTTTGTTAAAAACACCAGTATAGACCACCACTCTACAGCGACGCCCGCTTCCCCGGCATTTCTACCGACGTTTTCAAAAATGTCGGTGTATTCTACACCGGCATTTATAGATGCCGGGAAATCCAATAAAAAATGCCGGAGAAGACCATCCGTGTTGTACGTATCACTAAACCACAATGGCAATAATAATAACCCTGTTAAACTCCTCTCTCGCACCACTACTTCCCCTCCCTCTGTGTGCTCACAGGTGAACCAGTAATGTTGGAGTCACTACCAGTCAAACCTGGTGGGAACCACTTTGCGAAATATTTACCAAAATGACCCACTTTTGAAAATATTTACCAAACTAACCCACTTTTGAAAGTATTTACTAAAATGACCCATTCGCTATCTCGGATAGCGAGTTTGGTTAAAACCTCATCGCTATCTGAGATAGTGAGTGTATGGTTATGTGTTTCTCCACACTTTGGAGAAAAATTGAAAGAAAAAAATACCAAGTTCAGACTCGCTATCTCCGATAGTGAGTATGTTTGTACCACACTCGCTAACTGAGATAGTGAGTGTATGGCCTTGAAGAAAAATAGCAAGTTTATACTCACTATCCCAGATAACGTGTGATTTTGTATCACACTCGCTAACTGAGATAGCGAGTATAGATTGGGCACGAAGTTAAAAATCCTTGGGCTTAGACTCGCTGTCCCAGTTAGCGAGTGTGTTTATACCACACTCGCTAACTGAGATAGCGAGTGTCGATTGGGAAATTTTTTATAAACTCGCTATCTCAGATCTCTCTCAATTCATCGAAACATTCTCTCTCCCAAATTCGAACCTATACATATTTATACAAAAATGAGACACATAATCTAATCTACCCAAGTGTACAAGATAAAAGGTTATACAAATCATACCTTCGAATCTATGATCGGGAATATTGAGAAATTCAGAATCTTCGATGATGGGTCTAGGGTTTTGAGAGTACGAGTAAGAGGATTGTGAGTGATGAATTGGATCACAATGGATTTTGGACGGACTTTGTTGGTGAAATAACGAATTTGGGAGGCTGGGTTTGTTCATTTTGGGTTTCTTTCAGAGTTAGAGAGAGAATGGAAAGAGAGAAGTGAGGGAGAGCGAAACAACAATTCATGAAATTTCTCCAATCGACACTCGCTATCTCAGTTAGCGAGTTTAGTACAAAAGCACTCGCTAACTAAGATAGCGAGTGTCGATTGGGAAATTTTTCTTCAAGACTTACACTCGCTATTACAATTAGCGAGTGTGGTACAAATATACTCGCTATCTAAGATAGCAAATGTCGATTGGAAAATTTTTTACACAACCTTAAACTCGCTATCTGAGTTAGTGAATGTAGTACAAATAGACTCGCTATCTGAAATAGCGAGTCTATATTTGATTTTTTTCTTCAAACACATAACCATATACTCGCTATCTCAGATAGCGATGAGGTTTTAACCAAACTCGCTATCTCAGGTAGCAAGTGGGTCGTTTTGATAAATACTTTCGAAAGTGGGTCAGTTTTGATAAATACTTTCAAAAAGTAGGTCCTTTTGGTAAAAATTCCCACTTTGCTTGGAATTCCACCTAGAATTCAGTTATGGGATTTTCATTGTGGGGTCCATAGACGGATGTCACAACTAGAGTCTATCCATTGTTGTTCCTTCCCAAGAAGATCAATCATTTGAAGAATTTTTTACCAAACTATACCACTTTTTGTAAGTATGTACGAAACAATCCCTGTTTGAAAATTTAATACCAAAACATCGATATCGCTAAGTGAGTTAACAGTCTTGGTAATAATAGGCACGTTGTAACGCCCCAATTTTCGGTAACTGGAAAACCGTGACATAAGCCAGAATCTTTTCTTCAATTAG
Source organism: Hemerocallis citrina (assembly GCA_017893485.1). NCBI lineage: Eukaryota > Viridiplantae > Streptophyta > Magnoliopsida > Asparagales > Asphodelaceae > Hemerocallis > Hemerocallis citrina. The sequence goes on from CM030358.1 coordinate 253,072,532, forward strand.
CCACAATACACAGAAAAACAAGAAAATTTAAAACTTTTTATTCAACACAAATATATTACAAATCCGAATGTTACAAAATTGCAATACATTACAACAGTGTTATAATAATACCTTTACAATCCCAAGTGTTACAACTTTCAACATATTATATCAGAGTACAATGAATAAAGAACAACACTTGGTATTCCACTTGGATGCTTTCCAATAAATAAACAATTTACAACAATTATTATAAATGAAATTACAGTACATTTGCAGCGGAAAACTTTAATGAAATCGACTCCTTGCTCCCCGCCTTGAATCCTTCTGAATCCTGTACCTGTACTTCTGCAATCCAGTACCTATTGAAGTGGGGACGCCAGTATTCACTGGCGCTTTAAGGTTGATAACTAACAGCGAATCTTAACTATAGCAAAAAGAGAAATATATATATATATTTGATGTGTCAGTGTATGCTATGACTTAGACTCTAATACAAGATTAACCAATGCAATGATGCACTTATTCTAATGCAAGCAAGACTCTGGAATAGTATGCAGCTCATACTACATACGCCACATCTCAAGCTGTTTCTCCATATATCGGGATTTGAACCCTCGCCATGAATTTTACTTTTATACCCATCCTGTTCCTGACATAATACTACATGACTAGCGACTATTGCCCGGCGTACCGGACCTCACTCAAAAGCCAACACGAACTACAAGGTACTTGTCAACCTTCTTCCGTGCCCTCAACTAGTCATGAGAAGGCATAGAACCTGCCGGGATCGTAGGGTCTATTTTCCTAGGAAGCCCTCCGTTCTTATCATGGCACATTCAAAAATTAACAATCAAGATACGGAACCCGTGCTCCCAACTTGTCATGAAAAAGCACCGCCCATATCCCTTTGACAGGGAAATATATCCCGATAACACCAGCTAGTGTCAGCCTATAGGAGATGTTGGATTATAGGGTATCACACCTAATACTAACTCTCACCCTTTGGCAATTTATAGATAAAAATGGTTAAGTAACTATTACTACCCTAACGATGTCACTAACCCTAACCAAACAAGCAAGACATGCTACTGTGCTTCCAACTTGACATAAAAAAGCACCGTATGTGTCCCTCTTCTAACCAAACAAGCGAGACAAGCACTGTGCTTCCAACTTGACATAAAAAAGTACCGTACGTGTCCCTCTTCTAACCAAACAAGCGAGACATGTACTGTGCTTCCAACTTGACATGAAAAAGTACCGTACGTGTCCCTCTTCTAACTAAACAAGCGAGACATGCACTATGCTTCCAACTTGACATGAAAAAGTACCGTACGTGTCCCTCTTCTAACCAAACAAGCAAGACATGCACTGTGCTTCCAACTTGACATGAAAAAGTATCGTATGTGTTCCTTTTCTAACTAAACAAGCGAGACATGTAATGTGCTTCCAACTTGACATGAAAAAGCACCGTACGTGTCCCTCTTCTAACTAAACAAGTGAGACATGCACTGTGCTTTCAACTTGTCATGAAAAAGTACTGTACGTGTGTAACAATTTGTCGATACAATTATACAAGTCTTACCCGGATCTCCTTGGATCCACTCACAGCCTACCTATTCAAGACAATACCTACATACGAGCCTAATAATAACATATATACGTGCCAAATAAGCTACGTATGAGACAAACAGCTACATACGGGTCAGTCGAGCCACGTATGAGACGACAACCTACATATGAAAATAACCATACAGGTAATCAACCTAGAAGCAACCGAACGTGCTTACTAACAACTCTTGATCGTAGAAGCAACAGAAGAATCTACAAACAATCTAATATAAACATACTACCAAGGAAAAGCGCGAAAAGTAATATAATAACCTTCCGACAACCTAGAAGCAATCAGTGCTACGCTTGTCGGAATTCAACAGAAATATACTTCTTAGAAGGCTAAGAATATCTACCACAACTCTCTAATGGAACACTATTTCAGATTCTGTAAGGAATCCAAAATTTGGTCCATCAAACACACGCAAACAGTTTAACCCAACTGTAGATTTTCAACAAAAGTTGAAACTTTGCAAGCTGGTAACTATTGCTCCACTCGTCAGAATCTAAAGAAACTGGACAATTTGAAAAGGTAAGAACATCTACTAAAACTTCCCAGTTGACTAGTTGCTCAGATTCCGCAAGAAAATCCAAGTTTCTATCCGTCGAACATACGCAAACAGTTACCAAACTACCAATTTTCAACAAAAAGTCGAAACTTCCGTGGCTTGTGACTTTTGCTCCACTTATCGGAATCTAACAAACTGGACAATTTGAAAAAGTTGGGACTTCTACTAAAACTTTCCAGTTCACCAATTGCTCAGATTCCGTAAGGAAATCCAAGTTTCTACTCGTCGAACATATACAAACAGTTACCAAACTACCGATTTTCAACAAAAAGTCGAAACTTCCGTAGCTTGTAACTTTTGCTCCACTTATCGGAATCTAACAAAACTGAACAATTTGAAAGGGTGTGAACATCTACTAAAACTTTCCAGTTGACCAGTTGCTCAGATTCCGTAAGGAAATTCGAGTTTCTACTCATCGAACACACACAACCGGTAACAAAAACAGCCAACTTGACCCAAGAAAAACTGAAATTTTGAAAGCCTATAACTTCTACTCCGCTTATCGGAATTTAACCCGAGAGAATAATTCGGAAAGGGGAGAACGTCTACTACAACTCCCTAGTTTGTCCGAACCCCAGATTCAACCAGTAAAACATTCTAAAACTATAAGGAAGTCAAACAGATACAATTTCAACCTGCCAAAATACACAGCCAGCTGAAAACTTTCAAAGCCCATAACTTCTACTCCGCTTGTCGGAATGTAACCTGAGAGGTCAATTCGGAAAGGTGAAGATGTCTAATATAACTCTCTAGTTGGCCCGAACCTCAGATTCTACAGGTAAGACACTCTAAAACCTCAAAGAAGCAAAACAGCAAGTATTCAGTCGGACACCTAGTTGCAGTATTTTGCAAACGGCATAACTCCTACTCCGCTTATCAGAATTTAACCTAAGAGGCCAATTCGGAAAGGGGAAGATGTCTACTACAACTCTTTACTTGGTCCAAACTTCAGACTCTATAGGTAAGACACTCTAAAACATCAAAGAAGCAAAACAGCAAGTATTCAGTCGGACAGCTAGTTGCTGTATTTTGCAAACGGCATAACTCCTACTCCGTTTATCGAAATTTAACCCAAGAGGCCAATTCGGAAAGGGGAAGATGTCTACTACAACTCTTTAGTTGGTCCGAACTTCAGATTCTACAAGTAAGACACTCTAAAACATCAAAGAAGCAAAATAGCAAGACCCAGTCAAGACAGCTAGTTGTTGTACCTTGCAAACGGCATAACTCCTACTCTGCTTATCGGAATTTAACCCTAGAGGCCGATTCGGAAAGGAAAAGATGTCTACTACAACTCTCTAGTTGGCCCAAACCTCAGATTCTACAAGTAAGACACTCTAAAATATCAAAGAGGCAAAACAGCAAGACCCAATCATGACAGCTAGTTGTTGTACCTTGCAAACGGCATAACTCCTACTCCTGCTTATCGGAATTTAACCCGAGAGGCCAATTCGGAAAGAGGAAGATGTTTCTACAACTCTCTAGTTGGTCCGAACTTCAGATTCATCAGATAAAATACTCAAAAATATCAAAGAAGCAAAACAGGTTGTTCACCCCTAAAACAGCAGTGCTGTCTTTTACCCGCGCTTGCTGTTTTGGGGGAAACGGTCGTTTCACCTATCCAAATGGCTCCGAAAAATTTTCAAAAATTCTAGCATGCTAATAACACATATGAGAACCTTCTACATAAATTTCTGGTTAAAAATTTTTTTGTTTTCATTGTCAAATAAAATCAACCCTACAACAACCAAAATCTAATTTTTATGGTTCTAATTTGTGTTCTACAACTCCATACTTTGTATGCCTCATTATTCTAGTCCATAAAGTGATTATGCATATGAATCTAGTCCAAATAACATATAACAACCAAATAAACAAGCAAAACAAACTTGAGTTGAGAACCCCCCGCCTTGATTTCGTGTAGGAATGACTTGCTTTCACCTCCTTGCTCCTTGTTGTTGCCTCTTCTCAAGAACACCAAGAACACCTCCATGGAGAAAGAAACCCATGAAAACCCTCTTTTCTTTTGATTCAGTCACTCTTTCTTTTTCTTTCTTTTCTTTCTAAAATTAAACTAAGTAAAAGAATAAGGAAGATGAGATGAAATGAGAGTGAGATGAGAAGAGATGGGAGAAAAATGAAAGGGTTTCTTAACCCTAGCTATGACTGGCCATTGATGAAAGGGGGAGGGGTTTTATAGGAGAAGATGAAGAGGTATGTGGTGAGAAAGACATCCAAGTGTCATTTCATTTGTGGTTAGAAACTTTTGTAGTTTAATTCGTAATTAATCTTACAATCAAGCCCTAAACCAATCCAAACCCTCCATCTCATCATGATGGATCAAAAATAAACTATAATTTGTCAAATCACATACTACACGATTTGTTCAAACGCCCGAAATCGACACAGTTCGATTTCGTACGTATATCTGATTATACAGATATTTTTCATAAGTGAAAACGAACAAATCTGTACAAAAATAATTTAATTCCGAGAAATAAAAATAAAATAATTTTATTACCGGCTCGGAAGATTCCAGTATCAATTTGATACAAAACAGTCGTATACCGACTAGTATATATACATATATAATGTTTATTAACAAAACCGGGTGATGTCCACCAAAAATATTTCAATTTTGAAAATAGAAAATAAGATAATAATTTTTAATATCTGCCCGGGATTTTCTAGACATTTTTCTCAAAAACGTGTTTTTCAAAATTTTGCACAAGTGTACAAAACTGATACAATATCTGTATATACTTACTGGTATATAAGTCCAGGTAACTTTTTATTTGAAAAACCAAGTAAATTCCAATAAAAATATTTTAATTTCAAAAATAATAATTATCCAAATATAATATCCGTCCGGGATATTACACACATTAACTGAGTTAACGTGTTTATACTTAATGATTTTTTATGTACAAAACATCTCTGTCAGTTTGTTTGTGAAGATAGGCATACACGTTAACTCAGTTAACGGCCTTGGTAAAACAAGGCACGTTAACTGAGTTAACGTGTGTGAGTATCTCCAATTTCTAGAAAGTTTCAACTTTCTGAAAACTTAAAATCTTCACACTCGTTAATTCAGTTAACGGCCTTGGTAAGAATAGGCACGTTAACTGAGTTAACGTGTACGAGTATCTCCGATTTTCAGAAAGTTTCAACTTTCTGGAAACTTGAAATCTTCACAGTCGTTAACTCAGTTAACGACTTTGGTAATAATACGCACGTTAACTTAGTGATTTTTTACCTATACCCCTCTTTAAGGTAGTGCCCAATACTGTCTCATCGATGAACGCTACCCCCGTTAGCACGAGTGGTTTAAACACACGCTAATAGAGTTAGCGTGTCTATATTGGGTAAGTTTTTTGCCACATCCAAACACGAGGGCAAAAGTTGTATCCCTACAGCATGCTAACTGAGTTAGCGCGAAGAAAATTACTAGGCACGTTAACTGAGACAGGAATGTTTTGGCATTAAATTTTCAAACAGAGATAGCTTCGTACATACTTACAAAAGTGGGATAGTTTGGTAAAAAATTCTCATTTGCACTCCCTATGAAATCATCCATACAATCGAAACAGATCGGGATTGAAGCCACACAGAATTCCAAAACAGTGTGAAAAGCTAACTAAAGACACGCATGGCTAAATAGCGTGTAAAACAAAAACACAAAAATAAAATTACGTCATAGATTCACAGAATCACACAGATGTTCAACAATGAAAACACACGCACCAGAACAAGAGTAGTCCCTTGTTTCCTTGTTTGTGTCACAACTACTACTATAACCAAACAGCTACCATAAATTAAAAAGGGAACGTAGTGCAGATATGCTATAAACTGCGGATTCTAAGATTTCCTCCTCACTTAGCCATCATAACCTTAACAAACTCCTCGTAGTTGATCTGCCCATCACCATCCACATCAGCCTCACGAATCATCTCATCAACTTCTTCATCAGTGAGCTTCTCACCAAGGTTGGTCATGACATGGCGAAGCTCAGCAGCGGAGATGAAGCCGTTCTGGTCCTTGTCAAATACTCGGAAGGCTTCCTTGAGCTCCTCTTCAGAATCTGTGTCCTTCATTTTTCGTGCCATCAGGTTGAGGAATTCTGGAAAATCAATGGTTCCGTTGCCGTCGGCATCGACTTCGTTGATCATGTCTTGAAGTTCGGCTTCAGTTGGGTTTTGGCCCAGTGAACGCATCACAGTGCCCAACTCCTTTGTGGTGATGCAACCTGTTAAGATTGAAACGCCAAGATAGAAATACCATCAGAAAAATTAACATGTTTACCAACTGATATTGTGGATTGCAGAAAGCGCATACAAGCAAGAAAACAAAGTTTGCCGGCTTCTAAACCAATTTAAAAGAAAAAACATAAAAACAAATTATATAATAAAATAACGAGAGAAAAAACATAATAGAAGATCATAATTGACCGAATAACATAAAATTAACAGAAGAATTTGTAACAAAACTTCACATGTTCTTTTGTATAGTACAGGTATTTCCGACTAGTGTCTCCAGTTATATATGCACAGTAACATTGATCAGGAACTGAAAACCTATATGTTTCGGGAAGTCCCCCACCTTCTCCAGCCCCACCCTCTCCCACCACTCAGAAAATTAATATTGTTAAATCTAGACATTTCTCAAGAAAATAAGCTTGAAGTTGCTAGAGACAACGGCTAACTTCTACTGAATCAAAAGAGAAGTAAATCAAATTACACCTTTGATAAGGGATTTCTTTTGCTCCACAATATTTGTTTTTGGTAGTAAAGTTTTCTACTAACTCATTTTATAGTAGAGTTCTAGCAGTATAAATGGAACAAATATCAAGCAGAAAATAATAAGGCATTTGAACAGTTGGTACAGTGTAGAAAAAAGATTTTTCAAGGGTTAAGTCATTTCATATTATGGTCTCAACGAACATATCTAAGCTGGCAAAATCCATCTGTTGTCATCACTGAAGCTTGTTCCAGACTTCCAGTAAGTATGGACAAGGGACAGTCCTATATCGCCCGAGGTGATAGGCACAAAAAAAAGTGAAGTGATGAATGAATATTATTAAGAACATATATGTATATAAATAATTCACAGTAAGTTATATCAAAAATAATAATTCACAATAAGAGCATTAAAGTGGGACAGTGGAAGGGGGACAAAAAACGATTTAAACTGGATAATTTATCAGATTCTTCTTTTCTGATTGGAATTTAATATACAGGAACTTAACAAGTTAAGGTGCGAGATAAGAGGAGAAATTACTCAATTCGGAAAGGCTTACAGGAAAACTATTAGTCCATATAGAAAACTATTAGTCCGTATGAGAATATGAGATATATAGAAAAATGAAGTGGATATTTCCTTCACATACAGACTATTAGTCGTCCAACGATTCAAGTAAAATAAGAGATAAGAAAGAAGATAAAGTAAAGAAATTACTGAATTCAATATTAAGGGAAACTATAAGCGGAAGAGGAGGGGGGGGGGGGGGGGGGGGGGGGCGATGAAATAAACAACATTTAACAAATAAAAAAAATACTGAAAACCAACAAAAAAATTAACAGTAAAAAAAGGTTAGCCGGATTGAGACGATACTCCCAAGTTGTCTCTGTTTTGGCCTAACTAGATAAGATACTTTTGCCCTAAAATTCAATACCGGTGAATATTGAATTTAACAAAGAAATGTATTTAAACAAAAGCAATACTCCCAACATTCATTGTATAACCTTTTAAACAGTATTGATTAAACATGGATTTTGGTAAATAATATCATAACTAAACACACAAAATAATTATAATATACGTCTCTAAAATAGTAAAGTTAAACATTGAACTTATGCTTTAGAATTTAAACTTTTGACTATTTTAATGCTCTTACTGTTAATTATTTATAGCAAAGTTAAATATTGAACTCATAATTATTTTTCAATTTGTATATTTGAGAATAATTAGGAGATTTTATTTGCACTTCTTATTTATGTATTAATTATTCTATCAAAGTCTAGATAAATCTATATAGCAAACTCTTTTTTCTGCTTCAAGAAGAAATCTTGCAATCTAAGAGAATTCTGAGGAATTCAACTAGTCATTATAACCACATGAAGCCATTTCTTGTATATAGTCTACAAGATATTTGGCACACGTGAAAAGGTCATGTTAAGTTGTTGATAACCGATGGCGATTCGTCTCCTTTTATGGAGCCTTGTACTCCTTAGGAGGCCCCTTAGATTGTAGAAGTCTTACAACATGATGATAATGAATGATGGTAGATAGAAAAGTCATATCCTAAACATGTACTCCCTCTGTCCCAAATGGGCAGTGCACTTTGTCAATTTCACGCATATTAAGGAGTGGCATAAATTTACTAATCCCCCCCCCCAAACCCCTCTCTCTCTCTCCTTTTTTAAAAACTCTTTCTTCACTTTAATTTCCCTTGATCAAATGAAGTGACACATACATAAAGAGAGTAGATTTGTGGCCCCATTAATAGTTTGTGTGTTTTCCATGAGTAGTTTTAGTGTGTATAACTAAATTGGCAAAACTTTACTTAGCATATAATTGACACTATACAGCAAAAATAAGAAGCTGATGGTTAATTTGGGACATCCTAAGATGAGAAAGTGGACAGTTACTTTGGGACAGAGGGAGTATATTTTATAATAGCCAGTTTAAGTGTGGCACATATGCGTATCATGAACTTATTATACTTCTTACTTTACATTCATCGCAATTTTTATTTGGTTTATTCCATAAATACCCTAGAAATTATTGCTAATACCATATCCACACCGGAAAGCCTGTTATTTTTTTATAACCTAAAAAATCATACATAAATCAATAAATCACACCCCTCTGTTAATAGGGTCAGTTATTGGCCAAAAAAGGTTTAAAATGACAAAGTTTGCTGTCATTAAAAGTAGACGAGAGTAGTGTTTCTCCATCTAATTGATTCCCCACTTTACTCTTCTTCCTATATCTTTTTCTTCTCTTGTATGGAAACCCTCCAAATGCTTCTCATTTAATCCCTTCCTCTTTAGGTCACTCATAAAAACACAAGCTCACAATTAACTCAAGACTTCTCTCAATCCCTTCAACAAACTCGAAAAATAGAAGTAGACCGAGGGTTAAGAGAGTGGGAGAACTTGGAAATTTGAAAGGAGGGGATGTGAGAGAAGGATAAGGAGAAAACCTTTACCTATGGAAGAATATTGGGAGTATGAGATTTAGAGTTTAGGACAAACTAAAACAATAAAAAAAGGGGGTTTTAGATATTAGTCCCCTTTTAAACATGTATTTCTAAATTAGTCTCTACTTTCACTTTAATTGCTAATAGGTTCCAAAATTAAGCTAAACATTTTGAAATTAGTCCCTTTCTAAGATTCACAGCAAGTTTTTCGTTAGATGACCGTGAAACTTAACGACAAGATTTTTTCTTCCCTTTACCCCATGTTTCACACAGCTGAATTAAACCCTAGTTCCCAAATTTCACTCCAAATTCAAAATTTCCCTATTCTAAACTTCAAAAATCATCATCTTCCATCCATTCAATACAAACGACGAAACCCTAAGTCTTTAAATCCATAAAGCTAAGCATCAAATTTAATCTCGATGCATGATGATGGTAGGGTAAGAAGAATGGAGGCTCGATGAAGTGTCAGATATATTGAAAAGTTGTCTCTTTTCATTATAGAGCATGAGAATTCTAAGAAAATCCTAACTATATTTTGTTGTTTCTTTGAGATTTGTTTCAGAGCACAAAAATCCCCAACTGCGATCTCTCGTCGGGCATCTAAGAACTTCTTTTGACTGGGGTTGTTGATGTAATCTATTGGTGGGTGAGATTTTCCTCATAACCATCTTTTAAAAAAAAGTTTTTTTTACTTGTTTATTTGGGTTAAATTATGGTTAAATATGTTTTTGTCTTCAATGATACTTTGGTTTCTTTTATGAAGACAGTATTTGAATATGTAGTTTTTTGTGTAGTGGGGATAAACTTTATGTTTGATTTCTTTGTGTGATAGTTGATTATTTTTTATCATTAATTCATAACAGGATGGAGTCTTCTAAGATAATAGAGATTCTTTTGAAGTATGGAAGAGTATATCGAGGGCTGGTAGAAAAAAAATATGAAAAAGGGAAGCAAAAAACACTGAGATTTGATGTCGATAAGTTTTCTCTAAAGGCATGTGACGAATCCATCCATGAATTTTATGAATTAAATCGTGGGGAAAAGATCAAGTTGGTCTATAATGTACCCAAATAGGTCTCCAAAGAAGTATGTTTTGCATTAGAAATGATAGCGTTTTAATTAACCTGGTTAAAGAACATATCGAGGTAAAGAAACATTGCTATTATATGAGTATTAATAAGGATAGTGCAGGAATATGTGAAAATCATAGGTTCAGTTTGCAGAACCATAGCGTGAGAAGAAACTTCAACTATGCTTACATAAAGAATGATGTAGATAGAATTATAGTGCATTGTCTTGGAGAAAATTGTCCCCGGTATCTTAGAGCAATTAGAGTGAAAGGCAGTGATGGGATGATAATTACAGTATCTAAAACACAACACAAGTGTACTAGAGTAAATAAGCAAAAACAACAACGCAACAACAAGTTGGGTGGCTAAGGACATACTTAGAGATGTGAAATCTGATCCTAACATCACTCCAAAAGACATTATTAACAACGTTTCACATAAATTCGAAATGACGATCAGTTACAACAGGGCATGGAGAGCTAAGGATGGAGAGCTAAGGAAAGAGCAACGGAAATTTTATTTAGGAAAGTCGAGGAATCCTATGATTATGTATTTTCTTTGGAATGAATTGTTGAAGAGGAACCTTGGTAGTCATATCACAACCTATGCAGTTAAAATCGGTTTTCGGAACTAATTGGTCTCGTAGCGACTAAGCAGTTAAAATCGGTTTTTGGCCCTAATCGGTCTAGGAGCGATTAGTGATTAATCGGTTAATCGAAAAATAATCGGGGATTAAATCGAAAAAATTGTAATATATATATATATATATATATATATATATATATATATATATATATATATATATATATATATTAAAAAAAGATATATTCTCTTTATGTAGCAACCCTAAATCCTAATATAAAACTATTATGAAATTATCAAATGGAAAAATATAGTTATAGAGAAAAAGAAGGGAGTACTTGGTTTGAGCCGAGTTTAGATTCTGGATGTGGGTCAGATCGGGTTTGCTGGTCGGTTCCATCAAACAAAAACAATCAGGGAGGAAGAGCAGCGCGAGCAACAAGAGAAGGTGGAGCAGATGCGGGTCAAGGTCAAGTATGCGATGACGCAAGGGGAGCGACGACGGGTTAGATTTGAGTTTGCTCGAGGAAGAAGAGAACCAGTTTGGGTTTGGGTTTGAAGAGAATCAGTTTGGGTTTGGGTTTCGGTTTGGGTTTGCATGAGGGAAAAGAAAAAAGCGGCGACATGTCGAATTTGGGTTTGCGCGAGGACCAGAAAGAGGTTTGAATTTTAGATTTGCATTTGAGTTTGGACCGGATTAAGCCCAAATAATGCAAATAAGCATGAAAATTAGAGAAGGTGATTTAACCGGTTAATCGGTCAATTAAAATCGGCCGATTAACTACTAATCGGCCGATTATACCCGATTAAATTGCTAACTATTGAAATATTATAAATCGCAAAAAAAATAATCGCATAGCCTCCGATTAGCGATTAATCGGGGATTAATCGGGCGTAATCAGGGATTTTAACTACTTAGCGTAACGATTAGTAAGTAATCGGATAATCGGGGATTAATCAGGAATTAAATTGGGAAAATTATATATATATATATATATATATATATATATATATATATATAAAGAAGATCTTAAGTTTCAAAAGACAAATTAACACGTGAAATATCAACTTTAATCAATATCACTAATTAAGTAAGCATACATCAATGTAATTTTTATGTCCTTCTGATTTCTACAATTTTACTACAATGTTGAACTAGGAAAATATAGGTTGGTTAATTACTTAAGATGATAAATCAATATTTTTTTTTAAATTACAAGCTACAACAGATAAATCAATGTTCTCTATCTAACAATAACAAGATAGATGATTAAAAAAAACAGTAACAATTGAGAGGGGTTGGGTGTTCTCTAGTTGATTAAAAACTTTTTTTCAAAAAACAGTAAAAAAAAACAGTAACAATTGAGAGGGGTTGTTAGGTGTTCTCTAGTTGATTAAAAACTTTTTCAAAAAACAGTATAAAAAAATTAACAATTTAGAGCTAGTTGATTAAAAAACTTTTTCAAAAAACTTGAAAATTACGACTTACAATGTTCTCTATATGTTCAGTGTTGCTGCCGCCGCTGTGCCGCACCGCTGTTGAGCCACCGCTGCTGTGCTGCTGTGCTGACGTTCTGTGGAGAGTGAGGCGAAGGAGAGAGAGGCTCAGACGGAAACTGGAGAGTGACGATTGAAAATGGTTCGGGCTTGGGTTTGGAGAGTAAAAGAAGGAGATAGAAGTGGAAGTGGAAGAAAGGTGGAGATTGAAAGATGAAGATTGCGTGGCTGAGATTGAGTTTGGTTGGCTGCTACGGGTCGGTTACGGGTCGGGTTGGTCAAGCGGGTTGCAAATATTATCCAAACAATTTTCATACCGAAGTTATCGGGTAATCGGGTAATCGAGTATAACAGTTAATCGCTGATTATACTCGATTAGAGCGAGTATTTCCGATTAATCCCCAACTTTTCTAAAATCTAAAAATTGATCCCAAATTAATCGGTTTCAGGCCGATTAGTGATTCCCCGTCGATTAACCAGCCGATTAATCCGATTTTGACTGCATAGATCACAACTAAATTGGCTTACGACGAGGCCTTTGAAAGAAAGTTTGTCTCCATCAAAGCATCCATAGAGGGCTTCAAGAATGGGTGTCGACCCTTTGTTGGTCTTGATAGATACCACCTAAGTATATATTTGGTAGTCTCTTATCTGTTGTTGCATTAGAAGGTAATAATGGTATATTTCCTACAACGTTTGCAATAGTGGATGGTGAAGACAGTGTGTGGTGGTTTTGGTTCATGCAACACTTGAAGATGGATTTGGGAGATTATACAGATCAGTGTGGATGTCTAATTAGGAAAGGGCCTCAAAGATGCAGTGAATACTCTACTTCCAATTGCCGAACACAAAGTATGTCTAAGACATCTTCGAAAGAATATAAAGGAGTATCCTAACTTTGAAACAGATGTATGGGATGTTGCTAGGTCTTTTGTCATATGGGAACATGAAGAGTACATGCAGATTCTGTAGGCAAAGTCTAATGGGGCATATCAACATTTGTTGAATGTAACCAACTACTCTTGGGCCAGATCTCAGTTCAAGTTAGGTTGCATAAACCACTACATCACTAACAACCTCTCTAGTCATTCAATGCTTGGGTTGCCTGCAGTTGAGTCTCTCTGAGTCATTCAATGCGTGGGTTACCTACAGTTGAGCCTCTCTGAGTCATTCAATGCTTGGGTTGCCTACAGTTGACTTCGTGGATAAGGTGAGGTGAGTCCAGTAATTGCAAAAGTTCAACTTGAGGAGACAGCTTGGAGCAAAGTGGAAAGGCATACTAGTGCATTATGCTCAGAGATACATACAAGACTTGAGTAAAAAAGTTGGGGAACTACAAAGTTGTAAGATCTTCAAATGGAGAAAGAGCTGAGGTTTCAAATGAGCTTGAGAGGAGAGAAGTGCACCTGGTGGACAGAACTTGCAATTGTAATGAATGACAGCATACAGAACTTCCTTGTGTTCACGTGGGAAATGTAATTGCGAGTATAAGGAATGCCAAATGGGAGAACTTTGTGAATGAATACTTCTATGTTTCGAGGTAAATATTTGAAAGTTAATCAAACATTAAATAAAATAAAATAAAATCTTTTTGGTAATCTCTTGATATTTAGACTACTGTTATTCAACTTAGTCATATGAGATTTATTTATTCTCTAATGACTCACTAGGTATAGAAAAGCATATGAAGGGGAGATCAGCACACTATCTTCAAAAGATGAGTGGATGAAGCTAAACAAAGGGTTTACTATTGGTCCACCACATTCAAGAAGACGCGGGGGGGGGGGGGGGGGGGGGGGGGGGGTCTACTAAGAGCCCTCACCACTGTGGAAGATGTAAACTTGTTGGCCATCATAGGCAGGGATGTAAGGAACTTGTCAATGTAGATCCAAATTATGTAGTTAAGACAAATGCAAGGAGACCAAAAGCAACAAGTCTAGTGACTGAGAGCTCTGGAGGCATAGATAGCAGAAGAGGTAGAGGTAGGGGAAGCAGACTTAGGTAGTGTTCTTTTTCTCCTCTTATAAGAGATTTACCTCTTGTAAGAGGTAGTCCACCTCTTATAAGAGTTTTTTTAGCGTTCTTTTTTTACCTCTTATAAGACATTTTCCTCAAAATCTCTTATAAGCCTAAAAGACTTCTAGTAGCCTCTTTCAAATTCTTATAAGACTTCTATCACTTAAAAAGTCTATATTACCCCAAAGTTTATATTATAATTGTTACTAATTAAACTAGTTTATATATTAGTCTATAGTAGCCCGGAATATGCTATCCAATAAAAAGTGTAATCATATACGCAGTTGACTGTAATATGTTATCCTAGAAAAAATGTGGGAATTCATTCTTCAAAATCTCGAACAATTATGTTAGGGATGCTGTTGAAACTCTGATTTATATATATATAATGTTAGGGATGCTGTTGAAACTCTGATTTATATATATATATATATATATATATATATATATATATATACGTCCAGTAAGTACATTACTTGAGTTGTGGCTAGTTGATTTGTCCTGTTATGATGCCACCATGTTCAAATCCTGCAGCCGACCAGGGTTTTTTTTTTTTTTTTACAGCTAAGAGAGAATTTATATTAGCCCATTGACCTTAATTTTTTTTAATCCAACTTCTTTGAAACAAATTACTTATATTTATACATACTAATTTTCATACTAATTAAAAGTCTATAGTAGCCCGGAATTATAATTGATGATTTACACTGATTTGTGAATTTAACTTGTCATTAAACTAGTTTATATATTAGTAATTTGAACTTATCTTTTCATGTCCTTCATCTCACTATTTTTATACTTTGGGGTAATATAGACTTTGGGGTAATATAGGCTCTTGTAAGAGGTGAAAAAAGAACAGAAATCTCTTATAAGAGGTTGTTATAAGAGGTTATTTTTATATAAAAAGAACACCTCACAAAGAGGCTCTTACAAGAGCCTCTTACTCAAAATCTCTTATAAGAGGTAACCTGTTATAAGAGGCAAAAAAAAGAACAGTACCTTACTGTTACAATAGCAGATGCAAGGTATGATTATTAAATATTTACTGTTGTTGCTTGTTATTCTTGAATGTTAACAAATTATCATTAAATATCAGTGTGGGTGAAGTGGCAGTAGGGATAAACCAAATTGTTGCAAGCAAAGGACGAGGCGGAGATGGTAAAAGATGCATAGGTGGTAAAAGAGGTAAAGGGAGCTCTCAAGCACAAGAGATGATCAGAAAAGGCAAGGAATTGTTTACAAACTGTGAGTATTTAGAGTATTTAGAACTCAGATTTTTCTTACTTCTACTTAAAGGCTATTAAGTACTTTAGTCCTGAAGTGGCAGTAGGGATTAACTCAAATTCCTCTTGTTTGTAGTTGGATTGGACAAAGTGAAGAAGGACCTGAAGTTACTACTATGCCAAAGAAGTCAAAGGTAATAAAATTTCCTTCAAGTGGTGTATCAGGACCTGAAGCTACTACTGTAAGTCAATTGCAACCTCGCCCGCAAGAGAAATTAGTTAAACGACATGTTGAACCAGAGGTTGTGGATGAGAATGTCCCACAAAAGACACAAGTTGCCCCACAATCTCAAGGCCAAAGTCAGCATGGATCAAATAGTCTAATGGGCCAACCACAAGCAATCGGAACTCAGCGATCAATGAATTTTCAGGGAGGGAGAAGCACAAGGGCAGCACTGAGGGACAAACCAAAACCTGGGAGAACTTACCTTTGGTGATTATAAGATGTGTGTATATATTTGCTTTGACTTTTATACATTCAGTTGCAACTTTGTTGTAGTTACATTGACTTTTATTGATGATTCTTACTTTTCATATACAAGATAGTATTGCAAAATGATGGAAGATACAACTTATTGCAAACTAACTAAAGTATAATATATCTCCTTTTTTTTGTATTAAAGAAATTTGAAGTTAATGGCAAACTGAAGAAGTTACAAGTACTTTAGACCCCAAAAAACTTCCAGTTCCAAACCTTTAAATGCTGCAGACTTTCTAATGTAATTAAAAGCTAATTTTACTTAGTTACAAGTATATAACTGATGCTATCATGTTTTGATGTCTCTTATAACTTGTCAGAATGTGGATGTTTTCCATCTTCATTTGTGCAGTCATTTCTTATGTATTAGCTTATGCTTGTAGTTTAAGCCTGAAGTAGTGTGGCTTACATTCAGTGATTCTCTATATTTGTGATAGCAATGTTGATATTGAAGTGTCTACGATAGAATTGTTATTGAATATTGGGTATCTACTCGTTGTTTGTTGCATGAGTTAGAATTATTTAGTGCACAAATTGTTTATCACATTGAATAGTGTGAAGAGGTGATAATGTGAGGACTGAGGAGACAAAGGAAGAGAGGTAAAGGATGAGTTTCTGAGGTATGAAGGAGGATATGTGGAGGCATTATTGGAAAAAGTGAAGCAAGAGAGGTAGGGGAGTAGAATGAGGAGAAAGATGAGGGAGAAGAGCAGTCCAGGTTGTGGGATTTGTTGAAGGAGGAGCACTAGAATTGCTGGGAATTTCATAGGGGCATCCCATTTATAGTGTGGGGAACAAGGATTTAATTCAGCTATGCGAATATAACATAGGGGCTAAAAGGGGTATAAAGGGAAGAAAAAATATTGCTGTTAAGTTTCACAGTCATTTAACGAAAAATCTTTGGTGAATCGTAGAAAGGGACTAATTTCAAAATGGTTAGCACAATTTCAAAAGTTTCACAGTCACCTAATAGCAATTAACGTGAAAATAGGGATTAATTTAGATATACATGTCCGAAAAGGGACTAATATCTAAAAAAAACCTAAAGAAAGATAAAAACATTATTGTCATATAATAAATATCTAGCTAGGTTAAGACCCAAAAGAGGAATACACACCAAGGGATGGTGGTAAATTGTTCATAAATAATTAAACTTGTGATTTAATGATTCCAGGTGTCAATATGGTACTAATATAATTTGATTTCAGTGAAGGATATATGTTGATTACAGTAAGGAGTTAAGTTGTCTAGCGTAAACAGAAGGGTGAATGGTAGGCAGCAGAGGAAGACCAAGGACCAAGCTTCATATGTGGAAGGGAAAAAGAGGAGGATATATCTAAGTATGAGAGGAAGATGCACCTCATCACTACCTTTTTCTTAGTCCTCACAGCCGCTCGATTTCGTTTTCTTAATTGCTGTACAGGTTAAACTTTAGTAAAGTAGGACCCACTAGACCGCTTCACTTCTTTACTAAAAACCTAGCTCTCTCCCTAATTCATTTGAAATAAATCGTGAGGCAGAGGCAGTAGAAATCAGCTGATCCAGTCGACTAAAGGCAGCAAAGACTAAGAAGATGACAACAAAAAAAATGTAACCTTCCTCTTCGTTTGTAGTTATATACTTTTATTTTTATTTTTTTGTTATAAAAAAATTGGTTATCAAGGAGCCGAGGGACCAAGGGTAACTCCCCTGAGGCTGCATTGCCTGGGTAGCCAACTCAAGCTCCTCTAGAAACACAAATGATACACCTAAACAAATACTTCATTATGCATAACCTTTTTTAAAGAAACATGACTATACCCGCGCAAACATACACACGCCACCCACAGGTCCCCCTACCTACATATTTTAAAGTGTCAGCTTCTCAAACATTCCTAATCGACTTGTACAAAATGCTCGCCATCCTTCTAATAACAACAAAGAATCATCGATTTTGCTCATTAGCGACTCTAACTTATCTTTTCCAACCATCAAGTTCAAACAAAAACACGCTCCTGAAGCATACAAATAACTCAACAAATAACAGAGGCTACTCAACAGGATCTTATGCGTTTCTATACACAACCAACCGTATACTTTCATATACCCATCTATTTATTATCTCATTTATCCATTAAATGTTACATGTCAACTAGCATCAGATCTAATACAGCACAATAATTAAAGCATAAAATTCATAGATTAAAATACCAAACCCTAATTAAACAAGATCCAAATCGGATAAATAATAGATGGATTAAGATCTAAAGAAATGGAAGAAATAAAAGAAAAGAGAACTGACCGTCTCCGTCCTTGTCGAACAAGCTGAAGGCCTCCTTGAATTCCGAGATCTGATCATCGGTCAATTGATCCGCCATTTTTTTTCTCGGTCTTTTTTTTCTTTAGAGAAAATCGAAGAGATTAGGGTTGAAGAAGAAGGAGCAGAAGAATAAAGGAAACGAAAATTTTCTTTTCTCTTTTCCCTTTTTTTAATTTATATTTTTTATATTTTTCTTGTTTTTATTTTTTATGGTTGGTTTAAAGCGGAAGAAGAGGAGATACTGAGTGATGTGTTTTTAAAGGGGACGAGGACTACGCTGGGCCCCACGAGGAGCAGTGCCGTCGAAAAAAAATCAAAAATGGAAGGGCCACGCTTTAAGATGCGCGCCTCAGCCGTCGAACGGTCTTCGGCTTTTTTTTTTTTTTGATTTTATTTTATTTATAATTTTGTTGTTGCTGTTGTTGTAATAGAAACAGCTTTTATTGTGGGCCTTTGGCTCAGCCCTAATAGTCAAGATTTCAAAAAAGAATGAAACAAGAAAAAATATATCTCTAATATTATAATAGGAGAAGGCCTTAGTGTCATTTGTAAATATTTTGTCATTCTACCAATTCGTGCAATGCACGTGCATAATATTGTTAAGGAGGTCCTAGGTTCAAATCAAGACTACGTCTAAATTTTTATTTTAAAAAACTATATTTATTAAAACGTGCATCGCACGTGTAAACTACTAGTAATATTATAATGGGATAAGGCCTTAGTATCATTTGTCATTTTGTCATTCTATCAACATGTACAACGCATGTATATAACTAATATAAAGAAGGTTTCCATCTCAATTTCTTTTTATGTCAGAGTTTTTTTTTTTAATTATTAAAATGTGCATCGTGTGTAAATTATTAATTATCTTCAACTGGAAAAGGAAAAGAAAAATTGTTAGCAAACAAAAAAAAATGTCCTTGTCCCAATGACCTAATCCGAGTCTATCAAGCGAGTGATTTTATTGACCAAATTTTAGAAAGCTTTTATCGAAGTTTCCGAGCATATTTATAGCCAAAGTATTCAAAGTTTGGTCCAAGAAAAGCACAAGTCGCCCTCATTATCTTCATATCTTGATGCGATGTACTTGACCATAATCTGTCAGTATCAACTTACCACTGGCCATGTAAGAAGCAGCTAGTTGCTTATAATTAAGTTCAAGGCTATCGATAACAGTAATCGGATCTGATACGGCTAAAAATAAGGCTAAATTGGGACCGTTCAAATCGGACACGAATCTTAAAGCTTTCAGGACAAAACGGTAATTTCACCTACAAACGGGTCCGAAATGAAAACTGGGTCTCTTCTTCAAAGCCCAATAACCTATAAACGGATCTGTCATATTGGATACGGGTACCAACCCACTACAAACCAGTTCAGAAGGATAAAAACAAATTCAAATTCGTGATTATCCCTAAGAGGCGGTTTTAACCACTTCTTATCCAACCACACCGGCAATAGAGATTTGTTCTTATCTCGAAACAGATTCCTAAGGCGACGAAAAATACCCCTCTCCCCCCACTGTTACAAGGTAATGAATCTTTTCCTATCAAAAGCTCTTTTTTAATCTTGGGAGATTACTGACAAGAGCGTCGGAGGCTTCGTCGCCGGGATCCATCCCGGTGTATCAAACTTTGTGCAGGTTCGCGGCAGTGGCGAGAACAAGTCAACACCCCTGTGGAGTCAACAGGTTCGCTTTACTGTTTTCCTCAAAGAACTCACAAATTCATCTGTTTGCTCCCACACTCGAAATCAGCAGCAACAAATTGACGCCGTCTGTGAGAACAGAAACAGCGATCCAATCCTCTCTCATCAGCCACACTAGTTTCAAGTCATGCCTCCCAAGAAGGGGAAGACAACGGTCTCGAACCGCAGGGCCACTCCCACACCTACTCCTCCTCCAGATCATGAGGTTCCCCCTCAACCCACTCAGCAAGTCCAGCAACCTGGACAGCCTTTCCTTCAACCCGTCCAGCAACCGCAGTCTAGACGGCCTCTTCCTCAACAACCACAGCCCCAGCAGGCTCCTCAAGGGCCACAAGAGGCTGCCATGGGACTCTCCCGCCGAAGTCGGCAAGGGTAACATCCTCATCGCGACCATGTGTCGATTCACAACCCCTCGTCCGACTCCATGGCCTCGCACAGTCCCCCTAAACCGAAGGACCTCCGGAACATCATCGTCAACAGGCATAATAGGGTGGATCTCCGGACCCGCTTGGATGAGAGGCGGACCCATGACGAGATACCCCGCTGAGAACATCACAGGGGTCCAACGATCCGGTCCCCTAGAGCTCGGTCCCCCCGTAGGCATGATCGCAGAATGTCCAACTCTCCCAGGAGGCGGAGGGAGTCACCCCAGCGCCATCAAAGGAGAAGCCGCTCTCCGGCGGTTGACCCACCCCTCGGGACCACCGAGAGCAGGAGGCCCCCGTCACGAAGGCAGAGTTCCAGTAATTCCAAGAGGCAGTCTTGAGAGCCCTCAATGTTGCCCCCGACCACGATCAGTGAGTGCCCAGTCCCCAACCTGCCCAAGACCATAGGCGACGTATGCCCAGTCCTCAACCTGCCCCGAGCTATCGTCGTCGCACTCCTAGTCCCCTTCCGCGCGAGGACGAATCCCGAGCCTCAGCCTTGGCCGACTGGACAGAAAGGAAGAGCAACGGGCGAGGCATTTCCGCCCAGTAGGCCCCTATTCTCCCAGACCATAATGGAGGCACCGGTCCCAGATAACTTCTAGCCTCCCTATTTTGAATCGTACAATGGGGAGTCCAACCCTGCTGACCACATTGAGAGTTTTATAACTCTAATGATGATACATCAGGCATCAGACGCCTTCCTCTGCAAAACTTTTCCAGTCACTCTGAAGGGGCCCGCAAGGGAATGGTACTCCCGTCTAGCCCCGGCCTCCATCTTCTCCTTCGATCAGCTCGAAGGCCTCTTCCTAACCCACTTTGTGAGCAGTCGCCGAGCCGAAAAGACAAGCACCTCTCTGTTGTTGCTTCATCAGAGGAAGGGCGAGCGGCTGAGAGACTATGTCAAACTTTTCACCGCGGATGCCAGATCCATCGCCTCCTTAGACCAGTCCGTAGCCTCCGCCACCTTCCAATCCAATGTCGCTAACGACAGCCTTCGAGCATCCCTTGCCAAGAAGCCTCCTCGAGATTTCTCAGACCTCCTGCTCAGGAGTGAGAAATACATCCGAGCGGAAGAGGCTCTCTCCCGCCCTGCTTTTGAAGGATCGTCCTCCGGGAACAAACGGAAGGGCACTGAAGAAGAAGGAGCTAAGAAGCTCCAGAAAGACAATGGAGGCCAGCGGCGCCCTCCTCCCCTCTTCGAGAAGTTCACTTCGCTCAATGCGAGTGTCTCAGCCATCTTGATGAAAGTTGGGAAAGAGGGTCTTCTCCTGCCGCCTCCGAAGATGAACACCCCAGGGAAGAAGAGGAACCGGGACAAGTGATGTTGCTTTCATAGGGACCACGGCCACGACACGTATGATTGTCGGGTCTTAAAAGATGAGATCGAAGCCCTCATTCAGAGAGGGCAGCTCTCCAGGTTCGTGAGGAAGGACATGGCAGACCCTCCTCCGCCCCCCCAGGGGGGCTAATAAGCGACCCGAGCGGCACGCGGAGACCCCGGACTCCGAACCAGAGGCCATCCTGCATCTCATCCACGGAGGCCCAATAGGGAGAGATTCCAACTCCTTCCGAAAATCCTTCTTTCGGGAAGTAAATTCTGTGCAGAACCGTCCTCCCCTAAGGGGTCTGGGGGTCCCAGTCACTTTTTTATATAGAGATCTGGATAGTGTCTGAACCCCCCATTGCGACGCATTGGTAATAAACCTCCACATGGCCAACTTTGACGTGTGTCGGGTCCTAGTTGACAACGGCAGTTCGGTCAACATTCTCTTTCTGGAGGCCTTCCAAGGGCTCAAGCTATTCAGGGATCGGCTTAAGCCCGCCGGCTACACTCTGTACGGGTTCACAGGAGTGTCAATGACGATCGAGGGTGTCATAACTCTCGACGTAACCGCTGGCAAAACTCCCACCACCCGAACCGAGCCGATGGATTTCATGGTGGTGGATGTGAAAGCCGCCTACAACGTCATCCTGGACCGACCAGGCCTAGCTGCCCTCCAGGCCATACCCTCGGCCTACCACATGAAGATGAAATTCTCCACCACGGCGGGCACGGAAGAAGTCAGGGGGAACCAAGAGGTGGCCCTCAAATGCTACATGACCTCGGTGGGAGGGTTTGTCCTCTCCCTCAAAGCTCTTGAACTCCCCCAAGGGAGTAGCCCTCCTATATTGGAGCCGGTCGATGAGTTGGAAGAGTTTGCCTTCTCAGAAGGAGATCCGACCCGGAAATTTCAGATTAGCAAAGTCCTCCCCCCTCCCGTTCTCTCCGACATTATCAAGTGCATAAGGGAAAATCGAGACCTCTTCACATGGACTGCATCTGACATGTCGGGGATCTCCAAAGAGCTCCTCATGCATCACCTTAGTGTCGCTTCGGGGGCCAGACCGGTACAGCAAAAGCAACGCAAATTCACTCCTAAGCACCAGCAAGCTATCAAGGAGGAGGTTGAGAAACTCCTTAGAGCCCAGTTCATACAGGAGGTAAACTATCCGGAGTGGCTATCCAATGTCGTGATGGTCAAGAAAGCCAACGGAAGCTGGAGGATCTACATTGACTTCACAGATTTAAACAAAGCCTGCCCCAAAGATCCATTCTCGCTCCCATGCATCGACGCCCTGATTGACGCAACCTCGTGCCATGAACTCTTAAGCCTCATGGATGCGGTCTCTGGGTACAATCATATAAGAATGTTCCTCCCGACATTCCGAAGACCACCTTCGTCACCGATCAGGGCCTGTATTGCTACCGGGTCATGCCCTTCGGGCTTAAGAACACTGGCGCCACCTACCAATGCCTTGTCAACAAAATCTTCAAGGAGCAGATTGGGCGGAACACGGAAGTCTATGTAGACGACATGTTTGTGAAGAACGTCAGCAGATCAGATCATGTCTCCGATCCCCAAGAAGCTTTTAACGTGTTGTGCAGACACAATATGAGACTGAACCCGAACAAGTTTGCTTTCGGAGTCTCATCCGGCAAGTTCTTGGGGTTCATGGTCAGCCGAAGGGGCATAGAGGCCAACCCCGAGAAGATCCAGGTCATACTCAACATGGCTTCCCCCTTCAGTGTTAAAGATGTGCAGACTCACCGGGCGCCTTGCGGCGATAGGGTGTTTCCTCTCCAAATTTGGAGAGAAGTGCCTCCCGTTCTTCAAGGCCCTCAAGGGGGCTAAAGGCTTTGAATGGGGGCAACAGCAGCAAGAGTCCTTCGACCAGCTCAAGGCCTACTTAGTCAACCCCCCACTCTTGAGCAGGCCAAGGCCAGGGGAGGTCCTCTATCTATACCTCGTCGCTTCGGAGCAGACCCTCAGTGCTGTTTTAGTAAGAAAAGAAGACAAGATGCATATGCCTATTTACTACGTAAGCAAAGTCCTTAGGGACGCTGAACTCCATTACCCAAAACGAGAGAAGATGACCTATGCCTTGGTCATGGCAGCCCGAAAGCTCCGCCCCTAATTCTAGTCTCACTCGGTGGTCGTTCTTACCGACCAGCCGCTTAAACAAGTTCTTCACAAGACCGAGACCTCAAGGCACCTTATGAAGTGGTCCATTGAGCTAAGCCAGCATGATACCAGCTATCAACCTCGAACCGCTATCAAGGCTCAAACCCTAGCGAAGTTTTTAGTGGATAGTACAATTCCCGATGCCAGCAAAGCAATAGAGGAACCCCCCTTCTGGACGGTGTATGTGGATGGGTCCTCGTGCACTGATGGGAGTGGGGCAGGAGTCATCCTGGCGGGCCCAAATGATTTCATCCTCCAATACTCACTCTGCATCAACTTCACAGCGTCCAACAGCAAGGCCGAGTATGAAGATCTTATAGCAGGCATGTGCATGACTCGCAAGGCAGGGGCAAAGCATGTCAAGATATTTAGCGACTCGCAGCTGGTGGTGAACCAGGTATCAGGAGAATACAAAGCGCAAAATGGTCGCATGGTCAAGTACTTGGCCAAGGTCAAAGTGCTGATGGCCTCTTTGAGGATGCACAACTCCAGCGGATCCCCCGAGAAGAGAATGCGCAGGCGGACGCCCTTTCAAAACTAGCTTCCTCCTCCCTCCAAGGGCTCGAACAAACTGTCCTAATAGAAGTTCTACTGTAGCCCAGCATCGAGGAAGAAGGCCCCGAGCCAATGGAGACGCTGCCCCTACAACTCGGGGAGAATTAGATGAGGCCTCTACTCGTCTATGTAGACGACATGTTGGTGAAGAGCGTCAGCAGATCAGATCATGTCTCCGATCCCCAAGAAGCTTTTAACGTGTTGTGCAGACACAATATGAGACTGAACCTGAACAAGTGTGCATTCGGAGTCTCATTCGGCAAGTTCTTGGGTTAATGGTCAGCCGAAGGGGCATAGAGGCCAACCCCGAGAAGATCCAGGCCATACTCAACATGGCTTCCCCCTTCAGTGTTAAAGATGTGCAGAGACTCACCGGGCGCCTTGCGGCGATAGGGTGTTTCCTCTCCAAATCCGGAGAGAAGTGCCTCCCGTTCTTCAAGGCCCTCAAGGGGGCTAAAGGTTTTGAATGGGAGCAACAGCAGCAAGAGTCCTTCGACTAGCTCAAGGCCTACTTAGTCAACCCCCCACTCTTGAGCAGGCCAAGGCTAGGGGAGGTCCTCTATCTATACCTCGTCGCTTCGGAGCAGGCCCTCGGTGCTGTTTTAGTAAGAAAAGAAGACAAGATGCAGATGCCTATTTACTACGTGAGCAAAGTCCTTAGGGACGCTGAACTCTGTTACCCGAAACTAGAGAAGATGACCTATGCCTTGG
Source organism: Hemerocallis citrina (assembly GCA_017893485.1). Taxonomy (NCBI): domain Eukaryota; kingdom Viridiplantae; phylum Streptophyta; class Magnoliopsida; order Asparagales; family Asphodelaceae; genus Hemerocallis; species Hemerocallis citrina. The sequence continues at coordinate 253,098,024 of CM030358.1, forward strand.
TCATGGCAGCCCGAAAGCTCCGCCCATAATTCTAGTCTCACTCGGTGGTCGTTCTTACCGACCAGCCGCTCAAACAAGTTCTTCACAAGACCGAGACCTCAGGGCACCTTATGAAGTGGTCCATCGAGCTAAGCCAGCATGATATCAGCTATCAACCTCGAACCGCTATCAAGGCTCAAGCCCTAACGAAGTTTATAGTGGATAGTACAATTCCCGATGCCAGCAAAGTGATAGAGGAACCCCCCTTCTGGACGGTGTATGTGGATGGGTCCTCGTGCACTGATGGGAGTGGGGCAGGAGTCATCCTGGCGGGCCCAAATGATTTCATCCTCCAATACTCACTCCACACCAACTTCAGGGCGTCCAACAGCAAGGCCGAGTATGAAGCTCTTATAGCAGGCCTGTGCATGGCTCGCAAGGCAGGGGCAAAGCATGTCAAGATATTTAGCGACTCGCAGCTGGTGGTGAACCAGGTATCAGGAGAATACAAAGCACAAAATGGTCGCATGGTCAAGTACTTGGCCAAGGTCAAAGTGCTGATGGCCTCTTTTGAGGATGCGCAACTCCAGTGGAACCCCCGAGAAGAGAATGCGCAGACAGACGCCCTCTCAAAACTAGCTTCCTCCTCCTTCCAAGGGCTCGAACAAACTGTCCTAATAGAAGTTCTACTGTAGCCCAGCATCGAGGAAGAAGGCCCCAAGCCAATGGAGACGCTGTCCCTACAACTCGGGGAGAATTGGATGAGGCCTTTACTCAAGTTCCTCAGAGATGGGATCCTTTCCTTAGATCCTAAAGAGGCCCGGAAGATCCGAACCAGAGCCGAGCGGTACACCATCATCGAGTGAGTCTTGTACAAACGCTCCTACACCCATGTAGACGGCAGACCCTACTTGAGGTGTCTCTCCCCCGACGAAGCCCAGTATGCTCTGAAGGAAGTACATGAAGGGATGTGTGGCGCTCACTTGGGAGCAAGGTCCCTCGCCCACAAAATCTTGAACTATGGATATTTTTGGCCTACTCTCCTTCGCGACGCCGAACAACACGTTCATCAATGCGGCCCTTGCCAAAAATTCTCAACAATCCGCCATCTACCGCAAGCTCAGCTCTCCTCTCTATCCAGTCCAACCCCTTTTGCAATGTGGGGAATGGACTTGCTCGGGTCGTTTTCCCCCGCACCAGGCCAGCTAAAGTTCCTTGTTGTGGCGATTGACTATTTTTCTAAGTGGATCGAAGTCGAGCCGCTAGCAATGATCACAGAGAATAGGGTGCAACACACTTTTGGAAGAACGTCTACAGATTCGGCGTGCCCCGAATCTTGATAACGGGCAATGGAACTCAGTTTACGTGGGCAACCTTCTGCGCTGTCCTTGGCATTCAGCAACGATTCTCCTCGGACTCCCACCCCCAGTCCAACGGTCAGGCAGAGAATGCTAATCGGCAAATTCTCTCCGGCCTGAAAAAGAGACTGAGTAGGTCGGCTAAGGGGTTATGGGTAAAGTAGCTCCCTAATGTGCTCTGAAGCTATCGCACAACGAAAAGGACCCCCACGGGAGAATCGCCCTTCAACCTCACTTACGGCTCCGAAGCCGTTATCCCTCTGGAGGTAGGTCTACCGTCCCTTCGCTTGATTGCTTACAATGAAGAGCAAAACATGAACGAGCTTCGCGGCAATCTGGACCTCTTCGATGAGATCTGTGAGAGATCCTCCATTCGGCAAGAAATCTATCGACATAGGATCGACCAATCCTACAACAGGAGAGTCCGCTCCACTAATCTCAAAGAAGGAGACCTGGTGCTCAGAAAGCTGTCTATTTCTTTCCCCAGCAAGAAAGGCAAATTGGCACCCAATTGGGAAGGACCATATAGGATCTCCAAAGTTGTATGCCCGGGTGCTTATCAACTTGGAGACCGGGGGGCAAGAGGGTGCCGAGGACATGGAACGCAGAGTACTTGTTGAAGTACCAAGAGGGTATTTAAACACCGCTCCAAGCAACTTATCCAAGAGTGTTCTCCTTAAAGCATGTTGAAGTTTGTTTCATTTTCTTTATTAAGTGTAATAATGGCTCGCAACTTATAAGCAGCCGCTTAGTTGTTTTCAATAAAAGTGTTCTGCCCCCTGGGGATTCGCTATTCTTAGCATTTTGTGTCGTACTATTTTTGGGCTTACAAAAAAAAATCCCTAAACAATAAGTTCGGAGTCCAACACTTGGTTCGATGCAACTTTTGCTACTTGCGAACGAACGAGTACTAAGTAGCTCACCATTCGAAATTGCTCCTACAACTGTTGATACTCTCTAAACAACAAGTTCGGGGTCCAACACTTGGTTCGATGCAACTTTTGCTATTTGCGAACGAGCGAGTACTAAGTAGCTCACCATTCGGAATTGCTCCTACAACTGTGGATACTCTCTAAACAACAAGTTCGTAGTCCAACACTTGGTTTGATGCAACTTTTGCTACTTGTGAACGAGCGAGTACTAAGTAGCTCACCATTTGGAATTGCTCCTACAACTGTTGATACTCTCTAAACAACAAGTTCGGAGTCCAGCACTTGGTTCGATGCAACTTTTGCTACTTGCGAACGAGCAAATACAAGTAGCTCACCATTCAGAATTGCTCCTACAACTGTTGATACTCTCTTAACAACAGGTTCGGAGTCCAACACTTGGTTCGACGGAACTTGTACTACTTGCGAACGAGCGAGTACTAAGTAGCTCACCATTCGGAATTGCTCCCACAACTGTTGATCCCTTACGAAGTTTAGCGAGACACAAACTCTTGGAAGGAGTCCATCAAAAGAGGTTGTATATTATTTCATTAAAATTGAAGATACAAATCTTATTCTAGATACAAATCTTATTCTAGACCAAAATTCATAAAAGGCAAAGGCTACGAGATTACAAAATTCTGCCCTAGCCCCTCCTAAGGAGTGGGATGCTTCTGTTTAGCGACACACGAGGACGACGAGCGCCGTGTTGCAGTCGTCCCGCCCCTGCGGACGTCTCTAGGCCAACGAGTCGAGTCATGTCGTCGGCACCCAACTTGGCAATGGCCCCGACAGACGCTCCGCTCGACGAACCAGCCACTCTGCTTTGCGCATCCCCGGGATTTCACAAGATAGACAGAGATCGAAGAGCTAACTCGTGAAATGATCTTCCTCGGGCATACTCACTCTAAGGACAGGAGGTGCTTCTGACATTGCTCCCCCGAGACAGCCATCACAAGCGTAAATTCTCCGCCTCCAGTTCGACAACTCGCTTTTAAGAGAGTCATCAGTCACTCTAATCTTCAAACGAGGCAGTCAACTCGAGCCGCCCCCACGCGAAGCATCAGAGATGTTCCGTCGGAGATGTGCCACCTCTATGCTTTTCTCGAGAACCACATTCTTCAATTCGTCCCTCTCGGACCTTGCCTTGAATAAAGAACGACAAAAGATATGAGCAGCTCAAAAGAAAGTTGGACACAGCCACATGTTGCTCTCTTAGACTTCGGCAACCTGTGTCGAACACTCTTGCCACCGACGTCCAAATGCGAGAAAAAATTCTCCTGGACTTCGGCAACCTGTGCCGAGCACTCTTGCCACTGAGTCCAAATGCGAGAAAAAATTCTCTTGGACTTCGGCAACCTACACCGAACACTCTTTCCACCGACGTCCAAATGCAAGAAAATGTGTTGACTGGTCAATGGTCAACTCGACACGTGTCGCTCCCCCTGGACTTCGGTAACAAGCGCCAAGCACTCTTGCCACCGACGTCCAAACTCAAGAAAATGCATTGACTGGTCAACGGTCAACGGTCAACTAACACGTGTCGCTCTCCTGGACTTCGGCAATAAGCGCCGAGCACTCTTGCCACCGACATCCAGACGCAAGAAAATGCGTTAACTGGTCAACAGTCAATGGTCAATCCGACACGTGTCGCTCCCCTAGACTTCAGCAACAAGCACCGAGCACTCTTGCCACCGACGTCAAAACACAAGAAAAAGCATTGACTGGTCAACGGTCAACAGTCAACTCGGCACGTGTCACCCTCTTGAGGTCCCTCTCGACTTCGGCAGCATTCATCGAACCTCCTCGACTTCGGCCTCCACCCAGACACATGTCAATCTACCAAAGTAGCTAAGGGGGTCGGCAACTGGCACCGAGCGCTCTTGCCATCGACCCCCAAATGAAGGAAAAATGCCTGCGTGCCAGAGCAACCATCCGATTGCTCAGAAATTTGTGCCGAAGCTTGATCAACGCCCCAGATTCAGCCACGCCGATATTTCACTGATTAATTCCTTTTTCGTATTTATTAATTCGAATTAATTACTTAAAATTTGCAAAAAATGATTAAAAAATAAAGAAAATTAATTAAAAATTCTAAAAAATAATTATAAATTTAGGGAAATATTTTTGAGCCCCTGAATAAATAATTATTGATTAGAACGGTTAATTAGTACTTTTTGAGAATAGATCACCACTTTGCAAAAATGAATAAAAATTCAAAACGTAATTTAAAAATTGGGGGGAAATCAAGAAAATTCAGAAAAGTTGCAAAATCACTATGGGCCCCCTCCAACTCAGATTGGCACCATTACACCTCGAGCAAGATCCAATTACCCCCTTAAGAACTCCGATAAAGTCCCGTATGCCATTGAAACAGCAAAACTACTCCTCAAAGGCTGTAAAACATAGTCTTGGGGAGGGGGGACTCGTGATATGGACTAAATCAGGACCATTCAAATTGGGCATGAATCTTAAAGTTCTCAGGGGCAAAACGGTAATTTCACCTACAAACGGATTCGAAATGGAAATTGGGTCTCTTCTTCAAAGCCCAATAACCTATAAACGGATCTCTCATATTGGATACAGGTACCAACCCACTACAAACCAGTTCAGAAGGATAAAAACAAATTCAAATTCGTGATTATCCCAAAGAGGCGGTTTTAACCACTTCTTATCCAACCGCACCGGTAAGTAGAGATTTGTTCTTATCTCGAAACAGATCCCTAAGGCGATGAAAAATACCCCTCTCCCCCCACTGTTACAAGGTAATGAATCTTTCCCTATCAAAATCTCTTTCTTAATCTTGGAGATTCCTGACAAGAGCGTCGGAGGGTTCGTCGCCGGGATCCATCCCGGTGTATCGAACTTTGTGCAGGTTCGCGGCAGTGGCGAGAACAAGTCAACACCCCTGTGGAGTCAACAGGTTCGCTTTACTGTTTTCCTCAAAGAACTCACAAATTCATCTGTTTGCTCCCATACCCAAAATCAGCAGCAACAGGATCCAAGCGATTGATAAAGAAGATCAGATGGACTGGAGGAACCCACAGAGAACCAACAAGGTAATTCGTGGTTTAATCTGTGGTTCAACAATAGTCGAGACCTCCCCTATTGATTAAGTGGCAGGATGTATATCAGCCTACAGATCAAGGTGGTTAGGTTTGAGGCATGTGGCTTGCATCCAAGAAGCTGCAATGTGCAAACAAGCATCAAGGATAGTATTTATTGATCCATCAATTTGATCAAAGGTAGTGAGAAACAAATACTCATTGTCGCTTAATATATGGAATTGGAAGGGCAGAGTTGGATGTTCGCGAGCATGGAAAGCAGTATATGGAGGTACGGAAACTCTTCAAGCAAACATGAACACAAAATGTTAATTTTTGGCAAGATCCATGAATTTGATTAGATCTCAATCCGTTGGAGAGGAGTGCGCTGTCTATTGATACTATATATCACAAGATGACGGTGATCACGGGAAGAGAAGAAAATGGAATCTTTCGATCTAAAAAAAGGGAACTTCATATCTGAGTTTGGGGGAGGCACTGGCTGCCTCCCCTTCCTCTCCTAACCTTTATGTTCCCTCTCTACCTCTTTAGGTACGATTTTTCTCCTCTCTTCTTGACGCATATCTAGAAGCCTAATTCGTCCTCTTCACCCTTCCATTGGTATGAAAAACATCATTCTTCCTCAATATTTTGAACCTATTATTTTCATGCTTTCTCCTCCACTTGTGTTTTCTGTTTATTAGTTTTACGCCCCATGTTTGTTCATCCTTCTCTACCTCTGTATTGGTGGAATTTTGGGGGCTTAGAATGGTTGTTACCTTGGAGGAGGAGGAGGATGGATTTGTCATTCTGTCATACCAAAGCTACCATAAAGTCCGAAGAATTAGATTACAAATTTTTTTTTTCGATTCTTGGTTGGAATTCGGCAAACTCTAGTGGATGTGAGGTTTATTGATCTTGTGTTCATCTCACTTAAATAAAGTAACCTATTGTGGAGGTTATGAATGAAAGAATTGTGTGAGTCAGAACAGTTATAGGATGATATTGATATTTGCGTGTGGTTATTTTTTAATAACTAGGACATAAACAAAGTTCAACACCTTTTTTTGAATTGTTGTTACATCATAGGAATGTATTATTGGATGTATAGATAGGTGATGTATCAAATTTGATTGTAGTCTTCTATATTCGGATTCGGAATATTAGTTTGCAATGGTCGGATAATCATGTTGTGATACTACACTCGTACTTAAATTAGCATTCTCCTATTGTGGGGGATATGAATAAAAGATATGTGTGAGTTAGAACAATTATAAAATGATATTTATGTTTGTGTTGGGTTATTTTATTAACTATGATATAAATAAAATGCAACACCTCTCTTTGAACAGAACAAGTTTGATGTTAGATGTTTGGTGTTAGGTATGGAGATTCATGAAGGTAGCACTTTTCGCGGTGACAGTTTTTGAATATAAAAGAAGGTGAATTTATGCCGCTAGTTAAAGCGCACATAAAACCAAAGATAGGTATGATGTTTGAAACTATAGAGGAAACAGATAATTTTTATGTCAATTATGTTAGATGTGGTGGTTTTCAAATGCGCAGGGGTGAAATAAATTAATGGAAATCAAGGTAGTGGATAAATCATATACTTGTAATAAAGTTGGGTGTCAAAGAGTCAGCCTAATGATGTCAGGCAGGAAACTACAAGTATAACAAATTACAAAGCTTTCATTCGTAACAAACTAAACGAAGAAAATAATTCATGTGTTTTTTATTCATTTCATGAATTACACTATCATGTATTTACTTCACCTGATAGAAGACATTTGTTGCCCCAAAATCGTAGTGCATCAGAATTCAATAAAATAATAATAATGTATCAACTTTTGCAAGCTAGTATTCCTACATGCAAACAATTATTTTTCTTTGAAATTTCTAGTGGAGGTCATAGTAAAATTGGTTCACCGAAACTGATGCTAGAAATTATAAGAGAGACTTGATGGAAGCTATGAAAGGTCACGGTGGGCAAATATAGATTTCACATCTTAAAAACAAAAAGATCCTTTATATTTTTATGATTTCTAGCAAGATAACAACGACAAATTGTCTCATTGTATTTTTATTGTTATGATGAATTATGAAGAGTTTGGTGATATAGTTTTCTTTGATATCACACACAGTACAAACCACTATGGAATGTTATTTGTTCCATTTCTTGGAATATTGGCAATCAATTTTTCTAGGTTGTGGATTCTTTCCAAATGAGAATGCTTCATCATTTGTGTGGTTATTTGAAAAATGATTATGAGTAATTAAATGCGCTCCATCGGGCATGGTGATGGATCAAGATCATGAGATTGGTGATGCATTCCAAAACGTTTTCCCTAGAATTCGGTATAGGTATTGCATTTGGCATATTTTGGGTAAGTTATCACAAGTGATGCATATAACCAGTTAAAATGACAAGTTCAGGGATGCTTTTAAGAGTGATATTTGGAATTCTAATTTTATAGATGATTTTGAAGCGAAATAGAAATCATTGCAAATGGTATATGAAGTTAAAAATGATAACTGGTTGAATATTTTATTTAAAATTCATGAGAAATGGATCCCCGTCTATGCAGGATCTGAATTTTGGGCCGGCATGTTGAGTAGCCAACGGAGCGAGGGGATGAATTCTTTCTTGAAGCTTCATACTGAAAGAAGTATTCACCACATGAATTTGCCGTAATCTTCGATAGAGTCTTAGCAAGACAAAGAAATAAGGAACTTAAAGAAAATCATCATACTCGTGAGAAGAGACTAAAATTGAAGACCCAATGGCCTATGGAGGAACAAATGACGCGAGTTTACACATTGAAGATGTTTTATAAATTCCAAGAGGAAATACATTCAAGCTTATTATATAATGTGAATTCATTAGGAGAAATTGAGACTGAGGCACATGCATATTATTTTGTAAAGCTTTGTGGAAATTCAGAAATGGAGAATGTGGTTACTTTTTCCAAAAGTCGTCAAATGGCTAGTTGTCCATGCTACTTGTTTGAATTCACAGGTGTTCAGAGCAAACATGTTTTGACAGTTCTTAGATACAAAAATCGTAATGAACTACCAAAGAAATACATTAAAAGAAAATGGATCCAGGATATCATGAAAAGAAGCTATACCTGCATTTATGAAGGCTCTAATGAGAATTATGCTTCTCGCTATTCTGAGTTGAGTAATTATGCAAAAAAAAAAGGCTGATCTTAGATTAGCTTACAATGAAATATATGAATATATGATCAACTACATGCTCAAGAGAATTGAAGGCATTCATCTTGCCCGAATGTAGTGTACAGTCCGAAGGTAGTGGACATGCATTTGGGAAAAACGTGGATATGTCTCAAGTTGTCGTAGGTTGTCTCATCAATGCACTACAAAGGGGAGGCCTAATGGGAAGATATTGAAGCTGATAAGAGAGAAGTTGCAACGAAAACCTAAACGGTGCAATGTTTGCGGTATGTGGGGGCAACCATGATTTAAGAAATTGCCCACACAAAGTTGTTAGGTAAAATTGCATTTTTTTAGTTGAATTTTTAATTAAAATTGAACTTTACTAACTCAGTCTTGTCCATTTTTAGCGGTACCATTGCACAAGAAGTACCTTCAACTGCTAAAGAAAGTTTTGAAGATACTTTTGATGATATGAACTGATTTATGGAGATATGCAACTGTACTTATACTTTTGTAAAAAATAGACTTATACAAATGTACTTTTTTATGTTTTTAGTGTGTTGCAGGTATTGATTTTTTATCGTGGCCTTCAACAAGATTGATATTGCTAAATGTGCATATTGTGTATGTAATCTCTATGTGTAAATATTTGGCTATGTATGGTAAGAATATAATCTCTATTTGGTTATTATTATTGTTATTGTTATTGTTATTATTGTATTTTGGACCTATTATCTCTGTTTGGACTTGTAATTGAACTTTTGCAGATGATGTTGTTGAAGTTGTTATTGTAGTTGTTGCTGTTGCTACTTGTTGCAATTGGTAGTTATTTAGTTGTTGTCCGTTTTTACTGGACTTGTTGTTGTTGTTGTTGTTGTTGTTGTTGTTGTTGTTATTGTTGTTGTTGTTGGATTTGTTGCATCGTTAATTATTATTTTTTAAATCTTTAACTGAAGCCGTTATTGTAAACGACGGTCTAGGTTAACCTAGGACGTTGTTTACAATAATGTTTTAAGTTAAATAATTGAAATAGATAACTTGAAGGTTTTAAAAAAATTTCACACAGCTGAACCCGTTATTGAAAACATTGGTCTAGGTTAACTGAAACCGTTGTTTCTAATAACTTCATTTATGTAGAATTTATGAAGAAACTTCAAATTCAAACAGAGTGATGAGGACATCAATTCGAAACGTTTTGGGCGCTTCTATCAATGCAGGCATCGTTTGAGATGGCTATTTTATTAGCCTAGTATTTTTATTTCAGCATTTGTATTTGTTTTTGGCATTTTAGCCATATGTAGCACTTTTGTGATTTGCACCATTTATTTTCTACATTAGGATATTTTGAAGATTTAGATTGAGATTTGTTTTGAACCCATATATAGGCCTCTTGATTAATGAAAAATAATGCTTTTGATTGACTAAAAATTATTGTGATTGAATTTTTTGCTCTTCATTCATCTCGTGTGTAATCCTGAGATAATAGTTGGGTTTGTGAGAAACCCTAACTACACACCCCTATCCCCCCTTCATCTCTACAGCCTCCACTCTAACTTCTTTTTCTTCCTCCATCGACTACACCTCCGAAACCCATTGAACCCCGATCAACAGCGCCCTTCTCACCTTCAACCCATTACAGCACCACCCGACGCCTGCATACCGAGCCCCACTACATCATCATCCCTTACCGCACCTCCTCCTTCTTCTCCCCGAGCATCGACAACCCGTCAAACTAACATTAAGCCTCCATCTAGAATCCCCGACTGCCGCTTGCTGTCAACCTCCACCACAGCAGTCATGACCTGCCTTCATCTCCTCCCTCTCTCCCTTGCTGTCCAACCCTTCCATATAAACCCCGACCACCCTTGGTTGCCACTCCCTCACCTCTGACCAACCCTATCACCCTCTCCCTTCACCACCAAAACCACCCACTCCAAATCCCCAAACCCAACTCTAAATCTGAAACCCTAAATCCCCAAATTTCCAATTCAAAATCCTAAACCTTAATCCCCAAATTCAATTCGGATCCTAAACCCTAATTCTCAAATCTCCAATTCAAGTCCTAACCCTAATCTTCATATCAAGAGAATGATTTGCAGAGGAGTACAATGTTATTTATTGCGACAGGTTGGCATCTTCTTCCTTCATCTATGGTAACACATTCATCGAACCCCGATAATTTCTTTCCATTCTCCTTTATTTGTGGTACCACATATTATCTCTAAAATATTATCTAAATTTACTGTCGTCCACAAATATTGAGTGTGTGTGCTTCTACTTGCCTATTAGAGTACGAATCATTATTGAATATTTTACTTGCTAAGAACGCTTATGTATAATTATTGATTGTTAGGATTGAAACTTTAATTAGGCTTGTTAAACTTATTTTATTTCTTGAAAATCCATTGAACCAATTGCTAATTTTAATTCCTGACTTAATCGGTACTACTTGTTGGTAAACTTAATCTTTTGATATTTTTGGAAAATTCTCTACCTTAGGTTAAGTTTACATCACAGAGACTTGAAGTTTCTTCGAGAATTGTACATAACTGAAGTCGTTATTGTAAACAATGGTATAAATTAACCTAGACTGTTGCTTCCCATAACGGCTTCATTTATGCACAATTTTTTATGCAACTTCAAGTATCTGTTTGAATTTGAAGTTTCTTCAAAAATTTGAACACTACTAAAGTCATTATTTGAAACAACGGCTTCAGTAGTGTTCAAAGTTTCAAGATACTTGATGTTATCTATTATATTCAAACCAAGAACTTGAAACTTCTCCAAACAATTAAACACTACTGAAGCTGCTGTTTCCAATAACGGCTTCAGTAGTGTTGTAAATTTTGTAGAACCTCTTCTATCAAGATTTTCATATAACATAGACCGTTATTGTGAATAACTACCCAGGTTATACCTAGACCGTAGTTTCTAATAATGGTCTAGCTTTTAGAAGAGAATTTGCTTCACTTAGGTTACAACAACCCTAACCCTAACCTTACCCCCCCCCCCAAATCGCATTGACCAAACCTTAGCCCTAACTTGTTCAATGTTGTGATTTGGGGGAAATGACTAGGTTTAGGGTTAGGGTTTAGGGTAGGGTTAGGGTTAGGGTTGTTGTAATCTAAGTGAAGTTAATTCCCTTCTATAAGCTAGATCGTTATTGAAAACAATGGTCTAGGTATAACCTAGGCCGTTATTCATAATAACGGTTTCAATATTGTTCAATTTTGTAAGAAACTTAAAGTTTCTTAAAATTTACAACACTACTGAAACCGTTATTTCCAGTAACAACTTCAGTAGTGTTCAATTTTGTAATAAACTTCAAGTTCTCTATTAGAATTCTGACAGAGAACTTGAAGTTTCTGGAAATTTACAACACTGCTGAAGCCGTTATTTTCAGTAATGGCTTTAATAGTGTTCAATTTTGTAAGAAACTTCAAGTTCTCGGTTAGAATTCTAACAGAGAACCTGAATTTTCTTTAAATTTACAACAATTTCGAAGAGTTATCTGTTTGAATTCAAACAGAGACTTGAAGTTTCTTCAAAAATTGTACATAACTGAATCCGTTATTGGGAACAATGATTTTAGTTAACCTAGACCATTATTACTAATGATGGTTTCAGTTGTGTTTCAGTTTTTTTTAAAACCTTCAAGTTATCTATTTCAATTCTTTAACGTAAAACGTCATTGTAAACAATGTCCTAGGTTAACTTAGGATGTTGTTACTAGTGACGGCTTAGTTTAAAAAGTTTTAAAAAAAATATTTGAATCAATAACAGCAGCATCAGCTACAATATCCTTGAAGTCAACATCAGAGCAGCATCAACTCAACCCCGCCCCCCCCCTCTCGAACTCACAATCAAACAACAGCCACAAAAACATAACGAACTCCCCAATCAAATATCAACAACCAAACAACTCCCCAATCAACACTGCAGTCAGCACCACATCCAACACAATGCAACACAATTACTTCAACAATAACTGCAACACAATAGCTTCAACAATAACAATAACAACACAACAAAAATGCAACAGTTAACCACATCCAACACAATAACTTGAACAATAACAATAACAACACAATAACAACAAACAAAACAATTATCCACATCAAGCTACTACCTCTTGTGAGGAGCTGGTTTGTGTCCACATCAAGCTACTACCTCTTGTTCCTCTTCCTAGCAGGTTGTTTGTGTCTACGGGGATCTTGCATTAACGACTCCTCAGGATCATCTTCTTCTTCATGTACCTCTTCTTCATCATGCTCTTCATCTTGTTGTGGCTCTTGTTGTCATTCCGAGATGCGAAGTCCCCACATCACGCTCTTACGACTTGTTCAGTGTACCGTCGAATTTAGCAAAACTTCAACTTTAACCCCCATCACCTGCCTCTTCAAGACTGCCTCTACATGGTTTCAAGATCTCTCACATAACCTCCTTGAAGCCATCGGGAACTGTACTCGATAACGTACGAGCACATATCCGTGCAATCTCCCATGTGTTATCAATCTACAACCATTAAATGATAAGGTTTTATAAAGTGATATTTAATGATATTTAATGATCAAGTACAAAACTAGAAGTAATAGAAAATTATAAAATAATCCCAAAAAAATAAATGATTAGTTACAAAACTTTTCAAATCATGTATACATCTCTATATCGAAATGTTCAAACTTACACATTTATAACATGTTCAAGATAAATATAGGAGATCATATTGATTTGAGATAAGAGGAATTAAATAAATTTTAAGAAGACATGCATGTTAGGAAATGTACTTTGTTAACTTGTAAAAAAAATCGTATTCACTAACCAAGACTTGATACGACAACGCATTCTGCTTATACATTGGTTGAGAAGACAAATGCCCTAGTGGAAGTACCTCTTGTTTTTTTTTCCCGGAATCGGTATCTGGATCCCCGCTGGCTGATCAGCCCGCGGAGATACATACAAACGTGTAATGAGCTTGTACCACAACATGTCAGCTTCTTGCAATGAGCCATCGTACCTTTCAACATCTTCCAAGCTGCCACATGTACTTGGTGGAAATCTGTCCAATCATGGTTGGGCATATAACCAGTCCCTTTAATCACGTGCAACTTACGGTCGTACGACCGGGGAACGAGAATCTTTTGCTGCAATCCGAACTGCCTAAGAACTCTATCCGGATAGTAGAACTCCATAATCGAGAAGTTGACAAGTTGAATTTTCGTCAACCAAAACTGTCTAACAGTCGTACACACCGGTGGTAGTCGACCTTCCCAATACACTCTAGAAGGAGACAACATCTTGTTCGGTGTAAGGGGCAACCAGCTTGGTGACTGCTTGGTAATCTGGGGACGACCAATGTGTGTACGCTCCCAACTCCAAATCTGTAACACAACCGTCGGCCCTGTCATCTGTACTGAACCCAATGCACATGCACACAATGACTTGTACAAAGGATCTAACGTCGCACTTCCCCAACTATACCGGTCGACGTTACTAAAGTCTGCTAACAACCGTAAATACATCAGTGGTACAGTATCACCGGAGGAGTTTGGCAAGTTCACACCTCCAAGCAGACTTACAATATAGGCTCGTGTGCAGTACTAGACTTCATGGTCAGTCGAGTTTTCATTCATGTACTGTTCGAACCTTGTCTTAAGCCATGAAAGTCGGATTGATTGGCCTGAAAAAACTTCACCTTCATCTAATTCTTCTTCGCCCCGTTTATCCCTTTTAGCTTCTAAATCAATACCGAGGTACTCATGTACAACCTCATCTCTGTCGGAATCCATACTTTCTGTCACCGTCACCCCATCTATTGGAAGCCCGAAAATCATCGGGATATCTTGCTGTGACAGTCATCTTTCCTACCGTATATGGAATGTGTGTCTCCGACCTCCATCGGTCAACAAGAGCTGTAAGTAATGCCCGATCGAGCTTCACATTCCCCATCAATCTGATTTCGTAGAACCGGGTTGGACCAAGTACTCGTGGGTACGGGAGTGCATGGGCAGAGTTGCGTAGTGCGTCCAAAAATTACATTTCTTTGCCGACCCATCCCTCATAGATTGAGACATGTGCTTGTGTTGCAGCGTGAGTAGGCTTGGGTCTGAGGATCCTAGGAGTGTACATCTAACCGATGATGATGCACTGACATCGGCGGAAGAAGACGGTTGGCCACCAAACTACACCAATGTATAAAAATCTTGTTATTATAAATACAATATTACATATTCAAATTCAAAACTAAACTAACAGTAATAATCCTCTTACTTGTGTAGATGGTTGGCCACTACCACTACCAGACGTCCTTGACGATCCCCTCGTTCTGGCTATTTCTCTATCAACAATAATACCACAATTCTCAGTACAATATTCATATAGATCAAACAACCATGACATAATGTAATAAATACCTAACATCATTCTACTGTGTCGTTTACAATGCCTAAGATCAAACATCTATACATTGCTTTTGTAAGAATTCCTTAACATGCGAAGATTGCAAACAAATTTTCAAAAATAATAATAATAATAAAGAAATCTAACGGTCAAACATCAAGCTCCACATGTTATCAAATTTTAAAAAACATCAAACATTTATACAATCAAATTTCAAAAAAAAAATCTATACAACATATAATGCATCCTACAGCGGATTTATTACAACGTTTAAGTGTTAATGCTATTGAAAGTGATCAATAATAGCATTTCTGAAGAAAATATTGTCTTTAGTTAATTTTGAAATTTACTCTTAGCTACGATAACATTTTTGAAATGCTGTATTTTTTACGGCATTTTAGAAACGATATTATATCCGTAAATAAACTGAATAGATAGGGGTAAAAAAGAAAATTCTAAACCAAAAAAATCCAAATTCATCTCAATTTCTCAACTACTCCCCAGATCAAAATCCCAAAACCCCTTCCCCTCCAAATCTCCAAAACCACTGTCCATGTTCCCTGTCGCCCTCTTCTCCGCCTCGCTGCCCTATAACTTAATGCTGCCGTCACCCTATGTTGGAATTGAGTATACATTCAAAACACTTCTTTCATTTACAAAATTGCCTTTTGGCCCAACGGTTAAAGTTTTGAGTTCACATGTACATTCCACATATATCTATATAATAAAACACAAAGAAAGCTATCAAGTGGCTCTCCTTCAATCCCTTCAAAATCAAAGGCCCAGATATAACCTCACAAAACACATTTTCCCCCCAAAACTCAAATTCAAATCCTCCTACCAAAAACAACTCATTTATTTATTTAATTCTCTCTCTCTCTCTCTCTCTCTCTCTATTCTATTCAAAAAATTAAGAAAATAAAAAAATTTAAAAATTTAAAAAAAAATTAAAAATGTTAAAAATAATTCAAAAAATCAAAAAATCAAAAACTTATAAAAAAATATTAAAAATCTAAATAAAAATAATTTTTTTAAAAATATTTAAAATTTTAAAAATTCTAAAAAATTTTACATTTTTTAAAATTTTTAAAATTTTAAAAAATTTTGAAATTTTGAAAATTTTGAAAATTAAAAAAATTTTAAAATATAATTTTTTGAAAATTTGAAAATCTCAAACCAAATCCAAATCCAATGTCGAACCCCAATTAAGAGGTCGTCACCAAAATCTGATCCGCTGCTGATTCCGTATCGGTGACTCCCCTCTACCAAATCGAGCGTGAATATTAAGCGACTCCGTATCGGTGACTCCCCTCCACCGAATCGAGAACCTCTACATGCGATGCGGCGAATCTAATTTCATCTCATTAACCGAATTTCACTGTAATTTTTAATTTTGTGTCTGCAGGAGATTAATAAGTTTTTTGCTGACTCGAATTTTGTGTGTGCATGGGATCTAAGTTCAGAGAGATATGATTGTTTTATTTTTTTGGTTTAAATTTTTTTAATTTGGTGATTTATTTGATGAGTTTTTTATTGGTTTTGATTTAAGATGTACGCAAGTGAGAGATAGATTATTTGGTTGCCTTAATTTGGGTTTCCAAACCATAGCATGACAGGTAAGCTGATCAACAACCTAAAATAACTTGGCAAATATGCAACATTAATTTCTTTACTACAAGCGAATATACTATCGTGAAGTTTTCCCTTCACTGGTTATTGGAAACCATGGATAACATAACATATAAGAACTTTTAACGTATGTTTGGATATATAGGATTGTCATGACTGGAGTAAACTCTCCACTCAAGAAAGACAGCTAAAGTAAATTTATTATTGATCCATTTTGATTTTTTTTATAAAGGTGCAAGGGGGAGACAAAGTGGAGATAAAAGAAATGATTAGCTTGGATTAGAGTTTTGAGAACTTCATGTATTGCATTTTGGTTGAAATAATAATAAGAGGTATTTCAATTGCAAACTAAGTCTCAGACCAACAAATATTTAGATTATTGGCATTGTAGATATCTTCACACCTGCACTTAGGTTACCATTGTATTTAGACATGCTCATAGTGATTATGGGATTAATGTAAGCTCTATAAAACCTATATGATTACTAGGTTTGCCCGTTAACACGTGCCTACAGCACGTCTTCGGAACGGTGCACCTGGTTTTATTATATAAAATAGTTTTAGAGGTCCAGCTAATTAATTGAAGTATGAAACATATTATATGAGAAAGCAACATATCTAACTTTAAGCTCAACCATCACCTTCTTGATCATTAGCTTGAACTTACCTGGAATGCATATAGTTTGTTAGAAACACTGCATAGAGTTTTTTTAACTTCAGCATCACTTTAGATGCTTGTAATAGTTATGCAAGGACATAATCATATAGGTTTTATAGAGCTTACATTAATCCCATAACCACTATAAGCATGTCTAAATACAATGGTAACCTAAGTGCAGGTGTGAAGATATCTACAATGCCAATAATTTAAACATTTGTTGGTCTGAGACTTAATTTGCAATTGAAATACCTCTTATTATTATTTCAAACAAAATGTAATACATGAAGTTCTCAAAACTCTAATCCAATCTAATCATTTCTTTTATCTCCACTTTGTCTCCCCGTTGCACCTTTATAAAAAAAATCAAAATGGATCAATAATAAATTTACTTTAGCTGTCTTTCTTGAGTGGAGAGTTCACTCCAGTCATGACAATCCTATATATCCAAACATACGTTAAAAGTTCTTATATGTTATGTTATCCATGGTTTCCAATAACCAGTGAAGGGAACACTTCACGATAGTATATTCGCTTGTAGTAAAGAAATTAATGTCGCATATTTGCCAAGTTATTTTAGGTTTCTGATCAACTTACCTGTCATGCTATGGTTTGGAAACCCAAATTGAGGCAACCAAATAATCCATCTCTTACTTGCGTACATCTTAAATCAAAACCAATAAAAAAACTCATCAAATAAATCACCAAATTAAAAAAATTTAAACAAAAAAATAAAACAATCATATCTCTCTGAACTTAGATCCCATGCACACACAAAATTCGAGTCAGCAAAAAACTTATTAATCCCATGCAGACACAAAATTAAAAATTACAGTGAAAATTCGGTTAATGAGATGAAATTAGATTCGCCGCATCGCATGTAGAGGTTCTCGATTCGGTGGGGGGAGTCGCCGATACGGAGTCGCTTGATATTCATGCTCGATTTGATAGAGGGGAGTCACCGATACGAAATCAGCAGCGGATCAGATATCGGTGATGACCTCTTAATTAGGGTTCGACATTGGATTTGGATTTAGTTTGAGATTTTCAAATTTTCAAAAATTTATATTTTAAAATTTTTTTAATTTTCAAAATTTTCAAAATTTCAAAATTTTTTAGAATTTTTAAATTTTTAAATATTTTAAAAAATTTTTTTTTTATTTAGATTTTTAATATTTTTTATAAGTTTTTGATTTTTTTTATTTTTTGAATTATTTTTAAAGTTTTTAATTTTTACTTTTTTTTATTTTTTAAAATTTAATTTTTTTTAAATTTTCTTAATTTTTTGAATAGGAGAGAGAGAGAGAGAGAGAGAGAGAGAGAGAGAGAGAGAGAAAGAGAATTAAATAAATAAATGAGTTGTTTTTGGTGGGAGGATTTGAATTTGAGTTTTGTGGGAAAAAATGTGTTTTGTGAGGTTATATCTGTGCCTTTGATTTTGAGGGGATTGAAGGAGAGATACTTGATAGCTTTCTTTGTGTTTTATTATATAGATGTCCTTGCATAATAAGCATCTATAGTGATGCTGAAGTTAAAAATACTATATGCAGTGTTTCTAACAAACTATAAGCATTCCAGGTAAGTTCAAGCTAATGATCGAGAAGGTGATGGTTGAGCTTAAAGTTAGATATGTTGCTTTCTCATATAATATGTTTCCTACTTCAATTAATTAGCTGGACCTCTAAAACTATTTTATATAATAAAATCAAGTGCACCGTTCTGAATGTTAACAGGCAAACCTAGTATATTTATATATCTATGACCGGGCCGAGCCTCAGGGCCTTAGGGGTCTTGGAGTCTCTTAAAAAAAACACAACTTTTTTTTGGGTTTTAAACAAAAAATGTTTCATTCCTTACTGGCTAGTTTTTTTACCAGTAAAATTATTAAAACAATTTTTATGGCACTTTATGGTCTGATTGTTATGACATTAAATCAGAAAGATGTGTATTTTGGATATAAATATATGGGTTATGTCATATAGATGAGAGAGAAAAGAGAAAAACAAATTCTTCAGTTCTTCTAAAATATTTCTCCAAATTCTTGAGCAATCTTTTACTCAGTGTGGTACAAGTTGGTACGTGCTGCTATTGAAGCATTAAGCAGCACTGTAGACAGAAGCTCGTTGTATCCCGGGAGAAATGTTTGGTGAACAACGATTCATCTCCAGAATTGGCCAAATAGTTTCTTAAAGAAAGTGCAATCCACGTCTCGAATCATTTTTCTTCCTGTTACAGATCAACTCCGGATCCTTTCTCAGAAGTTCATTTGGTGCACACAGGTTTACCCATCCTTTTTTCTTAACACCCTATCTTTCCCGTCGCCCTCTTCTCCTCCCTACCCCCCGATATCCCACGCTACCCATCACCCTCTCTTCCCTGTCACCCTCTCCTTCTCTTCCTCGTCAAGGCATAGAGCTCTAAGGCAGACACTGTCACTATTTTGTACCATCGGTGAAAAGGAAATGATATTAGTATTTATGCTTTTTTGGTAGAAAAAATGTAAATTCTACTTGGAGAAAAGAGAGCATAATTGTTTCTTGATTTCTTTCATGAACACTCTAGGTTTTTTGTTGTTTTTTTTGGAAATGGCAATCCGCTGCTTGATCGTTGCTTGCAATGACTATATATCTTATTCACTACCAATTCATGTCAAATCATATAACCAATTCATCCTAAGCATTATCAGTGCTTCATTTTACCATCAATTGTTTTTTGTTTTTTGTTTTGTGTGTGTGTGTGTGGCGGGGGGGGGGGGGGGGGGGGGGGGGGGGGGGGATACAATGTTATATGTAGTGAAAAATCTAACCAAGGATTTATTCGATATAAGAGTGTAATTTCTGATTACATCTTTTATTTCTAATTTGTTATTTCCCTGTGACAGGTCCAACCTCTTTTGTTACATAATATGTTAATTGCCTTGTCTGGGTAGTAGTGTCTCTATGACACCACCTCTAAATGATCCTAAAATAATTCACTTGTTGTCCCCTGGATGAAAAAGGAAAGCCATAAATATTCTTGCTAAGACTAATTTAATGACATTAGGTAGCATCTTGTTTCAATTTGTTCTAAAAAAATGATAATTCCACTGGGCTGCAATGTCGAGATATCAAATTATCGAGTAGAAAGATGAACTACTGCAAGGCATAATTAAATCTCAGGCTGTGCATGAGTATGTAATAATTGCTTGTTTAATAGATGGAGGGTTCTTTGTCATTGTTGGTTGTTGGTAGTGCTCCTCAGATTGTTATCCTACTCAACAATGCAGCATTCATGGTTTAATCCATGGGAAAATTTTGGAGCTCGGTCGGGATTCAGGTACAGGTGGCCAGGTACTCACTGACCTGATAAATATTACACCAGGAATTTTTAAATTTTTTTTTAAAAAGTTCCTTACACATAAAATTGCGCACAATAATTGTCTTCCTTTCAAAATAGAAATTTTCATCACAGTAAAAATTTTAAACTTGTGACATTTATCCTGTATTTTTTACAGGTCAAGTTTGTTGTTGAACTTGCAAGAGTTCTAAGAGAGATGCCCGGAGTTTATCGGTGACTTTCTGACCCGAAAAATATCTGCACCTTATGTAGACTGGAGTTATGGAGAGCCAACAGAGATGCTAACTCCTAGAAGTTCATGCACAAGTTGGGAGAGAGCAGTGGTGCTTATATTGTCCGCATACCATTTGGCCCTAAAGATAAAATTATACCCAAAGAACACCTAGAGCCCCACATTCAAGAATTTGTTGACGGTGCTCTCAGCCATATCATGCAAATGTCTAAAATTTTGGGAAAGCAAATTGGCAACGGTCAACCTGTATGGCCCATTGCATCCATGGTCATTACGCAGATGCTGGTGATTTCGCTTCTCTACTATCGGGTACTTTAAATGTTCTGATGCTGTTCACTGGTCATTCACTTGGTAGAGATAAGTTAGAGCAACTTCTGAAACAAGGGAGACAATCTAATGAAGAAATCAACGCGACATATAAAATTATGCGGAGGATTGTGGCAGAGGAACGAGCTCTTGATTCCTCCGAGATTGTTATTATGAGTACTAGGCAAGAGATTGAAGAACAATGGCAGTTATATGATAGGTTTGATGTGATACTTGAGAGAAAGTTGCGAGCTAGAATCAAGCATGGTGTGAGCTGTTACAGCCATTTTATGCCTCACATGTTTGTAAGTATATATGCCATTTTTTACTTATTTTAGTTCAAACCCAGAAGCCTGGAGTTATAACAGAGTTATTAATGTTGGAAATATTTTTGGGATATTTTCCTGGAATATTTTCCGGGCCGGCTTCTGGTGGGCTCTGGCTACCGGCGGCGCTGGAAAGTGATTGGATTACATTCCTCTCGTCGAGTACTATTCCGTAATGTACTCATTTGCCAAAAACGGTTTCCGTACGAATGAGAAATGTAGGTCCAAAGTTAGGTACTCGAAATGTACTAACTTGGGAATTTGGAATTGATAGTCCCATATCGGAAGATGGAAAAGATTTCTTTAGTATATAAGCTAAAAAAATGGACTAAAGGGTGTAGCCCTGGGGTTACCACTAACGTATAGTGGAGAGAGGACCTAGCCAAAATTACAAACACGCTCGTGCCCGGCCCGGCTCGGTTTGGTGTGGTTTGGCTTGGCTTGGCTTGGCTTGGCTCATCAGTTACGTCTTTTGAACCATTACTCTGCTGTTACAGAGTAATGGTCCTTTCAGTTACTCCTCTTCTCCTATAAGACCAATGATTTTTGTCTGCCAGTATACAGAGTTTTTAAAATCTCATTCTTCTTCTTCCTCTGAGTCAAAGTCTGAGAGTACAACACAGCTACTGGTTCGCTGAGAACTCTGAAGCTAGGGTACTGCTCTTCAGGGAACGGTAATACAGTTGTATCCTGGCAGGCAATTCGTCAACCACCGTCACACTACGGTACGAATTTTGTTTTAAGGACAGAGATCTTAATCTCGACTCTGTATTGAAGTGCCTGGTTTGTTCTTTTATTTTCTATAATTGTATTTCTTCACAAACATTGTTAGCAGTTTCCTATTTTATGACATTCAAGTTCTAACAATCTTAAAGTAAAATTTTTTCTCTATTCAAACAGTTTTTGTGAAGATTATTTACAGGTACTGTTATCATTTCGGAAAAATAAGTAACTAACAGTTCTATTTCAACTGTTTCAGAAAATGGAAAACATACAAAACGAAAATGTCAGTGGACTTATCAGTGCACAAATACCAGTGACCCAAAATGTGACTGCACAATCGGTTGCGGTCGTTCTGCCCACACATATAATAGTGGGAGAAAAACCAAAAAAGTTCAATGGAACTGGATTCAAGAAGTGGTAAGGGAAGATGCAGTTCTACTTGACCACCTTGAAGCTGGACATGTTTCTCACTGAAACTGCCCCTATGCTGGCACCTATGGATGGGCACTCCGTTGCTGCAGTTGATGCATGGACTCAGGGTGATTATCTATGCAGAAACTACATCCTGAACGGCTTGGTAGAACCGCTCTACAATATCTACTGTGTCTTTAAGACTTTCAAATTTCTGTGGGGGTCTTTGGAGAAGAAGTACAAAACAGAAGATGCCGGCTCCAAGAAGTTTGTAGTTGGCAAATTTCAGGACTACAAGATGGTTGACTCCAAGACAGTTGTGAGTCAAATTCAGGAACTGCAGGTGATAATGCATGAAATCGCTGCAGAGAACATGACGCTGTGTGAACCATTCCAGGTTGCAGCGTTCATTGAAAAGCTTCCACCTGGATGGAAGGACTTCAAGAACTACCTCAAGCACAAGCGAAAGAAGATGTCTCTTGAAGACCTGATTGTCAGGTTAAGGATTGCAGAGGAGAATCGCAAGGCTGACAGGTCAATCAGTTCATAGAAAAGGCCAACATGGTGGAAGCATGAACAAAAGGGCAAAAAGAGGAAGTTCTTGCCACAGGTCTCAAACAAAAAACCTGTCGCAAAGAGGTTTGCTGGAAAATGCCACGGTGTGGTAAGCTGGGGCACAAAATCTCTGACTACCGCAGTAAGAATAACAACCGTGCTGGAACTGGATAGGCAAAAGGGAATGACAAATCCCATGCGCACATTGCTGAGAACCTGTCCATTGGTCTCTCTGACTTGGACCTCTGTGCTGTTGTATCGGAGGTCAATCTGGTGGGGAGCAATCCACATGAGTGGTGGTATGATACAGGGACCACCAAGCACATCTGCTCGGACAAGGAGATGTTCACTTCATACCAGAAGTGCAACAAGAATGAACATTTATTCATGGGGAATTCTTCCACCTCCAAGATTGCAGGAACAGAGAAGATAGTGCTAAAGATGACTTTAGACAAGAAACTAACACTAACCAATGTGTTGCACGAACCTGGTCTCGGGATCTTTGCTAAGCAAGAATGGATTTAGGGTCATTCTTGCATCTGATAATTTTGTACTTTCAAAGAATGGGGTGTACTTGGAAAAAAGGGTATGTTAAGAATATACTGTTCAAATTCAATGTAATGACAGTCATCCCAAAATCTGTTGTTCCTGTTGTTCCCATAATTAATGAAAATAATCCTATTGCTTTATGTTGTTGAGTCTTCTTCTGTTTGGCATGAAAGACTAGGCCATGTTAATTTTAATTCTCTGCGTAGATTAATTAACATGAATTTATACCAAAATTTAAGGTAGACAACTGCGCAAAATGTGAAGTTTGTACAGAGGCCAAACTCACTAAAACTCCTTCCCGTTCTGCAAAAAGAAACACTGAAACTCTAGGTCTAATTCACACGGATCTATGTAATTTGAAATACGTGTAGACCAGAGGTGGCAAAAAGTATTTTGTGATATTTATAGATAATTGCACAAAGTTCTGTTGTGTATACTTGTTATATAGCAAAAATGAGATCTTGGATAAATTCAAGGAATATAAGCTTGAGGTTGAGAATCAACTTGGTAAAACAATTAAAATCGTTAGGAGTGATAGAGGAGGAGAATATGATGCACCATTTAATATGTTCTGCT
The DNA here is from genome assembly GCA_017893485.1 of Hemerocallis citrina. Lineage (NCBI taxonomy): Eukaryota > Viridiplantae > Streptophyta > Magnoliopsida > Asparagales > Asphodelaceae > Hemerocallis > Hemerocallis citrina. The sequence goes on from CM030358.1 coordinate 253,122,214, forward strand.
CTGAACATGGAATAGTTCATCAGACAACTGCTCCTTACTCACCTGAATCAAACGGTAGTGCCGAGTGCAAGAACCGAACTCTAAAAGAGATGATGAATGCCTTGTTGTTGAATTCTGGGTTATCCCAAAATATGTGGGGGGGAAGCGTTGCTGACTGCCAATTATATTCTCAATAAAATACCTCACAAAAAAACTGGCAAGACACCATACGAACTGTGAAAAGGTAATATATCTTCGTATAAATACCTCAAAGTGTGGGGGTGTCTAGCAAAAGTGGCAGTACCTAATCTAAAACAGGTTATAATAGGACCTAAGACCATTGATTGCATATTTATAGGCTATGCACACAACGGTAGTGCATATCGGTTCTTGGTATATAAATCGGATATACTGGACATCCATGTGAATACAATAATGGAATCAAGGAATGCTTCCTTCTTTGAACACGTGTTTCCGTGCAAGGATGCTACGTATCCCAAACGTATACATGAACAAGAAAATGCAAGCACTTCGGTTGATAAATCAGGACATGATAATGATGAGCCTAGACGAAGTAAACGGGCTAGAACATCAAAGTCATTTGAACCTGACTTTGTAACGGCCTTTCTGTTAGAGAATGAGCCCAGAACATTCAAGGAAGCCTTGTCTACACCTGATGCTCCTATGTGGAAGGAAGCAATAAAAAGTGAAATGACTCCATTATGCAAAATCATACATGGGAGTTGGTCGATTTGCCTTATGGGTGTAAAGCTTTAGGAAGCAAATGGATTTTGAAGCAAAAATTAAAACCTGATGGTTCAATAGAGAAACATAAGGCGAGACTTGTGGTACAAGGATTTAGGCAAAAGGAAGGCCTAGACTTCTTTGATACTTATTCTCCTGTCACAAGAATAACTTCCATAAGAATGCTGATAGCTATTGCAGCTCTACGTAACCTTGAAATACATCAAATGAATATCAAAACTGCATTTCTAAATGGGAATTTAGAAGAAGAAATATACATGAAACAACCTGAGGATTACGTAGTTCCTGGACAGGAAAATAAGGTGTACAGGCTTGTAAAATCCTTGTATGCACTGAAACAAGCTCCATAGCAGTGGCATGCAAAATTTGACAATGTTATGATGTCAAATAATTTCAAAATAAATGAATGTGATAAGTGTATCTACATCAAAGATACTCCAAATGGATATATTCTGGTGTGTCTGTATGTAGATGACATGCTCATTATTAGTAGCAATAATGACATTATCAAACAGATTAAGAACATGCTTAGTGGCAAGTTTGATATGAACGATTTGGGAGTTGCAGACATCATACAAAGAATCAAAGTTTCCAGGACGTCTTAGGGAATTACTTTGTATCAAGCTCATTACGCTGAGAAAGTACTTAAAAGATTCAAGAATTACTCCGATGGGACTGCTAAAAGTCCTGTGGATCTCAGTCTTCACTTGTTCAAAAACACGGGTGACAGCATATCACAATTGGAATATGCACATGTAATCGGTAGTCTGATGTACTTAACAAATTGTACAAGACCGGACCTGGCACATTCAGTAAATGTACTGAGCGGGTACACAAGTAATCCAAGAAAGTCACTAGAAAGGAATAACTAGAGTATTGAACTACTTGCGACATACTCAGAGTTATGGGTTGTATTACACCAGATATCCAGTAGTACTAGAAGGCTACAGTGATGCCAACTGGATATCAGACTCTAAGAACTCGAAATCCACAAGTGGGTATGTCTTCACTCTTGGTGGTGCAGCTGTGTCATGGAAATCCTCTAAACAAACGTTACTGGCCAGATCCACCATGGAATCTGAGTTTATTGCTTTAGACAAAGCGGCAGAGGAAGCAGAGTGGCTTCAAAAATTTTTAGAGGATATTCCCATGTGGGAAAAACTAGTGCCTGCTATATGTGTACACTGTGACAGCCAATTGGCTATAGCAAGAGTACTGAGTTGTATGTATAATGGTAAGTCTCGTTATATCAGAAGGCGACACAAAACCATTAGACAATTGCTCTCAAATGGAATAATCTCTATAGAGTATATAAAATCAGCCGACAACCTAGCAAATCTATTTACTAAAGGTTTGTCACGAGTGCAAGTTGTGAGATCATCAAGAGGAATGAGTTTAAAGCCTATGACGAAAAAAGATACTTGATGGAAACCCTACCTAGATATTGGAGATCCCAAGATCTAGGTTCAAGGGACAACTAAATCTTGTTGATCGACGTGAGCACTGAGAGATTAAATCTCATACCCACTCTTAGGATGATAAAATAGTGCTTCCTGCAAAGGGTTAGGATAAGCCTGGCTTTTAATGATTCCCATAACTTTGAAATATAAGTGAGGTATGGCAGGATACTCTTTATGGGTAATCACCTTGTAAGTGTGAAATGGGGCTGTTTCTAGAAGAATGAAGAGAGGCTACATTTTCCAAGTCCACTCACGATTAACCAGGGTTGTTCAAGGCCAAAATAAAAACAACAAGAGAACCTAGTTCTGTGAGAAGATGAAACTGTGTGATAGTTATTGTCTAGGTTCACATCAAAGTCTGAGTAGTTCAAGACATCATGTTCACTACCTAGTCAAGTGAATCCGCTGACTACTCACTAAGGGTGGTTCAAAGTTTAAAAATTACTACCATTCCTGATGCAGTGATTTTCCAATTGTACTCTCAGAGTCTTTTCTGCCATGTCTCTCTGTCGTGTCTGGATTACATAGTCTGGTCATTTCTATTCATGTGGGGTTGGAAATATTTTTGGGATATTTTCCTGGGATATTTTTCGGGCCGGATTCCGGTGGGCCCCGGCCACCGGCGGCGCCGGAAAGTGATTGGATTACATTCCTCTCGTCGAGTACTATTCCGTAATGTACTCATTTGTCAAAAATAGTTTCCGTACGAATGAGAAATGTAGGTCCAAAGTTGGGTACTCGAAATATACTAACTTGGGAATTTGGAATGGATAGTCCCATATCGGCAGATGGGAAAGATTTCTCTAGTATATAAGATAAAAAAATGGACTAAAGGGCGTAGCCCTGGGGTTACCACTAACATGTAGTGGAGAGAGGACCTAACCAAAATTACAAACACAATCGCGCGCGCGCCCGGCCTGGCTTCGGCCCCGGCCCTGGCCCAGCGCGGCTCGGCTCGGCTCGGTTCGGCCTGGCCTGGCCTGGCCTCTGGACTATATTTTTTTTGCCCCGCTCCAAAATTTTTTCCTATTTACTGTTGAGGCTTTTCAAATTCGGTAACTGGTACCATTACTCTGTAACAACAGAGTAATTGCCCATCAGTTACGTCTTTTGAACCATTACTCTGCTGTTACAGAGTAATGGACCCTTCAGTTACTCCTCTTCTCCTATAAGACTAGTGATTTTGTTCTGCCGGTATACAGAGTTTTTAAAATCTCCTTTTTCTTCTTCCTCAGAGTCAAAGTCTGAGAGTACAACACAACTACTGGTTCGCTGAGATCTCTGAAGCTAGGGTACTGCTCTTCAGGAAACGGTAATACAGTTGTATTCTGGGGGGCAATTCGTCAACCACCTTCACACTACGATGCGAATTTTGCTTTAAGGACAGAGATCTTAATCTCGACTCTGTATTGAAGTGTCTGATTTGTTCTTTTATTTTCTGTAATTGTATTTCTTCACAAACATTGTTAGCAGTTTCTTATTTTATGAAATTCAGGTTCTAACAATTAATATTGATGTTGAGTTTCGAAATTGTCATAATCACAGATAATTCTTCCAGGGATGGAGTTCAACCATATTGTTGTGAATGACGTTGATATGGATGGTGATGTAGAAGAAAATGAAGATAATCCAGCGACTCCGGATCCACCTATTTGGTTTGAGGTTTTGATATCATACTCTCCATGCTTGCAAAACACCTAATTTATAAGGAAACTAGGTTTGCCCATGGACACGTGCCTACGACATGTCTTCATGAACGATGCAGCATATGAAAATCCCTGTAAACAGTAATATATGCAATCCTGTTTGACTAACAAATCACATAGGTATCAATATTTATATGGAATACCACCGCGCTACTGACTCCACGATAAGTTATAAAAAACCATTAGAATGTCATAAAACAATCACATAAGTATCTCTAAATTCTTAGGTATCTTTATGTTCTTTTTCTTCCATACGATAGAGCCATCAAGGCTCCAACCAACACATCTACATAGAACTAACATCAACATTATGAGACTAAAGATGTGAAAATGAATTGTTATAAATGATTCTTTTTAAAGAAAATCGCTTTCTTTTTCGGAATGATTTAATTTAAGCATGCCTTCATTAACTTTACCTAGCACTGAAATCAACCTCAATTGCTCTAGAAACAAACTACATTGACAGCGAAACGTCCAAAGATTCAAAAATATAGGAGAATTAAGTGATAGTCATCTAGGCATTACTAATTTAAAATATGCTCAAATTCTCATTCAACTTTATTTCTTTCCTCATCAACTAAAAAGAAAACAACCTACCTTGCAAATTTAGTGGTGGTAATAATTGTTTTTATTTATTTTATTTAAGCTTATCCTAACATACATGTATCCTAGTTGTTGAGAAATCGGTGTATCTGCATACCGGATATGCATACCTGCATCTGTGCTTCATAGTATTTTAGCATGGTTATAAATTTAGCATGACCAACTCCACCATTGCCTGTCCCAAGACAGGAATCTGGCTACAAACCGGGTAAGGAGGAGGGTTGCGTTAGGCAGTTGACAGCCATCATAAAATTTTGTCAAATCTTATGAACATGAATCCTAATAATATACACGCAAATGTTAGGGCATTCCCTGGAAGCGATGCATTGTACCTGCCTCCAGGAGGTTCGAAAAATGTGCAAAGGTCGTCGCACCGATGCCCGGGTGCGGTGAAAAATGGGCAAGGATTCCTGCACCAATCTGGACGTGTGCGGGTAAAGAAGCTAGTCCAAGAAAATAGGCTTGGGTTAGCGACTTGGAATATAAGAACATTGACAGGAAAATGAATAGAACTAGTTAATACCATGATTAGAAGGAATATTAATATAGATTGACAAGAAACAAAGTGGATAGAGGAGAAAGCTGAAGAGATAGATGGTTTTTATTATATTATATTGGTAAAATTAGAAATAGAAATGGAGTAGGAATTTTAGTAGATAAGAAATTCAAAAGATATGTAGTAGGTGTTAATAGGAAAAGGGATAGAATAATACAAATTAAGTTTGTATTAGGGGGAAACATAATTAATCTCTAATATTATAATGGTAGAAGGCCTTAGTGTCATTTGTCATTTTGTCATTCTACCAACATGTGCAACGTACGTACATAACTAATATAAAGGAGGTTTCCAGTTCAAACCCTCCATACGTCAGAGTTTTTTTTTTTTTTGAAATTATTAAAACGTGCATCGCACGTGTAAATTACTAGTATCATTAGTGCTTATGCACCCCAAGTAGGATTAGATGCACAAGCTAAAAATAAATTTTGTGAAGATATGGATGAGATAATTCAAGGAGTATCCTTAGGTGAGAAACTGTTTATAGGAGGAGATTTCAATAGACATATAGGAGAAGATAACATGGGATATGAGATGGTGCATGGAGGACACAGATTTGGAAATAAGAACGATGGTGGTGAGGCTCTATTAGATTTTGCGACTTCGTATGATCTTATACTAGCAAATACTTATTTTAGGAAGAGCGAGAAACATTTGATAACCTTTAAAAGTGGGGCAAATAGGAGTCAGATTGATTTTTTCATCACTAGAAAGGTAGATCGCTTGACATGTAAAGATTGTAAAGTTATACTAGGAGAGTGTTTAACCTCATAACATAGACTAATGGTATTGGATGTTAAGATTGGGAAACACATATGTGCAAGGAAGGAGACTAGGAATCTAAGAATTAGGTGGTGGAACTTAAAGGGAGATAAAGTAGAAATTTTTAGAGATAAAATCCTTAAAGGAGCATCATGAAATTGGGAAGGGAAGACAAATATGATGTGGAATAAAATAGCTACGTACATAAGAGAAATTTCAAAGGAGGTACTTGGAGAATCTAAAGGTAGAGGGTTGCTAAATAAAAAAATATGGTGGTGGCAAGAAAAACTCAAAATATTGTGAGAGAAAAAAGATCAACCTTCAAAATATGGTAAAAGAATAGAAAGAAGAGAATTTGGAGAAATATAAGACTGTTTGAAAAGAAGTTAAGAAAGCGGCAAGAGACACAAAAGAAAAAGTTTATGATGATTTATACACAAAATTAGAAACAAAAAAAAGGAAAAATAACATTTATAAGCTTGCTAAACAAAGGAATAAAAAAAGAAAAGATCTGGATACAATTATGTGTATTAAGAGCGATGATTCAGGAGTCTTAGTAAAAGATAAGAAAATTATGGAAAGATAGCGAAATTACTTTGAGAAGTTATTAAATGAAAAGGTTGTGGGCAACTTAAATATAGAGGACTCGAGGGAGAGTCGAGAGCATATGTTTTTCCGTAGAATTAGGACATCAGAGGTTTGAAATGCTCTAGGAAGGATGAAAATAGGAAAATCTTTAGGACCAGATGATATGCCCATTAAAGTTTGGAAGTGTTTTAGGGATGTAGGAGTGGGTTGGCTAACAAAATTATTTAATAAAATTTTGAGGACTAAGAAGATGCCCGATGAATGGAGAAATAGTATTTTAGTACCTATATATAAAAATAAAGGAGATATATAAAGTTGTTCAAACAACCGAAGAATTGAATTAATGAGTCATACGATAAAAATTTGGGAGAGAGTGATCGAACATAGACTGAGGCTAGAAACTACAATGTCTAAGAATCAGTTTGGGTGTATGATTGGGAGGTCAACAATGGAAGCAATTTATGTACTGAGGAGACTTATGGAAAAATATAGGGAGAATAAGAAAGAACTACATATGATTTTTATAGATCCAGAAAAAACATATGATAAAGTCCCTAGAGACATAGTATGGTGGGTGTTAAATAATAAAAGAGTAACTATTCGGTATATTGAAGTAATTAAGGATATCTATGAAGGGGCAACGACCACAATTAGAACAATCACAGGAGAGACCAACGATTTTCCTATTACAGTAGGTTTACATCAAAGTTCGACTTTAAGCCCCTACATCGTTACTTTGGTTAAGGATGAATTAACGTGAGGAATACAAGATGAGGTGCCTTGGTGTATGTTTTTTTACCGATGACATCGTCTTAGTGGACGAGTCTAGAGCAGGAGTCAATGCTAAATTAGAATTGTGGAGAGAAACTTTAGAAGCTAGAGGCTTTAGGATAAGAAGAACTAAAATAGATTATATGGAGTATAATTTTAGTGATATTCGGAACAAAACTAAGGAATTAGTGAAGTTTGATGGCTAAGAGATATTTAAGAGAGACCATTTCTGATATTTAGGTTCGATTATACAAAGAGATGGGGAGATTTATAAAGATGTTATACACAGGATCTAAGGAGGGGTGGCTTAAGTGGAAAAGTGTCAGCGGTGTTTTATGTGACAAACGTATACCACTAAAGTTGAAGGAAAAATTTTATAGAACAGCTGTTAGACCAGCAATGATGTATGAAGTAGACTGTTGGGCAACAAAGAAACAACACGTCCAAAAAATAAGTGTAGCGGAGATGAGAATGCTAAGATGAATGTATGGTAAAACAAGGAAGGTTAGAATTAGAATCGAGCATACACGAGACATGCTAAAGGTAGCTCCAATCCAAGATAAGTTAAAAGAGAATCGACTCAGGTGGTTTGGACATGTCACACGTAGACCTAGTAGTGAGTGACTCTGTTAGAAAGAGTGATTTGATACGTATTGAGGGTAAAGTTAGGGGTAGAGGAAGGCCTAAACTAACTTGGGTGGAAACGGTGAAAAAAGATATGCTAGCTTGTGACCTTACAGAAGATACTGCGCTAAACCGAGCAGAATGGAAAACCAGAATTCATGTAGCCGACCCCAATTAGTTGGAAAAAATGCTTTGTTGTTGTTGTTGTCTAAATTTAGCATGAGCATCGAGTACTATGCATACGGGAGATAATAGCTATAGCTACAACAATCATTTATATGTACTCATACACAATCATTATGTTTGTCTCATGTCACTTAAACATATAAATATTTATTTATTTATTTATTTTTGAGAATAAAGGTGACCCCGTCACCGCTTCATTAATAATATATTAACGAAACAAAATAAAACATAATACTACATCATTATCCGAAAATAAATCTTAGTTCAAAAGCAACAGAATCAACACCTACTACATGAACTACTCAAAAAAATCATTATGTTTGTCTCATGTCACTTAAACATATAAATATATTTCCCGCCTTCAAGTAGGCCTTTATACAAATACTTCATTTTATAATTATAAGTAGGATTCTTATCAAATACAAAGTATAATTGTTATTTTCATTGATTAGACCATATGACCCAAATATCTCTATTAGGAGTCAACTCAAACACCTAGGACCGTTTGGATATTTGTTTTGGGGCCTTTTTTTGAATTTTTTTTTCTTCTGAAAATGCATTTGGTTACGTTCTCTAGATCGTTGTTTTGGGGCCTTTTTTCAGAAAAAAAACCCAACCCCCTCATTTCTATCTCGTTCTCTCTCTCTTTTTTTGTTACCCCCTTCCTCTCTCTTTTTTGACGCCGACTTCTCTTAGAAAACCCCAGCCCTCTTTACTCCCCTTTAATCCCATCTTCAGGTATCCTTTACTCCCTCTTTACTGTCATCAAGAGCCGATCCTTTCTTCTGCGATTCGCTCTATTTTCCCCCTTCTCAACCTGGACGGTCGATTCATGGTCTGTGAGACCAGATCTGGTTATACAAGAAGGTGTCTTCGAGAACATTGCAGTCGAATCAAACGCCGGCTGAGGCTTGAATCTGTCGGAGACAACTTCTTGACCTTTGAAAGCAAGCAAACCAAGGTATGTTTCACTTTGATCCAATTTTTTTGCTAGGGTTTCGGTTTGGCTCACTTGTTAATTCCAGATTTGTTGTAAAAATTATTTTTCCTCCTTTTTTGTTTTTTTTTTTGTCGGTTTGATTTGAGGGATGAATTTTTTTTTATGATGCTGTGATTTGGAGATGATGAAATCTGATCCTCAAGTTCGACGTCGATGTGTTAATTCCAGATCTGAATAAAAAAAATTGATTTTTTTTGACCTATACTGAATTGAGGGATTACAGATTTTTATTGAACTAGAATTGGAAATGATGAGTTCTGATCCTATGGTCGACGTCGCTGTTGATACTTGTGGAAATTGGATATTTTAAATGAACTAGAATTTATATTGAACTGGATTAAAGATGGTTGCTGAACTGGAATTGGAGATTTTTATTGAACTGTGATTTTTATTGAACTGATACTGGAAAGAAGACCTCATCTACAATTGCTATAGTAACCTCAAAAAATTATTTTCGTTCACTGTTATAGTTGAGCAATTGATGATTGTTATTTTATATTTATCGTTTCAGTGGCTAATCAAGATGAGTAGTAAGGGAAAGGAGATGGAGGTGGAGAGTGATATTATCCTTTGGCCAGCATGTAATGAACGTATATTTGTGGAATTGATGGAGGCGGAGGTCGACCGAAATAGTTTGAAAAGTTCGACCTTTGAAGCCAAAGTTTGGCAAAACTTTGTGGCTAGTTTGAATCACTTGTGTAACTGTACATACACGATTAAATAATTAAATATAAACATTCCCGACTTAGGATGAAGTGGAAGGAGTTTCACACGTTGAAGAATCAGAGTGGTATGGGTTGGGATGAAGACAACCATACAGTCACTTGCGAGCCCGCTATTTGGGAGACATATGTCAAGGTTCATATATAACTTATTTTTTTATAACACTGTGTGATTATCATCTTAATATACTTATTCATGACTTTAGTACTTGTAAATTAACAACACATATAATTTTTGAATAGGCACGCCCTCATGCTAAACAATTCAAATCGAAGGGATTGGCTAATTATGATGTTTTGACCAAAATTTTATATTAACGTAAACAGATAACACTTCTGTGATGATATATTCCCATTATACTGACCAAATGATTAATGAATTCAACTATGGGTGACGGATGGGGTGGACACATGATTAGTAGTAGTTGGCATGGCATTTTAAAAAATGCAGCCCTACACTAATATTTATGATTTATTAGAACAACAGTTCTATGATAATGTGTTCTGAGCCTACGACTAATTGTGGAGATGATGATGATATATTCTGATCCTATATAACCTTGAAAGTATTGACAATTAATTTCATATACTAGAAATAAAATACATGCTACATTGTGTTAGCTTCTTCTAGCAGGTGATGGGTTCTGATGCTGCTCATTGCTTCATTCTACCATCAGTATTTTTGAAGGTTTCATTTTCACTTTCAAAATTAATTTCTTGTTACATTTCCTATAACTATCATGGCTTCTGATTTTGTGTTTGTTGCTGCTCATGTACCTTCCTGTGATGGGTTTGGATGCTACTCATGGTTTCTGATGGCTTCTGTTGGATTGTGATGACATATTCTACCTTTATAAGTGATTATGGTATGAACTTCACTTTCGAAATAACCTTGTTGTTACTATATAATATTTGTGAACACTGTGAACACTTCTCATGCTTGTGTTGGGTTCTCATGAGCCATGAGCACCATCAAAATCCATGACAGGAAGAAAATTGTACACAATATGGAAATTTGACAAAGAAAGTAATCAATGGTTTATTTAAATAGCATTAGAAGCCATCATCTCTAGATTCATCTCAGGCACATGTGAGAATTTTGTGTTTGTTTACTAGTATTTCAAAATCGGGATGTGATGATGATTTATTCTGATCCTATATACTCTTTGGAGTAATGAAATTTTTGTTGATGTTGCTCATGGAAACTGATGGCTACTGATGGATTGTGAAGGGTTCTTTTTCCTTTATAAGGGATTAAGGACTGAGTTTCACTTTGGAAAATTTCCATACTGTACACAATGTACCTTCCTGTGATGGGTTTTGATGCTGCTCATGGTTACTGATGGCTTCTGAATGCTTGTGATTGCTTCTTCTTACTTTATAAGGGAGTAAGGTATGATTTTAACTTTGGAAAATTTCCATATTGTACACAATGTCCTTCCTGTGATGAGTTTTGATGTTGCTTATGGTAGCATGTGATGGTCTACTGATGGACTATTCATGATAAATTAAGTTATGTTTTTCACTTTTAAAATTGAATTCTTGTTACTATGTTATAAATGTGAAGGCTTCTGATGCTTGTGATGGATTTTCATGGTTGGGCAAAAATAGTTTGCTGTGTGCAATTTTCTGTGCCTCTCATGAATTTGGACATGATGGCCTCTGATCCTATTTACCTAAACCATTGAATTCTTCCTTTGTTAAAATTTCATACTGTGTACAATACATTCCTGTCATTGGGTTCTGCAGCTGTTCATGGTCTTTGATGGCTGCTGATGGATTGTGATGGCTTCTTCTTCCTTTAGAAAGGGATTAAGGTCTAAGTTTCACTTTCAAAATAACCTACAAGTTACTATGTTAGTACTGTGAAGGCTACTGATGCTTGTGATGGCTTCTTTGGTTTTTTCTTGGAAAAGAGAGCAAACATTGCTTGGACAACAACCTCCACCAAATGCGTTTTCTTAAAAATAAAATGAAAGCAGGCCTCTAAACAACTATCCAAACAGGCCTGAAACTTTCAAGAAGTTGGATGTTGGGCATTAAGGGAGAACATGAGGTTGGAATTGGGGTTTGAATGAAGGATATGAGGATTTTGAGGAAGATAATTGTTGTGCTATTGAAAGAGTTTCTCAGTTAGTCATTTTGGCAGACACCAATACTGGTAACCATACATGTACAAATTTCTAATAGAATTTGTACATGTGCCTGAGATGTAAATTTTTGTTCTTTAAATCTTTGTTTAATGATCTTGTTTGTAAGGAGGTTTACATAGTTTTGCAATAGAATGAGTTGCAGGCAACCTAGGAGATGATGGCTTCTGATCCTATAAATTTTCTAATACTGTGTACAATTTTCTTCCTGTGATGGCTTCTGATGCTGCTTATGCCATATGATGTTTCTTCTAGCAGGTGATGGGTTCTGATGCTTATCATGGCTTCGAATCATTAGGGTTTTAATTGACTGGCTTCAACCTGGTTGGTATAATAAGTATTTTTGAAGGTTTCATTTTAACTTTCAAAATTAATAATTTGTTGTTACATTCCTTTTAACCATCATGGCTTCTCATGGGTTTTGCTACTGGTCATGTACCTTCCTGTGATGTGTATTGCTGTTGCTCATGAATTCTGATGGCTTCTGTTGGATTGTGATGACTTCTTCTACCTTTATAACGGATTATGGTATGCATTTCACTTTGAAAAGCTACATTCTTGTTACTATGTTATGCTTGTGAAGGTTGTGAAGGCTTCTGATGCTTGTTTGGGTTCTCATTTCTGAACAAAAGCTATCGATTTCTCCTTTTTAGGGAATCACACTATCTACAAATTTGTGATGGGTTCTAATGTTGCTCATATAAGCTGATGGCTACTGATGGATTGTGATGGCCTCTTCTTTCTTTGTATGGGGTTAAGGTGTGAGTTTCACTTTGTAAAATTTGGATACGATGTACAATTACCTTCCTATGATGAGTTCTGATGCTGCTCATGGCATATGATGGATGCTGATGGATTGTAATGGGTTCTTTTTGCTTTGTAAGGGTTAAGGTGTGATTTTCACATTAAAAATTGAATTCTTGTTAGTATGTTATAAATTTGAAGGCTTCTCATGCTTGTGATGGATTTTCATGCTTGGGCCATCTCAGTTTGTGAAATACTATTAACCAAACACAAATTTCTAATAAACTTTGTACATGTGCCTCTCATGAATCTGGAGATGATGGCTTATGATCCTATTTAACTAAATTTTAATTTCTTTGTATCTAAAATTTCCATACTGTGTACAATACATTACTCTGATGGTTTCAAGTGTTGCTCATGGCATCTGATGGCTACTGATGGATTGTGATGGCTTCTTCTTGCTTTATAAGGGGCTAAGGTCTGAGTTTCACTTTGTAATATTTGCATACTGTGTCCAATATCTTTCTGTGGTTGGGTTGTGATGCTTCTCATGGCTTCTGCTTTTTATGATGGATTCTGAAACAATCAGATGCTTTATAACAGATTAAGAATGAAGTTTCGCTTTCATTTATTAACCGCAAATTTTTTTCCTCTCAAAATTTGTAGATTACAAATGCTGTATTAGCCGACTCTTACACAATTCAGATAAAACTTTGCATAGTCGAAAGCTTGCCAGTGATGGGGAGATACAAAGAAGAAACAAAAAAAACTTAAAGCGAAGAAAACTTTGCATAGTCGCATGCTGCTTGTTCGTATACTTGTAAAACTTTGCTCTGTAACTGCAAAGAAAAAAAAAATTCATAAGAAAACTAATGCAAATTGATTAAACATACACCGTTTATAAGCTCATTGCCACGAAAACTGCAAAAAAATTAATTTGAGAATTTAATTTTAAATCCAAACGCCTTTTCTAACCACATTATCCAATAACCATTTTTTTTAAACTTAAAATTTCAGATTTTTTGATTTACCAACCACATTTTATACTCTCATTTTCGAAAAAACAGTTTTCAAAAAAAATATATTACCAAACAGCATTTTACAGTCTAATTTTCAGAAAACAGTTTTCAGAAAAAATTATTACCCAACAGGTTTTACACTCTCATTTTCAGAAAATTCAGAAAAAATTATTAACAAACAGCTTTTACACTCTTATTTTCAGAAAACTGCTTTCAGAAAACTGTTTTCAGAACAACTATCCAAACGCAACCCTAAGCTTCCAACTAAACTTGTTCACCAAATTTAGAATTAATTAGCAAAGCTAGCTAAATTCTCACAGATTTCATTACTTCTAACATTCACAGACACAATTTTTAAGTAGTATTTCCACATGAATAATCCAACTAAAACTATTAATCAAAGTATTTAAAACCATAGTTTAGATATCACCCATTTGTTACTCTCAACAAAAGCGTCCTTCTTTTTCTTTGATCAACACTAATGATGCATTCTTTCTTGATCCTAATTAACAAAGATGAACATATGCAATTGTTATTATTATTATTATTAAATACGCATTGGTACATAACTAATAGAAAGATTGGATCTGTTTACCTTTATCTATTCTCTACTTGAATTCCTTTATTCATTTTCTTCTTCTTTTCTTTTCCCCCATTTCATTTTTGTTTTGCTGTGGACTGGAATGCTTTGGACAGCATAGTGCGAGTGAGGAAGAGATTAAGAGAGGTGAAAGTGAAGAGAGGAGAGAAATAATAATAAAGTGAAAGATTTTAGTTTTGGGAGGAATTTTTTTTTTTTTTTTTGGGGGTGTGTGTGTGTGTGTTGGGGGGGGGGGGGAATATGTTTTTAAGATGGTGAATCTGAGCCGTTGATTTTGCTTCAATTGAAGAGGAGTCACTTGATAGTTTTTTTTTTCAAGAGTAATGCTAGAGCCACTACCAATTTCACTACATTTCTCTTCACTACCTTATGTGGCACATTCCAATAGGTAGGGAATGATAGAGTAGGTGGGAGAACTCTCCAATAGGAGTATGCCACCTAAGGTAGTGAAGGAAATAGTAGTGAAATTGGTAGTGGCTAAAGCATTACTCTTTTTTCAAATTACCTTGTGTTTTATTGTATAGAGTATTGTCCTTTGTCATAATGAGATGATATTTATAACAGCAGGCCTGATGCATGACTTGGTTCTTTTTTTGGCAGATAATGAGGTTCTTTACCAACCCTCGCAAGCCAAAGATTCTTGCTCTTGCTCGCCCAGATCCCCAAAAGAACATTTTGACCCTTGTGAAGGCATTTGGGGACTTTCATCCATTGAGGGAGCTGGCAAACATTGTATGTTATAGTTTTTTTTCCAACTCTTTTTGTTGATAAACTTCAAATTATTTATTAGTGATGACCTTTTGGGCATAATGTCTGATTGTCATTTGTGTCAAGGGATCAAAGGCCAAGATGTATTCTAGTATCGGTTTGTTTAATATTCTTTGTTATGTTGTAGACATTGATATTGGGCAATCGTGAGACTATCGATGAAATGTCGGGCACAAGTGCAATGGTTCTTACTTTAATACTTAAGCTAATCAACAAGTATGATCTGTATGGTCAGTTGGCATATCCCAAACACCACAAGCAGTCAGATATTCCTGATATCTATCGGTTGCCGGTTGGCAGCAAAGACAAAGGTATCTTATTTAATCTTATAATCAAATCATAATTGGCCCAATCTATTTTGTTTTAGACTAGTTGTGCTTGTCAATTCAACGTGGTCCGATTTTATATTGATCAATATAGTGAGATGAGAAAGTTATTGATTGATTTTTTTTTAGAAATGTGAGAACTGGGAGAGAGATTAAGGGAGGAAGTAGCATAGATGAGTAGTTTTTTGTACCATGAGTGCATGCCTAATGTCTTCATTTAGGATATCTAGGTAAGCAATTGGTACTAGCACTGATATTTGACTTAAAATTTTAAATTTCATAATAAGTATCAAACTATTGGATATCTGTGTGAATATTGGTGTTCGTGAAGGCAGAAGACTCAAACGAACTCAAATGAGGGTGGTTCGGTGGGAAGTAAAAGATTTGAGACATCAAGCAGCAGGGCAAGGGCATTATCAGCCATTCAGTCTCGTATCCATTTTAACATGCTGCCCTTAGGTTCAGTCAACTGGAGAAATACTGAGAGCAAATTGCGCCTGGGAGTTGACTGTACTGCCTCGCTTCTATCTGAACTGGGGCCCAGTTGACTGCACATAGGTAGGCAGTCCATTAACCTCTGGGTGATGCCCTGTAAGGAGCAATTTATATATCTATATCTATAATCTATAACTATTATAATGGGAGAGATGGGGTTCCAAACAAATAAATATATATATATTTTTTTTTTTGTATGTGTGCAAACACGTGCAGCGCACGTGTTGGTAGGTTTCTTTTTTTTTTGGTCCTTTTCCTTCCTCCTCCACGTGCATCGCACGTGCATCATACTAGTAATAAAATACATAGACAGCTATCAAGTTGCTATCTTTCGGTCCCCCAAAATCAAAGGTCGTGTCTAATCTCATAAAACACATTTTTCTTCTAAAAGTTTCATCCCAAAACTCAAATTTAAATTCCCCCTCCAAAACAACTTATTTATTTATTTAATTATTTCTCTCGCCCCCTCCCCCTCTCCCTCCCTCTCTCTATATAGGGTAAAAGGGATATGAGCAACTTGCTCATTTAGTAAATGAATAATTGATTATGTGGCATGCATATGATACAAAACCTTTTTAAGGATATTCCAATCACATATACGCCACATCATCAATTGCTTATTTACTAATGAGCAAGTTGCTCATACCCCTTTTCCCCATATATATATATATATATACACACACACACACACACACACACACACACACACACACACACACTAGTATTTTTCCCGTGCGATGCACGCTTTGATAAGAGTTGAAGTGTGATTTATGTGTTAAGAACTAGTTTTGGAGTTGGACGTGCATTGCACATAATTGGTAAAAATATTTTGAAGGAAAAGTTATAATTTGTACGTGCAATGCACGTGTGTATAAGTAGAATTTGAGTTGTACGTGTAACATATGTGTATGTTTAGTGTTAAAAAAATATTGTCAAATTATTTTGCACGTGCGTTGCACGTTTTAAATAGGTGGAATTTTTTTTATTTGTTTGTTTTTGTTGTAATTAATGAGAGAGTTGAAGTTGCACGTGCAACGCACGGATTTGTATGTTGACAACATTGCAACTCCAACTCTTCCGTTATAATATTAGATATATATATATATATATATATTTGCTCAGTTGAAAATGGGTTCGTTTTCAACGGGTTGGAAAACAGCTATCTGAGCCATTGGATCGCTCTTGATCTTGATCGACGGCTCAGATCGCTGCCGCTTAGATTCGGAGCAGAGCTCCTATTAGAGCGGAGGGGCATTTTGGAAAGTTCACGCTAAATAACGCTTTAGATTAGCGTTATTTAGCGTGAACTTTTTTTTGGTCGAAAAAAATACTTAGGCCGTTGTTGGGAACAACGGCCTAGGTTGTTTAAAAAAAAAACAACAAGTGTTTTTTTCAAACACTTTGTACTTACTCAGATTTCATCTTCCTCACTTCTTCATCGACAACTCTCTCTCTCTCTTTCTCTGGAGCTCGCGATATTGATTCCCCAAACCCTAGCTCTACTCCGACCTCCTCTTCTCGATCTCCCCCTCTTCTCTATCTATCTCTATCTATCTCTCCCTCTCCCGAATACCTCAAACCCTAACCCAATCCGAAATCTCCTCAACTCAACTGAACCCTAGCACAAAATTTTCGAAACCCTAGAGTCTACAACTTCTTCGTCTCCAACAGCGGCTCTTCACATATTCGACAACTCTCTCTCTCTGGACTAGGTATTCACATATTCACAATTTAGTATAAGGAACTATGTAGATTTATTGATTTTTTTTTTGTTTCAATTTTTGAGTTTGATTTTTTGTATAATGCGTAGTAGTCTACAATTTAGAGAGTCTACAATTTTTGTATCATGTGTGTTGTATATATTTTGTTGACATTTTCGTAGATATAGTGTTAGTTGAAGTTGTAGAATATAGGAAAAGCAAACAAACGAGATCCAAAAATTTCCAAATTTTACGAGTAGGTCGGACTCACCACGCACAAGGAAACACAACTTGTCGAGGCGATTTTCGACTCACGCTTTGCAGGATACGTCTGTTTATCACTTTTATTCAATAAAATGGATATAAAGTGATACACAGTCGTATATAACAAACAGAGAGTCGGAACTCACCTCTGCAAGTTGCGTTGGCTTGTGTTTGGTGTGTCACACATAACGGCCAAATTTTGTATTTTTTGTATCTCGTTTGTGTTGTTCTGTCGCGTATATGAAAGAACTTCTATATACCTCAGAACCTTTTTAGTATGGTCTCACTAGAAAACCTCTTAAACTTAGTAAAAAAACCGAAACTGTGCGAGTAGGTCGGGCTAACCATTCACAACCCAACGCAACTTGTAGTTACGAGTTCCGACCCACGGTTTGTGAGATACGTCAATATATCTCTTTCTGCCTTTTTTTTTCAAGATTGAAAGTGAAACACGGCCGTAACTTTGAAACCGTGGGTCGGAACTCGCTTTTACAAGTTCTGTTGGATTGTGTGCAGAGAGCCAGACCCAATCGTAAAGTTTTGTATTTTTTGGTGGTTGTCTGTGTGGTTTTCTCACGTATTTTATTATGTATTTAGCGAGTTTTCAATATAAAATTTGCTCAAAAATTACGAAATTGTTTGAGTAGGTCGTTTTCGCCACTGAAAAGCCAAAGTAACTTGTAGTTGCGAGTTCTCACCCACGGTTTGCTATATGCGTCCGTGGATCGCATTCCGCTCTTTTTTCAAGAGTGAAAGCGATACACGACCGTATCTTGAAGACTGTGAGTCCAAACTCGCTTGTACAAGATGTATTAGCTTGTGTGCGGCAATTTAGACCCAATCGCATAGTTTTTGTATTTTTTGAAAGTCGTTTGTGCGGTTTTCTCACGTATTTTGTTTCGTATCTATATATATGCCAATTTTTTGTGAACAAGGGGAACCAGAAGGTCATCTGTTACTGGTCGGGGTGAACATTCTACAGAAGTAAGAGAACTATTAATTTGTATTGTGAATTTTGTATATAGTGGTATTATTACCACACTAATAATAATTTTACAATGTGTTGGTGTAGGTTGGTGCATCCTCTTTGGCAGCAAAACGAGGTCCAGAACCAATATATAAAGGTGAACTCACCTTGCAAGACCGCCACAGATCTGAGGCAGTGTGGGGTGGGACGATGCGGAGGTATAATTTCCGCACTCACCAGACAATGACGGTGCACCCACGTATCGTTGAGTACCTAGTTCAGGCCGGTTTCTACGGAATCAGTCTGATGGGTCAGGTGAAACTCGACCGAGCACTTCTTACAGTACTCGTCGAGCGATGGAGGCCAGAGTCGCACACCTTCTATCTACCGGTCGGAGAGATGACGGTGACGCTACAAGATATAGCGATGATCTCCGGTCTTCCAATAGATGGGATGACCGTGACTGGTAATATAAACTTTGATTAGAGAGAGCTGTGTAATAAACTCCTCGGTACAGAGTTTGATGAGGAGGACGCGGAAGATAGGACTATTTTTGTCGGACAATCAATCTGACTATTTTGGTTAAAGGATAATTTTGAAGGGAGGTTGAACGATGCATCGACCGACCACGAAGTGCAGTAGTACACAAGAGCATACATTCTAACGGTGCTTGAAGGGGTTATCTTGCCTAACTCATCCGGCGATACCTTACCGCTTATGTATCTACGATTACTCGCCGACCTAGGCTTAGCTGACTGGTACAGTTGGGAAAGTGGTGCGTTAGCAATGTTGTACAGGATGTTGTGTTCGATTGCGTTAGATGGAACCGAGATGACCGGTCCAATGGTCTCGTTACAGATTTGGTCATGGGAGCGTCTACACTTGGGTCATCCCCGAATTACGAGACCGACGGATGGTAGGATGGCCGAAGCACCAAATGTGGATATGTTAGAACCCTTAGGTGTATATTGGGTAGGTAAACAAAGTTATGGAGACAACCCAAAAGGTGTACTAACTTACTACAGAGATGAGCTCGACCAACTATGAGAAGAGTTCGTGATTTGGGTTCCGTATACACCCGAGCGGATGGGAAGACTACCACCAATGTGCACGACCACGTCGCAGTTGTGGATGACAATGGCTCCACTCATCAACTTTGGTATAGTGGAGCATCCGCAGCCGGAGAGAGTCCTTCGACAATTCGGTCTTCAACAAAATCTACCCAAAATATACGCAAAGTTATAAAACTTTGAGTTACACGCTGTGAGGGGTACCAGTCGTATGCCTACCCATGATTGGGCAGATTTCCACCGTGTTCATGTTGTAGAATGGAATGAGCGACGGTTTGAACTCGTAATTGTTGATGTTCCACTGTACAATGGCTCCACTCGAAATTGTTGAACAAGTACATGGAATGGTATAGATCTATTACATGTTTGTACATCTCTCCCAATACAGAACTACCTGCTGGTATTCAACTACTAATTGAGGAGAGAGAGATTGAACCATCACCCGCGTATTCTAGTTCACAACCCATGTTCCAACCGATGGCGTCATCTATACGTACATTGGTGAGTATAATGATTAAATTTTATTGAAATTTTCTTATTTTTAAAGTGATTAATTTGTTTACAAATTCGAATGTGTTTCGAATGTGTTTAATATATATATATATATATATATATATATATATATATATATATATTTATTTTAGATCGATAATACATGGGACATGGTAAAAGAATGCACGCAGGTACTCAAAAGTAATGCTGTCCAACCTATGAAGAAGTTCGCTCAGAAGATGCTCTCTTCATGTCGTAGCAATTTAGATGTTTTGGGAGAGGGTTAAGCTTTGAACCGTTATTTGGATAAATTTGTACGTACACAGCGACGTAAGAGCGTGAGAGGTAGGCTATCTGGCCCGGGGCAACAACACCAATATCATGCTCCATCTCCACCTCAAGAAGAAGAGCAAGAAGAAGAGCATCAAGAAGTGTTGTTGGAGACAGACAAGAGGAAGGAGAAGAAGAAGAAGAAATTGTTGCGGCGTCATCCCCAACCCGGCGCCGACAACCTCTTCGGAAGAGGCGAGCACTACAAATTTACACGCCCGGTGGTTAAGTGTTTCTCGATACATTTTTTTTGGAGTACAAATTTTGTTGTTGTTGTTGAATGTAATTGATAGAACTTGTTGTGGTTGTTGTAGAGATATGGTTAGCTTTAGTTGTTGTTGATGTAGTTGTTATTATGTGATGATTGTGAATTTTGTTGTTGTTATTGTTTTTTTTTGGAGAATGTAGTTTTTTTTTATAGATTGTATGTAGATTTTTTTTTGGAGAATGTAGCTGATGGGATTGTATGTAGTATTTTTTTGGAGAATGTAGTGTAGCAGATGAAGCTGCTGTGTTAACTTGTAATTAATTATTATTATATAATTTTTTTACTTAGGCCGTTGTAGATGTTTTTATCAATCAATTTGTTTTTTTGATCAGTAGCTCTCTGTCTTAGCTTATCCAAAAGGAGCAACAACTGATAAAAATTACCAAAGAAATTGTTTAACTAAGGACATTGTTGATGAAAAAAAATGTAATCTGAGTTGCTCTCTGACTCTGGCCAAGATAAAAAGAGCAACAACTCATAAATGTACAGAACTTTTTTTTAACTTAGGCCGTTGTCTCTGACAACGGCCTAAGTTATATGGACAAATTTGGATTTTTGTTGAGTCCCTGTCTGTCTACTAAGCCAAAAGAAGCAACAAACTCTAAAAAAATCCAATTTTTTAAAAAACTAAAGTTGTTGTCTCCAACAACGGCCTAAGTTATTTGTATAAATTTGGACTTTTTTGAGTTCTCTCTGTCTTGCCCAAGTGCAAAGAAGCAACAAACTCATAAAAAGTCCATTTTTTTTAAAAACTAAGGCGTTATATGGAAAAAATTGGATTTTTTTGAGTTGCTCTGTATCTTGCCAAGCCAAAAGAAGCAACAAACTCCCAAAAAATCCAATTTTTTTTTTAACTAAGGCCGTTGTCTCCAACAACGGCCTAAGTTATATGTACAAATTTGGATTTTTTTTGAGTCCCTCTCTGTCTTGCCTAAGTGAAAAGAAGCAACAAACTCATAAAAAATCCAAATTTTGTTTTAAACTAAGGCCGTTGTCTCTAACAACGGCCTACGTTATATGGAAAAAAAAGAATTTAGTTGCTCTGTGTTTTGGCGAAGCGAAAAAGAGTAACAACTCATAAATGTAGAGTACAAAAAAACTATCTTTTAACTAAGGTCGTTGTCTCCAACAACGGTCTTAGTTATATGAGAAATTTTAGATTATTTTGAGCTGGTCTCTGTCTTGGCCAAGGCAAAAGGAGCAACAGCTCATAAGGTATTTTTTTTGTTACTACTTAGGCCGTTGTCTCAACGGCCTACGTTATATGATAAAATTTGGATTTAAAAAAAAATGCTTTTCATAATTGTCTCTCCACTCTTTAAGAACAGTGTCTCTCGAACTGTATGCCAAATACATTTATATGAGTTATATTGTCTCTATATTTTATTAATTTTCATTTTTAGCCACCTACATGAACAATATACAATCGTTAAGGTTAAATGATTAAATATCTACCAGAAAATAAAATATGTTCTTCTTTTTTGTAAAGGGTTAATTGTTATGGTAGGGTTAAGGGTTTAGGGTTATGGTAGGGTTTAGGGTTTAGGGTTATGGTAGGGTTTAGGGTTATGCGTTGGGTTATAACAGAGATAAGGGATAGTGAAGGGTTATGAGTAGGGTTATGGTAGAGATCAATAGATTTTTTAATATATTTTAGTCTAGGTAAAAAAAAAAAAAAAAATGAAAAAAAAGGCACAGTCGTTGTCTCCAACAAACGGCCAACGTATATGAGGGTTATGCGAGGGGGTAGAGGTTTTGTAGGGTTATGGACTTTAATAATGTTTTTTGTTTTGTTTTTTTTATTTTTTATTTTATTTTTATTTAAAAAAGTGTATTCCCAAATTTTTGAAAAAAAAGCCATAAGGGTTATGCGAGGTTTGGAAAGTGCATACCAGGTTTAGAATAATTATCTTTGATTTCTGTGGTGACGTAATAAACCATCTTAATCTGTATCGTTCTCTATTGAAACATTCTACATTCAATCGTTTATACTAACCCTACCTTAACCTTAACCTTAACCTGACCCTAACCCTAACCAAACATGTGGTTGAAATATTATGGGTTAGGATAGGGTTATGCATATGGTTAGGTGTTAAGTTGAATAGGTATGCACATTCTAGAAGAAAATACATTTTAGGGTTACCAAAAAAAATAAAAAATTGGGTTTTTACAAAATTTTAAAACATAAATTATTTTCTGGTACTTATTTAATCATTTAACCATAACGATTGTATATTGTTCATTTAAATGGCTAAAAATAGAAATTAATAAAATATAGAGTCGATATACAAGCATATGAATGCTTTTGGTGTACAGTTCGAGAGACATTGTTCGTAAAGAATGGAGAGACAGTTGTAAAAAGCATAAAAAAAATTCATAATTTAATAAGATAACTTAGGCCGTTCCTTAGTTAAAAAAAATTTCTTGGATTATTTTTGAGTTTGTTGCTTATTTTGGTTTGGCCTAGACAGAGAGGGACATTCAAAAAATCCATATTTTTCATATAAGTTAGGCCGTTGTCTCTACGTTTCAAAAAAAAAGGATTTTTTTGGAGTTTGTTGCTTCTTTTGGCTTGGCGAAGACAAAGAGGGACTCATAATAATCTGAATTTTTTCATATATCTTAGGCCGTTGTTGGAGACAACGGCCTAGGTAGTGAAAAAATAATATTGATTTTTAATGACTTGTTCCTCCTTTTGGCTTTGCCAAGTCGGAGAGCAACCCAAAAAAATCCATTTTTTTGATATAACATAAGGTGTTGTTGGAGACAGTGGCCTTAGTTAAAAAAAATTGTTGTTGCTATCTGACTTGTTGATCCTTTTGGCTTGGCCAAGTCAGAGAGCAACCCAAAAAAATAAATTTTTTGATATAACATTGACCGTTGTTGGAGACAACGGCCTTAGTTTAAAAAAATGGTTTCTCTCTGACTTGTTGCTCCTTTTGGCTTGGCCAAGTCAGAGAGCAACAAAAAAAAAACCAAATTTTTGGCTATAACCAAGGCCGTTGTTGGAGACAATGGCCTTCGTTTAAAAAAAATTATGGTTGCTCTATGACTTGTTCCTCCTTCTGGCTTGGCCAAGTCAGAAAGGAACAAAAAAAAACCAAATTTTTGATATAACATAGGTACGTGGTTGCTGACAACGACCTTAGTTAAATAAAATTATGGTTGCTCTCTGACTTGTTGCTCATTTTGGCTTGGCCAAGTCAGAGAGCAACCCAAAAAAAACCAAATTTTTGGCTATAACCTAGGCTGTTGTTGGACAACTTTAGAGAGCAACCAACAAAATTCCAAAATTCACTTGTACAACTTAGGCCGTTGTTGGAGACAACGACCTAGGTATAAAAAAGAATTTTTTTTTAAAAAAAACATGTCCATTGCAGTTGTATCAGCTATACTTCAATCCAATCGACATATAAATACACAATACAATCACCAACAACAAAACAACAACACTTGAACACCAAGAACATTAAAAAACAACAAAAACTCTTACACATAACTATAAATCCAAATTATTGCATCAATATCTAACATACTCAAACTGTACATCAAAAATTTCCAATTCACAATGCTTCATCATATCTCTCCTCGGAACTCTCTTCATCGGATGGATTCACTTCTTGCGGATTGATTCCCCTTAATTCAAAAATAAGTTTTAGTTAGTGAAAAATTCATTTACCAAAAATAAAGTATAATAAATTTAAATGAATGTTAACCAAAGAAATGACACGTATTACCCCTCAAATAATGTTGGACAATTTCTTGAATCGTGATCCATTTGCACAATGCCACATGTTCGGCACCATCTCGGTTTTTTAAAGCGAAGTTGCTCTCTTATCAGCCTCAATCTTTTGGTGCGAGGTCTTTTCTTTGTCATGCATTGTTGTGGGTCCCTTATGCGTGTAGGTACGTGTCCACTGCCTTCATCATGAGGTTGTGCACTACCATGCGGTTGTGTACTATCATGCAGTTGTGAGGCCTTTTCGGGTTATTCACCCAATCCGGGTTGTAACCGAGAGATGCCGTCAATGATCTTCTGCAAATTCTCGAGTGCGTATTTGTAACTTTCATTGGAGGAACAACCAAGATCGATAATCTGTTTTGCGTTTCAACTCACAATATCGAGAAGCAAAATTCTCGGTATTGCGTTCGGTTGGAACAGATGTATAACTTCTTCTCATTACATCCTGGGTCCATCTTCTTTTAATGTATACATTCAGAAGGGAAGTGTGATGGTTGAACCGAAAAACCTCTAAAATATGCCTGCAAGGAATGCCAACGAAGTCGAAGAAATGACAAGAACATGTAATAATTTGGTTGAGTTTGCATAACTGAAGAAGGCGAGCTGGTTCTGATTCTCCACAGAGTATCACATGGAAGGTTGAACTATCCGGTGACTTAAGATCACCAACGAATGTCACATTGTACATGAAGCTTTTTGTAACTTCATCATGGAATTTGTAAAAAAATTTCAAAGTGTATGTTTTCGCCATTTGTGCCTCCAAAGCCCATTCACTATTCAACTTCGGTCTCTTCTCATGGTTAAGATGATTTTCTTGCAGTTCATTGTGTCTTTGCCTTCCCAAAAAAGGTCGAAGATGACGGAAAATTTATGCAAGGAATATTTCTTTTCTGTATGATGCTTCAAGGCAAAATGCGATGACTCAATCCGTTGGCTACTCAACATGCTGGCCCAAAAAGAATCTTTAGCATAGATGGGTGCCCATTTTTCACGTATATCAAGTAGATCGTTCAACCATTTGTTATTCTCTAATCCGTATTGCGAAATCAATAAATTCTATTTTTCTACAAATTCATGTACATATTCGGAATTGTAGATGACAGTCTTCAATGAATCCCTAAACTTGTCGACATCGTTCGACATACGCACCTCTTGTGGTAACTTATCCAATATGTGCCAAATACAAAATCGATGCCGAGTCTGGGAAAAAACTTTCTTCACTGCGGCGGCGATCCCACGGTCTTGATCGGTGACGATGCCGGATGGAGCACGATTCATAACACCTAACCACTTTTCAAAGAACCATTCAAACGAAGAGGCCGTCTCATTTGGAATGAACCCACCTCGTAAGAAAGTCGATTGCCAATGTTGATTCACTCCAACAAAGGGAACAAATAACATTCCATACCGGTTCGTATTGTACGTCGCATCAAAGCAAATTACATCGCTAAATTCTTGATAATTCATCTTAGAAATACCATCAACCCATATACAATGTCACAACCGCCCTTCGGGATCTACTTGAATGTCATAAAAAAAATGAAGGATCTGTCTGTTTCTTAGATTCGAAAAAATCAATTAGCATTTTCGAATCGTGTCCTTTCATTGCTTTTTGCGAGTCTCTAAGTAAATTTTTAACATCTTTTTCGTTGAATCCTACTTGATTGTGACCACCACTAGCACTTTCGAAGAAGAGCATTTGTCGACATGTCTGGATATTAGCTTGGTTGAATTGGTCTATTATCCTTTTATCCGTATTTGACACGAAACAATTTTGGGGTAAAAGATGCCTTCTACCGGGTGAGGTAAATTCATGAATGTGTGCTTCATGAAATGAATACAACACCCACGTATTACTTACTTCGTTCAGTTTTATACGAACACAAGCCTTGCAACCCGTTCTACAGGCTGTTCCCTGTCTACCATCACTATGTTGACTCGGCGACGACCCGGCTTTATTACACAGATAGGACTTATCTACTTCCATTCCTCCCTTTAATTTATTCCCACCCTTATGCATTGCAAAACTCCCACACTGAGCATATGACGAATAGAAATTTTCAGCCTCAACTAAAGTTGGAAACGTCATACCTAACTTTGATTTTAGGTGTTCTTCGACTAACGGCATGGAATCAATGATTGATTCTACCGACACAAAATTATCGCCAGCAGCCGAACTCTCCGTATCATTGTTCATCTACAAAAAATATATATTTTTGGTAAATTAATACACACATCATATATAAAACAGCTTGTTAACAAAACGATTGTGATATAAATATATATATAGATACGAAACAAAATACGTGAGAAAACCTCACAAATGACGTCCAAGAAATACGAAACATTGCGATTGGGTCCGGCTTATCGCACACAAGGTAACGAAACTTGTAGATCCGAGTTCCGATCCACACTTTGCAAGATACGGCCGTGTCTCGCTTTCAATCTTAGAAAGAGGAGAATGCGATACACGGACGCATATAGCAAACCGGGGGTGACAACTTGCAACTACAAGTTGCTATAGCTTGTGAGTGGCGAGACCAATCTACTCGCAAAATTTCGGATTTTTCAAGTGGGGTTTCTATTGAAAACTCGCTCAAAACATAACAAAATTCATGAGAAAATCGCTCAAACGACGTTAAAAAAAACAAAACTTTGTGATTGGGTCGGGCTTCCCGCACACATGGCAACGCAACTTGTACAAGCGAGTTCCGACCCACGGTTTGCAAGATACGGCCGTGTATTGCTTTCACTCATGAAAAATGCCAACAACGCGATACATTGACGTAGCTCGCATACCGTGGGTCGGAACTCGCAACTACAAGTAGCGTTGGGTTACGAGTGGTTAGCCCGACATGCTCGCAAAATTTCTTATTTTTTGGATGTCGTTTTCTAGTGAAAAGTTCTTCGATAGAATTCAAACATTAATAGTTGTTGTTGTTTAATATACGGTAGCAATCCGCACAAACAAGATCAAAAAATTCTGAAACTTTGGGAGTAGGACGGACGCAAAACACATGAGCCAAAAATACTTGTAGAGCTGAGTTTCTACTCACGGTTTGCAATATACCCCGATGTATTGCTTTCACTCACGAAAAATAGTCAAAAGCGATACACGGCCGTACACTTCAAACCGTGAATCCGAACACACTTCTACAAGTTGCGTTGGCTCGCAAAATTTCAGAATTTTTAGATCTCGTTGTGTGCTTTTACTAACAACAAACAACAACAACTAATACTACATCTACATCGACAATAACACTATAATTACCTAATCTATAATTAGCTACGCATAATATACAAATTGTACACTCAAATATTGAATAAAAAATTTCAGTCAATTAACCTAGCTAGATCTACTAAAACAGAAAAAAATTATTACCTTTCACAATGAAGGTTTTCTAAAGGAGATAGAGGAGGTCCTTGTGCGCTGCTGCAGACAAAGGAAGGAGAGTAGGGTTTGGCTAATTTCTTTAGGATTAGGGTTTTAGGGTTGGGGAGATTTCGTATGGATTAGGGTTTTTTGATATTCGGGATCTTCAAAGGAAGAGGAAAAGAGTGTGAGAAGAGGGAGAGATTGAGTGAGAAGCAACGAGCAAGAGAGAGCTAGGGTTTTCAGATAGAGAGAGAGAGAGAGCGCTAAGGTTTGGGGAATTAATATCGCACGAGAGAGAGTTGTCGACGAAGAAGTGAGGAAGATGAGATCTGAGTATGTACAAGTGTTTGTAAAAACACTTGTACATACCTAGGCCTAGGTTGATTTTTTTTATTTAAAAAAAAACAACCTAGGCCGTTGTTCCCAACAACGGCCTAAGTATTTTTTTCAACAAAAAAAAATTCACGCTAAATAATGCTATGTCTGAAGCATTATTTAGCGTGAACTTCCTAAAATGCCCCACCTCCCTAATAGGATCTCCGCTCCGAATCTGAGCGGCAACGATCTGAGCCGTCGATCAAGATCAAGAGCGATCCAACGGCTCAAATCGCTGTTTTCCAACCCGTTGAAAATGAACCCATTTTCATTTGAGAAAATCTCATATATATATATATATATATATATATATATATATATATATATATATATATATATATATATATATATATATATATATATATATATATATATATATATATGGGAAATGCTCCATTGAAAACGCAAATGTTGTGAAAACCCGTGAAAACAACCTAGGCCGTTGTTGGAAACAACGGCCTAGGTTATAATGCATTATAACCTAACCTAGGCCGTTGTTCCCAATAACGACCTAGGTTTGTTTTCACGTTTTCCATGCTACAGTACGTTTTCAACGGAGCATTTCCCTATATATATATATATATATATATATATATATGGAAACATGGACTTTTGTACCCCAATTTTTAATTATTTTTCACCATATACTAATGGAAACATGGACTTTTATTTACAACTAATTATTGTCTTACTATTCAAACTTCAGCTACATAATTGTTGATTTACTGTTTACAAGGTTTTTCATATGCTGTATCATTTTGAAGACGTACCGTAGGCATGTGGCCACATGCAAATCTAGTGTTCATCTATATCCCAATATACATTGTGATAATGTTCCACCTCTTCGGATATGTACATAGTGTTGGAATCAAGAATTTGTCGTTGTTACTGATTCTCCTTAGAAATTTGCAGATTGTCATATGTAAATATTGCATTGTCCACCTCATAGCATGCCCTGAGATGGGCTTCTCATTAAGCTAAATGATGTGGAAAATTAAAAACTTTAATAAGTGGGATATGGATAAAGATTAAGATTTTAAAAGAAATGTAATATATACGCAGTTTGGCAGAACCAAATGAATAAATAACACAATACTGAGTTTTGTAACAAGTCATGTTGTGCAAAGTTCTGTTTGTAGTCAAATACAAAGACAATTCAAGCAGTAGGTATACATAGCATTGGTATCGGGTCGGGTCCTTCACTACCCGGACCGGGACTGGTTATCATTAGGTATGAGTTAAGATGGAGGATGTATACAAGATAGCCTTTCAGACTTGGCATGGGCATTATGAATTTTCGGTAATGCCTTTCGGGGTGACGAATATGGCAGCAATATTCATGGATATGATGAACAGAGTGCTGCGGTTGTTCATAGACTCATTCATTGTGGTGTTCAACGATGACATCCTGGTATACTCGAAGTCAGAGGAAGAGCATGCCGAACACTTAGCGGAGGTGTTGAAGAAGTTGTGGAAGCAGAATCTGTATTCCAAGTTGTTGAGGTGTGACTTTTGGAAGTCGGAGATGGAATTTCTGGGTCACATCCTTTCTAAGGAGGGAGTGGCTACTGATCCTCAAAAAATTGAAACAGTGAAGAGTTGGCCTAGACAGAGTACTGTAAAAAAGATCCAGAGTTTCTTAGGGTTGAGAGGATACTATCAGCGTTTCATTCAAGGTTACGCGCAGATAGCAGTTCTGTTGATAGGATTTACTAAGAAAGGTGTGAATTTCACATGGACGAAGCAGTGTGAAGCTAGTTTCTAGGAGCTGAAGGAAAGGTTGACGTCAAAGCCAATTCTGGTGTTACCGCGAGCGGGTGTAGATTACGAAATCTACAACGATGCATCTCACAGAGGTCTGAGATGTGTTCTGATGCAAGAAGGGAATGTCATTGCCTTTGGATCCAGGCAGTTGCGTCCGCATGAGAAGAAATATCCGATGCATGATTTGGAGCTTGCAGCAATTATCTTTGCCTTGAAGCAGTGGAGGCACTATATTTGTGGGGAGAAAAGTTAATATGTACACTGACCATAAGAGTTTGAAGTATATCTATCAGTAGAGAGATTTGAATCTACATCAGAGGCGTTGGTTTGCAGAACTAGAAGACATTCGTCCCGAGATCAAGTATCACCCAGGGAAGGTGAACGTGGTGGCTGATGCACTTAGTCCGAAGAGCAGTATGTCTCGTTTAATTACGACACAGAACGTACTAGCAGAGGAGCTGGATCGGGCAGGTATTGAAGTCATATTGCAAGGATTGGGGGCGTCTTTGGCATAGTTGAGACTTCAGCCGACATTTAGGGAACAGATCATCAAGGGCCACAAGGTTGATGTAGAGATTCAAAAAATGTTAGAACAGATTTTCATCGACAATTTCATGCTCAAGATGAAGTGCTTTGGATAGGAGAGAAATTGTGTGTGCCGGAAAGGGAAGATTTGAAGGAGAGCATTATGAAGGAAGCACATACAACCTTATTATCAGTACATCCTGAAAGCACGAATATTTATTAGGACATCAAGCAATGTTTTTGGTGGTCAGGTATGAAGAGGGATGTTGCAAACTTTGTGGCAAGGTGTCTAACTTGTCGGAAAGTCAAGGCGAAGAATCAAAAACTTGGAGGACTATTACAGCCTTTGCCCATTCCAGAATGGAAGTGGGGGAATATCAGTATGGACTTCATCACAGGATTACCTAGGAATCTACAGGAAAATGACTGGATCTAGATCATTGTGGACAGGTTGACCAAGTCGGCACATTTATTATCAATGAAGATTACATGGTCATTGGAGAAGTTAGCCGATGTACATATTGAAGAAATCGTGAGACTGCATGGAATTCCTATAACAATCGCCTCTGACAGAGATGCAAGGTTCACATCAAGGTTTTAGCAGAGTTTGGAAACCACTTTAGGGACCAGAACTGGCTATGGTACAACATTTCATCCACAAACTGATGGACAAAGCGAAAGGGTGAATCGTGTACTAGAGGAAATGTTGAGGTCATGTGTTATGGACTCTAGTGGAAGCTGGGAGAAGTATTTAGCACTGGTGGAGTTTGCTTACAACAACAGCTATCAGGCGAGTATTCGCATGAAACCATAGTGCAGAACAACCATCTGTTGGTATGAAGTCGGGGAAAGGTAGATGTTTGGGCCAGAGATCATGTAGCAGATTTTAGAGAAGATCGAGATGATTTGGAAAAGATTAATCGAAGCTCCGAGCAGGCAGAAGAGTTATGCAGACGTTCGATGCTGAGATTTGGACTTCGTGGTTGGAGATACTGTTTTCCTTAAAGTGTCGCCAACGAAAGGGGTCATCAGGTTCGGGAAAAGAGGAAAATTTGCACCGGGATACACTGGACCCTACAAGATTGTGAAGTGAACTAGTAAAACAGCTTACAAGTTGAAATTACTATAAGAGTTGGCACAGGTATACAACGTATTCCATGTGTCTATGTTGTAGAGGTACATACCAGATCAGAATCATCAGTTGCCTGAAGTACCCTAAGGTCTACAGCTGAATTTGAGCTATAAAGAGTAAGATGTGGAAATCTTGGATCATCGAGAGAAGGTGTAACAGAATAAAGTCATACCGATGGTGAAGGTGCTTTGGAGGAACCAGTTATTCGAAAAAGCTACTTGGGAGTCTGAGGACAGGATGAAGAATGATTTTCCAGAACAGTTTGTGTAGGTTCCGTGATGTATTTGTTGTTTTCCTCTGCTAGTAGTAGTTTTGAGGGAATAACTCTTCTAAGGAGGGATTAATGTAACACCCCAAAAATTTAAATGTATTATTTTGAATTATTAAATAATTTCAATTTAACTTATTTGACTATTTCGACAGCTTTGTGAAATTATTGTTTTGTGCAAATATTATGAAAGGAAAATCTTAAAATTTTGTGTCGATAAATTAGTTTCTCTTATTTAATTGATATGTTTTATTTTTGGAAATTTTTTTGAATAAGAAAAAACTAATTTTGAAATTATTTTGAAAGAAGGGGACTTTTTTGAAAATAAGCAATTTGGGTCAAAATATGAGCAATTTGAATTTAAATTTTAAATGGCTGAATAAGGGGGGTCGGCCAACCATGAGGATTTATGGGGATTAGGCGAATTAATTTTGGAACTAATTGATTGAGATCCTAACTTAATTGATTGGATTTTGTAAAGAAGTGTTCTTTGGAGACTTATTTACAAAATTCTTCTTGAGAAGCCCTAATTGTATCCCGACCTTTATTAGGAGGGCAGCAAGTTTCAGCCTTCCCCTTTTCTTTTTGTTTTTTTTTGTGATTTCTTGGTGGCTTGGAGAGGTGATCCATTACTTGGAGAAGAAGGCTATTACTTTGTATCAATTTTCTTTATGAGGTGGGCATCTCCTCCATCTCTTTTGTCTTGTTATTTTTCTCATGAGTATTGTAGTTGCATTTTAGGATTTGATCTTTGTGAATCTATGATTATATTAGCATGTTGTGATGTTGTTTATGAGAAAAATTGTAGAGATGAATAATAGATGAAGATTTGTGGATTGTATGCAAGAAAATCTAACCTAGAATGTATGATGACTTATTCTTGAATGATTGAATGATATTATGCATAAAAGATCAATTTTTTATCTTTGGAAATTGATTAAAAGAAACTATATATTGATGTAGAAGTGTAGATCGTGTTGTATATGTTTATATCCATGTTTAAGAGATTAATAAAGTGAGATTTTTAGTTGAGAAAATTTTATAAATGAATTGTTGAAAGACTCATGCATGATTAGTGAGTATTTTTGCTAATTGATGTATGAAGTATAAAGTGGCTAGGGTTAGGGTTTCGGTGGCTAAACCCTATACCTAGTGTTGGAAGTGTTGGGCTCGACTTGGACTATGCAACCCTCGGGTTTCAACAGTGCCAGGTTTCAGCCAGTTTTGAGAGGCTCGGGTTGGAGTCTTTTGGTGTGGGGGTTTGTGTACTAGGGTTGAGGACCCTAGTATATGTGTGGGGGTGTATGTATGTGTATATATTTTGCAATAGTATGAAGTTTTATTGATTGTTAAATCAAGTTTCGAAGTTGCTAAGTTTCAGATTTTGTAGAAATCTAGTTTTAGATTTTCATATGTTCGACTTGTGATTTCAAGTGTGCAAATCTATATTTCGATGGATATGATTCTCAGTTTTGAGGGGGTATATGTTTTAGTTTAGAAAGATGAAAATTTTGAATTGTAAAACGTTTATTTTCATGTTTTAAAGAGGTCAAGTTTTTGATTTTAGAACTAAAGAATTGCAGATTTTAGGGATGAAATCCCAGAAAAAAAGAGGCTTGTTTTTAGTTTAGATTGATTTGAATTCCTGAAAATTGATGTTGGTTTTATATATATAGAAAAGGGAATTTAAAAGTTGAGTTTAAAGGATTATAGTGGATTGGATTTTGGTTCCATAAAAGAAAGAGTTTTTTATGGTAACGATGGTTTATTTAATGAAATGTGAGATGTTGAAGAGATTTTGTAGATGTGCAAATGTTTTATTTTTGGAATGAAGTATTCCGTTTGAGGTTTTGATTTACAACCGTGGTGTTGTGGAAAAGTGTTGTTTTCAGAAAAGTGTAAATAAAGAGTATTTTTTTTTTAATGATTGGACCAAATGGAGGTTCTTGATTGAAAGTTAGGGTTATGGTGAGACCCCTAGATGAATGCTTGAGGCATTGAGTTGTGAGAACTAGAGGTTGAGCGAAACCGTAGGTTACCAACAGTGGTTATTTGTTTGTAGGAATTAACCAGAGGGGATGAGTTAAGTCCAGTAGAGTGAGCTAACTCTAGGTGGCTATGATAACCTATGTTTGAACCTAAGGACATGCAATAGATTGAGAGTGAAACTTAGGCAACGTAATTATGGGCTCTGTACAGTCGGGCGGATGTATTTCGGAACTGTGCGATTTTTATGTCTCTCTAGTATATTCGCGTGGTACACTTGTACAGTCTGGCAGATTATATTTCGAGTCTGGAGTCTATTTGCAGAATGTCTAGAAGTGAGATGGATTTGGTATGTTCACGTAGTACACCTGTACAATCTGGCGGATGATATTCCGGGACTGGGGTCTATTTGCGGAATGTATGGTATGTTCGCATTGTACACTTGTACAGTCTGAAGGACTGTATTCTAGGACTGGGGTCTATTTGCGGAATGTATGACAGGGAGGTGATTCTCCAGAGTTAGAGTGATGCTTACGGGATGCTTGCGCGTTTACACTTGTACAATCGGGCGGATGTATTCCGGGGCTGGGGCCTATTCGCGGAGTGTCTAATCTTGCTTCTGTCACCGATATAGGATTGCATAGCGAGTGATTGAACCCTAATTGAGGTGAACGCTAATGGCTTGCCCTCAGACCTATGTAGTATGGGATGCATAGAATCCAAACAAGTATGCATTAGTGTGCATCGTGTAATACCCTAAATTTTCATCTTAATAAGAAATGTTGATTTTTCACATGTTGTGCACGTGCAAAATTTCGTATGCATATTTATTTTTATAAAATTTTCTTTTATAACATGGACAATTATTTCTTTCTTTCCCTTTATCTTTCTAAAAAGCCTATTTTATAAAGCCTAAACTAGTTTTCTTATTTTAAGCCCACTCTAATAATTAAATATTTTTATTAATTAGCCCATAAGCCTAAAGCCCATTATTTTGAGGCCTACAAACTTAATTAATCCTTTAAATTGTCACAACTTGTCATGTAGACACAATTGGTGAACAATTGATTAATTAAATTTTTACAAACTTTAAATAAGGGGTACTGGAAGGGCACGTGCATGCACGTGTGTGTGCTTTGCACACCCTAGGAGGCCGGGTATGGCTAAGAGAAGAGTGGGAGAGTGGGTATGTGTGCATGAGTGGTTATTTGCTTATGGGTGGTTGCTACAACTTCCCATCTTATCCTAGCTATTCACCTACAACCATCTAGTGAAATCCTAGCCCTCCAATCTATCCTAAAGCTAGTATAAATACCCCCTACCTTCATGTATGCAACACTAAGAAAAAAATAATTGGAAGGAAGAAACTATATAGGAGAGTAATATATTAGGAAGTGAAAGACTGAGTGTGCATTTGTGTGTGTGTCCCAACCAAAAGGAGGCCGCCCCATCATCAAGCACTAGGGGAAGCTCGGGTTGCACCAAGGAACAAGAAGGGGAGCATTTTGCAACACAATCTAGGAGGAGAAGGCTACTTTCTTGCATTCTAGGAGACTCTAGGAGCTTTTCATTTCGTGTTTCTCCAAAGAGGTGGGTGTTTCTCATACTTCTAGAACTAGATACCATGCTAGGGATGATTTAATGAAATTATTATGAATCAATTAGTTGAAAATTGGAACCATGCTTGTTAAATTAAAAGTGGAGTGGTAATTTAGAGAATGTTTGATGGATTGATTGCTAATGAATAAATGGTGAATTAATGTGCTAGAAATCACCATATTGTTGTGCTACATGAATGTTATGGTAAAATTTGTGCTTTCAAATAGTTGATTAAATGCATCATGTGTAGTTAATTGTCTAAAATAGAATTTCGTTATTGTAGAAAGATGAGATTTTTGTGTTCTAAAAATGTAATAGGATGTTAATAAGAAAAAGAACAAAAGAACATAGCAGGTTGTGGAATTCTAATTCTAAATTATGAAGAAATGTGTTATTGTTCTCAATGTCGAAAATATGGACAAAGAATATAAAGTAGGACCAAAATACATGTTTTATAAAGCAAATAATCATTATAAAAATAATGGTTTACTGTAAATTTATGTATGTTATAATCTGGAAAAATTTGCTTTCAAAAGAAAAGAAAAAGAAACAAAAATCGTTTTTTTGAAAATTATGAAATGTAGAGATGAACGGAGAACTAGTTCAAATTCAACCAAATTCTTTTCAAAACAATCTGGCCACTTAGACCATTTGGTCGGAATGGTTTCAGTCGCTACAGTAGCAGGGGGCTTGGTCTCTGGTCTCGGGTTCGACACTGAGAAGGAGCTTTGTTTTATTTTTTGTTAAAAATTCGAAATGCCGAAAGCCAATTCACATGGATAATAACCCATATCATATCGCTTCTGTGGATTTGGCGCAATGTTCTTGGGCGCTGTCCTTTGGGCCGCTGGTTGTGGGTTCGAATCCGGTTGTGGGCTTTAGTTTAAAAAGTTTTTTTTTGGGGAAAATTAAGATTATTTTGAGTTTTAAAAATAAATTAAAATTAAGAAAAATATGGAATTAATTACTAAAATTAATTGGAATTCATGAGAGAATTTTTATAACTTTTGGTAAAGTATAATTGAGAATTTCAGGCTATTTGCAAGAAAGGACTTGTTTTTAATTAAATTGTCTTTTGGGATAAAGGAAAAAAATAAATGGGTTATTTTTTTAGGAGTTTTAAAATGAGAATTAGTAATGAGAAATGTAACGCCCCGAATCCCAAATACACTGAATTCGAGATGTTCTACAGGATCTTTTCACTTTCTTTAGTACAATTTTACAAGGAAATTCAAACTTTTCACTTTACATCAGAGTTACATCATATATTACATTTACATTTGCACAACGGAAGTAAAATTTACAACATTTGAATAAATATACAACAACATGGTAAAATCTTTATGCATCCATTCCTCTTTAACATGTAATTTATCCTGCATACAAAACTGTGGGTACGTCAGTTTATTCAACCGACGATAATTATACATGGCCATCCTCTCTATGCCAGAAATAGTATAACGATTCTCATTTCTTAACAGATCACAAACTTGTTCACATATCAAACATAAAGCAAAGGAAATAATCTTAATGATGTCGTGTTGTGATTGTGCACTTAACCCTTAATGCAATTACTTAATTTACATGACACTAATGCGCACTTGTACGGATTCTATGCATCCCATACTACATAGGTCCGAGGGCAAGCCTCTTATTCGTACTTCATTTTTGTAGGGTTCAATCCCTCGCCATGACTTAATCTACTACTGTAATGACGGTGAGTATCTTAGATGATCTATGAGTACAAGCACGTATCCTGGACCCTGGAGGGGAACCCCACGCCATGTCTTGACTCATCAAGCATGCATTCTGTGGCAATTCAAGCCTCCTCCCTGGACACGATCCTCTTGCAGTCACCAAACATCCCACAAGCGTGGCTAAAGTCCGATCATTACTGAGTTGTGCCC
Organism: Hemerocallis citrina; assembly: GCA_017893485.1. Taxonomy (NCBI): domain Eukaryota; kingdom Viridiplantae; phylum Streptophyta; class Magnoliopsida; order Asparagales; family Asphodelaceae; genus Hemerocallis; species Hemerocallis citrina. The sequence goes on from CM030358.1 coordinate 253,159,804, forward strand.
ACGCCATGTCTTGACTCATCAAGCATGCATTCTGTGGCTCACACACCCACACTGTAAACTCTAGTTCTCATACTTATGTTTTCTCTCACTTTCATCACATCTTCACTATGTACTAAAATCATTAGAATCATGAATAAAAATCGAAGCTCTAGAGTTAGCCTCTCCACCAAACCGGACTTACTCATTTTATTTGCACATGACCAACCTTGGTCTTCCTTTCAATTTTCATTTCATTCATTCATTTCCAATGCCGGGGGAGACTTAGCTACTCTTCATTTCAATTTACAATTCACAATTTCCAATTTGAGCATTTCCTACTCATGAATTAATTTATCATTGCCTCAGCATATCATGTTCTTTAACTTTCATTTTCATTTAATCCTCGGTTCAAAACTATGATTCATTTCATATAAATTCTCAATAAATGATGATTCATTTCATGTGCAGCAACAAAAATAGGATTTCCAACATTAATCACAAAATTCACAACTTTTCACACAATATCAAATGAAATCTCTGACATATCAAAATGTACTCTGGACAGTCGACTTGGAGAAAGTCCAGTCGACTTGTTCAGTCAAATCAAACTCTTCACAATTGCTCGGGAGAGTCGACTGCTGCATATGGGCAGTCGGCTGTCCCGAAACTTTCTATATTCAAAATCATTCATCTATCAGTCGACTTATCTCTAGATCAGTCGTCTGCACCGAGTCTTAATAATACACATTTTCATGCTCAGCCCAGTCGACTTACTACTCGCATTAAGTCGACTGAACAGGTTCATATTTCAAATTAAGGGATTATTCTTCCATCAGTCACCATATACACATGCATCATGGTGTCAAATTACAATATATCCATGTCATAAAACATGTAATTTCTTAACTGTTCAGTAACATCATAATCACGGAATTTCAAGTAACTAATATTGTCCTTCCTTCGAGGAAAATACTAGACATACATTTACACTTATTCATAACTTTCTTGCAGAGATGAGATGTTAATCTCAATTTATTATACTAGGTCAACACAATGGAATATCTCATTTCATGGAATTGCAGAATAATCATAATTTAATCAATGCACCAGTCGGCTGTTCACATCGTCAGTCGACTGCACAGGCCATTCTCAGTTTTACTAATTATCACTAGTTTCTTTCCACATGTTCATGTCTTCTTAGTCATATGCGACATCGAAGATACAAATTTGCATTTCTATTTCATTCTAGTTAATACACACATACATCATGAAACTTTCTAACCAAATTTGAGAGCACACGTCTCGTATCAGTCGACTCATCCAATTGGCAGTCGACTGTACAGACCCAAATCATTCTTAATTTACAGTGTCGTTATTACCCTATTTATCTTTCATAATCATCTTCATAGTCATACTCAGGCAAATTCTAATATGTTCGAATTCACTTTTCATAAATATGTAACAATCATCAAAATCATGTCATATTATCTACATTAGAAGTCCTGAGAAACACCCACCTTATTTGACGAAATAATCGAAATCCAGCAAAAGCTCCTTAATGTAGTGGACGACTCCTCGCTCCTTGCTCCACACCGAAGCCTTCAGAAATGCTACTCGGCCTCCACAGAAAACACACACAACTCTCTCACAAAAATATCTCTCTTACAATAATGATTCTAGTGTAAAAGAAATAGGGAATGAGAGGGGGTATTTATATACAAATTTGAGTAGGATGGAGGGCTAGGATTTAGTAGATAGTTATAGGATCAAGGGCTAGGATGGACTAGGGAGTTGTGATAACCACCCACACTCCACATAACTACCCATGACTCACACTCACTTCTCTACCCAATCCGGCCAAAATAGTGCTCAATGCACGTGTATGTGAAATGCACGTGCATGTACAAATCACCCCTACAAGAACTTGTACATAAATAATAAGTCTCTTTTTTTTAAAAAAAAATGTTACACATTACAAGTTGTAGAAAAATAGAAAAAGAATTAAACCATGGGCTTAAATTAATTTGGGCCAAACTAAATTTATTTTAAAGAAAAACAAACTAAATTTTGGGCTTTAGGAAAAGACTTTTAAAATAGAAATTTCTTATTTATTTAAAGGAAAGTTTTGTTAAAAAAAATAATTAAAACACAAAATTAGAGACTTATACTCATCATGATGAAAAAATACTAGTCAACAATATTACACGTGCACACCATGTGTAAAAGTAAATAATTTTTCATATATTTAAAAATTAGGGTATTACATCACTCCCTCCTTAGAATAGTTCCGTCCCCGGAACTACAATCAAGAGCGAGAAAACTAAATACACAACACAAGAACAAAGATACAAAGATACAATCAAGCAAAAAGCTCAGGATAGTCCTTCAACATCCTCTCCTCAGATTCCCAAGTAGCCTCTTCAACCAAGTGGTTTCTCCAGACTACCTTGACCATCGGTATCGTCTTATTCCTCAAGACTTTTTTCCTACGGTCAACAATCTCGACAGGAGACTCGATGTAGTTCAGATCCAACTGCAAACCTTCCGGCACTTCAGGCAAATGATGACTCAGATCTGGAATATAACCTCTTAGCATAGACACATGGAAGACATTGTGCACCTGAGACAACTCTTCCGGTAACTCAAGCCGGTAAGTAGTTTTCCCGATCCTGTTCAATATCTTGTACGGGCCTATAAACCTTAGGGCTAGCTTCCCGCCTTTGCCAAATCGAACCACACCTTTACTGGGCGATACTTTTAGAAAGACGAAGTCACCAACCCCAAACTCGAGGTCCCTTCTCCGGTTGTCTGCATAGCTTTTCTGCCTGCTCTGAGCTTCCACCAACCTTTTCCTGATCAGAACAATCTTCTCAGAAGTTTGCTGTACAAGCTCAGGATCAAACAACTGACGCTCCCCAACTTCATACCAACAAACAGGAGTTCTGCACTTTCTGCCATACAAAGCTTCGTACGGCGCCATCCCAATGCTAGCCTGAAAACTGTTGTTATAGGCAAACTCTACCAAAGGTAAATGCCTTTCCCAACTGCCTCCAAAGTCTAGTATACAACACCGAAGCATATCCTCGAGAATACGGTTGACTCTCTCGGTCTGCCCATCGGTTTGCGGATGAAAAGCAGTGCTGAAATCTGTCTTGGTACCCAAAGCTGTCTGAAGACTCCTCCAGAAATGCGAAGTGAACCGCGCATCTCGATCAGCACAATAGTTGAGAGAACACCATGAAGTCTGACAATCTCGCCAACATACATCTCGGCTAACTTGTCCATCGAAGCAGTGAGTTTCATTGCCAAAAAGTGAGCGGACTTGGTTAGTCGATCGACTATAACCCAAATCGCATCATTACCTTTAGGACTCATAGGCAATCCCGTGATGAAATCCATACTGATGTTATCCCACTTTCACTCCGGAATAGGTAATGGCTGTAATAGGCCTCCGGGTCTCTGATTTTCGACTTTGACTTGCTGACAAACCTCACACTTCGCCACAAATTCAGCCACATCCCGTTTCAAACCTGACCACCAGAAATGCTGTTTGATGTCTTTGTACATCTTAGTACTCCCAGGATGTACCGACAAAAGAGTAGCATGCGCCTCCTGAAGAATACTCTCTTTCAGGTCCGCCTAATTTGGAACACACAGCCTATCTCCGAACCACAGCACTCCATCCCTGATTTGAAATCCGGACAACCTGCCAGCCCCAACCTGCTCCTTCATCTCCAAAATATCAGCATCAAGCTCCTGACTTGCAATGATCCTTGCATTCAAAGTAGGCTGAAGCCTCAACTGAGCCAAAGATGCCCCCAATCCTTGCAATACGACCTCAATACCTGCTTGGTCCAACTCCTCAATCAGATGCTTCTGAGTTGTAATCAAGCTGGCCAAACTGCTCTTGCAGCTAAGTGCATCAGCCACAACATTAGCTTTTCCAGGATGATACTTGATCTCAGGTCGCATATCCTCGAGCACTTCCAACCATCTCCGCTGCCTCAGGTTCAGATCCCCTTGCTGATATATATACTTCAAGCTTTTGTGGTCCGTGTACATGTTCAACTTCTCACCGTACACGTAGTGTCTCCATTGCTTCAAAGCAAAGATAATCGCAGCCAACTCCAGATCATGAGTCGGGTAATTTTTCTCATGTGGTCGTAGTTGCCTAGACCCATAAGCGATTACCCAACCTTCTTGCATTAAGACACAACCAAGCCCACGATGTGAAGCATCGCTATAAACATCATACTCAACACCTGCTCTAGGCAATGCCAAAATCGGTGAGTAGTCAGCTTCTCTTTCAACTCCTGAAAGCTTGCCTCACATTGCTCAGTCCACTTGAAGCTCACATTCTTCTTGGTTAGTCCAGTAAGCGGTACAGCTATCTGAGCATAACCTTGAATGAATCTCCTGTAGTATCCAGTCATCCCAAGAAAACTTCTGACTTCTTTTACTGTAGTAGGCCAAGCCCAATCTCTCACTGCCTCTATATTCTGAGGGTCAGTTGCCACTCCCTCCTTAGAAAGGATGTGACCTAGGAATGCCACTTCAGATTTCCAGAAATCACACTTGGATAACTTGACATACAACTTCTGCTCTTCCAGCTACACTAACAGTGTTCGCCCCTGTCGGTTTGAACCTCTGTGCAGATGGTTGCCCCTTGAAACTCCCAAAATTGGCGGCCCTCTTGCCAGACTGCCAGTTGTTCCTCCGGTTCTGAACAACATGGAACTGCTCCATATTCGCTTCTGTCGCTGCTGCCCTCTTCACCAACTTGTCGAATCTTCTGATACCAAGGGGTATCATCCGGGACCTCAAGCTCGGCCTCAGTCCATGCTCGAACTTACGAGCCTTCTTAGCTTCATCCATCACCAGTTCTGGAGTATACCTAGAGAGCTGAGTGAACTTAGTCTCGTACTCTCTCACTGACATGCTGCCTTGCTGCAGCGACAGAAACTCCATTGCCTTCTTCTCCTGAACATCGGAGGGGAAATAATGAATGCGGAATTCTTCCAGAAATTCCTCCCAGCCAAGCACTATACCTCCCATGGTCCTTTTCATCGACTGCCACCAAACAGCCGCATCCAAAGTCGCCAACTTGACCTTGCTGCCCTTCGGTGTCTCCAACACCTCAAAGATTGTCTCCACTTGCCGAATCCAGTTGTCAGCCGCATCTGGGTCTGACTTTTCCTCGAATACAGGTGGTTTCATTCTCTTGAATGATTCCACTAGCTTAATCACCTCGGGCACTGGATTCACCGGCCCCCTTCCTTGGTTCATAGCCACTGCATTAAGCGTCTGGTAGACTCTTGCAAGTTCGGTCTCCAGATCCAAACCTTCCCCATTCCTAGCTCCTCTTCTCGACATATTCTGATGCAAAAGATCCATTAAATTTGAAGTATAAGACAAGAACTTAAATCAACTTGCATTTCATTGAATTCCAAAGTTTATACATTCGAATTAAAACATTTCTTTCACACCAGAATAAAAGAAATAGCAGCTACAACAATCTAACACCTACGGGTCCTCTTCGCTGCTCGAAGTTCTTCCCGTAGTTCATCAACTTCATCCTTCAGCACATCTGTCAGGTTCTTTCTCTTCTCAAGTTCCCATACCCGGGGACTGAGAACAGAAAAGTCGTCCTTTCGCTTCGCCAGTTGAGTTTCCAATACTCCAACTCTATCTCGCTGGGTTTCCACCTGCCTCTGAAGAGAAGCCACAGTACTACTCAGAACTGGTCCCTCTTCTTCATCAGAAGAAGAATCGTCAGACGAGTCTGGGGGTGGGGTAATCTCTCGAGATTCAGGCCACTCCTCCTCATCAGAATCTGCTTGCCCAGGGTGGTACTCGTCCTCAGAATCTGCCTGTCCAGGATAGTACTCTTCCTCAATGATATGCCAGTCGTCATCTCCAGCAGGGTCAAAGTGATCAGCCATCTTAGAATAGAGAGAAAGAAGCATAAGTCATAGAGCAACACAAATGTAAGTTACTTACATTTAAATCTCTAGACTCAAACACACACTCTAATGTCCACTTCTAGGGTGTCATTCCTTATAAATTTGTACAAGTGTGGAAAGCGTAGAAAGCGTGGCTCTGATACCACTCTGTAACGCCCCGATCCCAAATACACTGAATTCGAGATGTTCTACAGGATCTTTTCACTTTCTTTAGTACAATTTTACAAGGAAATTCAAACTTTTCACTTTACATCAGAGTTACATCATATATTACATTTACATTTGCACAGCGAAAGTAAAATTTAAAACATTTGAATAAATATACAACAACATGGTAAAATCTTTATGCATCCATTCCTCTTTAACATGTAATTTATCCTGCATACAAAACTGTGGGTACGTCAGTTTATTCAACCGACGATAATTATACATGGCCATCCTCTCTATGCCAGAAATAGTATAACGATTCTCATTTCTTAACAGATCACAAACTTGTTCACATATCAAACATAAAGCAAAGGAAATAATCTTAATGATGTCGTGTTGTGATTGTGCACTTAACCCTTAATGCAATTACTTAATTTACATGACACTAATGCGCACTTGTACGGATTCTATGCATCCCATACTACATAGGTCCGAGGGCAAGCCTCTTATTCGTACTTCATTTTTGTAGGGTTCAATCCCTCGCCATGACTTAATCTACTACTGTAATGACGGTGAGTATCTTAGATGATCTATGAGTACAAGCACGTATCCTGGACCCTGGAGGGGAACCCCACGCCATGTCTTGACTCATCAAGCATGCATTCTGTGGCAAGTCAAGCCTCCTCCCTGGACACGATCCTCTTGCAGTCACCAAACATCCCACAAGCGTGGCTAAAGTCCGATCATTACTGAGTTGTGCCCACGCCATGTCTTGACTCATCAAGCATGCATTCTGTGGCTCACACACCCACACTGTAAACTCTAGTTCTCATACTTATGTTTTCTCTCACTTTCATCACATCTTCACTATGTACTAAAATCATTAGAATCATGAATAAAAATCGAAGCTCTAGAGTTAGCCTCTCCACCAAACCGGACTTACTCATTTTATTTGCACATGACCAACCTTGGTCTTCCTTTCAATTTTCATTTCATTCATTCATTTCCAATGCCGGGGGAGACTTAGCTACTCTTCATTTCAATTTACAATTCACAATTTCCAATTTGAGCATTTCCTACTCATGAATTAATTTATCATTGCCTCAGCATATCATGTTCTTTAACTTTCATTTTCATTTAATCCTCGGTTCAAAACTATGATTCATTTCATATAAATTCTCAATAAATGATGATTCATTTCATGTGCAGCAACAAAAATAGGATTTCCAACATTAATCACAGGATTCACAACTTTTCACACAATATCAAATGAAATCTCTGACATATCAAAATGTACTCTGGACAGTCGACTTGGAGAAAGTCCAGTCGACTTGTTCAGTCAAATCAAACTCTTCACAATTGCTCGGGAGAGTCGACTGCTGCATATGGGCAGTCGGCTGTCCCGAAACTTTCTATATTCAAAATCATTCATCTATCAGTCGACTTATCTCTAGATCAGTCGTCTGCACCGAGTCTTAATAATACACATTTTCATGCTCAGCCCAGTCGACTTACTACTCGCATTAAGTCGACTGAACAGGTTCATATTTCAAATTAAGGGATTATTCTTCCATCAGTCACCATATACACATGCATCATGGTGTCAAATTACAATATATCCATGTCATAAAACATGTAATTTCTTAACTGTTCAGTAACATCATAATCACGGAATTTCAAGTAACTAATATTGTCCTTCCTTCGAGAAAAATACTAGACATACATTTACACTTATTCATAACTTTCTTGCAGAGATGAGATGTTAATCTCAATTTATTATACTAGGTCAACACAATGGAATATCTCATTTCATGGAATTGCAGAATAATCATAATTTAATCAATGCACCAGTCGGCTGTTCACATCGTCAGTCGACTGCACAGGCCATTCTCAGTTTTACTAATTATCGCTAGTTTCTTTCCACATGTTCATGTCTTCTTAGTCATATGCGACATCGAAGATACAAATTTGCATTTCTATTTCATTCTAGTTAATACACACATACATCATGAAACTTTCTAACCAAATTTGAGAGCACACGTCTCGTATCAGTCGACTCATCCAATTGGCAGTCGACTGTACAGACCCAAATCATTCTTAATTTACAGTGTCGTTATTACCCTATTTATCTTTCATAATCATCATCATAGTCATACTCAGGCAAATTCTAATATGTTCGAATTCACTTTTCATAAACATGTAACAATCATCAAAATCATGTCATATTATCTACATTAGAAGTCCTGAGAAACACCCACCTTATTTGACGAAATAATCGAAATCCAGCAAAAGCTCCTTAATGTAGTGGACGACTCCTCGCTCCTTGCTCCTTGCTCCATACCGAAGCCTTCAGAAATGCTACTCAGCCTCCACAGAAAACACACACAACTCTCTCACAAAAATATCTCTCTTACAATAATGATTCTAGTGTAAAAGAAATAGGGAATGAGAGGGGGTTTTTATATACAAATTTGAGTAGGATGGAGGGCTAGGATTTAGTAGATAGTTATAGGATCAAGGGCTAGGATGGACTAGGGAGTTGTGATAACCACCCACACTCCACATAACTACCCATGACTCACACCCACTTCTCTACCCAATCCGGCCAAAATAGTGCTCAATGCACGTGTATGTGAAATGCACGTGCATGCACAAATCACCCCTACAAGAACTTGTACATAAATAATATGTCTCTTTTTAAAAAAAAAAATGTTACACATTACAAGTTGTAGAAAAATAGAAAAAGAATTAAACCATGGGCTTAAATTAATTTGGGCCAAACTAAATTTATTTTAAAGAAAAACAAACTAAATTTTGGGCTTTAGGAAAAGACTTTTAAAATAGGGCTTTCTTATTTATTTAAAGGAAAGTTTTGTTAAAAAAATAATTAAAACACAAAATTAGAGACTTATACTCATCATGATGAAAAAATACTAGTCAACAATATTACACGTGCACACCACGTGTAAAAGTAAATAATTTTTCATATATTTAAAAATCAGGGTATTACAAGAAATTTGGAAGTTTGATTTATGTAACTAATTGAAATTACAAATTGTGAAATTAGTATGGATTGAAATAAGAATAAGAGATTTGTGGAATGAATGAACTATTGATTATGACAAGTTGAAATTTTATTGTTTATGCATGAAATGGTGTATGAAAATGTAATTAAACGACATGTTGAGTTATGAAGGATATTATGAATATGGATACATGAATACTATGATTATGAAATGTGAACTGTGATTAATCATGAAAAAGACTTTGTGAGTATGAAAAGCTCGATGTTATAATTATGAGTTGAAATTAAGAACTAGGATGTAGCTAAGCCTTATACCGGCAATAAAAGAAATATGGAAATGATATTTGGAATGAAAGGACCAAGATTTGGGTCATGTGAAATGAATGAATAAGACTGGTATAGTGGGAGTGCTAACCCTAAGGGATTAGTTTTGTTCATGATTCAATTAAACTAAGGATTAGGTACATAGTGAAGATGTGACGAAAGTAAGAAGAAAAATATTGAGTATGAGGGCCATTGGATTGGCAGCATGAGTATTCACAGGATGTCCCATAATGCATCATGAGTAGAACGTGGATACTACTCCAGAGTACCGTCCCGGTGGCGACGCTCGTGGGGTGTTTAGGTGACTCTGGGTGGTGTCATGTCTATGGTAGGAGCTGAATTACCACAGGATGCCTGCATGATGAGTCATGTGTCAGTGCGTTGGGATTCCCTCCAAGGCGCCTAGACATGAGTTCGTAGGTCATGAAACATCTAGGATACTTACCGTAGTTACAGTAGTAGATTAAGTCATGGCGAAGGATTGAACCCTACAAGATGAAGAACGGTTAAGGGCTTGCCCTCGGACCTATGTAGTATGGGCTGCATAGACTCTGAACAAGTGCGCATTAGTGTCATATAATAGAAATATTTGCATTAAGAACTAAGTGCACATTCACAACACGACATCAGTAGGATAGTCCCTTTAGCTTTGTTTGTGAACAAGTTTGTGGTTTGTTAAGTATTGAGAATCGTTATACTGTTTTCAGCATAGAGAGGATGGCCGTGTATAATATTTTTTCAGTTGAATGAACTGACGTGGCCACAATTTCTATGCAGGGAAAAGGTACATGAAAAAGACTAAAGAAGACCTGATGCTTAAAGATTATTCAACTGTTGTTGTATTTCATTCACTGATGTAAAAATTTGCTTCTGCTGTACAAATATTGATGCATAATGTAACTTTGATGTAAAGTAAAATTTTTATTTTCTTGTAAAATTTTACGAAGAGAAGTGAAAAGATCATGTGGAACTCGAATTCAGTGGTATTTGGGATTCGGGGTGTTACACATCGTGTGCATTGTGTTTTCTTGAACATTGTTTTACACATCATTGCTTGTTTTTTCCTGACACACATTTACTCTTTTAGTTTCAATATTAATTGTTGATTTATAATTCTTTTGTCATTGTTTTTTATTTGTAACAGGTGTGTGGTTGTGAGACTATGGAGAGTTGCTACTTTTATCAGCATTGCATCCGTTGCATTCAATTGACATACCCACAGTTTTAACAGTTCTGCAGGATTGCAAAGTGAGTAGCTTCAACAAAGGTTAAAGCTCAGATTTTGGTGAAGAGACTGTAGTTTGAATGTTTCGAATGAGTTGTAATAAAAGTCTATTAATTTTCGTTGTGCATTGTAAATGAACAGTTGTAAAGGAAGTTTTCATTTTCTCTGTACTTTCTACTGTGTTTGGATTACATTGTAGTAAAGATTTTGGAATTGTGTCTCTTATTTTTATTATGGAAATTCGGGGCGCTACACTTTGAGGTGGATGAAGATGAAGTAGCTTGCCCGCCAAGTAAAGCCCATAGCTCAACCTTAGGAGCTCGACCGCCACGAGCTCGACCAAAGTGAGCTCGACCCAAGGGAGCTCGACGATGCCACCATAGCTCGACAGTGGGAGTTGACCGCCGTAGCTCTGCCAAGGGGAGCTCGACTGAAGTGAACTCGACCCAAAGCAGCTCGACCAAACCTAGTTCGCCCATAACAAGCTCTCAAATCTCAAAGAAAATAAGGGAGCTTGTTAAGTTTGTCGGTCGAGCTGGGGGGCTCCCGCTACAGCTGCTGGCTGTCTGATCTCCATGAAAATCATGTGCACTCGCAATGCACGCATGAGATTAATCCACATCCCCTATCGTCTTCCTTGCCGCTTCGCTCATTTCGTAGCTGCCAGATCTCTCCAAAAGGCGCGCTAGTGCTTGATCCACACTTTCATTCATGCCACATCACTCAGAGCCATCAAGAGAGTTCAAACCACTCAGTGGACGAGCAAAGATGTGATCAAGGATGCTGATTGCACCAAAAAGCACCCCGACTTGGTAAATTCACGAAAAATCCCTTAAATCAATTTTTAATTCAAAAAAATTATTTAAAAATCCAAAAATAATTATTATAATTTGAAAAGTTAATTAAAATTTTCAAAAAATAATTTAAAATTGGGTTTATTAATAATTTTCATAACAGGCCTCTTTAACATGTCCAGCTCTTCTTCAGGCTTCTCTGTAAGACATGTGCTTCTTTCACATAGATTAGGTCCACTAAGAGAGACCCAGCCCATGAAGGTTGTTAGTCAAATCTCTTATCTCCAAAAAAGAAAGCTTATCTCTTGAAGGGTAAATTCGAATAGGAGATAAGGAATTCATAGTTGATCCAATGGATTCATATCAATCTCATATACTATTTCTCAGGCCTATAAATACCCCCCCCCCCTTTTGCTCAGTCAGAAGATAATCAACAGTTTCTCTCTCAAACTCTCTTTCTCTTTCTGCATCTAACTTGAGCGTCGGAGGGTGTCGCTAGGCCACCCTGAGTATTCCAGGCTTTTTGCAGGTCCATTGGTCGTGTCAGTAACCGTCGGATCCAGATCAAGGTGTTTACTCAACGATCTAGATCCACTCTCAGGAGCTCAAACCACTTTTCACTGCAACGATCAAAGGTCAGATTTTTAGTCGTTTCCATCAAATATTAACTCACTATATATTTGCTCCCACTCCAAAATAAGCAGCAACAACCATAATGTTATTTTCCTTTTAATGCCATTGATTAATCTGTTCCTCCATTAAGTTTCGTAACAACCAAATCAATGCAATGGTAACGGCCAAAAATATTTATTTGGTCTTTTATTGTCATTCATTAGTTTGTTCCCCCACGAAATCTATAAAAGGGTAGCCCCCCCCTCTCATTTTATACACTAGAAATTCTCGATACGCCAGAAATTCTCTTCTCTCAGTGTCTTGTCCTTTTGTTCTTGAGTTTGTCGATGATAGAATCTACAACTAGTTAGTTCCATGGGTGTATCAACTAGGTTTTGTGTTGCTACTCGGACAACCGTTTTATCCTGAGAGGCAGACACTGTTTACAATCCCCTGGCACCCGGTGATGAGGTGTAACTATTTTAAGGAGGCACTACAAGGAATTTGACATATAGTGACAGCAAAAATCTGTCGGTAAAAGGCGGAAAACCGTAGGTATGGCCCGTAAAACCTATACTGACGAACATATTTTTCCGTAGTCAATGGTTCGTTATACCCACGGTAAAATGCTGTCACTATAGCCTATAGCGACGGTTTTTTCACCCGTTGGACAAAACCTCGGTGTTATACCTACGGTTTCGTATTCGTTGGTATAGGTTTTAACGACACCTCTTGCTTTCCTATACCCACAGTTGAAACTCCATTGCTATAGGTTTTAGTGATGGTTTTCGCATCCATATATTTGAATATATACCCATCGCTCTATACACAATTTTTTCTTATTAATTACGCTTATGATAATTTAATATTTTCTTCTATAATATTAATCCAATTATAAACTAAATACACAATAAAATAAATAAATGTGTTTATGAAACAAAATTAAATAAAATTAAACTTCAATCATATTAAAAATTAATAAAGTATTACAAGCATGTCAAATTATAAAATAGTTAAAATGTCAACCTAAGAGTACCATACTGACATATAATAAGCATATAAAGTCTTATAACAATCTCATTCACTTAATTTCTAAGTTTGCTCCATCAACAGAAAATTAGCTTCCAATGCCAATAAATCGTGTACATCTACAACTCGCGAATAAATAACTCCGACCTACAATGCTGACTGGAAAATCATCTCAGCAAGTTCCTGCACCATCAAAAATTAAAGGAATAGTTATTAGGCACATTCAGCGAAAGGTAATAAAGGAAACTTGTTTGGCAGTGAGATTGGAATATTGTTAATAAACAAACCTGCTGTCCACTTGCAACAATTGGTTCCCCCCATTCCATTGCTTTCTTCTCAAGTGTCTCGAAATCAGCCTTCCCAGTCTGTGTTTTAAGAAAAATGGGAATAAGAAAAAGAGATGGTTTTATTTTTTTGTTTATCATGTATTGCAGCAAAAGAATAAGCAAATGAAAAAAATTACATAATGATATACCGACAAGGTTAGATATGTCAAACTATAAAATGAGAATTCTCAAATAAATTATTACACCATAAAGAATGATAAAAAAAAGTTTTAGACAGCACAGACAATCTCAATTGGTATGTACACTATTCAGCTATTGAGATGTCTGGATTTGATACTTCTTAAGTGAAGTGCAAGGTATGGGCCCTTGCTTCTCATCCTTGCTGCAAGCTTCTCACCTAACTCCTGAATAGGGGCAGAGAACTTCAAAGCTTGAAATGCAACCTACATGATGTCATTGAGAATTATGAGTTCAAAGGACAAAACAATTTTTATTTTTTTTCATTTTTCAGATAAGTGAAGTGCTTTAGAGAAAAGAATTTCAATTTTGAGGTGTGAAACTCTTTTTTAACTTGCATCTGAGCTTTTGAAGATCAGGAGGGAGATCCTTTGAGAGCTGGAGTCTAAACTGCGGAGAAGTAGAACTCCTTCCTTGTTGAGCGGCAGAAGAGATCAAAAAATTCAATCCCAAGTGTATTTTACCAACAAAATTATACTTCAAAATTGACATCTTTCGGTTCCTGTCTTATTGTCTTTTAAGCAAGAGTCTAAGTATAGATTCAATATAATCAGTACACTATTAGGATATAATTTTGAGCAAATAGTTGTTAGAATAACTATTAATTGTTTTCCACATTAGGGAATTCATTAGAAAATTGTAAACAAACCCACTAGAATTTAGTTGTGAAGTTTTCTCCTTTTTGAACAATCATTCAGGAAGTATAAAGACAAGATGAGCAATAACCATCAGAAATTTCGACATCTCACCAGCAGTTCAAGTTAACATTTCAAAGCGGGGACAGAGGCAGGAGGTGAACCTATTCAATCTAAAAGGCCAATTGGGGAATGAGGATATCAACCACAAGAATCATAGAAACTCCTTGGCAGCATCTCAGGAAAAATTAATTGTTATTTATTTGAAATTTTCCTCTTACTGATTTTAAATAAAGTATTTTGCGAAAATAGACAAAAAAAGTTCAGCACAAAAATCTGATACTAACAGTAAAAATACTTACTCTTCGCAAATATCTGGAGCAGATCTAACGAGGGGACACATGAAGAGGTGTTCGCTTCTCCTCCACTGGCCTCAACATCAGATGGGTCGATGGCAAAGAAGATACCACTCTAATGTCATCCGCAAGTACTCTTTTGAAATGCTCCAAGTCAAATATATCAGAAAACTCACTGAAAGAGCACAAGACAAGGAAACAGTCAGGTAACATTCTGAAAAAATCAAAGAACGAATCATAATCCAAACAATCTTCCTTTTTACAGCCAATTACTCTTGCGCCAAAAGATAAAATTTTGAAATAAATTAATACTGGTAGCTACTGAAATTTTGTTATTCTTAGTTGTAGAAAAAGTTATGAATATCTAAAATCCCATTATCAGATAAAATATATTTTTAAAATAAATGTCACCATCATTAAAATAAGAAAAACCAACACCATAACATAAAGCAACTGAAATATTCTGAACAAAACAAAATTAGAGACTATGTCAATGTGGACACTGTCATCCTTCAATAAAATAGTAAAGTCCCTTTCAAGAAAATAACAACTAATCAAAGAAGCTCTTTTATTGCCAGTACTCAAAGAACCATATCAACAAGAAAATTTGAACAGAATTTAGCAAGAGATCAACAAAATTTTATACTGCAACGACAAAAGAGATTTAGAAACTCTATTTCTTCTAAAATTAGTGGAAGGCAGCAGATAACTCGAAATACAAGTATCTCACATCAAATTTTATTAGCCTTTGGCAAGAGATTGGTTAAACATACATCATCCCAACTAGTTGGTACCAAATCAATTCCTGGCAAGACTAACTAGAATAAATTGATTTTCTCCAAAATTCAGATGATGACAGAATTTTCCTAAAGTGATCAATTTTAGCTTACTATCAAGAAAAGCTCTCACCTTTCGTCACCCCAAATGACATTGACCTGCAGAATCGGCATAACCAGCGCAAATTATCTTACAGGGTAAAAGGGAGTGCAATGCAAGAAAAGTAGGTAAGGATGGCAACAAGGTAGATTCAGGATTACAGAGTATTTTCAGGTTAGGATAAACCAGTCTAACAAATTACTAGATTGAAAATAGGAGCCTATTTTCAATCCACTTCCCTGTTAGACAAAACGAGTACATATGTACAATTCAAGTCACCTACAGCTAAACTCATCTCTTCCCTTCAGAAGAAAATTAGTTTGAGTACTGTGTTATGTTCATATATATCACTCAATATGGAAATAAAAAAGATTAACAATATATTTTATGCAAGCAACACTTATAATTCTGCTTCTTAACAGAAGTGGGTACATTCCTCAAGCAAAACAAAATTTATTCAATCTGATACCTGACAATGAAAAACCAATAATTATAGTTTAATGAGTTTTGGATCTGGCTATAGATCCACCTACAAATTTATCAGGATCTATTAGCAAAGGGGGAAGCACCAAGCAAAACAAGCATCAAATTCATACCTAGGGTTTGCAAAATTAATTAAAATAGATGACCGCAGGTGATGGTGGAAGCAGTGGGTGACGGTGGATAACGAAAGACGACGGCGGAGGAAGAGGTGGGCGACGGCGGTGGGTGGCGGCGGAGGAAGACGACGATGGTGGAAAGGAAGATGGCGGAGGCGGTGGCGATGGAGGAGCCATGGCGATGGTGGGAGAGGGACGACGATGGTGATGTGGCGGAATGACGACGGCAATGTGGTCGAGTCGGAGATTCAGGTGAGAGAGAGAGAGAGAGAGAGGGGAGAGAAAGAGAGAGAGAGAGGTGTGAGTCAGAGAGAGGTGTGAATTGGGGGATTTGGGATTTGGGGAGAAAATGAAAAGGTTGGGGGGGAAATAAATTATGAACTATACCCACAGTATTTTACCCCGTTAGTAAAACTTATAGTTACGGATTAAAAGCTCTAAAGCTATAGGATACCTATACCCACAGTTTACTACACGTCTGTAGGTATATGATGCCTATACCCACAGTTTTAGTGACCCGTCACTACAGGTGTCCGTTGGTATATGTCAAATTCTTTGTAGTGAGATTGTGCAAAACACAAAATTCTGTTTGGATTTCCTTATGGTTTCTTTTATATATATATATATATATATATATAGGGAAAGGATCGGTTGAGCACTCCTCTAGTGCTCACCGCGTGAACACTAGGCCTTCGGGCATTCATATCGAAAATCCGAACCGTTCACATTGATCTACACATCTAAATTAGTCTAAATATGTAAAATCAAATCATTTGAAATTCATTTGCCCATCGAAGGATGAAGGCTCAATGACGCATCGAAGGACGAGCCTCGGCGTGGTTTGGCGACTGCTAGACATGAAGTCTCGGATGACTTCGTGCGTGGTTTGGGTGACACGTTGTGAGATGAGCCAAGCAAAATTAGGATTTTTCACGAGTGGTTCAAATGATGCATTGACGGACGGACCATACAAAATTGGGAGTTTTTTGCGAGAGGTTCGGATTACTCCCCGAGGGACGAGCCAAGCAAAATTTTGATTTTCGCGAGTGGTTCGGATGATGCATCGAAAGACGACCCCGAAGTCTGGAGTTTTTTGCCAGTGGCTCGGATGACATGCCCAGGGAAAAACCATGCAAAATTAAAGGTTTTTTGCAAGTGGTTCAGATGAGGCACTGACGAACCATACGAATTTGGGAGTTTTTCATAAGTAACTTGGAAGACGCACCGAGGACGAGCCAAGGGAAATTGGAATTTTTTGCGAGTTGTTCGGATGACGCGCCGAGGAATGAAACATGCAAAATTGGATGTTTTTTGCGGGCGGTTCTGATGACGTGCCGAAGGCCTAGCCAAGCAAAATTATGAATTTTTGCGAGTTGTTCGGATGACACTCCGAGAGACGACCCATGCAAAGTTAGGAGTTTTTCGTGAGTTGCTCGGATGACATGCCGGGGGACGAACCATGCAAAATTTAGAGTTTTTTTGCGAGCGGTTCGGTGACATGCCGAGGCACAAACCATGCAAAATTGGGAGGTTTCGTGAGTGGTTCGGATAACGCACCGAGGGATAAACCACGTTGGCCGAAGATCATAGACTTAGTATTTTTTTGAGGTTTCACTGCTAAGCGTTTGTCGAATCGTGGCACGCTTAGATTGACCCACGTCATGTCATCTCAACTGTTGGATGGGTGGACCGTGGAGGGATAGGACCAGGCCACATGGCCTTTGCGATTATCGATGCGTCTCTCCCACTCTATATAACCCCACTCTCTTTTCATTTTGCTCTGTACTTTGTCTTTCATCATTAGAGCTTCTTGCGACTTTTCCATTCAAACTTTCGTACTTATCTTCCTATGTAAATCATTTATTTAATCATGTCTAGGGTTTGGTCAGGCAACTCGGAATCTACCTTCAGCCATGGTAACTCTTCATCAAAGTCTTGGTCCTTTTACGAGGATGATAGGGATGCAGTGGTCAGGACGGAGGAGGATTCGGTGGTGGCATGGAGTGAGGAAGATGAGGAGAAGGAAGTAACTGTAGTGGCTCCCTCGGAAGCTGTGGTGATTTTTTCGGATGAAGTGGAAAAAGAGGAGGAGGTCCCTTGGGCGAGGAGGTTGACGTGTCCTCTTACTCTGGTGATGTTTATGGCATGATTGCACTCGATCCCCCTCGGGCTCTGAAACTGACAAGGAGGAAGGAGACGTTCATTTGTCCCGAAGATACAAAACCTATGTCGATGGAGTATGTCGACATGAATCACCATGTCCTTCAAGACCCACTAATCATCCGCTTGTAACCCAATGACGTTAAGCACTTGCTCAAATCTGGGTTTTGATCGCCGTCCCCCGGTCATCTGAAGATAGAGACAGATAGGATGGCAAACACTTTGGTGAAGGAGGATCTTCCAATGATCCGGAATGCCTATTTTAATCCTCATACGTACGAATTTCTCATTCCGAGCAGTGGACTTCGACCCACAGACAATCTCGCCCCATGGTTCTGCATGTTTCCCATTGACGCGTTCATCTTAGGACTTCGGCTACCCCTGCACCTGTTCATCAAGGAAGTGTTAAACTAGGTCGCAGTTAGTCCGATGCAGTTTCGGCCCAATTCATGGAAGCATATCATTAGCTTTGTCGTGCTTTGTGGGAAGAAGGGCATGTCTCTCAAACTCAAGTACTCCAAGAAGTGTCTGGGCTTGTGCACCTCTCGAGCATATGAGGGTCGGTGCTTTTTGTCTCCACGGCTCACATGGTGCACAATCATGTGGACTCCATCAAGAAGTGGAAATCAAAGTATTTCATTATCTGAACTCCTGAGCCATGGGATATCCCCACCATGTGGGTGTATGACATTCCAAAGATCAAGGCCCCAAGGGCTAGTGACTCACTCTATAAGAGGAAGATGATTTCGAGTGAATCTTCGTGAAGGAGAATGTCGATTGGATGAGGGTGCTCGAGAGGCACCTGGCGAGATTCGGACTGAATCCGGCTGATCCTAGTATATTCTTATTTTCTTTTTCTTCAAATTTTTAACTTCGTTCTAAAAACTTGTAGTTTTTTTTTGTAGCCATGCTCGACGAGAAGGAGATCGAGGTCCGACGTGCAAAATTGGTGAAGAGAAAGGCAGTAAGCAGCTAAAGGAAGAGGGCCTTTCTTCGTCTTTCGACAAGACATTTGGGAAGCAGGCCAAACCAAAGGTGCAATCTTCCACAGTGTCGTCGGATGACAACCCGAATTCCAAATACATGTAATTCATAGTACAAACAGGATCTTTTACATCAATTTCGTACAAATTTATAAGGAATTTAAAACTTTTTCATTTACAACATTGTTCTTTACAATAACACAGCAGAAATGAATAAGTACAATACAATATATGATACTGGGAGCTCTTCAATCCTATGTCAATCCATCACAGTGACTTCAAGTCCATACCAAAATTCAATCATGCAACTAAGAAACTGTGGGCACGTCAGTTGCATACAACTGACGCAATGCTATAATACATCGATTTCATCATCTTAACAATCACAAACTTGAATGCAGAAATAGAAAAGTGACTATACTAATTATGTCAGTTATGATATGAAATTAATGCCTAATGCAGCCATTTATACTTACGTGTACACTAATGCATACTTGTTCGGATTCTATGCATCCCATACTACATAGGTCCGAGGGCAAGCTCTTAACGTACTCCACAATATAGGGTTTAATCTCTCGTTACACAACCTACTACCATGACTACTACGAGATTTAGATATTTAGAAAGTATTGGCTCTCGCCTCGGAATACTGGAGATCAATCTCACTCAGATCATTTTGTAGCCTATTTCATCCATCATCCCGGAATACTGGAGATCATCTCACTCCACGGACCGTGCTGGAGCCCTCACACTCACGTTTGCTCTTGTTTGATCATATCTCCAACTAGTGCATTTTCTTAAGTTAAATTATAGTTACTAGGATTTAGAGCTAGTTTACCCACCGGACTTAAACCAAAACACTGAGGATGTTAGCCCATACTGGCTACTTCTCAAAGAGAAAGTTAACCCCCACCCGCAACTTCTCAAATTTTTATTTATCATGACCTGCCGGTACTCTGGGTCTCGCTCAGTCTCTACAATCCAGCCATCTCAACATAGAGATCAACTAGGTTACATCTAACCTCTTCATAAAATTTTACATTCATTAAACATCATTTATCCATTCTTTTTGCTATTATCAATCATGAAGTAATGAACTTCTTATAGCAGTATTTAATAACATTTTGATGGGTTTAAACCCTTATAAACATCACATGTTTAATATTCCAAATTCATCTTCTATTTACCTCCTAATTCATCATATAACACGCCTTCCATAAATCCCAAATTTAAACTCGTTTTAATAAAAATATAAGAATTTAGAATATACCATTTCCTCCAATCCTTTAAACACATCGAATTTAAAGCAAAATAACTCAAAATTTGTGTCTCAAGATAATTTAATTTACAAAGTAATTTTGACAAAAAGAAACTTTTTAAATTGGTATTTAATCCTCTCAATTACTCCAAATCTGCTTACTTTAAAGCAAGGAAATCTTTATTGAATTTAAACCCAAAATAATCAATCTAACACATCATCTAATGTTTAATGTCGATTAAATCTCTAAAATAAATCTTGAAATTGTATAGGATTATTTCAAAATTTTCTAATAGTGTACTAGAATAATTCTACAATTTTTCTCCTTATTTAAAAACATAAAAGCCATTTAAAACCAAAAAAATCCAAAAAAAGGTGTATACCCGGAGTTGAACCTAGGCACATAGCAACACGGTCGAAACCCACAACCAGTGAGCCAACTCACTGTTGGTGACAAAGAATCCATTCAGTTGTTTATAAATCTCGTATTCTGTTAATATATTAAAATTTGAAATTTCGAAAAGAATAGAGCCTCCCAAAACTTGAACTCGCAACCTATATATACTGTACACATCGCTCCAAACCCCCACACGCTAGCCAGGCAGTCAAGCCTCATATTCTGATACTAATACTATTGTAAATCTTTCACCACGACTCTCTATTTCATAATTTCAATAAATTTTCAATTTCACAATGTCTATGCATTATTTTACAATTCGAGAGAATAATTGTCCTTAAAATCGTTGTATCTGTACGAAATTTAACATACAACAATCTATTCTTGAAAAGTGTGGAAATTATTTATCTAAATTGCATGAATTTCTCATAGTCCTATAACATGAATTTTATAAATAAATACCCACTAAAAGACTAGATTTTTTAGGAGTGATTACATAAATAAATTTTCATAAACGATAACCAATTTCATGAGTTCAATATATGAAATTCCCACAACATTAATTTAGATAGAAATCTATAAAACATACACACACTAATTCAATTATCTACCACACAATTATAATTAAGCATGCACTAATAAAATTTCTAGAAAAGCTACTTCACACACACATGCCAATTTCATTATCCATCTACATATTTCTAACATGCACAATTAATAACATATTAGAAGATAATGAAAACACTTACCTCAAAAGAGACCTCATAATAGTTGAAAGCTTTAGCAAAAGAGCTCCAAAATGCTCCACTCTCCAAAATCGCAAGCCCCTCTTCTAGCTTTTCCGAAAGCAAATCAGCAAGCCACTATCTTTTTTTTTTTTTTTTTTTGGGTTAGAATAGGGGGTATTTATATGGGAAACAATGAGTGGTTAAAGAAACTATCCACACTTCTAAATAAACTCCTCACTAATCCACTCACACACCCACTCATCCATTCTCTCAATTTCAACCAAGAATGGGCAGCCGGTTTGGATTTCTTTGTGTGCAATGCACGTGAGCACGTGTGCACGTGTTTTGTACATTTTTCCATTTTACTTTTATTCTATTATTTTATTTCATTTTAAACCCTCTTCTTTAATAAATAATTATATTGTTTTTCTTTAAAAAAAATAGTATAATTTGTTTAAATAAATCTTAATGAAATTTTAGTGCACAACTTGTAAAAAAAGTAACGTAATTTTGTACTTGTTTAGGAGGAAAAGTACGTGCAAAACACGTGCAGAAAAATATTTGAAAAGAAAATATTTTAGGATTGTTACACGTCTTCCTCGCTGAAGACCTTACCAAGCTCGATTGCCATCGCCATCACCGACCTCGCAAAAATCCCCCCTTCCTCTTATCCATCTCCAGACCAAAAGAATCCTCAGAGACATGACCGAGGAGACCTTCATGCCAGATTGGTTACTGAAGTTGGCGAACTCGCTTACCGATCGCCAATGAGGTGGTGGATAACCTCGCTCTGCCCTGGGACTGAAAAACACTCACCACGGAGGTGTAGAGTCGAGCTACCTCAAGTGGGCTCATGCCAACATCGTGGTAAGCATCTTACCCCATTTTCTTGTTGTTCTAGTTTTTTCATTCTTTACTTTTTCAAATATTTTCCCTTTTTTTCATAGGCAACAATCCACGGTGTGAAAATGAAGCGAAAGCATGACCACGAGGTCAAGGTGCTCAACTGCTGAGCATCTTGGATCAAGAGGGAGTACATGGACCATAAGTTGAGGTTTGTTGGCCTCGAGAAGAGGGAGAGGGCGCTCAAGGCAAAGCTGGCATCCATTGCTTCTGACTGGATAGGCTGGAGAAAGAGAATGACAGATTGGAGATGAAGGGAAGAAGCAGAGGAGTGATCGGGAGGAGGCCATCAATATAGTCATCGCCGCTGAGGACCAGGGTTATGAACGGACCCTGGAGCATGCTGAGCGCAAATACCCCGACCTCGACTTCGAAGGCTTCTCCTTCTTGATGAAGTTTGAAGAAGCTCCCTAGACCCCTAAGGGAATCTCATCTACGGGGGAGAAGAGTCCTCTGACTCCCGGGGCTATACATCAGGCGGGTGAGGATCAGGTCACTCCTCTTGCGGACCAAGAGGTGCGGTCCTCCCCTAAGTAGTAGGACTTGCATTTTTTTATTTTTGTTTTTTTTTTCATTTTGATGATCGCAGACTGACCACTGCTACTTGTACTCGAAATTTATCAATGTAATTAAATGGAAGCTTCTTTGCGTAAAACTTCATGACTTGAAACTTTTTGGGCCTTGCTTTCGTTGTGTAATTACTCCGAGCTTTAGGACTTGTAGAGTTCATTTGAATTCGTCTATCCCTAGTATGATATTTCTTTTCTCCTTTTCTCACTGGATCGTTGGGTGTGTTGCGGCCGACACCGAGATGCCAAACTCAATTACCTTAGGAATAAACTGCGCTTAGTGGAGTCAAGTTTAGCCCATCACCATAAGGAGTTGAAGGATAAGAAAACATCATTTTCCTATCATAACCAAAGATCGCACGAAGTGAATTTGGAGCTCGCTCGTCTGAAGAAAGCGATGATAAGGAGGGACTTAGGCTTAGCCGGCGCCCAAGGGCCTCTCCCCTACGGATCGTCCTGCCCTCCTCCCTCGGGAGGGGCTTTGGACGATGGAATATTTCCTTCGGAAAATGCTCGTAGAAAAAGAGTTAGAAATATAACGTTTGAAGGTGGTGTTCGGAGTGGCAGGATCTAGGGCTGCCTCCCTTCCTAGTAGTTGGACCTCTCTTCGAGGCCCGTCTTCAGGAATTTGGATGGAGGTGATGAACCCTGGGGATGCTCAGAGTGGGGTAGCTAGAATGTCTAGCATGGCTAACACTCGAGACGGTCCAGATCAACAACCCATGGTGCAAAACCGATCCATCGGGCTAGACAAGATTTGACTGAGTCAGAGGGGGGGGGGATGCCCTTAAAGAGGAAGTTCCCTTAGACAACTCATGTTCCTATGTCTTTGCTTGTACCAGTTAGTTCACCTTGACGATGTCAAATGTATGAATTTGTAGTTTATAACGTGATTTTCCGTGTATGTGATAGTTGTGAAATAAAATACAGAGTTTTTAAGCTTGTACTTATTGCTCAAATTGTCTGTGATGAAGCGATTTGGCTGTTGTCTTGATCGAGCTTAGATGTTTTATTTTTCTATAACATCGGCTTTGCCGAATCTGGAGACTTAGCATCTTTTTTAAGACTTAACAAGTTTTAAAAGCAACTTCAAAAGGTGAGCCTCTCCCTTGGATTTGTGGGTTCATGAATCGAGGGCTTGGATTTAAGCCTTGAGTTAGACTCCTAATCTTGTTGTTGGGGCAGTAACAGGTTGCGAGAGCCGTTTCAAATAGGGAGCTCAGTTCCGTAGTTGCTTTTGTGCAAGTGGATGCAGAAGCATCAAATGATGGGTTGGACTCCGAACTTATTTTTAGAGAAGTAATGGGTTGTGGTAGTAGTTCCGAATGGTGAGTCATGTTTTGCCACTGCTTTCGCGCAACTTGCGACAAGTTGGATTGGAATTTGAACCTATTATTGATAGTTTTCGACTACTCGTGGGTCCAAATCTGAATGGCGAGTCTAGCCTTTAATTTGTTGGCTAACAAATTGGAGAGGAAGCTACGAGCCATGGTCTGGATGCCTCTGTTGTTGGGATAAACCGAGTCTTGTTCTCGATTGATTCTAGTGCACGAGGCAATATGCATTGAGGGAAATTGGTGGTTGCCAATGATATTGACGCTGGGGCTCCCAACCACTATGAGTTGTAAGGAGAGGTCCAAGGGGAACAAGGAGAAGATTAAACTCCACAAGTAGTTGTAGTAACTTCTCGAGAACGTCATTGAGAGTTTGTAAATGGACCAAGAAGATGAGGTCGAAGGAGAAACACTTACCCGAGTGACGAGCCAACTAAAATTGGGATTTTTCGCAAGTGACTCGGTTGACGTGCTGAGGGATGATCTAAGAAAAATTGGGATTTTCACGAAGGGTTCAAACGTCGGGCCGAGGGGCGAACCATGCAAAATTATGAGTTTTTTTGCTAGCGGTTCAGATGATGTGCCGAGAGACAAGCCATGCAAAATTAGAATTTTCCGCGAGTCCTGAAGATCATAGGGGAACCAGGAGAAGATCCAACTCAACAAGTTGTTGTAGCAACTTCTCGAGAACATCAAGAGATTTTGGGAGTGAGTCCAGAAGATGATGTTGAAGGAGAAAATATTAAACTTCATTAAATTTCATTCATATATGAAAACAAACTTAGTAGATATCTTTTAGCGAGCATTTATTACATTCATTAGCCGTCATGGCTTTATTACTTTTCAAAGCTCATGGAGGAGTGTTAGGCACCCTCCTTGAACTTCATCAGGTGTTCTACATTCCACGTCCTTGATATCTCGCTGCCCCTAGGTCTTCAAGTTAGTAAGTCTTATGATGGACAACTTTCAAGATCTTGTAAGGAGCTTCCCAGTTTGGAGCTAACTTTTCCTTCCTACGGGGGTCAGAAATTTCGAGCTTCCTCAGGACCAGGTCTCCCTCTTTGATGTTGGTAGGTCGAACCTTCTTATACAACCGTTCTACCCTCTGCTTGTAGATGTTCCTTCGGAGGGCAGATTTTTTGCGTACTTCATCGACCCGATCGACATTGCCTCGATGGCCCTTGGAGTTGTTTTTGTGTAGGTAAGGTTGAATGATGACTCTCTGGTCCAGATGACTTTGGTGGTTTTACACAATCAAAGCACGCTTGGCAGCTCCTCCACCCATAATCCTTTGGGAATTCGTCAAGTCATTTTTAAGGTCGTCAAGGATCTGGAGGTTTGCATTCTCCGATTGATTATTGGACTGAGGGTGGGAAATGGAGGAGAACCTATAAAGTCCTAAGTCCGAGCAAATCTTGCAGAACCCTCTTGCTGCGAATTGTGTGTCGTTGTCGGTGACCAAGATTTGAGGAATTCTGAATCTTTAAATGATATGTTTTTAGAAGAACTGCTGGATCTTGTGTTCGGTTATGGAAGCTAGATGTTCGGCTTCGACCCACTTGTGAAGTAGTCTATAGCCACCATGAGGAAGTTTCTTTGACCAGTTGCTAGAGGGAAATGCCCAACTAGGTCCATCCCCCACATAGCAAAAGGAGTCGGGCTTGTCATGAATTTGAGCTCTTCCTGTGGGGTGTGCTTGATCGAGGAGAACCTCTGGCAAGGGGCTCATCGGCGAATGTGTTCCTGAGAATTATGGAGCAGAGTCGGCCAGTAATATCCATGGTTGAGGATATTTTTTGCGATGGATCTGGATCTCATATGGTAGCCGCCAACCCCTCCGTACACTTCGTTGAGGGCATACCATGCCTCCTTGGGAGAAAGGCACCAAAGGTAGGGTCGTTCGTCAACTGAGGTATAGGAACGCTTGAATAGGACCCCTTCTATAAGTATGAACATTTCCGCTCTTATCCAAACCTTTCTTGCATCCTTTGATTCGGCAGGATGGAACTCTTTATCAAGGAAGCTAATTAAGAGCTCTCCCTAGTCGCCCGCAAGCATTTGTACATCGATGCAGAAGATCTTAGCAGCTTCTCCCTTGTTGCTTGACTGACTAGGACCTCGACGAGCACTATGCGGTCTAGCCTTTCAAAGGAAGAGAAATCCAGCTTGTAGATAGCATCTGCTTGCCCATTTTCCACATGGGGAATCTGTGTTACTGAGGCTTGTTGAAAAGTGACCAGGAGTTCCTTAATGTAGGCCAGGTACATGACCATACGAGCATCTCAGTCATCGTACTCCCCGGATATCTGGTTCACCACTAATTGGGAGTCACTGAACGACCTCACCCATCGAGCCTCAGCTTTCCGAGCCAACAGCCAGTCTCCTTCCAACGCTGCATACTCGACCTCGATGTTGGAGGCTCAAAAATTTAGGCAGAATCATCGCTGACCCACTTCCTTCTTCGCATGAGGACCCGTCGACATAAACGCTCTAGATAGAAATATCTTCCTGCAACTTGAATGATCCAGGAATGATGCTCTCAATGATGAACTCAGCCAAGGCCTTGGTCCTAATGGTTGTCCTCAGCTTACAGCTGATGTCATGCCGGCTCAGCTCAATAGAGCATTTCACCAATCGTCTGGAGCTTTTTGGTTTTTGGAGGGCCAGCTTTAGTGGATGGTGGGTGAGGACTTGAATGGAGTGTGCTTGGAAGCAGGGATGGAGCTTTCGGGCGGCGACAATCAATGCATACGCCACCTTTTCCATTTTGGTGTAACGGAGCTCGGCGTCATGGAGGACCTTACTTACGTAATAGATGGGTTTCTAAACCCTATCTTTCTCTTGTAGCGCTAAGATTTTGTTCCGATGTAGCGAGGGAAAGATAGAGGGTCTCACCCGGCTCGAGTTTGCTAACTAAAGGGGGGTTAACATGATACTCCTTGATGAAGGCCTGCTGCTGTGGCTCCCCTCACTCGAAGTTTTTGGCTACGCAGAGAGCTTTGAAGAAGGGGATGTACTTTTCCCTAAATTTGGAGAGGAATTTTCCTATCATTGCCATGTGCCTCGTAAGTGTGTGGACTACGAGGGGTTTCGCATCGTGTCATGCTACCTCGAGATGCTGAAGGCCTCTTCGTGATCTTTAACATGGTCCTATTTTCTGAGGCTCTTGATAAGAATATCGGACGTAGAACTCTATGTTCCGACCTATTTGTTCCTCGAACAGTTTATTAACTAGCCGATGGTAAATAGCACCCATGTTCTTTAGTTCAGACGACATGACTCCGTACCAATAGAATCATTGGTCAGTGATGAAGGAGGTCTTAGGAATGTCCGGAGGAAACATTCGAATCTAATTATACCCTGAGAACGCGTCCATGAAGTTTAGGAGTTCATGTTCGGATGTGGTGTTTATCAGGGCATCGATGTTCGGGAGTGAGAATAGGTCCTTTGAACATGTTTTGTTAAGATCTGTTATGTTTGTATATATCCTTCACTTGCCGCTGGCCTTCTTGACAATTACTACATTGACTACCCATTCGGGGTAGCTAACCTCCTAGATGAAGCAAGCAGCCACGAGCTTTTCGACCTCTTTCTTTACGGCATATTGTCTATCCGGGGAAATTTTTTGGCACTTCTGCTGCACCAGTTTGGTGTCTGGGTCGACGCTTAGATATGCATTATCAATTCTTCTGAAATTTTGGGCATATCAGAGGTCATCCAGACGAACAGGTCTTGGTTCCTCCGGATACAGTCGATGACCTTCTCTTTGAGATAGAGAGGAAGTACCTTTGCTTACTTAGAACTTCTTTGATTCGTCTTCCTTTGAGAACAAGACTTCTTCCAAATCCTTGACGGGCTCGGAGTTGATCTAGCCTATCTCCGAGGGGAGCTCTACTGAATCAAGGGGATGATCGAGCCCCCTACTGTGGCGGTGTAGCTCTATCGACTGCCTCTTGGCTACCTCTGACTACTCCGACCCCCGTTATCGTAGAAAATTTCATCTTCATGTGGTAGGCCGAGGCAACAACCTGGAGTGATGCTCAGCTGGGGCATCCAAAGATAGCATTGTAGGCGGCCTTGACATTGACACCATAAAGTTCATCGGTTCGGTCCGGATCACCAGGACCTTCCCTACTGTCATCGAGGGTGATGATCCCTTATTCTTAACCGGCGCCCCGAAAAAACTGTGGAGGGTATAACCAACAGGTTTCAATCTTTCTTGGAAGAGTTTGAGGCCCTCGAAAGCCTCTAGGAAGAGGATATTGACTGAGCTCCCGTTATTCACTAAGATTTAACAGACTGCATGGTTCGTCATGCAGAGGCTAATCACTAGGGCATCACAATGAGGGGGTGCCTACACCCTCCACGATTTTGTCTGAAAAAGTGACATGTATGTCTCGAGTTACCTCTCAGACAAACTCTTTCCTGGAGGAGTTAGACTCTTCCCCATGGGCGGGGGTGTATAGAGTGGAAGACAGACATCGGTACTGATTCCTGGGTTTCGGGATTCTTCTTCGAGTGTATTTCTGCCCCCGAACCGAAGGAGGGGTCGCTTTGTCCTTCTGTTTGAACTTGGACAAATAGCCTCATTGGATCAAGACCTCATCTCCTCTTTAAGGGCCCAGCAGTCATTGGTTTCGTGCTTGTGATTTTGGAGGAACCAACACCAGAACCTCTTAGTGAAGAGAGGGGATGAACTAGGCCTCTGCTTTAAATCGCTAGACCGAGCAATTTTAGGAAGATTTCCTAACTAATTTGGGAGATTCTTCTAATCAATGAATCAAAAGAGTTAATATCTTCCTATTTTAGGGGATCTGATTATCAGGGCGTGATTAGCTGATGAATGTCCCATGTTTGGGCAGCAAATCATCCTTAATCATGCACTAAGCTAAGATGGCAGGCTTGAGGACGTCTCATGTTCTCGCTGTGGGCTTGCAGCTGATGTGAAGTTACCGCTTTACCCTTACGAACTTCGCGATTCATGCTAGAATCGTACTGCCCTGATCAGCTATAATTTTCACCCACATCAGTTATTTTCTATTAGATTTATATCTTTCTTTATTTAAAATATTTGATACAATCTTTTGTAATTATCTTGATTTATTTGTTAGGGATTTATTCCTAATTTGATTAGGAGAATATATTTGACTTAGGGGCTAAGTTTAGTTGACCACTAAGTCAAAACTACTAAGCCTTACTCTTATCTCTAGATTAGTAATATTCTATAAATACATGAGAATAGATTGTATCTAAGTAAACTCTAAAGTGAGCAAATAAAAAAACTAAGAGCTAGATATCTACTTGAGAGATTATTGTAATCAGAGAGAAAAGGAGAGAGACTGAGAGGCATGTCTTGTAATCCCTTACTATCTAATTATTGAATATTGGCTCGAAAAATCTTCTGTTGTTCTTATTTTTTTTAACCTAATTTTCTACTTGTTCCAATTCAAAATTATTTTCCCGAATTTTCCGAAAAGAAAGAGTTGTTGGGTTTTTATATAATTCTGTGATTTTGACTTAATAGTTCAACCCTTACAACAATGATGTTAGCATTGGGGTGGTTTTTAGGGTCCAAGATGGTTGTTAGGGGTTCAAATGGTGTTTTAATTTTTGCATTTGGAATGCCGATCTTAGCTATCTCAGGGTTCTAGTCTGAAGCTCTTGCCGCGATACGTTCCATTGAGATTGTTGCAGAGAGGTTACCCGGTAGAAGTATCACCCTGGAGGGTACTGCATATCACTCTTGGAGAAACTTTAGGAGAAAAATGCAAATTATATCTATATCTCTCCATTGCTTGCAGATTCCCTTTTGGTTTTAAGCCGACCCTTCACAAACTTGGTGGTGTTATACACACCGAGAGAGTTTAACGTGGTTTCTCATTGGGTGGTAGCGTTTGTGAAAAGGACGAAAGAGACATTGATATGGTCGTCTCATGTTCTAGTCAGGTTTGTGAAATTCTGAGCAAGGAGACTTCAGCTCTTGAACCGGAGACGGACTAGGTTTTGATATGGTTTTTTATTTAGTACTAAATTTGTAACTCTAATTAGCAAAAAAAGAATATTTATGGCAAGAAAAGCAAGTGCTTAGACCCTCATTTTCTACACTTGTAAGTTGTGACTTGTACCCTCGCTTAGGATTTTGGCACCTAAGACGTATATGTACTAGGTATGCCCGTGGCACGTGCCTACGGCACGTATTCGGAACTGCATATAAATTTATTTGGAGTTATTTGGTTGGATGAACTGCATATAAATTTATGCATTATACATCTTTGGTTGGATGATCGAAAGTCATTCACTATACCTCTTTATACATCTTTAACAATTATTCGTTAAATTATTTCAGTTTTTTAGGAATTTATCTTTATTGCCCTTAAATATCTAAATATTGACTTATCCAATTCTTCAAAAAGCTAAATTTTTTTAAAGAAATGTGAGAACATTAATTAAAAATATGCACCATGACAGAAAAAAAAACTGATTGTAAACAAATACAACCACCTTTCTAATACAATCATCTACTATATAGAGGCCTCCTTTGAAATTATATTGTTGATTCTCATTTAAGACTTTTGGTGGTTGATTCTCTCCTTTGGTGTGTTGGTGTAGGCAATGATGCAAAACACTATATGATCTGAATAATTATTTCAAGCTTGTTGTATTTATTCTTGATTATATATCTATCATATCCTAGTTGGCGCGGCACCCCAATGCAGCCCTAGTTATGAATAGTGTGGTCTGAGCCTACTGGTTTTTTTTAAACCACATGTTCAGTGTCTGTTGTTCTGAGCTTACAAAATTTGAAACTTCATGTTCAGCTTCTGTTTGTCTTGAGCGTACACAATTTGATACTTCATGTTCAGTTTCTGCTGTTCATTTTCTGTTTGTTCTGAGTTAACAAAATTTAATACTTCATGATATGTTTCTGTTTGTTCTGGGTTTACCAAATTTGATACTACATGCTCTATTTGTGTTTGTTATGAGCTTACAAAATTTGATACATCAGGCTCTGTTTGTGTTATTTATGAGCTTACAAAATTACACACTTCATGCTCTGTTTCTGTTAGTTCTGAGCTAACAAAATTTGACACTACATGCTTTGTTTGTGTTAGTTTTGAGCTTACAAAATTTGATACTTCGTGATCTGTTTGTGTTAGTTTTGAGCTTACAAACTTTGACACTTCATGCTCTGTCTCTGTTTGACACTTCATTTGTAAAAAAAAATATTAGCCATTTTACATGTCGCTATCCAAATGACCAAGATATAGTTTGGAATCATAATAGATTTTAGGAAATTTTCTGAAAATTTCGACAGAACCTCCCTTAAAATATTAGCCATTTTACAGCAATTCCTTACGGAATTCTGCTCACAATTAAAAATTTATCATCACAGTCAAGAAATACAAATCCTCCCCAGGCCAATCCAAGCAACATCACACAGACATTATATATATTGGGCTCTGGGAAGAAAAAATCTTCATATGACTAAGATACAAAATAAAAACCAAGATATCGTTTGAAAACATAATAGATTTTAAAAAATTTAGTAAAAATTTTGACAGAACCTCCCTTAAAATATTAGCCCTTTTACAGAAATTCCTTACGGAATTCTGCTAACAATTAAATATATGACATCACAGGCAATAAATATCAATCCTCCCCAGGCGAAACCGAGCAACATCACACAGGCATCATATATATAAGGCTCTGGGGGAAAAATTCATAATATAATGCAAGATACAAAATAAAAACCAAAAATTTGCTTGAAAACATAATGGATTTTTTGAAATACCTTCGAAAAACCTTTCAAAAACCAAACACAGAACCCAATACTCCACAAAATTACGGGTACGGGTATTAACATAACTATATTATATCATCATTATATACAGATACTTACATAATCTCCCAAATTGCTAAATATTACAACTATTGCAACCTTCACCAAAATATACACCAACCAACCGACTGACCAAAAAAAATTACAGTGTTGTAGAAAAATACAATGCTTCAAGTCTTCAAAAATGGGACCAAACAGTGTACCTAAAAAAACAGTAAGAGTTTACATTAATCAATCAAAACAATGAGAGTTTTAAAACTAACTAACAACAAACAGCAAACAATAACTAACAATAAACAGCAAACAAAAACCTTTGCATGAAATAATAAAAAATGAGTCAACTTTTTGGAACCTCTTTGAAAAAAGGTAAAAAAACACATTCAGTCAGCTCTATTAAGGGTATCTTCATTTATTTCTTTTTGTTCACATTCCTTTTTTTCAATATTGAGAGGTAAGCTGTTTGAACTAAAGATACTGGTGTCTTGTGAGTGGAAAGATCTGTTTTTGTCTTGAAGTTACGTACTTTTGATTGGTTTGATGTGGTTTGAATTTTATGTAAATGCAACAGAGATTTCTTATTTAATTGATCAGTTATGAAAAGATAACACTTTCTTTATCTTATCTTTTTCTCCCAAAAAAAAAAGAAATGCAGTGTTTTTTGCTACATGAAGAACAGCTCAATCAGGTTCTAGTTGCATAATATACAATTGAACTAATTTGAAGTGCTGAATTATAAGTTTCAGTTAGATACTTTACGCAAAAAAAAAATGTACTTATTCAAAACCTTTTAAATGTGCTTAATTATAATGATATTTTAAAACCTGCCACTTGTTGAACCACTACTTTACCTCAGTCTAACTTATATGTGTCTTATTCCTCTTCATGCAGCTGGTGATGCTCCTTTCATGTATAATGGCATTTTTCTTAAACTACACGATATTTTTAAACACTACCCTCAAATCTGCGGAAATCTAAAGGTTTGTTTATCTCATTAGCACCAGCCCATAATTACCTTCCTTCTTTTACGCATGCCTTTTTTTCTTCCTTGAAAATGAGAACACTCCTTGCACTTTTGTTTGTGATAGAATTTTGTCATAGTAGGACTCGGTTGGTTGTTGTTTCGAGGGCTTCCTTTTGATTTGGTTAGTCGAATCTTCTTATCATACCTACCAATTTATGTTCTTGTATTTTCTCTCATTGATAATAATGTTTAATTTTTTTTTCTTTTTCTTCTTCAGCAAAATATTATAGGGCGGGGGCTTGGTTTTGTGGGGTTCTTTTTTATATGCTTGCTGTAAACTCAAAGGTAAGTAGGTACTGATAGATGGGGAGAGGCCATTTAAGTCAGAAGATGAAGACGGAACCAAAGAAATGGGATATGGGCGCAATTTTGTGCATTTGTGGACCATTTTTGGGGTCCATTTTTGCATGCTCTTCATGGTTGTAAATGCAAATATTATTATTTTGGGTTGAGATTCTTGTTCGACTGATGGTATTGTCTATATCGATTCCTCAACAAACTAGAGCTGAGTTATGAAACCAAACCAGGGATGGGCTGCAATTTTACTGGTGGCAGATTTGTGTGACAATTTTTTAAAAATTTTCTTTCAGTGCAGTAAATTATTGATCATCCAGCTCCTAAACCCGTCCATGAATAGAACACTTCTGTGTGTATCCTTTATTGATCATCCAGCCATAGTTACTTTAATTGTTGATTTGAGTTCATTTATTTATTTGATGTGCTATGATGAATGTTATTTACTGTGACAAAATGAAGTTAAACAATGAATAACAATGTCCTTATTAAGTTCATATACATACTTCAGCATTTTGCATTCAGAAAAATGCATATTAGGGAAGCTCTCGGATTAGGATATATATGATCCATATCCGAATCAGATTTTTGTGTGAATACAGATATGAAAAATTCGTATCCAGGCAAATACGGATTCAGATATTCAAATCTAAAAAAATTCGAATGTGAATACGGATACGGATAGCACTTTGAAAAGCGGATTCGGATACGGATATCTCTAATCTCTAATATCTAATATTATAATGGGAGAATTGAGGTTGTCATTTGTAGACATTCAACTATTTAATCTCAACCATTCCAAATAGATGAATCTCTTATCGTGTAATCTTTTTATTTACAGGGGCAACTGTGCATGTAGTAACTGCATTACAGAAAATATCCCAAGTACTCAATCACTGCAAACTGTTCTCAATAATAGAAAAGTTTTCAACCCTAAAACTGTCACAAAACTTGATTGTGGAAGACCTGTAGTATATATACACTAATGCCAATATTACTATCACATTTTGATATGTTTTAAAGTAATCCATGGCCCATTTCGCAACTGCTCTTCGCGATTTTGATCTTTGCTTTCTTGAAGATATTTATCATTTAACAACTCTTCACAGCAGAGATATGATTTTAATCAATTAAGGTGTAACTATGTCATTCAATATCAGTCATCTTCAGTTGCCACACTACTTGTTCTGTCATTTAATGCAAATCTGTCATTTAATTTATTCCTATGTCACTGTTATGAGAGAAATCTATGTTGAAGGATTATCACTCTTTCAACACCTCAACCAAAGTGATATTTTCCAATTAAATAAAAAGCATGTTAATATAATTTTGAACTAAAATGACATTGTTTTCATTTGGGATTCTATTATATTGACACCACCCAAAGAAGGGTCTTCAAAGGAGGGTCTAAGAGAAAATCAGCTGCCACATTATCTAAAAATATAAGATCTGTTATTTAAATGGATTCCATAAAAAAAATTATAATAGAAGTTTTATGATAATTCACATAATTAAATTAATGAAACAACTTATCCATGTATTTCTGGTTGTGCTTTGAGTCATGTTGTCATTCAATTCTTTCTCTGTGATACTCAAAGAGAACAAATTAATTGGACCAAACTATGCTGCAGGTTGGAAGAGAAATCTTCAGAGTGCCGATAATCGAGGAGTACAAATTTGTGTTCACGAAGCACTATCTTTCACCTCCAAGTGCAAGGGCAACTGAAGAGGCAAATACATTGCATAAGAAGTGGCAAAAAGCTAATGAAATGTCTAGATGTTATAACCTAGCATCAATTCTTAATAATTTACGGTCTCAGTTTAGCCTCTTGCTATTGATAGCGCATTAATGATGCAGTATCCTGAACATATATTTGCTAACCATAGCTGATCACATAGGCAGCATTTTTTATTTTTATTTTGGGAAATGATTTTGAATAGTTGCGAAACCCAAATGGCCGAGGGATCATCTGATCATTGCCTCAATATTAAGTTGCACTACTTGAATGAGTTTGAAGTAGTACGAACCCAAATTGATGCTAAAAGTCAGATTGGTATGATCTTGCAATCTCGACCGGTCAGCTATACTCTTACAGGATGAATTATGGCATGAATGACATATCGTTGCCTTAATTTAAATTGCCTCAATATAATTTTGAACTAAAATAAGGCTTCTAGCAAAAGATAAATCTTAAATGAGATAAAATAATAATTGTGGGAAAATCACTACCTTAATATCCATAAATTCCATAATAATAATATGCATCATAGATTACCTGCAAGCACATTGCAGCCTCCAACGTGTTCCAAATGCACGTCAGATACAACCTCAGAGTAGTCATCTACAATTCAACAACCAAAACCCACATAAACAATCAACCAACTAACAGAACCCAAAATAAAATAAAAACCATACAAAGTATTGTACCACATAAACAATCAACCAACTAACAAAACCCAAAATAAAATAAAAACCATAAACAGTACAGTATCAATTCTTGAGTAAGCGTACGCAAGTTTTAGCCAAAGAAGCTACAAACGGTATAAAAAGTCTACCACTAATCAAATCATATAAAATGACATAGATGAACACATTTTAGATCTCCAATCTATTTGATTGTTAATTTTGTTTTCTTTTTGAAAATTATTTATTTACATTGAATTGTCATTCTCATAGCTTTATTGCAAAATCTATTCAAACAAACTGAAGCAGTGAAAGCAAGCAAAAATGGACATAAATGGCATCAATAACTTGTATAATGACAAAGTAAAGTATACATGCTATGTCTCCATTTTTGGGTGAATATCAAATACCTTAAATGTGAGGATA
This sequence comes from Hemerocallis citrina, assembly GCA_017893485.1. NCBI lineage: Eukaryota > Viridiplantae > Streptophyta > Magnoliopsida > Asparagales > Asphodelaceae > Hemerocallis > Hemerocallis citrina. Next base: position 253,196,209 of record CM030358.1, read on the forward strand.
GCGAGATATGATGCTTTGCTCTCTGCAAGCAAGACTCTTCATCTGAAACAAAAGAGATAGATGGCTTTGTGAATTCATGAAATGAATCTAACCAAATCTTTTAAATGTAACAACTTTTATGAATAATACAAATCTTTGTTGATAGTAGCCCCACATGTAAATAATAAGGAGAATTAAAGAACTTATCGATAAGTAAGTTAATTGAAACTTGAAATGAAAAAGATATAAAGAGTTACATTTGTAGCAAGCACTACCAATTTATCCTGAATCGACTGGGTATCCCTATGAAATAGTGTACTCAATCGACTGGGTATCCTGAATCGACTGGGTATCCACGATCCATAATAAAATAGTTAATGTAAAGGCTCCTTTTAAAGTAGAAATAAGCATTGGATATTGACATGAACCAAGTTAAATTTCATAAAAACTTAGCAAGAAAGGACGAAGATTAACATCTCCCAAATTAACAACCCACATGCACAAATTAGTGTGTAAAAATGGAGAAAATAAATAGAGAAAAATGAGAAGCTAACCTTCGAGAACAGATACCCAGTCTTCAATTTCTCCACATTAGCATTGCGAGTGTGTAAGCTGAAACAAAACAAATCCAAAACACATTGTTAAAAAAGAACCATACTTCACCATAGAAATAATTAACCTACATAATTAATACAACCATACTTAAGATCCAACAACAATAACATAATTAAGCTCCGACAACAATAACAACAATAACATAAGTGCTAAAAAAGGAAACTACCAAAAGATAAGCCGAGAGACAAAAACTTTCCTCCAAAAAGGGAAGCTGCTCTGCTTCCTTTTTGCTAAAAGTAATCCTGAAATTCATTAAATTTCCTAATTTTTAGTAATTTAGCCATTTGCATACTACAATCATATAATATCTAGTAGCTTACAATAGTGATATCATAAACTAATAATCAATAGAGAATTTCAACTAAAACAGCCATCAATAGTGATAGCACCCTCAATGGGCCATCAACAGTGAACAGAAAAGAAGTTTTTGCAGATGGTCCATTACTCGTATGCTACAAATAGGCTTCAGATCAGTTGTTAAATTTCAAACCATTTTGTTTTATAGTTTTTGCAGTAAACTATAATTACAAATTTGATAGATTTCAAGTCAAATTTAGCTCTCTATAATTAGTCTTTCCCATACTCTTCAACAGAACGAATGATGAGAATGAACCAAATTTAAAAGGAAAATGAAAATGAATAAGACAATGAACCAAATCTAACATGACACGGCCCGTAGATAGAAATGTATGCGCTTCAAACTTTCCAAGTATGTTTAAAAGGAAAATGAATAACCATGAAATCCGGTACAGGAAAAAGTGACCTCTAAAGATAATTTTGTGAGTGAACAAAATGGAAAGAACCAAATTTGAAATAGGTAAAGAAAGATTCAGAAGCTCACATTTGAAGGTTTGTCATCGCCACTCTCACTGTTCTTCTTTTCTCCAAATAGACCAACTACACGAAAAGATGTTCTCATTTGGCTCTTTCTGCTACAACGCCATGATAGTGATGGAATGACATTTAGTTGACCTAAAACATGAGTTTGTGATATAAATAAATTTAATCTCACACCGGTTAATGCTAGAACTACAAATAAAGGACCAAGATATAGTATGAAAGATTAATCATTTCCGCTAGAACTACAAATAATGCTAGAACTACAAACAAAGAAACACATAATAAATAAAAATCTTAATTTGCTAACAACATGCAAGGAAAATCTGACCTTCAGCTTGTTATTATGAATTTCCGCTTCAAATTGTCTATTGAAGACATTAAGTCTAACCATCTTCACTTTCAGTTCACTTATATGCACTTCTTTCTCTCTACAAATTACCTCTTTATCTTGCAATTGGCCCCTAACAAAATGGAAAGAATTTTCATACAATATTGCAGTAAAGAGTATACAAAATTACTGAATTAAATTTCACAATTCATGTTTTTGGTGAAGCTTGGTTAAATTAAGCATCAAGCATTTTTTGGTTAAATTACTGAATTACATATCAAGAATGCATCAAGCATGTACATATCAAGAATTAAATTTCACAATTCATGTTAAATTACTGAATTACTGAATTAAAATATCAAGAATGCATCAAGCAATCTAACCAGTTTTTGGTGAAGCTTGCACAGAGGAGACGACGGACGGCGGGAGTTATGAATTTCCGCTTCAAAATGTATATTGAAGACATTAAGTCTAACAATCTTCACTTTCAGTTCACTTATATGCACTTCTTTCTCTCTACAAATTACATCTTTATCTTGCAATTGGCCCCTAACAAAATGGAAAGAATTGTCATACAATATTGCAGTAAAGAGTATACAAAATTACTGAATTAAATTTCACAATTCATGTTTTTGGTGAAGCTTGGTTAAATTAAGCATCAAGCATTATTTGGTTAAATTACTGAATTACATATCAAGAATGCATCAAGCTTGTACATATCAAGAATTAAATTTCACAATTCATGTTAAATTACTGAATTAAAATATCAAGAATGCATCAAGCAATCTAACCAGTTTTTGGTGAAGCTTGTACAGAGGAGATGGCGGACGGCGGGAGCGACGGCGACGGGCGACGCGACGCCTGGAGGAGACACGGGCCGAGAGGGGGTGGTGATGTGGCTGTGGTTGCTGCTGTCGACGGAAGGAGAAGGGGAGGAGAGGGGCGTGCTGTCCTGGTTGGCGTCGTGGTGGCTGGACGGCAGGGGAGGTCGCGAGCAGGCGCCGGCGATGGGGTCACGGCAGGGGAGGTCGGGAGACTGGGTAGGAGGAGAGATGAGAGATGAGAAAGGGGGGAGAGATGACGACGGGTTCCAGAGAGAGATCGGGAGTGATTCTGAGTGGAGTGGGAAGAGAGAAAGGGGGGAGAGAGAGAGATCGGGAGAAGAGATAGAGAGAAGCCATAAGAGAGAGATGGGGGGAGTGATTCTGAGTGGAGAGAGAGAGAGTGATTTGTTTTGGGTTTGAATTTTTGGGATTTGAAATTTTGGGCGGAAAAATATGTTTTGTGAGGTTAGATCTGGGCCATTGATTTTGGGGGAGATTGAATATGAGCCACTTGATAGCTTTCTTTGTGTTTTATTATATAGATAACTAGGTATTATCCACGTATTATCTAATTAAGATTAATTTAATAAATCATATGTAATGCATATGTTCATGTTAGGAGGAGTTCGTTTGAAGAAGTTAAAAGTTGGATTGGGAAATATTGATTCTGCCTAAGAATTGCTTCTCCATGTTTGCAAATCGACTATTTATTCAGTTTGGATTATGGGTCTGATTTGGTGTTATATAAAACCCGTTTCTTCCCATTTGTGTTGGAAACAGTGCAGCAGGGCAATTGTTTATTTATCCTTATGGGACCCAGGCCTTTTATATGGTTTTCATTACTTATGGTGAGACTTTGGGTGAAGTTACCTTAGTTTTAGTTGTCCTATACTATTCATCTTTTGGAGGTAAGCAAATATAATGTAGACGCATCACATCTTTAGCGCTATTAGGGTTAGCATTTGAGTTGGGCGGGCCAGCCGGGCTGGGTTGGACCCCAACCCTGCAGGTTTGCTCAGGTGATGGGCAGGCCAGGGCAGGTTGGGTCTAAACCTGGGCCGGAGCGAGCTGGGTTAGAGTTTCAAAAACTCAACCTGAATTGACCCGCGAACCCTATCGGGTCTAACCCGACCCGGGCCGAGCCAGGCCGATCAGGGTTAGCCCAAATTATTTATTTATTTATTTATTATTTATTATTTATTATTTATTATTATTTATTTTTTACTTTTAGCTAAAAAAATAGAATAAATGTACAACAAGTATAAGAGTGAAATAAAATTGTATATACTATATGTTTGTGTTTTTCCTCCCCACCGGTGCTAGCCATCAGAACCCTCATTCTTTTCCCTAAACCTCTAACCTCTCCCTACCTCCGCTTCCAGCACACCCAACCCTTCCTCTCGCCCCCTCAGCATCACCCTCTCTGCTACTTGCCTCCTTCCCTCTCTCTTTCCATCTGTTTTTCCCTGTGTTGTTGATGAACATGTTCGAACTCAAAATGAGGGGCTGCAAGCATGATGAGGGGGACCGCTGCCCTGATCCTCCCCTTCTACCACCGTCTTCGTCCCCTGCTCAGCCTCCTGCTCCGGTTAGGGATCCTCGACTGCTTACTCCACCTCCAACGAAGGGCAAAAGTGGACTCAGAGTGACGCCTGATATTGATCACCGGAGTGATCATCGGTGACCTGACTCTTATCATCATCATCATCATCGTCCACCCTTCACCTCAGCACTGAGGATGGGCCCACCGAGGAGGTCCTCCTACTGGCCATAAATGGAGTAAGAAGAGCCCATGATCTAGTTGTTGAAGATCCCCCACCCCTTCTATTGGGAAAAAATTACCAGAAGAAGGTTACGCGGACCATAACTATCACAAAGGCAGGGACCAAAGCCATCGACTCTCATGCCACCACCACAACTACAAACACATCTAACATCCTCAATCCTATAGCAACTGTTGTGGGTTCCAACCACCTCTGTTCTAAACCTACATCCAAGACCCTACCTTAACCTCTCACATTCCCCTCCCCCGTACCTCCATCACCAAACACTTCACTTCCCAATAGGAAACCACTTCCACCCCCTTAACCCTCCTCCCCATTACCCCATCAAGCAAACCCCCCCTCCACCTGTACAACCTTCCCCAAACCTCGAAATAAAAAGCAAACTCGCTAGGGCTCCAGAGGGGAATCCTGCGAATTCGATTGGAGTGTTGGGTGAAGAGTTGCAAATTGCAGAGGAGAGAACACCTTGGATCACCATGATGAGCAAAAAAGCCAAGAGGAAATTAGTGACTGAGAAAGCTAACAGAATGCCGGGAAAGTTTTGCAAAGGAAAGAAGAAAAATGTTTCATGCTTCAACTATGGGGACTTGAGATATATTAGGGCTTATTGCATGAAGGACGTGTGGTGCCTCAAGTGTTTGATTTGGGGGAATATGTCATATGTTTGTACTAATGTGGTGGATAACCAAATTGAAACCAATCAGGAAGTACAACAAGGCAGATCGCTGGATAGCCCAACTCAAATCAGACTGGCCAGTAGTCTCACCAGCATCAAGAAAGAAGAATAATGGCTTAGTGCCTGGTGCGCGACTGCTAGGGGTAAGAGTGGTCAACCTTTGGAGAACCAACTCCTCGAAGAACTCAACCAAAAATGGCCAATGAGGGTCATTCGGAGTGGGTTGTTAAGAAGATGTGCCACCTCCAATTCCATGTTTCTTTTCCCTCTTGAAAGAAGATATCAAAGGTTGCTCATATGAGAATTATCGAATTAAGATTTTTCACTATCCAATTCAGTCAGTGGTCCCCGAGTTTTGGGACAGAGCTACCGCAAGGGGTGACATTCTGGATTTGGATCCACAACCTCCCCCTCCATTGCTGGAGCAGGGAGGCATTAGAGGAGTTCATCTCCGACTTTGGGACCCTAATTGATATTGACCCCAAAATTCTTAGAAAATCGTACCTTATCTCAGCTAGGGTGCAGATTAGAAGCCTCGATATTGAAAGAATGCCAAGATTTGCAAAGTTTTTTACTTTCGAGGATGCATACATCATTCGATTCGTGCTCGTGGCAAAGGTGGACTCCAAAGCTATTTTAGGGAGTGTAGACCCTAACCTCTCCCGCTCCTCAACCAACCCATCCCCAACTGCCGATTGGGTCCTCGACTCGTCGATTGATGGTGCCCATGAGATCAAAAGAGCTCAAAGAGAACTGATCCAAGCTTCTAAGGAGGCTGAACTCCTTCGAAGATCACCGGAGAAGTCGACCAACCCAAGAAGCTTGGTGGGCCTAGGTCTCAGAGCCAGATCCAGATCTGAGGACCCAGAGGAAGCCTAAAAAGTGAGTCAAAGCCCTGTGGCTCTTTCTCAAAATCTTCTAGTTTCATATCTGATAAAATAAAAAAGCACCATTGCAACTGAGAAAGAGACAAGAAAAGCGGTGGTGGCTGCAACCACTGCATCGAAAATGTTGCCTTTGTCTATTAAAGGGACTAAGAAGGAGGGCAGTGGCGAGGAGCAGTGCTCAGAGCTCTGAAAAGAAGAATGAAGAAAGCATTTTTTTCAAAGAAGAAATGAGTAGGCGTTGGTTGAAGTTAGGATCGAGGGTGAGAACAATTACCAGATTATCCCTCCCACCCCTCAATTCCCTCCCGGGAGCCATGTGTCCTCTCCCCGTAGCCATCTACTTTCCCTGCATGTGCTCCACCATCAAAAACCCAACCGACTGTGGCACCAAATCTCCATCTAAGTGTTGTTACTTGCGATGCGTGTGTTATTAAAGTGGCTTCGGAGTGTGGGCTGAGCCCTGTTGGGCCTGTGGTGAGGTCCGCAGCACTGTCGTCAGATGGACCCCTTGCTAATTGTAATCTTGATTTAATTATTGGACCCCCATTTACTAATGGAGCTATTGTGTTCCCCTCCTCTCTTGATAGGTCGACTCTTGAAGATTCTTGCGACGGTTCCTATCTTGGGCCCAAGACGGGGTCTATTGTTGAGTATACTCTCACTGAAGAAGATGAATGTCTTAATCTAGAAGTTGATGATCTATATTTGGAGGACTCAAATTTTGAGGAGGAAATGGTTGATTCCAAGCTGTCTTTGAATAGGGTACATGAGCATGTACCATCTCTATCCCCAAAAATGGTTCCCTCTACTTTTCGAGACTCCCAACCCGGATGCGAGAGGTAGCTACAGACTAGGGGCTTCAAGCTTCATACAGTTCACTAGACATCCCATATTGAGTCTCTAGATGATTATCTAGAGACCGCAGCTGCAGCTAAGGCATCCAAGACCGACGGTGGAGGTACGCATAACTGTCTTTCATCTATTTTTAACTTTATGTCAGATAGCGATGTTTTCTTTCCAGTCAGAACATGTGGTCTTGGTGGGTGATACTGAATGTAAAGCCTTACTTCTAAATAACATTCTAGTGTGAGAAATGGATAGGGGGATCCTCGTGGCTAAGGCCGATCCCACCACCTCACGTAACTCTCAATCGGTTAGGAATGATAATGCTGATTTGGAATGTTATGGGTCTAGGCGGGTGGGGGAAACTGGAGATGGTTAGAGATTTTATTATCTCTTCCAAAGCAGACATCGTTGGTCTTTAGGAGACCAAACTTTTGCATGTTTCTTGGATCAGGAGACTCGGTGGGCATAGGATTTCGGAATGGAAAATTTGTCCATCGACTGGGGCATTTGGAGGCATTGCTATTGGCTTTAACCCCAACCTCTTTTTGTGCCTTGATGAATTCCAAGGAGATTTCTATTTATCTCTCTCTACGTCGGTTGGACAATCGAACCCAAACTATCACTGTAGTCTATGGCCCGAATCACCACCCCTCCAGAGCTTCATTCTGTATAGAAATCCACTCAATCCAAACTCAGTGGCATGATCAGTGGGTGGTAAGGGGTGATTTCAACATCACCAGCTTTACTTTTGAACATCGTGGTAGGGGCTCTAGTGACTCGAATAGGAAAGAATTCAACAGGGTTATTTGGAACATGGACCTGGTTGACATCCCTATTTCGGATCGACTGTTCACTTGGTCCAATATGCAAACTAATCCGATCACGGCTAAACTTGAAAGAGTTCTTGTCTCGTGGATTGGGAGGTAAAATTCTCGCTTGACTTTGTCAAATCCCTACCGAAGCCAACCTCTGATCATGGCCCCATCGTTCTATCATCAGGGAAGCTCAATCCCAGGAAGACAGCTAAAATTCAGGTTTGAGAATGTTTGGCTTGAAATTCCTGGTTTTCACCACCTAGGTCATGGAAAATTGGTCTCTTCCTACTCAAGGAACTGAAGCGGCTGCAATTTGCAGCGAAAAAGTTCACAGACTTAGATCTAGGCTCAGGAAATGGAATCGCATCAGGTTCGCTACAATTTGGCAAGCAAAAGAATCTATTCTAGAGGGCAACGCTGAACCGAAAAAACAGAAGAGACTAGAATCCTCACGCAAGACGAATGCAATCATCTTTTAAGTCTAAGAGAGGAAATCGCTTACCTATACAAACTAGAAGAGATCAAGTGGCAACAAAGATCCAGAATTTCGTGGCTCAAAGAAGATACACGAATACGGCCTTTTTTTCACAGAATGGCGAGTGCACGACGTAGATCCAACCCCATCCCCTTAATCCAGACCAATTCTTGTGTGAACTAAGAGGAACCTCTTATCAGACAAGCTTTCCTTCAAAAACTTATTTGGGTGCAAAGCATAATTTAGGGCCCCCTAGGCACTGAGTTTTGGCAGAACAGACCACTAGATCTAAGTCCATAGCTACGACATTAGAAAGGCCTTTCACGAAAGTGGTGGTCAAAGAGGTGATCTCCCAAATGGGGAGCAAAAAGGCTCCAGGCCCAAACGACTTTCCTATCTTATTTCATCTAACATTCTAGTAAGAAAACAAAGACGATGTCATGGCTTTCATGTCAGAATTCTATGATATGGATTGAAACTCGGCAGACTCAATTTTACGGAGGTGATTTTCTTTCCAAAAAAGAAGAGTCCCACAGGGTTGGAGATTTCCGACCCATCAGCCTCCTCAGCTGCTCATTCAAAACTATCACGAAGGTTCTCTTCAATAGGTTGGCAAAACTGATTGATTGTTTGATCAGTCGGGAACAAACTGGTTTCATCAAAGTCCGATGTATTTTAGACTGCGTGGCTACTGTTGAAGAAGCAATCCACCACTGCCACATATCGAATAGCAGGAGCAATCTGCTTAAACTCGACTTTGAGAAAGCTTACGACTATGTTGACTGGGAATGTCTGTTTGAGGCTCTCAGGGGGTAGAGGTTTTAGGGTGAAATGGATCAGATGGATTCATAACTGCCTTAAAATGAGTAGAATGTCCATTTTCGTCAATGGTTTGGCCGGATCGCTGTTCTCCTGTAGAAGAGGTTTGAGGCAAGGTGAACCCCTATCCCCACTCATTTTTGCTATTGTGGCAGATATCCTTAAATGCATGATAGATAATTTTAGCCTAGCACGGTGGATCGCCCCTGTTGCTAAAGGTCAGAACAGATTGGGATGTACAATCCTTCAATATGCCGATGACACCTTACTCTTTTGAAACGAGGAGTTAGGGGAAACCATTTACTTCAAAGGTGCTCTATACTATTTTGAAGTTTGGTCCTGCCTACGGGTTAACTATTAGAAGAGTGCCCTTATCCCTATTGTCAAGGCTGATGAGAAGGCACAATTACACACAGTCGTCCTGAACTGCCAACTGGATGAGTTCCCTCTCAAGTACCTGGGTTTGCCGATCCGTCAAGGTAAATTGAAGAAGGCATATTGATTACATATAATTGATCAAGTTAAGTCTAAACTTTCAGGCTGGAAAGGAAAATCTCTTTCCCTCGGGGGGAGAATTATACTCATCGACTCAGTCTTATCAAATCTCCCAACCTAATACATGTCTTTTTTTGAAATGCCTAAATGGGTGATCCAAAGGACCGACCGTGTTTGGAAGAGATTTCTCTAGAAATGTGCTGACGCTGACAGGGGAGGGTACCATCTCATCATGTGGGAAAAGGTCTGTATGAAGAAGTTACATGGAGGGTTGGGTGTTATTGATCTTAGAGACATGAATCTCGCTGTCCTTGGTAAATGGTGGTGGATAACATATCATCCAAATGCTGAAGGCTGGCAAGACTTCGTCCAATTATTTCCTAGGAAAAGGATCACGCGATAGGGGGTTTTGAGTGGGCTCCAGTGTAACACCCCGCAAAATTATAAATGATAATTTTGCCCTTGTGTGTTACGCACGTGTATTTTGTACCGTTACTGGTAATATTTATAACGTGTTTTCATTAAGTATTGTGATTTCTGACTATTTATGCATTCCTCGTATATTTTATCCTATTTAAACCAACTAAAATCTTAAATTTCAATCTCTGCATTTTACGTATTTTTGATGCACGTATCGATTATGTGTTTCCACCGCTACATGTAATATTTTCTATGTGTTTGAATTATTTATTTTAGGTATTCAAATCTTTTTTTATAAACGGAAATTCATTTTTATTAAAATATTATTATATGTATATTGCACGTGTTTTCTATGTACGCAGTGATTACGTCGTGAAATATATAAAAATTAGTAAATATATTTTTCTTATGTTGTTTTCGATTATATCTAATAATTTTCCATCGATAAAGTCGATTTTCGCATTTTGATATTTTACGTGCAACACACGTGTTTTTGGCGAACATATTTGACCGTATTTATTTTCAAAATAATTTTTGGTCGAGTGTGTATATTTATTTTATTTGTGCATGAAAAATTATAATTTTTAATGTAAATTAAATTTGTATGCATCTTATATACTATGTACATGTGTTTTAATAAAAATATTTAATTAAAGAAAGTGTGTACAAGAGCATCGCACGTGCTAATATTTTTTTATCTTTATTTTTCTTACTCTCATTTACTATTTTAGCATGCATAATCTTTATTTAGCCTTTTATTAAACCTATGGACCTAATGTTAGATTCTAGCCCATTAGAAGGAAAGCCCACTAGACTAGCTAATTAAATTGATTAAAAAGAAAGCCTATGAGACAAGCCCATTGATTAAATCCTATTTTTAGTTGTGCATGGACTCACGCATGACATGTAACAACTTTTAGTATACAAATAAAAACTATAGGATTTGTATTTAATTTTTTTGTATGTGTGTGTGCATGTGTAGAGAGAGAGGTGGGGGGGGGGGACCAATCGGTTTTGGAAGAGAAAGAGTGAGGCCGGATGGGAGTTTGCAAATGAAGAGGTGGGGGTTAGGGTAGTGAAGAGATAAAGTTAGTGGGTAGTTATTAGGAGGGTGAAATTTGCAATTTAGGCCTTCTTTTGTCCTATAAATACACCCCCATTCTTCCTATCTTTTCACACCTAAAATAAACCAAAATAAAGAGAGGAAAAAGAAAGAGAGAAAGAGAGTACCATTGTGCATTGGAGAGCTCTTGCTAGGAGGAGGAGGACAATGAGGTGCTAGTTGAAGCTAGGAACTAGAAGTTGTCTCTTCATTCTTGATTTTCATTCTTCATAAGAGGTGGGTGGTCTCTTTATTTTCTAATTTTTAGGTTGAGCATGCTAGAATATGATATTAGTAATATAGATAAAATTGATGTGATGTGAGTAACCTTGTGTTTTTCTAAATTATGAGGCATGCATGCAAATATATTACATGGGTAGTAAAGATAAAATTGATGTGATAATAAGAGTACAAATCCATGCTATTTATGAATTGTAGAAATTTCATTATAGTCAACATGTTGGTTGAAAATAAGAAAAAGAAAGAGAACAAATCCATGCCATTGGTTGTATTAAGAATAGTAGTAAAATTTTGTTTTAACAGGTTAATTAGAAATAAGAAAAAAAAAGAGAGATAATGAGTTATGGCCATGTATGCGTGTTAATTCACAAATGTAGAAATATATAATGGAAAGATCACTTGTTGAGATTTTCCCTTTCGATAAAAAATGAATTTTTGAGTGAGATTGAATTGATGTACCTAGAATTATTTTTAAAATTATTTGCAAGAGATACATTATGCAATTTTTGATTAGAATGAAGAAATGAAACTTTTGTTCATTCAAGAGAACGAGACAATTTGAAATATAAATACAATGTTGAGAATACAAATTTGGAAATTCGTGAACCATTGTTTTCAAGGAAAAATCAGTATGAATAAGAAAATTATAGTTCATTAAAAAGATTAGATCGATCATATGTCGAGTTTTGTGAAAAATGACTAATTTCAGAACTTTGTGAACAAAACTACAATAGCGTGATTCGTAATCAGTAATCACACTTGGACTTACTGGTTAGCCAGTGCCCCACAGAGCACTACTATGCTTGTAAGAGATCTTGGGTTCAAAACTTGTTGGACACATTTTTTATTTTGTTTCATTAAATAAAATCCGAGATCTGAAATTGAGTACATAAGGCTTTCATTATGGTTTCTTGACGCGAAGTCCACATGGACTAAGTGGCTAGCGGGTGGAGTCTTGGGCGTTTACTGTAGAATGGGGGGAGTGGGGTTCGAAACCTGTTGGTTTCAAATATTTTTGGATTTCATTTTTTAATCAAACTGAGGAGTTTAAATGCAACTAAAATTTGGAAAAAAAATTCTAATATTTCTCTAAAAAGATTTAGTGTTTATTAAATTTAGTTTCATAATTTTTCATGTATATTTGAGATATTAAAGGTGGATTTGAGATAGAAAATGAATTGACAACTACAAAATTATTACTTTAAGAATGTGACATTTATCTCCTTTAAAAGAAGAGTAAAATATTGTTGTGTAAATGGATGTTTCTCTTGAAGAAAATTTTATACTTATTTGATGGATGAAATACTTGATATGGGTTGAGATATGAATTTGTTATATGTGCTCAAGTTGCTAAAGAAACTTAAAGTGGATGGATCTATATTCATGAGAAAAATTATTGCTTCTAAAGATTATGAACGAATGAATGAATCATGAGTAATACAAAGATGAGACATTGATCAAATTATGAATAAATTGAAGATAAGAATACATTGAGAATCCGGGACTATAAACCCAGTCGGGCGGTGTACTCCGGGACTGAGGTTGCTTCGATGGAGATGAATTATTATTTTAAATCCGGAACTATGCTTAGTCGGGCGGATAGTTTATCGTACTCCAGTGTATATACGTATATCGGGGCTAGAGGGGCACTTGCGGGGTATTCGCATGACGAGGATTCTGTATAACAGTCGGGCGGTGTACTCCAGGACTGGGATCCATACTCGTGGAATATCTGAACCTTGTTCTTATTACTGGGTAGTTTTCATGGCGAGAGATCGAACCCTTTAATGTGGAGTACGTAGGTGCTTGCCCTCGGACCTATGTAGAATGGGATGCATAGAATCCGAAGAAGTATGCATTAGTGTCATCTAAGTATAAAATATCTGCATTAGGTATTAAGGCATTGCATACACTTATATGTTTAGAATAATCACTTTTGACACTTTATTGTTCCTTCAAGTTTGTGGTTTGTTAAAGTATTGAGATCGTTATATGTACGGCATAGAGAGGATGACCGAGTATAACATTTTTGTTAGTTGTAAGTAACTGATGTGCCTACAACTTATTATGCAGGTAATGGATATTTTCATGAAGAAGTAAAGATGTTATGATGCTGTTGATTAATTACATTGATAAAGTTGTACAAGTTGTATGTTATTTTCTTTGTTGTAATTCATTTTATTTTCCGCTGTGTACAAATTGTAAAGAACTCTGATGTATGTTGAAAAGTTTAAATTTTCTTGTAAAATTGTACGAAGTGAAGTGTAAAGATCCTGTGGAATCTCGAATTCAGTCTTATTTGGAATTTAGGGCGTTACACCCTGGGTCATGTGGTGCAGGAGAGGAGTTTCTAAAGCTCACGACACTTTCCGTAGTGGATTTACAATGTTCATTGGTAATGGCCTCACAACTAAGTTTGGGTGGGACAAATTGTATGGAGCTCACTTCTTACATGAACTCTTCCCGGACCTTTATCAGATCACCACTCAATCTCGCATTTTTGTAGCCAAGACCTGGAAAAGGGGGTCGTGGAGACCCCCTTTCAGATCTCGCCTTACTTAGGAATCCCAATCAAGATTAATTTTGCTGCACGAGTTTATCTAACATTCTGGTGTGAGGTGCTCACAAGGTCCAGATCGGAAATCTTGGGAGCTGGAGAAGTCAGGATCCTTCACTGTCCTCTCCCTTTATAACCGCATTCACTTTAGGGGTTGTCGACTAAGTTGGTCATCAATTTTTTGGAAGGCGAAAGCCCCACTGAAAGTTAGAGTTTTTTGTGGTTAGTCCTCAATGATGCTATCCTAACTATGTAGATTCTTGATTTTGATGGCTACAAAACAATACACAATTGTTCTATATTACATATCTTTTACAGTGTGTATCAAAAGTGGTTATGGTCAATACCATGATGAAGCATCCCTGTAACCCCTATTTCCGTTACTATGTATTTTTTTTTTCAATTAATTCTCCGTATTTTAAATTCTTAATATCTTTTAACTATTTTCTTAATTGATTATTTTATAAAAATATTTTATAAAACCCAATTGTTCTTATAAGCCAACTTCTTATTTTATTTTATTATTCTAAGCTCAATTTTGTTGTAAGCCCAATGATTTAATTATCCATTGTTTTATCATTTAGATGATTTAAAGTCTAAGCCCACTTGTCTAATTATTTAGTATAAGCCCAATTCCATAATTAAATAATTAGATTGTTTTGAGCCCATAGGCCAAGCCCACCTCCTATTGGATCTTGACCCACTAGCCCAAACCCAACCCCATTGTTGACCAGATCAACAAATCCCTAAAGTTTGAAATTTGAACCCCTAATTTTCAGCCCTATAATCTCGCTTTATTATATGGCTGTTTATAACAATCTTAATTACCTTTTAATTTTCTCCTCACAATCAGCCTATTCATTGTAATCCCGTAACCCCCTCTTCCCTAAAATCACTCTACTCCTCATTTTAATATTATTTCTATATATTTATTATAATTTAATCTATCTCTCTCTCCCCGTACTCTCTTTCTCCTTCTCTGTTTAAACCCAAACAAAACAAAACAGAACCCAAAACTCAGAACCCCAGCGTCATCTTCACCTTCTCCTTCTCGCCTTCACCCAAAACTGAACCCAAAGACCTTCGCCACCCTTCTTCCTCCCCCCCTTCCCCGTTCGCCTCTCAAACCCAATCCCTCGCATCCCGCCATTGCCGACTTCGATCCCACCTCGAAGCTCTGCATTCCCCTTCGTCTCTCACTTGCTCCACCACTAACACCACCATTGCCTCTCCACCATCGACCCTCCCCCATCACCTTCGTGACTCCACCTCCGAGCCCCACGCCGCTCGACCACAGAAGCCCCTACTCCATTGCCTTCCTCCTCTTCGCCTGAGCTCCGCAGGTTTCCCCTGCACTGCTAGTAACCCAAAACCCATCCGCTCGCCAGCCGTTGCCGACATCCTCCTTGCCAGACCCCACCAGTGCTCCCTCATCTCATCCTTGTCATCATCGAGCGTCGAGACCCCCCCCCCCCCGTCGCCACTCTCCCTTGTTCTCTGAGCGAGAACAGAGCTTCGCTCGCCCTCGCCGCAGTGCAGCTCCCCTGCACCGTCGATCGCCACCTGAGCACCGCTGTCAGCCACCCTCGCCTCTCTGCAGTCGCTGCTCACTCCCGCCGTCGGAGATCTCCCAATCGCTCTCTCTCTCTCTCTTGCCGAAGGAAGAAGAATAAATCTGATTGGTGGGTTCGCATTTGGTGTTTTGGGTGTAGCGAATCCTAATTTGCTGTTCGCTGTTCTGGCCCCCGATCCGGCATTAAGAAGGATTCTATTGGTTGGTTTGCTGTCCCGTGTTTTGGCACAGCAGATTCTGGTTGGCTATTTACTGTTCTGTCCCAATCCTGTGTGGGATTTTGCTGAGTTGCTGGTTTGTTTGCTTGGACTTTCTTGCATGTATTTCGCACGTAATTTTTGGAGCTCGCCGGTTATTCTCTCTTGAATCGTCAAAAAGGCAAGTATCTCTTGTACAAATTCGTTTGTTCTAGTACAAGCTTCTTTGCAAAAATACCGCAAGTATATTATTTTTGACTCTAAGTCGCATTCATAAGTCGAATTGAGAACTGTTGCTATACATAACCCTTGATCCCGTATTCGTACATTTTCTCGAATACTTTGTTGCCATATGCATTACATGAACACAAATTAATACACACAAATGTACACTTATGATTATACATGTTTATGTGCAGGAATGTTTCACCCGTGACAGTAGTTAAATCAGAATATGACATCTTGTCCTTGTTGATTAAATTAAAATAAAAGTACAATCCCGGGTATAAGGAAAAAGATTTAAGTAGTGGGCAATATAGAAGAGCGTACTCGGACGGAAGCTCATGATTTCCCGACGCAAGTTGCAAATTACTTTCCCCCAGTTCACCGGGGTTGTTTTGTTAACTTCTTATTAATGAAACAGGGTGGCCTTATTCCACCTTTTAACTCAAAAAAAAAAAAGATTGCAAATTACAAGTTTACATGTTTCACGTTATAAGTTTACACTCTACATGTTTCACATTGCACGTATCTCGATACAATATTGAATGTACATTTTTTTTTCCGAGTACGTGACCTATAAAACCCACCACTAAGTCTAAACGCAACTGATTGTGAGTAGCAACCATGTAGTAAAAAAATAGATGCATGAAGTACTACATAGATAGAATCAAACATTAGATTTAAGATTAATACGTGCACTTGCATGATCTAATTACAAGTTACATGTTCATGTTGACTTGATATTTGTTTACTTGATTACTTGTTTACATCCCACTTGTTTCATAATGCCTTGTTTATAATCATGTTTACATAATGTATTTCCCCCTATTTCATGACTCTCGATTCCTTGCACTTTTTCCTGTTTCTCCTTTGTTTTGTTTTGTACATGTTTCCCTTAGCTTGTACCCCATTGCGGCCCGTGACTTGTATTAACGGGCGTCTTCTTGTTTTCCTTTTCTTTTCTTTTTGTTATAATATACTTGCAGGCCCAAATGGAGAGTTATCAGAAGGTGTCGCTGACCAAGTGTTCTAGTTTATTGTTTATCATGTTATCTTTAGTTTGTGTTTTAGTTCATGAAACTCTTTATCGTAATCCGGGCTTGTTTGACCCGTAACTATTTGTATTTACCAGTTGTTGGTTATATTATGGACTATGTCATAAACTTTCATTATCATATTGTGATTTACATGCCTGCGTGGATTGTTTTATTATCTTGTTGTTGAGTTTACTTGTACAGCTCATGAATGGTGCGTTCGCATCATTCGCTGGGCCTTAGTCTCGCGCCCGTATTCCCGTGTTTTGGGAAGCAGGGCGTGACAATCCCAATACAATGTGATGAAGCTTTCAAAAAATATTTGCTCAAGCCACAAAGACAAGATCAAGGCACTAAGACTCAAGTTCAAGATCAAGACTTTCAAGAGCTTTCAAGTTTCAAGTTCAAGACTTTCAAGAGCTACATTTAAAATGACTTGTAATATTGTTTGTATTATTTGTGTCTCAGAATCTTGTAAAATCCTTGTCACACACAAACTCACACATTCCCTAAATAAAAAAAATGTTTTACAAAATCAAAATGTCAAAACAAAGCTTGTATAAGTTCAGCTGATTGAGTACCAGTCGACTTACCGTTGGAAGCAGTCGACTATTGAGTACGAAACTGACTAAAATCATTCAAGCTCTGACCAGTCGAATTATGGCAATCCAGTCGACTGTTCGAGCCGTTTTTGACAGTTTTCTAAAATTAAAACTTGTTTTTTCAAATTCAAATATTTTTACCGCCGTTGTATTGCAGTTGGGATTCTATCTCTCAACGTCCAAACGTTTCTAACTTTATAAAAAAGGTATAGAATTCTTTTGGCAAAGGTGACTTAACTCCTACTTTTTTTGATTTCAAGTCTTTTGCTTTTGAGAAAAGAAAAGAACAAGTTGTTCAAAGCATTCAATTTCTTTAAGACCTGGTTCTCTGATTTTCAGTCTAGTATAACATTGAATTCGTTCTAGACTGAAGTCAGAAGTCGACCTAATAGCCACTATACTAAAAGCACTTTCACATACAACGCTTTAGGTTGTAGTAAATCTCTTCTTGTTGTTGTTTCACTCTCGGGTTGTGAGAGTGGTCCTCTCGGTTGTGAGAGTAGGACTCTCGGTTTAGAGTCGGTTTCACTATAGGGTGTAGAGTGGGTTTTGCTCTCTCTAGTGGTGAGAGGGGTCTACGGATTTGACATAGTTGTTGTCAAAGGCTGTAGAGTATTCTTTTAACTTTTTCAAGAATAGTAGAAAATCTCAAGTGGGTTGCTTGGGGACTGGATGTAGGTCGGGAGGACCGAACCAGGATACATCGTGGTGTTTGCTGTGTTGACTCTCTGTGGTTGTCTTCTCTAAACTTGCATTTTTAATTTCTCTGAGTTTCTTGTGTAAATCGAGTCTGGTCAGTCGACTGCCTTACTCTCTAAGTCGACTTAACAGACTTGTAACTCTTCAGTTAAATTACTCTTCTTATCTGACGCTTCAGTCGACTGCCTTCTCTTTTCAGTCGACTCAACAGTGCAAAAAGTTTAATTATTGATTAATTTTAAACAACACTATTCACCCCCGCTCTAGTGTTATTTGCCTTGCATACAAGATCCAACACTTGGTATCAGAGCGTAGTTGAGTGCAATGGCATCTACTTCAAATGCAAGTCAATACCATGAAGGCCAATCCACACAAAGGCCACCTCTCTTTGATGGAACAAACTACAACTATTGGAAGTGTAGAATGAAGATCTATGTACAGTCGATCAACTATGAGATTTGGAACATGACCGAGACAGAATATACTGTACCTACAATTTCCTATGCACAATGGAACGATGACATGAAGAACAACACCATGAACAATGCAAAGGCGACGAATGCTCTTTTTTGTGCACTTACCAAAGAAGAGTTCAATCGTGTGTCAAACGCAACAACGGCTCATCAAATATAGCACACTCTTGAGGTAATACATGAAGGTACAGATAAGGTTAAAGAATTTAAAATCTTTTTTCTTGTTCACAGGTTCAAAATGTTCCGCATGACGGAGAACGAAAATGTGTCAGACATGATAACAAGGTTCACGGACATCACAAACTCTCTTGTGGCTTTTGGAAAGACATATTCGCAAAAATGGTGAGGAAAGTTCTTCGTACCCTAACCCCCGAATGGGAGAAGAATACCACCGCTATAGAAGAAGCCAACGATTTAACACAACTCTCTCTTGAGAATCTTGTGGAAAATCTAATGGCATACGAAGTAGAACTAGACGAACGCAAGATTGATCTACAACCTCACAAGCCAAGAAGAAGACTCTTGCTTTCAAGGCCAGGTCCGATTCAGAAGATGAAGAAGAAGATGAAGAAGAAATAGCCATGTTCGTAAGAAAATTCAAGAAATTTCTTTGAAAGGGTAAATTCAATTCTAAGTTTAAAGATACTAATGATCTTCCCACTTGTTTCAAGTGTAACAAGACAGGTCATATGAAGAATGACTGTCCGTTAGAAAATGCAAAATCAAAAGGGAAAGTTCCTAACTTCAGGAAGGACAAGCACACAAAAAACAAGTACATGAAGAACAAGAAGGCATATTAAGCAACTTGGGATGATAGCGACTCATCATCCGAAAAAGAGAATGAAGAATCAAATGAAGTCGCAAATGTGTGCTTCATGGCTACTCAAAATGATGTAAGTGAAAATTTTGATTCAAATGATTTATTAGAAGCATTTAATGAGGTTTTTCAAGAACTAAAAAAAGGAGAAGATAAGAGTTAAAAATCTAAAGAAAGTTAATCAAACACTTTCTTAAGAAAATCTTGACTTAAATGTTGAAGTCAAGTCTTTAAATTCTCGTCTTTCAAACTTAGATATAGATCTTGTATCTCTTAAGAAAAATTATGAAGAGATATCCACGAATGTATATAAGTTCAACAAAGGAAAAGAGAATTTAAATGAAGTTCTCCAAAACCAAGTTCAATCTAATAAAAAGTTTGGACTAGGTTTTCAAAAAACTCTTGAAAAACATCATTCTTCTAATAATACTAGTAGTAATAAGATTGATTCTGTTTCTAGTATGAAAAAGAAGTTATATGATTATTATGAAAAACCAAAATTTATTTTTGATAATGAAAAGAGTAATCGTTCTGTTCAGACCAGTCGACTGGCCTAAAAATTTGGTCGTCTGCACAGAAGTTTGGAGTCTCATTCAAAAAGAAGACAACCTTATATAGGTCGACTTGTTTCACCTCCCAGTCAACTGACTTCACAGTACATTCGACTGAAGGGCACAATAAAGTCGACTGGACAGACTAAAAACATTTGGATTCCAGTCAACCTGAGTCTAAATGATAGGATTACTTATATAAATTCTTTTATTCAAACTATGTGTAATTCTGTAAATTATATACCTGCTTTTGGTGGTAAATCAAACCCATTTTGGGTTTGGTTTCCCAAACACTAATCTCTTTTGGACCCAATGAAAAGGGTACCATATTCACAATTTTTATTTTATAGGTACCAAAAAGGGAACGGTGGATACTTGACATCGGATGCTTTAAACATATGACTGGCCATGCAAACCTACTTTCTTCCATACAGGAGATAAATGGAGGAACTGTTACGTTCAGTGACAATAACAAAGAAAAGGTTATTGGAATAGGCATGGTCGGTAAGAACACTAACCCTACTATTAAAGTGGTATTTCTAGTTAGTGGTTTAAAGCATAATCTGTTAAGTATTAGTCAACTTTGTGATAAGGGTTATAAAATTGTCTTTGAAAAAGATGCATGCTTAATCTATGATTCATCTATGCAAAATGTGATCTTCCAAGGTTTTGGGAAAAATAATATATATGAATTATGTTTAAAATCAAATGAGTTTTCAAATTATTTTTGCTTAGTTGCTTCTAACAATAATTCTTGGCTTTGGCATAAGAGATTTGGTCATGTAAACATGAAAAACATGAAAAACATTGCTAAATTATCTAAAAATAACCTAATTAAAGGATTGCCAAAATTATCTTTTAAAAAGGATAAGATGTGTAATGCATGTCAACTAGGAAAACAAGTAAAATCTACTTTTAAAATAAAAGAAATGATTTCTACTAGTAGGCCTCTCGAATTAATCCATATGGATTTATTTGGTCCTACTAGAGTCGCTTCTTTAAATAAAAGTAGATATGTATTTTTTTTAGTAGATAAATTTTCAAGGTTTACATGGGAATTCTTTTTAAAACATAAAAAATAAGCCTTTGAAGAATTTGCAAATTTTTGAAAATCAATTAAAAGATCTAACCATAGTCACTATTAGAAGTGATCATGGTGGAGAATTTGAGAATAAAATGTTTTCAGAATACTGCAACAAGAATGGTATAATACGTTCATTTGCATTTCCTAGAGCTTCACCACAAAATGAAGTAGTCGAAAGAAAGAATAGGACATTGCAAGAATGTGCACGTACTATGCTTGTTGAAAGCAATTTGCCTAAATACTTTTGGGCTGAAGCTGTTTCTATAGCATGTTATGTTTTAAATAGAATATTGATTAAGCCAAAGCTTAAGAAAACTTGTTATGAACTTTTTTATGAACGAATTCCTAAAGTATCATATTTTAAAGTATTTGGTTGTAAGTGTCTCATATTAAACACAAAAGATAATTTAGATAAATTTGATGCTAGATCTAATGAAGGTATCTTCATTGGATACTCAAATAGGAGTAAGGCATATAGAATTTTCAATAAGTCAACTTTGACTATTGAAGAATCAATGCATGTTTCATTTGATGAATCTTTACCTTCGTCTAATGTTATTGGAGATGATGAAACTGAATCATCACCACTAGATAACGTTATTAAATCACTACAGGAAACTACCCTAGACAAGTCGACTGATAGGATTCCTAAGTCGACTGATGTGAATCAGTCGGCTGATGGACTTGTTAAGTCGACTGATTTTGTTGTGATAACTCAAACTATACCAAAGTCATTTGTGAAGTTCGAGATCATCCTCATGACTTAATAATTGGTGACATTTCACATGGTATTCAAACAAGATCTCATTTTAACATGATTTCTCATACTGCTTTCTTGTCGGATTTTGAACCGAAAAATTTACAAGAAGCATGAGAGAATGAATTTTGGTTGAATGCCATGCAAGATGAACTTAACCAATTTATAAGAAATAATGTATGGGATTTAGTTTCACGACCTCCTGATCATACTATAATTGGTACCAAATGAGTATTTAAAAACAAGTTAGATGAATCAGGACAAGTTGTTAGGAACAAGGCTAGATTAGTTGCTCAAGGATATAATCAAGAAGAAGGAATTGATTTTGATGAAACATATGCTCCTGTTGCTAGACTAGAATCAATTAGAATTTTATTATCTTTTGCGTGTTTTATGAATTTTACACTCTTCCAAATGGATGTTAAAAGTGCTTTTTTGAATGGTTTTATTAAGGAAGAGGTTGATGTTAAGCAACCACCCGGTTCGAGCATGAGCAATTTCCAAACCATGTTTTTAAATTGAAAAAGGCTTTTTATGGTCATAAACAAGCACCTCGTGCTTGGTATGATCGCTTAAAAACTTTTCTCTTAGAAACTAGTTTTGAAATTGGTAAAGTAGATACTACCTTGTTTATTAGAAAAATAAAGACCGATATTTTAATCATACAAATATATGTAGATGACATAATTTTTAAATCTACTAATAGTAATCTATGTCAATAGTTTGCTAATACCATGAAAAATGAGTTTGAGACGAGTCACATGGGTGAACTCAATTATTTCCTTGGACTACAAATAAAACAATCTCAAAATGACATATTTATTAAACAAGGAAAATATGCTAAGGAATTACTCAAACGATTTGGCATGGATAGCACTAGTAGTAAGTCCACACCTATGGTTACTACTACTACACTTGACATAGATGAATTAGGTAAGAGTGTCGATCAAAAGCTCTATCGAGGTATGATTGGCTCACTCTTATATATAACTGCTAGTAGACCAGATATTATGTTTAGCGTATGTTTGTGTGCTAGATATCAGTCTAATCCAAAAGAATCTCACTTAAAAGCAGTGAAACGTATTGTAAGATACATTAAAAGCACATATGGTCTGTTTTATCCACGCACCAGTAACTTTCAACTTTTGTCGTATAGTGACGCTGATTTTGCTGGTAGTAAAATTGATCGTAAAAGTACTAGTAAAACTTGTCACTTTTTGGGACACTCACTAGTATCTTGGTGCAGTAAAAACCAAAATTCGGTATCACTATCTACTACAGAAGCTGAATATATTGCTGCAAGTTTGGCTTGTACACAAATTTTGTGGATGAAACAAACTTCATTAGATTATGGTATTTCTTTTTCAAAACCCGCTATTATGTGTGATAATACCAGTGCTATTAATTTATCTAAAAATCTGGTTCAACATTCACGTACGAAACATATTGATATTCGACATCATTTTCTACGTGATCATGTGTTAAAGGGAGATATCATATTAGATTTTATTTCTACTGATAAACATGTAGCAGATATATTTACCAAACCTCTTAAAGAAGACACTTTTATCAACTTTAGAAGAGAACTAGGCATTTGCTCATTTCATGACATTTCTTGATTTTTTTTTTGTTTAAGTCGACTTATTATTGATTTCCAGTCGACTTATACAATATTTTTGTTGTCTATATTTTTGACTGAATTTTGTGTTCTGCCCAGTCGACTGTTTTAAAAACTCAGTCGACTGCCAATAGCTTTACTTACTTTTGTTTGGTTTTATTTGCTCTCAACTTAGTCGACTGATATAAAACTCAGTCGACCGTCGCGACATGAAATTGACTTTCTGACTCTGAATCGTCACAGTATGAGGCTTTTTCTTTTTCCCTCTTTTCGATCTCGACCCTTCATACAAACACTCTTTCAATCTCAGCCGTTCACTTCAAGTGATGATGAAGACGAAGAAGACGATTGATGTATTTTTTGTTTTGTTTTTGAAATTTTGAAATTCTGTTTTATGTTTTCGTGATGTTCTATGTTCACTTTATGAACAATGTCATTGATTTATCATGTATCCATGTTTAATATTTATGCAATGTTTTTTTATTCTTTTTATCTATGGTTTGTTTTCCCTCCTTTTTTTGTTGATGACAAAGGGGGGGAAATTTGGTGCATGCTATGTTATGTTGTTTTTAAAAAAAAAAATTTAGTATGCATATTGTACTTTATTCAGGGGGAGCTTGTAACAATTGTATATCTTTTCAAGCTTTGTGTGAGTATCATGATGTGTAAATGTAATGTCTATATTGTTTTAAGTTATTGTGTTGTCATCATCAAAAAAGGGAGAATGTAGATTCTTGATTTTGATGGCTACAACACAATACACAATTGTTCTATATTACATATCTTTTGCAGTGTGTATCAAAAGTGGTCAAGGTCAATACCATGATGAAGCTTTCAAAAAGTATTTGCTCAAGCCACAAAGACAAGATCAAGCCACTAAGACTCAAGTACAAGATCAAGACTTTCAAGAGCTTTCAAATTTCAAGTTCAAGACTTTTAAGAGCTACATTTGAACAATTGACTTGTAATATTGTTTGTATTATTTGTGAGTCTTAGAATCTTGTAAAAGCCTTGTCACACATACACTCACACATTCCCTAAATAAAGAAAATGTTTTACAAAATTAAAATGTCAAAACAAAGCTTGTATAAGTTCAGCTTATTGAGTACCAGTCGACTTACTCTTGGAAGCAGTCGACTGATGAGTACGAAACTGACTGAACTCATTCAAGCTCTGACTAGTCAACTCTTATGGCAACCCAGTCAACTGTTCGAGCTGTTTTTGACAGTTTTCTAAATTTAAAACTTGTTTTTTCAAATTTAAACCTTTTTACTGGCATTGTATGGCAGTTGGGATTCTATCTCTCAACGTCCAAACGTTTCTAACTTTATAAAAAAGGTATAGAATTCTTTTGGCAAAGGTGACTTAATTCCTACTTTTTTTGATTTCAAGTCTTTTGCTTTTGAGAAAAGAAAAGAACAAGTTGTTCAAAGCATTCAATTTCTTTAAGAGCTGGTTCTCTGATTTTCAGTCTAGTATAACATTGAATTCGTTCTAGACTGAAGTCAGAAGTCGACCTAATAGCCACTATACTAAAAGCACTTTCACATACAACGCTTTAGGTTGTAGTAAATCTCTTCTTGTTGTTGTTTCACTCTCGGGTTGTGAGAGTGGTCCTCTCGGTTGTGAGAGTAGGACTCTCGGTTTAGAGTCGGTTTCACTATAGGGTGTAGAGTGGGTTTTGCTCTCTCTAGTGGTGAGAGGGGTCTACAGATTTGACATAGTTGTTGTCAAATGCTGTAGAGTATTCTTTTAACTTTTTCAAGAATAGTAGAAAATCTCAAGTGGGTTGCTTAGGGACTGGATGTAGGTCGGGAGGACCGAACCAGGATACATCGTGGTGTTTGCAGTGTTGACTCTCTGTGGTTGTCTTCTCTAAACTTGCATTTTTAATTTCTCTGAGTTTCTTGTGTAAATCGAGTCTGGTCAGTCGACTGCCTTACTCTCTAAGTCGACTTAACAGACTTGTAACTCTTCAGTTAAATTACTCTTCTTATCTGACGCTTCAGTCGACTGCCTTCTCTTTTCAGTCGACTTAACAGTGCGAAAAGTTTAATTTATTGATTAATTTTAAACAACACTATTCACCCCCCGCCCTCTAGTGTTATTTGCCTTGCATACAGGATCCAACAAACCAGAGAAAATCTAGTCAAGAGACTTCCCCACATTATCACCATTTGTGGCTTTTGTAATGCTGACCTAGAGTCCAGAAATCACATTTTTCTTGAATGCCATAGAAGCAGATTGGTGCTTACCGAGGTTGTTAAAGCCTTCAGCACGATGACTTACCAAAAATCCTATGAAGAGTTGTGGGTAGGGCCTAGGTTTGTTTCGGTTTAAAAAATCATGAAAGAAGCATGGTATATCGCCATCGCAGCTACGACATGGGTCTTATGGCTAGACAGAACTTTCATGGGACTTTTAATAATATTTCTGGTAATCTAACAAATATAATGCACCTCATTTCTTTTTGGGCTACAGTTGCTGCATCAAGGCCTAGGGGAAGGATCGCCAGAGCTTTACTGGTGGAGGAGGGGTACGACGACGAGGAGATCGTGATCGTGATCGGACCTACCCTCGATTGATTGGTGCATTGTCACCCACCTTCCAGGGTTGTGTTAGAGGGACCCCAATCTTTTTTTGTATTCCATTTGTCGCTACATTGTTGACTTGGTTCTTTGATTAGTCCCACCCTCCAGGGTTTTTATCGAAGGCATTTTGCGGTTTCTTGGTTGACTTGTTTCTTTGATTAGACCCACCCTCCAGGGTTTTGTTGGAGGCGTTATGTTTTTTCTATTTCCTGCTTAGTAGTTTCTTGTATTGAGCCCAGTACTCTGGATTTGTTTTGTTAAACTCTCTTCAATGAAACAGGGTGGCCATACTCCACATTTTCCTTCAAAAAAGTTGTATATATTATTCATTTGAACTTGGAATAAGTTTCTACAACAATCGAATTACATACAAATACATGTAATAAAAACTAAAAAAATCATACAAATTTATTGAATTACATGTTTAAGGCGATAATCTAGAGTTCGAGACAACCTAAAGTTAGATTGAAGAGATGGTATTGAACTACTGTCATGAACATCTACTTAACCTAAACCTAGGATCTCATCGCCCTAAATTCCCTACTCAGCTTCGACGTGATCTTCAGGAGAGTTACTTCCACTTATTGAGATGTCCACTGCTTTTCCTTGAGTTATGTCTTCTGCTTTTATCTAATCTTCAGTGCACACGAGCATCTTCAATGAATCTGCTTCAAGCAATTCCTGTAATTGATTAAAATCCTGCCACTTCAAGAAAAAGTATTTTCTGATGCATCTGTAGACACAGGAGGGGTTAGTAGATCTCTAGCCATGTGTGAAAGAAATGGAAATAGAGTTTCATGCCCTTTTCACCATTTAACACATCAATCCTAGCATTAAAACTGTCATTATCTTGTGAATTACAAGTAAATTTACAATGGCATCTTCTAATATGTTCTTACCCTTACCTCTAGAAGAAGAAAAATAAGTTGATACATTAGTATGTCGTGTGGTACCACTAGATGCATAGGTTCTATCATAAAAATCATATAAAATATTCAATGTCAACTCAAATCTAGCTAAATAATCATTACAATCATATTGAGATTCTTCTCCAAGTAAAGCAAAAAATATTTCACTCAAACACTTTGTACCCGCTAATTTGATACGATGATCCATTACAATAGCAATACAATACAATACAACATAAGAGGAGGATTAAAATACTTCAAAATTTTATCATAAGCTGGAATAATAACAATATCGACAATGTAAGGATATGAAATCAACCTGGTGCCTAGGACGACAGCAAGATGCAATGATGAGCCAAGACTTGTCAGATCCCATAGCAGGCATCATAGTAATTATTGAAATAAAAATACTACTAAAAGTGAAATCATAAGATTTTGAAATTTTCAAAGTTGCAATCTTAAAATGTAACACCCCGAATTCCAAATAAGACAGAATTCGAAGTTCCACAGAATCTTTACACTTCACTTCGTACAATTTTACAAGGAATTAAAAAAGTTATTTACAACAATGATTACATTAACGCGGCAGAATTATAAATTACAACATGATACATGAATTGATCAACAACTTGAACATTTCTTTAAGCAACATTCACTCTTTAGTCTTGTCAATCACTTTATCCTGCATAGAAACTGTGGGCATGTCAGTTACATACAACTGATGCTAGAATATAATACATCAATTTCTCTTACTTAGAAAGCACACACTTGTTACAAAACAAAACTAAGGGGACTATCCTATTGATGTCGTGTGTGAACGTGCACTTAGTCCTTAATGCAGTTATTTATATTAGATGACACTAATGCGCACTTGTTCGGATTCTATGCATCCTATACTACTTAGGTCCGAGGACAGGCCCTTAATCGTTCTTCATCTTGTAGGATTGATTGCCTTGCCATGATTTAAACTACTACAGTAACTACGGTAAGTATCATAGATATTCTATGAGTTACGAGCCCATGCCTAGACAGCCAGGAGGGGAATCCCACGTCGTGACATGACGCATCATGTAGAGCCTATGGACAATTCGCCTCAGTCATGGAACGATGGCACTACGTAGTCACCAAACACCCCACAAGCGTTGCCACGGTCCCGATAATTCCGGAGATGTATCCACGCCATGACATGATGCATCAAGCAGGCAACCGATGAATACTCTCATACCGTAGATCCGAGGCCTTCATACTTGTGTTTTTCTCTTACTTTCATCACATCTCCACTATGTGTCTATTCCATAGATAATAGAATCATGAATAAAAATTAATACTCTAGAATTAGCGTTATCTCTACATCGGTCTTAAACATCAATCATTAACCATGACCCAATCTTGGTCATTATTTATCACATTTCTCTTTCAAAATTTCATTCATGCCGATGTGAGGACTTAGCTAAAACTCTAGTCTCAATTCTCTTTTCATGTACATTAAAATGAGAGTATTCATGTTCACAAATATCATATTTCATCATATTTCTTCTTATTTCATTTTCCATACATATTTGCATTGATTTTAATCAACAATCGCATTTTTTACTCAATATTTCCAAAGAAAAAAATTTCATTTTAGAACTCTACATGAAATTTCACTTTGTTCCAAAAATATTTGTGTCTTTGATTATCAAGAAAAATCATATTCTAAAAACTTATTAGTTCTTCTTCTCAAAATTACTTATAATTCTCATTATAATAGGTCAAATATTATAGAAACAATTTTTATGAAGTCTAAGCATTTTTAGAATAATTCTAATATTTTTCTCAATTTTTTATACATTAAAATTTCTTTAAAATATTAAAATATCAAAAGAAAACAAAAAAATTCAAAATGTCCAGAGGCCGGATCGAACCCAGAACCAAACCCCCGCTCGGTGAACAGTAACACACCCAGATCGCACCCAAGGACCAATTTGTCTGAGTGACTAACCTGTCATATGGAGAACTTAATATATACTTAAGTTTGGCTCTCGAGTGTTGAGTAAAAATCAGATTTTAGAAAAACAAAGGCTTTTGAGAGACTCGAACCCGAGACCAAGTGCTCCGCCGAGCTATAGTAACGCTCCCAAAATGCACCCACTGACCAGTAGGTCTGAGTGACTAACCGGTATAGGAAAAGATTAAAACATTTTTGTATAAACTGCCTGAAACTAGTTCTTCTTTAGCAAACTTGATTTTTCTCATTTTATTTGTACTTATAAAATCTAGATTTTTCCAGATTAATATTTTTTGTAACACAGTAACTTATACTTTCTTAGAATATAAAACTCATTTTTAAACACATAATAAACTATTTTTTTCTTTAGTTCATTGAAAAAGTAGACCATGAATACATTTTCGACGTAGACACCTTTCTTTTTAGAATAATCTTTCGTCAACAAATTCCTCTTTCATTCATAATGAGTTCATACAATTTTTCCTTCTTTAACAAAGATCAAGCTTTTAAATTAGTCTTATTCTTACAAAACTAATTTTTCTCTTATGTTTCAAGGAGAAACAATGGATGATAATCTATTGACTACAATATTACTCATGAACGGCAATTAACACATTTTTTTACCACAAATCAATCTATTTCATATTCCATGGTTTACTAGTTTGCATTCTATAAAATTATCCATAAGCACAATTTTTCACATATTGCATTCTACAATTTATTCATAAGCAATTTTTTTATAAAATCATAATTCATCAATACTAGTGATATGGCTAAAAATAGGGGTTTAATCGAGACCATCCAAACTGGACACGAATCCTGAAGCCCAGGGGTAAAACAGTAATTTCACCTACAAACGAGTCTGAAGCGGGTACTGGGTCTCCTTCTCACGGACCCAATAACCTGCGAACGGATCCACCTCAACTGGGTGCGGGTTTCAACCCGCAACAAACCCGGTCCAGCAGGATAAAATTAGGGTTTCTGATTTATATTAATCAACGACCCTGATTCATATCTATCCTTCCACTGGGGATTAGGGATTACATTCCTTATCTGTACACAGGAATTACATGCCTAATCTGTTCCCTAAGACGCCTATAAATACCCCCCATCCATCTCCATTTAGAGGTAATCAATCTTTCTCCAGTTTTTGCGCTCTTTCATAATCTCTCTGATTACTGACTTGAGCGTCGGAGGGTGCGTCGCCGGGAACAACCCCGGTGTCTCGCACTTTTTGCAGGTGTACGGCAGGAACGACGATCAAACCCCGACGGAACAGGTACGCAGGTTTACTATTCAGTTTCCCTAAGAACTCACAAATACTATCTGTTTGTCCCCACACCGAAATTAGCGGCAACAGATTGGCGCCGTCTGTGGGAAGCTAACGAATAGAAACCTCTCATCTTCCCGGTGAACAGATCTTCTCCAGCCATGCCTCCTAGGAAAGTCAGATCAAGAGGGTCCAACAGAGGGCCCAACCCCGATCCGCAGCAAGAAGCTCCCATCCAGCCTACCCAACAGCAGGGACAGCTTCCTCCTCAAGCGGAAGACCCACTCCAATAGGACCTTCCTCCTCCAAATCAGCCACCTCCAAAGGGTCCTAACCCTCAAAAACAGCCTCTTCACCAAGAACACGTCTCCATCCACAACGCCTCTGCGGACTCTATGGCCTCCCATCATCCCCGAGTCTCTGGTCGCCACAATACCGCCCTCAATCGCCAGAAAGATGATGACCTCCGCCGCCATCTGGATGAAAAGCGGGCCCGAGAGGGAACCTCCCGCCAACACTGTCCGGACGAGCGGTCCCCTCACCATCGGGAATATAGAAGGTCACCTAACCAAAGGGGTCGGAAAGAGTCCCCCGAGCACTACCGAAGAAGGCCACTCTCCCCTGCAGGTCGGCAACAGCCCAGGAACAATGAGGCACCCATCACACGTGCCGAATTCTAGCAGTTCCAAGCAACCGTCCTACAAGCTCTCAATCTCCGTCCCAACACCAACGCGCCCAAGATTCCATCTCCTCCCCCGGTCCGCAGCCCTCGCCGATGGTCCCCATCTCCTCGTTCTGCTCCGAGCAACTCCCGGTGTACCCCAAGTCCTCGTCGCTCCCGAACTTACCATCGCCGTAGCCCTCGCTCCCCCTCATACGAAGACGAGTCTAGAGGCTTGGCTGATTACCATCGGAGGGACGACACCATGTACTGTCGTCTTCATGAGGTAGAGAGGCGCCTGAGCCAGATAGACCGAGAAGAAGAGCTTAGGGGGAGGACCCTACGTCCTAGCCGACCCCCTTTCTCCCGAACCATTGTGGGTCCCTGTGCCGTTCGGCTTCAAACCTCCCCAATTTGAGACTTACACCGGGGAGACCGACCCCGTTGATCACATCGAAAGCTTTAAGACCCTGATGCTCCTCCATCAAGCTTCTGATGCCCTCCTCTGCAAAACCTTCCCCGCAACTCTCAAGGGCCCAGCTCGAGAATGGTACTCTCGCCTTGCCCCCTCCTCAATATTTTCCTTCGAGCAGTTCGAGACCCTTTTCGTCACCCATTTCGTAAGCAGCCGTAGAGCTGAGAAGACCAGCATCTCCCTATTGCACCTCCACTAGAAGAAGGGGGAAAAATTGAGAGACTATGTGAAGAGGTTCACAGCTGAAGCCAGGTCCATAGCATCCCTCGACCAGTCGGTCGCTGCGGCAGCATTTCAATCCAACGTCCTCAACTCCAACCTCCGCTCCTCCCTCGCCAAGAAGCCTCCACAGAACTTTTCTGACCTCCTCCTTCGCAGTGAAAAGTACATCCGGGCCGAAGAGGCCGAGCATCAACCCAACTGGGAGGGGTCTTCCTCCGGGTTGAAGAGAAAGGGAACAGAAGAGGAAGGAGCCAAGAAGCTCCAGAAGGATAATGCCGGCCAGTGCCGACCTCCCCCCAGATTCGAGAAGTTCACTCCCCTCACCACCAACGTCTCAACTATTCTGATGGAAGTCGAAAAGGAAGGGATCATACCTCCTGCTCCGAGGATGAACACCCCCGCTAAGAAAAGAGATAAAGAGAAATGGTGCCGCTATCACTGGGACCATGGGCATGACACCAACGATTGTCGTGCCTTAAAGAACGAGATCGAGGCCCTTATCCAGAGGGGGCAGCTGACCAGGTTTGTAAGAAAGGACCGAGCCGAACTTCCTCCCCCACCTCGGGGGGCTAACAAGCGTCCGGAACGAGAAGAGATGCCTGACTTCGAGGAAGAGCGAGTCCTCCACCTCATTCATGGGGGCCCAATGGGGGGCTCCTCAAACTCCTCTCGGAAGGCATTTATAAGAGAAATCAACTCGGTCCGAACCACCCCTCCTCCCAAAGGCCTCGGAGTGCCTGTCACATTCTCCGACGAAGATCTCGAAGGAGTTCGCACCCCACATTGTGACGCACTCGTCATTAGCCTTCACATGGCGAATTTCAAAGTTGAGAGGATCCTAGTAGATAATGGCAGCTCCGTAAACATCCTCTTCCTCGCCGCTTTCAAAGGCCTGAAGCTCTCCCGAGATAGACTCAAGCCCGCCGGTTACACGCTCCATGGGTTCACGGGAGTGCCAGTGACTATTGAGGGGGTGATTACCCTCGACGTAACCGCTGGCAAAACTCCTACTACCCGAACGGAGTCGATGGACTTCATGGTCGTAGATGTCCCAGCGGCCTACAATGTCATTTTGGGTCGCCCCGGCCTGGCCGCCCTTGAAGCCGTCCCTTCTGCCTATCATCTCAAAATGAAGTTCCCCACTCGGGCCGGAGTAGGGGAAGTAAGGGGCAACCAGGAGCAGGCCCGCAAGTGCTATATGAACTCTACCCTCAGACCCGTCCTCTCCTTAGAAACTCTGGAAATCCCCCAAGATGTTGCTCGACCAACGTCCGAGCCGGTGGACGAATTGGAGGAAGTGCTCTTCTCTGAGCAGGAGCCAGCCCACAAGTTCTTTGTTAGCAAGACCCTCCCGTCCGCCCTATACTCAGACATCATACAATGCATCCGAAGGAACCAAGACCTCTTCGCTTGGACAGCTGCAGATATGCCCGGTATCTCCGAAGAGCTCTTAGTCCACCGCCTAAGCGTTGATCCGGGGTCCAAACCGGTTCAGCAGAAGAGGCGCAAGTTCGCCCCCGAGCGTCAGCTCGCTATTAAAGAGGAGGTAGACAAGCTCTTGAAGGCCCGGTTCATACAAGAGGTGAACTATCCTGAGTGGTTATCGAATGTAGTAATGGTGAAGAAGTCCAATGGGACTTGGAGGATTTGCATCGATTTTACCGACCTCAACAAGGCTTGCCCCAAGGACCCATTCCCTCTTTCGAGCATCGACACCCTGATCGATGCAACCTTGGGACATGAGCTCCTCAGCTTCATGGATGCCTTTTCAGGCTACAATCAGATCCGGATGTTTCCCCCGGATATCCCGAAGACTTCGTTTGTGACCGACCAAGGCCTCTATTGCTACAGAGTCATGCCGTTCGGTCTGAAGAATGCAGGTGCAACATACCAACGCCTCGTCAACAAGGTTTTCCAGGCTCAGATCGGCCGAAATATGGAGGTGTACGTTGACGACATGCTTGTGAAGAGCATCCGAGGCATTGATCATGTGACCGACCTCCAAGAGGCGTTTGACGTTTTGAGAAAGCACAATATGAGACTCAACCCGAACAAGTGTGCGTTCGGCGTCTCATCAGGGAAGTTCCTCGGCTTCATGGTTAGCCAACGAGGAATTGAAGCAAACCCGGAGAAGATAAAGGCAATATTGGACATGGCCCTTCCTAGAAATGTTAAAGAAGTTTAGAGATTAACAGGCCGTCTCACCGCCATAGGGCACT
Source organism: Hemerocallis citrina (assembly GCA_017893485.1). Lineage (NCBI taxonomy): Eukaryota > Viridiplantae > Streptophyta > Magnoliopsida > Asparagales > Asphodelaceae > Hemerocallis > Hemerocallis citrina. The sequence goes on from CM030358.1 coordinate 253,229,871, forward strand.
TTCTTTCAAAGTCCGGGGAAAAATGCCTCCCCTTCTTCAAGGTCCTCAGGGGGGCTAAAGGATTCGAATGGGGGCAGCAGCAACAGGAGTCCTTCGACCAGCTTAAGGCTTACCTCGTCAATCACCCTCTCCTCAGCAAACCGATCCCTGGTGAACCCCTCTACCTCTACCTGGCAGCCTCCGAGCAGACCCTCAGTGCAGTCTTAGTGAGGGAAGAAGACCGGGCTCAGAAGCCCATCTACTATGTCAGCAAGGTGCTTCGGGACGCTGAACTCCGATACCCGAAGATTGAAAAAATGGCCTATGCCCTGGTGATGACCGCGAGAAAGCTTCGCCCGTACTTTCAGTCCCATTCGGTGGTCGTTCTTACCGACCAGCCACTGAAGCAGGTCCTCCACAAACCCGAGACTTCGGGACGCCTTATGAAATGGTCTATCGAGCTGAGCCAGCACGATATAACTTATCAGCCTCGGACCGCGATCAAGGCTCAGGTGCTAGCCGAATTCATAGTTGAGAGTACTATCCCCGAGTCCAGCCAAACAGTGAAGGGACCACCCATCTGGTCGGTTTATGTTGACGGATCCTCTTGCAATGAGGGAAGCGGGGCAGGGGTCATCCTGGCAGGCCCAGACGACTTTATCCTCCAATACTCCCTCCGTATAAACTTCAAAGCCTCGAACAACGAAGCTGAATACGAGGCGCTAATAGCTGGTCTTGGAATGGCCCGAAATGCAGGGGAACAACGCCTGCGGATCTTCAGCGACTCTCAGTTGGTCGTCAATCAGGTCCTCGGCGAGTATGAAGCCCGCGATGATAGGATGGTTAAATACTTGGCTAAAGTCAAAAGCCTCATGGCACTGTTTGAAGAGGCCCTCATCCAAAGGATCCCCCGAGAAGAAAATACTCAGGCCGATGCCCTATCCAAATTAGCCTCCCTTTCCTTCAAGGTCTCGAGCAGACCGTATTGATAGAAGTCCTCCTGAAGCCAAGCATAGAGGACGAAACACTGGACTCCGTAGAAACACTGCCTGTCCTCCTCGAAGACAATTGGATGAAACCCCTCGTCGAATTCCTAAGGGACGGACTCCTCCCCGAGGATCCCAAAGAGGCGCGAAGGGTTAGAACCCGAGCCGAGCGTTACACACTAATCGGAGGCATCCTATATAAACGCTCCTTCACACAGGTGGACGGTCGACCCTACCTGAGGTGCCTCTCCCCCGGACAAGCCGACTACGCCCTGCAAGAACTTCATGAGGGCATCGGCGGGGCCCATTCTGGCTCCAGAGCCCTGGCGCACAAAGTGTTGAACTACGGGTATTTCTGGCCCACTCTCCTACGGGACACCGAACGACACGTTCGGCAATGCAGCTCCTGTCAGAAGTACTCCGACATCCGATGCCTTCCACAAGCACCACTCGCTTCCCTATCAAGTCCGATCCCCTTCGCAATGTGGGGGATGGATTTACTAGGGCCGTTTCTGCCCGCCCTCGGACAGCTTAAGTTCCTAGTCGTGGCAGTTGACTATTTCTCGAAATGGATAGAGGCCGAACCCCCGGCCACGATCACTGAAAACAAGGTCGTTCAATTCTTCTGGAGGAGCGTGATCTGCCGATTCGGCGTCCCCAGGGTCCTAATTACGGACAACGGAACGCAGTTTACGGGGGCTGCCTTCCGAGATTTGTGTGAAGACCTCGCCATACAACACCGGTTCTCCTCCGTCTCTCATCCTCAGTCAAATGGCCAGGCCGAAAATGCCAATCGACAGATCCTTTTAGGCATTAAGAAAAGGTTAGACAAGTGTTCCAAAGGCTTGTGGGTCGATCAGCAGCCCAACGTGCTCTGGAATTACCGCACCACGAAGCGGACCCTAACAGGCGAGAGCCCGTTCAATCTCACCTACGGGTCCGAGGCCATCATTCCCCTAGAAGTCGGGTTACCCTCTCCTCGTCTGATAGCTTATGAAGAAGAGCAGAACGCTAGGGAGCTCAGAGCAAGTCTAGATCTGATAGATGAAATCCGAGAGAGAGCTGCCATACGCCAGCAAACTTACCGAAGAAGGATCGAGCTAGCGTACAACAAAAGAGTCCGCCCAACGAACCTCAAAGAAGGGGACCTGGTCCTCCGAAAGTTGGCCATTTCGTTCCCTGGTCAGAAAAGAAAATTGGCCCCGAACTGGGAGGGACCTTACAAGATTTCTAAAGAAATCCGCCCCGGCACATACAGACTAGAAGATCTCGAAGGCAGGGAGATTCCCAGGACTTGGAATGCCGACCATCTCTTAAAATACCAAGAGAGAGCAACAACACCTCTCTAAGTAATTCGAGATGTCGAACCGTTCCTTTCCTGTTACTTGTAGTAATTTTCTTTCATTTTTCCTTGTAATAACGGCTAGCAACTTTAGAAGCAGCCGATCATTGGATATTAATAAATAAAGTTTTTTAATATTTTTGCTACTATTTGCATCTCTCTGCTTTTAACTCTTTAATCTAACGGTGGTTCGGAGTCCAACACTTGGCTCGATTCTACTTCGCAAGTTCGCTTCTAAAGCGAGCTAGAAGTAGTTCGCCATTCGGAATTGCTCCCACAACCGTTGAACCACACCGATGGTTCGAAGTCCAACACTTGGCTCGATTCTGCTTCGCAAGTTCGCTTCTAAAGCGAGCTAGAAGTAGTTCGCCATTCGGAATTGCTCCCACAGCCGTTGAACTAATCTAAACGATGGTTCGGAGTCCAACACTTGGCTCGATTCTGCTTCGCAAGTTCGCTCCTAAGCAAGCTAGAAGTGGTTCGCCATTCGGAATTGCTCCCACAACCGTTGAACTAACCTAACGATGGTTCGGAGTCCAACACTCGGCTCGACTTCACTTCCCCGGCTCGCCCATAAACGAGCCAGGAGTAGATCGCCGTTCGGAACTGCTCCCACAACCATTGAACTAACTACACCGATGGATCGAAGTCCAACACTCGGTTTGACTTTACTTCCCCGGTTCGCCCTCAGGCGAGCCAGAAGTAGACCGCCGTTCGAAACTGATCCAACAACCGTCGAGCAATGTCAACGCCGTTCGGATTACATCGTTCGGGCCGACTACGCCCACTCAAACCCTCGAGCCGAGCGGACGAGGGACCGACCCTCGTATATGGCGAAAAATCCTTCCGAGGCAAAGTCGCCATTAGATCTTCTCAAAATGTGTGCTAAAGTGTGATGAACGGATCTGATTATGCCACGTGTCCACAAAACGACAAGATAGCGTTTTCTTGGGACTTGCGCCTCTCTCCTCGAGATCCACACCCTAATAATGATCAGCCGTCGAGATCAAGCCACGTGGCCCAGCCTCGGAACATTTGCAATTCTGCCGGGCCACTGAGTCGTACCGGTACGAAAGAAGTAGAAGTCAGGACAACGGCTCGCTAACTACCCGATGACCGTCGAGCCGAGCGGACGAGGCACCGACCCTCGTATATGGCGAAAAAACCTTCCGAGGCGAAACCACCGTCAAATTGTCCCAAAATACGTGCTAGGGTATGATGAACGGACCTAACAACGCCACGTGTCCGCAAAACGACAAGATAGCGTTTTCTTGGGAACCGGACTGCCCTCGAGATTCGTGCAACCATCCGAAGGCTGTGATTACCTTACTTCGTTCGGTGCCAAATGCTGAGCGACGAGCAGTCCGAATCAACCTTCAGCCATGATCGCTTCGGCCATCGACCCGTATGAGCACTGCCAACCAACACCAAGCAAGAACCTAGCCTCAAAAGAGTTTGGATTAAGGTTTTAGGGGAACTTCCCCTCGGATTCCGGACTTTGGTCATCACCTCATCCACCATGATCTCCCCTGACCCTGACACCCACATTGGAGCCGTCAAAGTCAGGAGAAGATCATGGTGGAAGAGCGACCACCTATCCTCCCGAAGCGATCTCCCACTCGGTTCCGAACTTCGGTCACCACCTCTTCTACCGTGATCTCCCCCGATCCTGGCCTCCACATCAGAGCCGTCAGAATTCGGAGAAGATCACGGTTGAAGAACGGCAACCTATCCTCCCGAAGCGATCTCCCACTCGGTTCCGGACTTCGGTCACCACCTCTTCTACCATGATCTCCCCCGATCCTGGCCTCCACATCGGAGCTGTCAGAATCGGGAGAAGATCACGGTTGAAGAACGGCAACCCATCCTCCCGAAGAATCTCTCCGTCGGGTCCGGACTACGGTCGCCAACTCTTCTGCCTTGTCCTCCCCCGACCCTGACACCCACATCGGGGCCGTCAGGAACGGGAGAAGAACAAGGCAATAGGGTGACCACCCTTCCGAACCTCTCGAGGTGAGAATTTTTCACAAAGTTGGCATCCGCCCAAGGGCAGACACCATCGATGCCACTAGAGTTATAGACTGCAATGACTGAAACTGCAAGGGGGGTGTGGTACTTATAGCCGTCCCCCAAGAGAGTGTCATTATGACCCTCGGGAGTCCAACCGTCACGCCTAGGGAGCTGAAGCGCCGCGTATTAATTAAAGGGCACCACTCTCAACGCCCTTAGGAAGGTGGAACGCCCCCACGGATCCCGGAGCACCATTAATGCTGTTAGGGAACTGTTCCCATCTTTTCAGAGCAACGCTCGAACGGCCAAGGGCCCGCACTCCTAATCAGGCCGCGTGGCCGCAGCTTCGAAACAGCTGTACCTTGGCCGCCGCACCGAGCCGCACCTGAAGGCAACGAGCAAGATTCAGAACTGCGGCTAAAGCGTGAGTTTCGAGGCCAAGATGCTCGACGAAGCAAACACTCGCCTCGCGGTTCAGTTCGAGCCTACCCTAGCTAGCGCAATTACAGCACAACAAGAAGCCAGCAAAGGACAGTTCGGATAAATCAACTCCAATTTTATTAATATGACTTGGATAAATTTACAAAAAGATTACAACAAAAGACAGTTCGGAAGCCCAAAGACACGACACGACCCGTTCACTGCCTCTGCGGAAGGGGGACGCTCCGGTTCAGCGATACCTTGGGTCAGTTCTTCTTGACCTCCGAACTCGTCTCTAGACCAACGAATCGAGATGCCCTCTCGCCGCTGACCCTAACAGTCGCTCCAACCGAAGCACCACTTGAAGACACTGCTACCCCGCTTTGGGCGTCGGCTGCTGTCCTACCTATGATGGGGGTTCGGCTCGCGGCTTGATAGAACGTAATCCCTCGCTCAATCTCTTCGCGAGTGCACGAGGTGCTCCGGACGTTAGCCCTCACCGGCTGAGGTTTGAGCCGAGCAACCTCCTCCTCCAGTTCGACGATCTGGTCCTTCAACGTGTCGTCCTTCACAATCACTTTGAATCGAGGAAGTTTCACCGAACCAGGATGCTCGGCACTGTCAGATATAACACGTCGCAAGTGGGTCACCTCGATGCTCTTGTCGACCGTCACCCTTTGCAACTGTTCTACCTTCCTTGCGAAGTCATCTCGTTCGGCCGAAACCCGAACCAACTCTTCCTCCTTCGCAGATAGTTCGGCCTCAACTATCCGCAGATGGTGCAGCTCGGCCAACACCTCACTATACCTAATCTCTAAGTTGTGAAGTATTCTCCTCATCAGATGAACCTCGCCCTCGAGACGATCCTCCCGGGACTGTTGAAACAGCTCTGCGCGGCGCCGAGCCGCCGCGGTGATAAGAGTATGCTCGGCAATCTGAAATGAAAAAGGGACAACATTGAAGTACTATATGGCCGAAGCAAACACTTAAGACAGAAGTCCAAATTCCCAAATTCAAAACACAACACTTTTCATTCATCAAAAGCGGTGGCCAGTCCGCAAAAGGCATTACACTGTTTGAAAGAAAAAACAAAACGAAAAACTACAAAAAATTTACGAGGGGATCAGGGGTCCACCTGCGTCGCCGCTTCGACCACGGGCGCGTCGCCAGATGGCCCCCTGATCCTCCCCTCAACCTGGGCGTTCGCCACAGGAGGGTCGGCCTCCTCCTCCTCGTCATCGCCTTCGACCTCGTCGCCTTCGCCTCCCTCCTCCTCACCGCCAGAGGGCGACCCGGGCCACAGTCTGTAGCCGACCCGCTCGAAGCCGGGGACACGATCCTGAACATGGTCGAGTGCCCTCTGATAGGACCTCTCCATGTTCTCGGCCATGTGTTTCTTCGCTTCAGCCTCGACCTCGACCTCTACCTTGGACCTAATCTTCATGGCCAGCGCCTCCTTCTCCGCCTTCAGGTCGGCCAAAGACTTCGCCGATGCGGCCAGCTCCTCGGTAGCCTTCGTAGCCTTGGCAGACTCCGCATCAAGTCGCCCCTTGGCTCTCTCCAAGTCGACCATAAGATCGGCAACCCGGACCTCCAGGGCCTCGACCCGCCTCTGCTCGGCCTCGAGTTGCCGAACCGCCTTGACCTTTTCCGTCCTGTCCTTGTCGCTGGCGGCTTTCAGCTCCTTCTCCTGCGCAGCGAACGTCTCGAGGAGGAGGCTGAAGTGGCAGGTGGCCTGCAAAGACAACGATCAGAGCAATGTGCAAGCCGAGCAGAAAACTTGAAGAAATTCGCAAAGAGAAACTTACCGACACGAGCGACCGAGCCACTTCATAGGTGTCGTCGCCAACCGTCCCCGCTTTCAGTGCAGCTCTATCCTTCGGCGTCGCCAAGTGCTTGACGACTTGCACCGACATCTGCAAGTTGCCAAGGAACCCGTCGTGATTCTTCACCCGCCAGTTCGGCACAAACAACTGCTTGTGCTGCTCGGTCAGGATTTCCTCGGCCGCTTTGGTCAACGGCGGAGCCTCAAGCGCCAGCGCCGCGTTAACATCAAAGGCCCCCTCAACCATGGTCGGGGCCATAGGGACTGAGGGTTCCTCGGCAACAACCACCTCCGAAGGAACCTCAGTAGCCGGAGGAGGCGGGGTGGTGGTAGAAGCGACCGTGGGTTGCGAAGTCGACGAGGCAGCCGCGGTCGCCCTCTTCCTCTTCCTGCCCCCGGCCAACTTGGACCTATCGGCCATCATAGCGTTGAAGTCAATCTTCATCTCTTCTGCATCGGACAACAAAAAACGAGTCGGCAAGACGAACTAAAAACTTGAAAGAAAAACGAAAATAAATGAGATGTCAGGAGCATACTCGGGTCGATGGGGCTAAGGCCGGACCCGAACAGCACCTCCTCCGTCAACTCCCTCCAACTCAGCAAGGGAAGGGCCATGCTCTTCCTCGCCACCTCCTCCTCGGCCGCAGACAGTACAGGGTCGGCTCTCGCAAATTTCGGCACCTCCAGTTTCCACCGGGTCGGAATGTGCCGTATCGCCTCCCCCCTTAGTATAAAATACTTCTCTTTCCAACTCTTAATTGAGTCCGGGTTTTCTATGATCCTAACACCCTTCCTCGGCCCCAAGTAGTACCGATGCTCCGTCTTGTGCATCCGGTTTATCCGATACAGGCCTCGGAAGACTGTTAGGTCCGGCTCTACTTCAGCTTTGCGGCACTGAAGCAAGAAAGCATTCACGTGAAGCCATGTGTTCGGCATGAATTGGGTCGGCGCGAGACAGAACCAGCCGAGTATCTGGAGGATGAAAGGATGCAGCGGAAAACGTAGTCCGGCATTCAAGGAGTCGAAGTCGAACATGCACATATCCGACGAAGACAGCTTGGAATTCACTCGCATCCCGGGGCCGGGGATCATCAGCTTGTACTCCGGAGGGATGGCGAATCCCTTTCTGATCCGAAGGAGATCCCTCTCAGATAGCACCGAAGTGAGCTCGTCGGCTTCGGTGGGAAGGGCCGGGTTGGGTTCTTCGAGGACTTTCGACTTTCCGTAGACCGCTTTCTCCAAAAGGTCGCCCTCGTACTGCCTAACCCCCGAATGCCCGGACAGAACAGAGGGATATCGTCCCATCTCGGGGGCTTGCTTCGGGTTTTCCACAATCACCTCAACCATGGGTGATTGGGTCGCCACCCTCCTCTTCTTCTTCTCTCGCCTCGCCTCGGTAGCCGACGGTTCGGCGACCTGCTTTCCCTTCCTTCGGACCTCCGCCCTTCTCCTCTCCTCGGCGCCATCATCGCCCGAAGACGAGGCCCCACTCCCCGAGTTCACTCTTGACATCTCTAGAAAAAGCTAAGGCTAAGTAGACTGACCTTTGAAGTGACGTTCACGGTCGGAATGTCCTCGCCGGAAATCGCCTGGCCCACGCGACAGCTAACGTCACCACCCTGGAGCAAGAGTCGCCGCTAGCAGAGAACTTAGAGAACAAAAGTGAAATCTTGGAGTGAAAAGTAAGAAATGAGCTTGGGGGTGGGGGAGTGAAAACTTATAACCCCAAGGGATAGTGGGCCTCCTTGGAAACCTCGAAGGCCCACTAGGAAGCCAAAGCGCCAAGCGGAAAGATGCGACGTTACGAAAAGCAAAAAACTCTTCAAATCACTCAAGTCAACGACTCGGCCACCAGTCTGCCAAGACGAGCTATCGAACAGCCCGGCTAAGCAACCGAGCTACTGAGTCCCTTCAAAACAAAGAACTCAACGCCTCGTCCAACGCCACTTAGACTCCAAGCCGAGATGACGAGGAACCGACCCTCGTATATGGAGAAAAATCCTTCCGAGACGAAATCACCGTCGGATCTCTCCAAAATTCGCGTCAGAACTCGATGAGCGGTTCAGATTGCGCCACGCTCACAAAACGACAAGATAACGTTTTCTCGTGATCTGAACCCCATCCTCGTGATTTGCACCATGATGGACCGACCAGATCCGGCCACGTGTACCTCCCGAACTGCCTGTCATCGGCCTGCTCGACCGAGCTACCGAACAGCTTAATTGAACTGCCAAGCTACTGGCCTCGGAAAAGTGGTACCAGTAAGAGACGCAACCTTCAAGAACCCAACTCAGCACCTCGTCCAACGCCACTTAGACTCCGAGCCGAGATGACGAGGAACCGACCCTCGTATATGGAGAAAAATCCTTCCGAGGCAAAATCACTGTCGGATCTCTCCAAAATTCGCATCAGAATTCGATGGACGGTTCAGATTGTGCCACGCCCACAAAACGACAAGATAACATTTTCTCGTGATCTGAACCCCATCCTCGTGATTCGCGCCATGATGGACGGACCAGATCCGGCCACGTGTACCTTCCGAACTGCCTGCCATCGGCCTGCTCAACCGAGCTACCGAACAGCTTAGTCGAGCAGCCGAGCTACTGGCCTCGGAAAAGTGGCCCCAATAAGAGACGCCACCTTCAAAGTATCCAACACAGCGCTTCGGCCCACTCCTCTTAAACTCCGAGCCGAGATGACGAGGGACCGACCCTCGTATATGGAGAAAATTCCTTCCGAGGCAAAATCACCGTCGGATCTCTCCAAAATTCGCGTCAGAATTCGATGGACGGTTCAGATTGCGCCACGCCCACAAAACGACAAGATAACGTTTTCTCGTGATCTGAACCCCATCCTCGTGATTCGCGCCATGATGGACGGACCAGATCCGGCCACGTGTACCTTCCGAACTGCCTGCCATCGGCCTGCTTGACCGAGCTACCGAACAGCTTCGTCGAGCAGCCGAGCTACTGGCCTCGGAAAAGTGGTACTAGTAAGAGACGCAACCTTCAAGAACCCAACTCAGCGCCTCGTCCAACGCTGCTTAGACTCCGAGCCGAGATGACGAGGAACCGACCCTCGTATATGGCAAAAAAACAAGCCGACCCATATCAGCCGTTGGATCTTGTAAAAAAGCGCACTCGTCATGATGGACGGCCCAGATGCTGCCACGTCCACTAAACGACAAGATAGCATTTTATGGGGATCCACGCTGAGATGAACGGCCCAGATGCTGCCATGTACCTCGGAGGTTCCGAGCCGAAGAACCAAGCCTCAGAGCCGAGGGTCCAATCCTCCGAACCGAGGAGACGAGGAACCAAGCCTCCGAGCCGAGGGTCTAATCCTCCGAACCGAAGAGATGAGGAACCGACCCTCATATCCCTCAAAATATAAGGCCGAGTCGAGAGGACGAGGAACCGACCCTCATATATGGCGAAAAAACTCGCCGACCCATATCAGCCGTTGAATCTTGTAAAAAAGCGTGCTCGTCATGATGGACGGCCCAGATGCTGCCACATCCACTAAACGACAAGATAGCGTTTTTTGGGGATCCACGCTGAGATGAACAGCCCAGATGGTGCCACGTACCTCGGAGGGTCCGAGCCGAAGAACCAAGCCTCCGAGCCAAGGAGCTAGCCCACCGAGCCGAAGCGTTGATCCTCCGAGCCGAGGTGCCGAGGAGCCGACCCTCGTATACGGCAAAAAAGCCTGCCGAGGAACAGAGACCGTCTGATTACTCAGAAATTTGCCCTCCGCGCTGATCGATGGTCCAGATTCCGCCACGTCATAAATTAGTATTTAAAAATCGATTTTTATTTATTTAAATCATTTTATTTATTTAAAAACTGCAAAAAATTGCTAAAAATTCGGGCAAATTAGCTAAAAATTCTACGAAATAATTAAAAATTTGGGGGGATATTTTTGAGCCCCTGAACGAACAATTATTGCCTAGAATATACTGCTAAGACCCCCGAACGATTAGTTAACACATCGCAAAATTAAATAAATAGCCCGAAAAAATAGATAAAAACTCGACGCGGCCTCGGGACATCGTATGGCTTCGAAAAAGAAGAAGTTACCTTACTACCCACTTCAGGATTCAAAATCACCCATTCGGACTCCGATACAACTCCACTAGCCACTAAAACAGTCAAACTACTCCTCAAAGACTGATCGTCCTCAGCCTTTAGGAGTGGGGGGCTCGTGATATGGCTAAAAATAGGGGTTTAATCGAGACCATCCAAACTGGACACGAATCCTGAAGCCCAGGGGTAAAACAGTAATTTCACCTACAAACGAGTCTGAAGCGGGTACTGGGTCTCCGTCTCACGGACCCAATAACCCGCGAACGGATCCACCTCAACTGGTGCGGGTTTCAACCCGCAACAAACCCGGTCCAGCAGGATAAAATTAGGGTTTCTGATTTATATTAATCAACGGCCCTGATTCATATCTATCCTTCCACTGGGGATTAGGGATTACATTCCTTATCTGTACATAGGAATTACATGCCTAATCTGTTCCCTAAGATGCCTATAAATACCCCCCATCCATCTCCATTTAGAGGTAATCAATCTTTCTCCAGTTTTTGCGCTCTTTCATAATCTCTCTGATTACTGACTTGAGCGTCGGAGGGTGCATCGCCGGGAACAACCCCGGTGTCTCGCACTTTTTGTAGGTGTACGGCGGGAACGACGATCAAACCCCGATGGAACAGGTACGCAGGTTTACTATTCAGTTTCCCTAAGAACTCACAAATACTATCTGTTTGCCCCCACACCGAAATTAGCGGCAACAACTAGCATGCAAATATACTAACAAACCATCATAACACATTTCAATTAATACATTCCAATTAATTTTGCCAACTTTTCTTGTGGGTCAATATGAGTTCTTTTCTTATTAGTCTCTTCAAACAATTGTACGACAATTCATCATACTTATTTCTAACATGTTCACAAATCAAACCCTAGCATGGTATCTAATTTAGAAGCTTGAGAAATTGCCCACTTTATTGAAGAAACAATTAGAAAACTCCTAGGAAGCTCCTTGAACGCACGAACGGTTCCCTTCTCCTCCTAGTTGTGCCACCAAAGTTGAGCCTTCTCCTCCTTTCTATGTGAAACCCGAGCTCTCCTCCTGTTGATGTAGGCCGGCCTCCAATGGTTGCAAGAGCACACAAACACACACACAACTCTCAATCTTTTTGCTCACACTACTCTCAATCTTTTAACTCACAATTTGTTTCTTTTCTTCTCTTTCTCTTATGAATAATCTAGTGCAATTCATGAAGAAGGTGAGGGGGGGAGGGGGGGGTATTTATACACTTTTCAAGCACAAATGGAGGCCTAAGATTAGTTTGGATGAGTTTAGATGAGAGGCTAGGATGCATTAGGGAGTTAGAACAACTACCCATGACCACATAACTACTCACCACTCACTCTCCTTCTCTCCCACTCCATGCACAATCCCGGCCTACCCCTTCTCTTGCACTCCACGTGCTTGTGCAAAGCACGGGTCACACAATGCACACTACAAATTTGTTTGTACACTAAATTGTTAATTTAATTAGCCATTTGATCAAGTCTACACTACAAGTTGTATTCTTATTAAAAAATAACTAATGGGTTATTTAGGTGGGCTAGAAAACCATGGGCTCTCTAATTAAATCAATTAATTAATTAAGTGGGCTAGATTTAGACTATTAGGCATAGAGATTAAAATAGGCTTTAATTAAAAAGAGAAGAAAAGTTTATTCATGATATAAGGAATATTTTTAAAACTAAAGTACACATATTAAATTTGTACATGCAAAAACACGTGAAAAATAAAAGAAAAACTATACATTGATAAATTGAAAAATTCAGGATGTTACAACACTCCCTCCTTAGAATAGTTCCGTCCTGGGAAATACGCTTAAAGAGTGAGAAAACAAAACATAAAAGAAGACAAAACAATACAATCAAACAAAGAGCTCAGGATGATCCTTCAACATCCTCTCCTCGGATTCCTATGTAGCATCTTCAACCAACTGGTTTTTCCTGACTACTTTGACCATTAGTATCGTCTTGTTCCTCAAAACTTTCTCCTGAATATCCACGATCTCAACCGGTAGCTCAATGTAACTTAGATCTAGCTGCAAATCCTCCGGCACTTCGAGCAAATGGTGAATTGGATCTAGAATGTAACCTCTCACCATAGACACATGGAAGACATTGTGCACTTGAGACAACTCTTCCGGTAACTCCAACCGGTAAGCAGTTTTTCCAATTCTCTTCAATATCTTATACGGGCCTATGAACCTTGGGGCTAACTTCCCACCTCTGCTAAAACGAATTACACCTTTACTGGGTGATACCTTCAGAAAGACAAAGTCACCTTCCTGGAACTCAAGGTCCCTTCTCCGGTTGTCTGCATAACTCTTCTGCCTACTCTAAGCATCCACCAACCACTTCCTGATCAAATCGATCTTTTCAGAGGTCTACTGCACGTTCTCGGGCCCAAACATCTGCTGCTCCCTAACTTCAAACCAGCAAACAGGTGTTCTGCACTTCCTGCCATACAGAGCTTCGTACGGCGCCATCCCGATACTAGTCTGAAAACTGTTGTTGTAGGCAAACTCTACCAGAGCTAGATGCCTCTCCCAACTGCCTTCAAAATCTAGAAACACAACACCGAAGCATATCCTTGAGAACTCGGTTGACTCTCTCAGTTTGACCATCAGTCCGAGGATGGAAGGCAGTGCTGAACTCCGTCTTAGTACCCAAAGCTGCCTGAAGACTCCTCCAGAAATGCGAAGTATACCGCGCATCTCGATCAGACACAATGGTCAACGGAACACCATGAAGACTGACGATCTCCCCAATATACAGCTTGGTTAACTTGTCCATAGTCGAAGTGAGTTTCATTGCCAAGAAGTGAGCTGACTTGGTTAGTCGATCGACTATGACCCAAATCGCATCATTACCCTTTAAACTGCTGGGCAAACCCGTAATGAAATCCATGCTGATATTATCCCACTTCCACTACGGAATGGGTAACAGTTGCAATAAAACTATGGGCTTTTGATTCTCGGCTTTCACCTGCTGACAAATCTTACACTTCGCCACAAACTCAGCCACATCCCGCTTCAAACCTGACCACCAGAAATGTTGCTTGATGTCTTTGTACATCTTGGTTCTCCCAGGATCTACCGACAAAAGAGTAGCATGTGCCTCCTGAAGAATACTCTCCTTCAAGTCTGATTGATCTGGAACACATAGCCTCTCTCCAAACCAACACTTCATCCCTGATCTGAAACTCTAACAATCTGCCAGCACCAACTAGCTCCTTCATCTTCTGAATCTCTACAAGGAACTTCTGACCTGCTATAATCCTTTCATTCAGCATAGGCTGAAGCCTCAGTTGAGCCAAAGATGCTCCCAAACCTTGCACAACAACCTCAATACCAGCCTAATCCAACTCCTCTGCAAGATGCCTCTGAGTCGTAATCAAACTGGCTAGACTGCTCTTACGGCTAAGTGCATCAGCAACAACATTAGCCTTCCCCAGATGGTACTTAATATCTGGACGAATGTCCTCAAGTACTTCTAGCCATCTCCGTTGCCTCAGATTCAGGTCCTTCTACTGATAGATGTACTTCAAACTTTTGTGGTCTGTGTACATATTTATTTTCTCACCGTACACGTAATGCCTCCATTGCTTCAAGGCGAAGATAATCGCAGCCAACTCCAGATTATGAGTCGGATAATTCTTCATGCAGTCTTAGTTGCCTAGAACCATAAGCGATTACTTTCTCCTCTTGCATCAAGACACAACCAAGCCCACGATGTGAAGCATCACTGTAGGCATCATACTCAACACCTGCTCTAGGCAAAGCCAAAATGGGAGAAGTAGTCAGCTTCTCTTTCAACTCCTGAAAGCTTGCCTCGCACTGCTCGGTCCACTTGAAGTTCACATTCTTCTTGGTCAGACCAGTGAGCGGCACGACTATCTGAGCATAGCCTTGGATAAATCTCCTGTAGTATCCAGTTAACCCAAGAAAACTTCTTATTTTCTTCACTGTAGTTGGCCTTGCCCAATCCTTCACCGCCTCTATCTTCTGAGGATCAGTTGCCACTTCCTCCTTAGAAAGGATGTGACCCAGGAATGCTACTTCAGATTTCTAGAATTGCACTTGGATAACTTGGCATACAACCCATGCCCTTGAAGCTTCTTCAGAGCGTTAGCCAGATGCTCAGTGTGCTCCTCCTCCGACTTGGAGTACACAAGAATATCGTCGATAAACACCACGACGAAAGAATCAATATTCGGCCTTAGAACTATATTCATCATGTCCATAAAGATTGTAGGTGCATTCGTCACTCCAAATGGCATAACTAAGAATTCGTAATGCTCATGTCGAGTTCTGAATGTAGTCTTATGCACATCTTCATTCTTCACTCGAACCTGATGGTATCCCGATCGAAGGTCTATTTTAAAGAAAACAACTGCTCCTTGTAGACGATCGAACAGGTCATCAATTCGTGGAATATGATATTTATTTAGGACAGTGACCTTATTCAGCTCCCGGTAATCGATGAACATCCTCATCGACCCATCCTTCTTCTTCACCAATAGTACTGGTGCTTCCCAGGGTGACGCACTCGGCTGAATAAAGCCTTTCCCCAAAAGTTCCTCAATGTGCCGTTTAAATCTCATCTTGCTCCACAGACGCCATCTTATACGGTACCTTTGAAATGAGTGCACGTTCTGGCTAAATAGTGATGCTGAACTCTACATCACGATGCGGGGGTAACCTAAGGCAAATCTTTCAAGAACACAGTTGGGTAATCCCGAACCACAGGAATCTGCTGCACCTCTACAAGAACCTTCTTCTTGCTGATAGCTTCCACCAAATCTGAACATCTCTTCTACCCTTGGAAAGTGACTTTAGGACCTCCTGGAGCCTCCACTATTACTTCCTTGGTCTTACACTCGATGTTCGCACTGTACACCGACATCTAATCAATGCCAATGATAACATCGACCCCCAGGATATTCATCTTGATCAGATTAATCCCGAAAATCCTGCCTCCAATCACGATCTTGCGGTCTTCATAATACCGATCAATGGTTAAAGGCTCCCCTGATGGAGTAGCTACTGCTAAGACCCTGTCTGGAACAATCTTCGGTTCGACTCCCAAGACTTTAGCAAATTTAGGAGATACAAAAGTATGAGAGCATTTAGTATCGAACAGAACAACAACTTTCTTTCCATTTAATAAAAGTTTTCCTGTTACATAACACACTCTCGTTACATAACAATTCTTACTAAATAAACAGGGAAAAAGAACAACAGAAACTTCTAAACATCCGGCCTGATCCACTTCATCAGCGTCAGCTTCAGTCAAGGCAAATACTCGCCCCTGCTGATACATCTTCTTCCCAACTTGTTGCGTTGGTACCTTCCGGATGACATCTCGTAGCTTAGGACAGTGGGATCTGTAATGACCTGTCTCTTCACAGTTGAAACAAGTCACCACCGTAGTCTCTCCCAACCATTTTCGGGTCTTCCAGCCACATTGACTGCATTTGCCCCCATAGGTTTGAACCTTTGAGCTGGCGACTGCCCTCTGACATTCCCAGAAATTGCGGGCCTCTTCCCAACATTCCAATTGTTCCTCCTGTTCTGAACAGCATGAAACTGCTCCATATCCGCCTCTGTAGCTGCAGCTCACATGACCAACTTGTTAAATCTCCTGATACCAAGGGGTATCATCCTTAATCTCAGACTCAACCTCAATCCGTGCTCGAACTTCCGAGCTTTCTTTGCCTCGTCAATCACAAGTTCGGGTGCATACCTCAAGAGTTAAGTAAACCTTGTCTCATACTCCCTGACAGACATGCCTTCCTGCTGTAGTGCCAGGAACTCCATCGCTTTCTTTTCTTGGACATCAGATGAAAAATAGTGACCGCGGAACTCCTCCAAGAATTCCTCCCAGCTGATAACACTGTTTCCCATAGTCTGCTTCATCAAATGCCACCACACAGCCGCATCCTTCTCAAGCTGCAATGTGGCCAGCTTCACCTTGCTACCTTCTGGAGTTTCCAAGACTTCAAAGATAGTCTCAACTTGCCGAATCCAATTGTCAGTTGCATGTGAGTCTGACTTCCCTTCAAATCCTGGTGGCTTCATCCTCTTGAATGACTCCATGAGTTTGATTGCCTCAGGAACTGGATTCGCAGGCATCCCCCTATGGTTTTGATTCATGGCTACAGCGTTAAGGGTCTGATAGACTCTAGCCAACTCCGTTTCCAAGTCGAGTCCACAGCTGGGTCCTTCTCCATTCCTTGATCTTCTTCCAGCCATACTCTGATTCAAAAGATCCATTAAATTCGAAGTAGAAAACATGAATTTAAATCAACTTCTTTCATTTCATTGAATTCAAACTTTGTATATTCAAACTTAAAACATTGTCTGACATCAAGCAAAAGCATTTGAGAAGATACAACATTCTAATTCCTACGGTTCCTCTTGGCTTGCCTAAGCTCTTCTCGTAGTTCTGCCACTTTTTCCTTCAATACATCGTACATGTTCGTTCTCTTCTCGAGTTTCCAAACACGATGACTGAGGGTTGCAATATTCTCCTTGCACTTTGCATACTGCGCCTGCAATAGATCTGCTTTCTCGCTCTAAGTCTCCACTTGCCTCTGAAGAGACACGATGAGACCTTCCGAAACTGGCTCTTCCTCGTCGGATAAAATGTCGAATGAGTCTAGAGGTGGAGTGATCTCTCGGAACTTGGGCCATTATCCTTCATATTTCTCGGGATCTTCTTCATCGGAATCTTCTTGTCTGGGGTAGTAGTCCTCTTCGAATATGTGCTAACCATCATCGCCTGCTGGATCGTGATGGTTCGCCATCTTGGGAAAGGGAGAAGAAGAGGCATCAATCACAGAGCAACACAAATGTAAGTGGCTTACATTTAAATCCTTATACCTAAGTCACACTCTAATGTCCACTCTAGGGTGTCGTTCCTCATAAATGTGTACTACTTGGAAGCGTTGCTCTGATACCACTCTGTAACACCCCGATTTCCAAATAAGACTAAATTCGAAGTTCCACAGGATCTTTACACTTCACTTCGTACAATTTTACAAGGAATTAAAAATATTATTTACAACAATGATTACATTAACGCAGCAGAATTATAAATTACAACATGATACATGAATTAATCAACAACTTGAACAGTTCTTTAAGCAGCATTCACTCTTTAGTCTTGTCAAACATTTTATCCTCCATAAAAACTGTGGGCACATCAGTTGCTCACAACTGACGCTAGGATATAATACATCAATTTCTCTTACTTAGAAAGCACACACTTGTCACAAAACAAAACGAAGGGGACTATCCTATTGATATCATATGTGAACGTGCACTTAGTCCTTAATGCAGTTATATATATTAGATGATACTAATGCGCACTTGTTCGGATTCTATGCATCCCATACTACATAGGTCTGAAGGCAGGCCCTTAATCGTTCTTCATCTTGTAGGGTTGATTCCTTCGCCATGATTTAAACTACTACGGTAACTACAATAAGTATCCTAGATATTCGATGAGTTACGAGCCTATGTCCAGACAGCCTGGAGGGGAATCCCACGTCGTGACATGATGCATCATGCAGAGCCTATGGACAATTTGCCTCCGTCATGGAACGATGGCACTACGTAGTCGCCAAACACCCTACAAGCATCGCCACGGTCTTGAAAATTCCGGAGATGTATCCACGCCATGACATGATGCATCAAGTAGGCAACCTATGAATACTCTCACACCATACATCCGAGTCCCTCATACTTGTATTTTTCTCTTACTTTCATCACAACTCCACTATGTGTCTAATCCTTAGATAATAGAACCATGAATAAAAATTAATACTCTAGAATTAGCGTTACCTCTACATCGGTCTTAAACATCAATCATTAATCATGACCCAATCTTGGTCTTTATTTATCACATTTCTCTTTCAAAATTTCATTAATGCCGATGTGAGAATTTAGCTAAAACTCTGGTCTCAATTCTCTTTTCATGTACATTAAAATGAGAGTATTCATGTTCACAAATATCATATTTCATTATATTTCATCTTATTTCATTTTCCATACATATTTGCATTGATTTTGATCAATAATCACATTTTTTTACTCAATATTTTCAAGGCTAAAATCTCATTTTAGAACTCTACACGAAATTTCTCTTTATTCCAAAAATATTTGTGTCTTTGATTATCAAGAAAAATCATATTCTAAAAACTTATTAGTTCTTCTTCTCAAAATTACTTCTAATTCTCATTATGATAGGTCAAATATTATAGAAACAATTTTTATGAAGTCTAGGCATTTTTAGAATAATTCTAATATTTTTCTCAATATTTTATACATTAAATTTTCTTTAAAATATAAAAATATCAAAAGAAAACAAAAAAAAATTCAAAATGTCCATAGGCCAGATCGAACCCAGAACCAAACCCCCACTCGGTGAACAATAACGCACCCAGATCGCACCCAAGGACCAATTGTTCTGAGTGACTAACCTGTCATATGGAAAACTTAATATATACTTAAGTTTGGCTCTCGGGTTTTGAGTAAAAATTAGATTTTAGAAAAACAGAGTCTCTTGAGAGACTCGAACCCGAGACCAAGTGCTCCGCCGAGCTACCGTAACGCTCCAAAAATGCACCCACTGACAAGTAGGTCTGAGTGACTAATCGGTATAGGAAAAGATTAAAACGGTTTTGTATAAACTGCCTGAAACTAGTTCTTCTTGAGCAAACTCGATTTTTCTCATTTTATTTGTACTTATAAAATCTAGATTTTTCCAGATTAATATTTTTTGTAAAAAAGTAACTTATACTTTCTTAGAATATAAAACTCATTTTTAAATACATAATAAACTATTTTTTTCTTTAGTTCATTGAAAAAAGTAGATCATGAATACATTTTCGACGTAGACACCTTTCTTTTTAGAATAATCTTTCGTCAACAAATTCCCCTTTCATTCATAATGAGTTCGTACAATTTTTCGTTCTGTAACAAAGATCAAGCTTTTTAAATTAGTCTTATTCTTACAAAACTAATTTTTCTCTTATATTTCAAGGAGCAACAATGGATGATAATATATTGACTACAATATTACTCATGAACGGCAATTAAACACATTTTTTTTACCACAAATCAATCTATTTTATATTCCATGGTTTACTAGTTTGCATTCTATAAAATTATCCATAAGCACAATTTTTCACATATTGCATTCTACAATTTATTCATAAGCAAATTTTTTATAAAATCATAATTCATCAATACTAGCATGCAAATATACTAACAAACCATCATAATACATTTCAATTAATACATTCCAATTAATTTTGCCAACTTTTCTTGTGGGTCAATATGAGTTCTTTTCTTATTAGTCTCTTCAAACAATTGCACGACAATTCATCATACTTATTTCTAATATGTTCACAAATCAAATCCTAGCATGGTATCTAATTTAGAAGCTTGAGAAATTGCCCACCTTATTGAAGAAACAATTAGAAAACTCCTAGGAAGCTCCTTGAACGCACGAACGGTTCCCTTCTCCTCCTAGTTGTGCCACCAAAGTTGAGCCTTCTCCTCCTTTCTATGTGAAACCCAAGCTCTCCTCCTCTTGATGTAGGCCGGCCTCCAATGGTTGCAAGAGCACACAAACACACACACAACTCTCAATCTTTTTACTCACAATTTGTTTCTTTTCTTCTCTTTCTCTTATGAATAATCTAGTGCAATTCATGAAGAAGGTGAGAGAGAGAGGGGGGTTATACACTTTTTAAGCACAAATGGAGGGCTAAGATTAGTTTGGATGAGTTTAGATGAGAGGCTAGGATGCATTAGGGAGTTAGAACAACTACCCTTGACCACATAACTACTCATCACTCACTCTCCCTCTCTCCCACTCCATGCACAATCCCGGCCTACCCCTTCTCTTGCACTCCACGTGCTTGTGCAAAGCACGTGTCACAAAATGCATACTACAAATTTGTTTATACACTAAATTGTTAATTTAATTAGCCATTTGATCAAGTCTACACTAAAAGTTGTATTAATTGTTATTAAAGAATAACTAATGGGCTATTTAGCTGGGCAAGAAAACTATGAGCTCTCTAATTAAATCAATTAATTAATTAAGTGGGCTAGATTTAGACTTTAATTAAAAAGAGAATAAATGTTTATTCATGATATAAGAAATATTTTTAAAACTAAAGTACACATATTAAATTTGTACATGCAAAAACACGTGAAAAATAAAAGAAAAACTTTATATTGATAAATTGAAAAATTCAGGATGTTACATAAAAGGTTCAAAAAATTTTAACAAACTTTCGGCAAAACACCAAAAATCGGGAGACATTGGAAAATCTTGCATATTTTTTGCAAGAAAAAAAAACAATTTATAATCGTTTTGTATTTAGTAACAACATTCAATAAGTCGATTGTGGCGGGCGGGCCCGGGCAGGTCCCCCCCCCCCCCCCCCCCCCCCCTCTCTTCCTTGAGGTAGGTGAGGCAGCCGCCGGCTGCCTCAGGTTCCCGGAATTTTTACAATTTTAGGTGCCCCAAATTTATATTCCCCTTGTAAATATAGACATGTATTTCGTGCCTAAAAAAAATATTGTTATTAGGGACCTCAAAAATAATTAATTGGGTCTTTATAAGTTTTTGCCTCGGACTATTGGGAACTCAGGGCTGGTCCTGACCGACCCCAAGTACAGTGCCCACATAATTACTTGAATATTGTGGGAAAATAGGCCTCAAGAAATACACTAGACGCAATCTCAAAAACAAGGACAAAATTTGGTGTGCATGAACTTAGATTACTTACTGCTACAGTAGATTAGGTTATGTTCGGATCTAGCCAACCTCCCACCACACACATACAGAGGACAATCTCCGGTTGCCACCATCTCATCCACATATTATCTATTGCTCCGTAACGCATGTGTCTCATTAGATTGTAATAAGTTTCTTAAATAGCTCATAAGCTTTTCGGTTATCCTTAACCCAAGATGAAACAGAGGATTTGATACTAACAGTTGTATCTGAAAGAGTTTTTTCGTGTTGCATCAAGAGTTGTTAAACAATATGATACATTGACAAGAATAATGAGCTTTTGTTCTTTAGAAATTAAGGTGGATGTTCGCTTGGAGCTCACTATAGCATTGTTAGCAGATATTGAGAGTAGCAGCTCTTTGTCATTAAAGCATCCACTATCGTTTGCTAAAAATCTAAAATATAAAAATTTTAGCAAAAAATCTTCCACTACCGTTTGCCAAATATCCATTTTTTTAGCAAAATTGTGAACATTGAATTGCTATATATTGCAGACGAAATAGAAATTGCCAAATATAGAAGACGGCTCAATTATTTTCAATTATATTGAATATTAAAATAATACAGACGTGAATGCTCAAAAGTTGAGCTCTCCATTTTATTTTTTTTAAAAAAAATTAAAGGAGAGACGGAAGAAGATCTTCCGTCTACCAAAATTTTTCAAAATATTTATGAAAATGCCACTCATTTAATTACGATATTGCCATTTTCACTAATTTAAAAAAACAAGGTGGGACGGAAGATGATTTCCGTCCACCAAAAATTTTCAAAATTTAATTACCATATTGCCATCCTTTTAATTACAAAAATGTCAATTTACTAATATAAAAATTAAAAAAAATTCAAAAAATTTTCCATATTTCATCCTTTTCTCTCGGTTGGGGTTTTATTTTTTTTTTATAAAAAATTAAAAACACCAATACGGAAGATTATCTTTCGACTAGGTATTTAATTAATTTATTTTTTTAAATCCCAGACGGAAGATCATCATTCGTCTGGTTTTTTTTTTTTTTAAATTAATTGCGACCAGAGTCTGGTTCTCAAATTTTCTTTTTCTAAAAATATTCTCAAACGGAACATGATCTTCCGTCTATCAAATTTTGGGTATTAAAAATTTTAATTGTTTTATTAGACGGAGGATGTTCTTCCGTCTGTATATTTTATAATTTTTTAAACCAAAAGTTAGGCTTTAAACGATAGCAGTGCAACTCTTTCATTTCTATTTACCTGCCACGTTCCGCTTCCCAAAAATATGGAATGCAAGCACGTGACACGGCCGAGCGAATGACTTGCGTCATCCATAGGCTGTTATCGATCCAACTCAATAATATTAACAGAAAGCAATACAACCACCATGCAATGAAAGAAAAATCACATAAATAACAACATTAGAATTTAAGCATAAAAATAACCAACATAAAAATAATCTAACATCTGGGATAACAAACAATATTCGGTTCAAGCCCACAATACAAAGAAAACAACATTTGTTCAATTAATTAAAGCTCTCAAATAAGGCAACATTTATTTAAGCAGCGCAGCAAAATATTTCTTTCACCATTGTTGCTCCCTGAGTCCGTCAGGTAAATCTCCTTGATTACCTATAAGCTGTTCATCTAAAGAGAGGGAAAATGTCCTTAGAGCAAGTCGCGGATAGCAAGTAGAGAAACAGAGAACAATGACAATAACGGTATAACGATGAATTCAATGAATGATGAAATCAATAGCATTGAACTGTGACAAAGCGATAACAGTACAATGTGCAATAATAATGATTTATAACGATAACGATAAACAACAAAAATAATGGTGACAATAATGATAATACTGTTCAATAAAGATGACAATATGCAATGACAATGTGATGAGAATCTTAAGTCTATTATTTATTTTCAATCATAACTAATGCACGTACTACTGCATCCCATACTACAGGTTGCATGCATACAATCAATTTCGTTTAGACTAAGGTGGTAGATTCTATTGGTCATGTACTCGCACGATAACAATAGCAATTTCTTGCACAATAACGATAACAATAGTCGGCATGATAGGTCCTAAAACAATACACGATGAATTGGGATACTGCAGTCAGTAATCCAACAATAAATGGATAGCACTAGCTGACAAATATTTTCGAAACAAAGCCCACAATACCGAGTACAGTCACTATATTATCAACTACCCTTGTCAACTCTTAATCCCGGCTTGATTAACAATCTTTATTCAATTAATATACGTTAATGAAATTAATAAGGGACACTAGAAAAGATGGCAACACAACCCTAAGATCATGCAATGTACTCTATACAATTAAATTCACAAAATATAACATTATAGATTCAATTGTATGTTATTAAACATATGAATCCAATTCTGGACAGCAGTAGGTTACTGTACCAAAATCAAAATTCCTGTTGCTACAGGATAGCAAATGTGGATCCGTCAGAAGCTCTAGAAACTAGACTCCTGCCCGGTTCCAACTCATATAACTAAG
Source organism: Hemerocallis citrina (assembly GCA_017893485.1). Lineage (NCBI taxonomy): Eukaryota > Viridiplantae > Streptophyta > Magnoliopsida > Asparagales > Asphodelaceae > Hemerocallis > Hemerocallis citrina. Next base: position 253,253,845 of record CM030358.1, read on the forward strand.
GTACATAAAAGTTGTCGTAACATGTGTCAAAACAACAAACTATACAGGATTTGTGTTCAGCCAAAATTTGTAAAATTATATTTATACATATGGAACAGGACTGAAACAGCATTAATTAATTCCAGGAAAATTAGGAAATACTCTCTAGTGTGTCTAGTATCAGCGTGCAAAATTTTAATTCATTATCTTACAGGTAGCATGGTTTAATTAATCGTGAATCAAAGTGTGACGGCAGTTTTTAGGATCTGAAATTGTACGACACAGCAGCAGTAAAACTTCGATATCTCTCAAACCGTAACTCGGAATTCAATTCCGCCAAAAAGGAAAGTAAACTAGATCTCTGGGGATACATTTCATATTTAGGAAGTTATTGATTTTGGTGACATTATCTAGGTCGAAACAGCAAGGTAATGTTCAGGTTGGCGTTAATTTTCAGGGTGTCAACATATTCTTTTTGAATAAAACGATTAAAAAGTTAAGGACGATGAATTGGGGGTTAACAATCATAATCACAGCAATCCATACCTATGTGAATATGGTATTAAGATGTGAAATGTTCATAATCTTACTAATCACAAACAACTCATACACTAACATCAATCAAATAAGCCATCAATACTAGTATGCAATCTACAATTATTGTGAGATGTCATGACATGAAATACAATAATAATCCATATTCCTATACTCAATAACTAACTATATGTATGCATGTAAGATTCTCTATACATTGGAGACAAAGATGGCACAAAGTCAAGACTACTACTTGGATTCACTCGTATAAATCTGTAGTATCCCAACGATAGATAACAATAAAAATATACGATAACAATTAGGGATCTACTTGTGTGATTCAATAAAAATCTCGAATATGATACGATAACTATTCGAGAAGAAATGACTTGCCTTTAGGACGACGTTAGATTAATCCGAATATGCAAAGAATAATGGGATCGGAATCCCAGTGACATGACTACGAGCAAATGATCACGATGATCACGATCGGGCATGAATTTTGATGATCAAGATGGTAATCAAGATGAAGATCAAGCGAATCCAATGGTCGAGATCGAATATAAAACATATAAGAATTAGAAGAGTACCAAAAGAGTAAATATATCATGATTGACAATTTGATGAATGAGAACAAAAGTGGATCAAATATTTAACTCACCAAGTAGAAGACAGATAAGATGATCAAGGGCCGAGATCAAGCGTGATCAGTCGATCGGACGACTGAGATTGAAGATCAAGATCAAGATCAAGATCAAGATGATGATCATGATCGCGATGGTCAAAAAGAGATCTGACAATTGAGATCGACTAGCTTGATGATGATGATGGTGATGATCAAGGCAAATTCAACGGCCACGATCGACAGATCAAGAAGTGATCACGATCACGATGATCAACGATCGGACGGTCGAGATCAATAGCTGCTGATGTTGATGATCTGATCGAATGGTGGTGGCTAGTTTGATCAAGCACTTGATGATGATCATGGTGATGATCAAATGGTGGATCGGACAGCTGTGATTGATCCAAGGCTGAATGGTGCAACCAGAGGATTAGGCAGTGCACTGGCTTCGGTGGGGCTGGCACGGGCAGAAACGGCGAGGTGCGGCGCAGGCTCAGGCGACGGTAGTGGTCGCCGTGGCTCGGCATTGCACTGCGACTGATGATGTGGCACGGGGCGGCAGGCTTGGTTGCACTGCTAGGAGGGAGAGGACAGGGAGACTGCAGGTGGCGAGGAGCATTGTCTGTCGTTGCGGCGCATCGACGAGAGGAGAAGCACAACCGAGGGGATCGGTGCACTGGCAAAGGGGGTCCGCTGGCTGGCTGATGGTGCCGCTGTCGGCACAACGCAGCGGTGAGCGCTGCAGTCACGCTGCTGACTCCGGGAGAAAGCAGGGAAGGGGGAACACCGGCTGTCGAAGCATCGCGGCTGTGCTGTAGGCTGCGCTTAGGTCGGGAGGACACAGGGCGGCTGTATTGTAGCTACTGGCTGCATCGCGACGCCGGGAGGGAGCAGCGCGGGGAGGTCGCGGCAGGCTGTTGTGGGGGCTCGCTGCTTGGGCGCCACACAGGAGGAAGGGGGATCGGGAGAGGGTGATAGGTGGCTGTCTAAGGTTTAAATGATAGGGGAAGATGAATAGGCAGGGTATAGCGGCTGTATAAGTAATTAGGGTTTCATAGGGTTAAACAGGAGATGGATTATATATGGGATGGTTAGGGGTTTTAGGGTTAACGGGTAGGGTACAATGGGTAACGGGTAGTTGGGTTGTGGGTGGTAATGCTATTGGGTTTGGGTATAGATAAAAGATACAATAGGGTTTTGAATGTGATTTATAAATATAAATAAAAATAGGATTTTTAATATACAATGAAAATGTAATAATAATAAAAATAATAATTCTAATAATAGTAAAAATAACAACAATAATAATAATAGCAGAAACAATAATAGTAATAATAACAAGGATAATAGGGTTTGAATTACAATATAATTTCATTGAAAAATAGTTACAAATAAAATCATTGACTCAAAATAGACTTTAATAGAAGATCCAACAACACATTTTAACAAATGAATTTGAAAGCAGAAAAATAATTTACAAAAATTTTAAATACGGAAAATACACAGAAAATATGTTTTTACGAAAACAGGGGTTACATTACCTATTGCCAAATACCTATATTTTAGCAGCAACGATCGTAGATGCTCTTACACCATTAAGAGCGGGCAGTTTTCGCTTCTCTGTGAAACCGTCACTGCTACATTAAGAGACACATGAGCTTTTGCATGGCCTGCGTGAATCACTCTTACAACTTTTAGACAAAGGCGGATCTGGGCCCAAGTGGCTGCTTTGGGCCCCCAAATTATATAGAGCCCCTTTTAAAAAAATATATACAGTGTTATTTATAAAAAAGTAATAAGAAGAAGAAACCCATACCCGATCTCAAACTCTCCAAGTGAACGACGATTTGCCTTCACGCATGATGCATTCATTTATGGCTTCTCACAGTGAACGAGATCTGGGTTTTGATCCTTCTCCTCTCTCTCTCTCTCTCTCTCTCTCTCCATCCCAGATTCCCAATTTTTATTTTGTTTTGGGTTCTTCTTCTTCTTAATCAAAGATTCAAATTTTCTGAGTAAGAGTAACTCAAATCAAATCGGCGCCACCTCCAATCCTCGGCCGCCGTCGCGGCATCGCCCCCCGTCGCCAGTCGCCATTCGCCCATCGCCATCCCCCTCACGGCGAGTCAATGACACAGCTCCGTCACCGTCTCTCCCCGCAAGTAATTTATTTTTTTCTTTTTTGGGATTTTTGATTTTTGATTTTTTTTTTTGATTTTTTTTTTGATTTTTTAAAGTCATTTTGGTGCTGGTGCTACTGTGCTAGTTAGGATTAATTTTGGTGTTCACCGTTTTTGTTTTTTGTTTTTTTTATAGCCATATTGAACTATGAAATGTACAAATTAATGCTATTTTTTTTAATATGGTTGTGTTCTCAGACTCAGTAACAGAAGCTTGAATGTTGACTGTAACGCCACGAATCCCAAATACACTGAATTCGAGATGTTCTACAGGATCTTTCCACTTCATTTAGTACAATTTTACAAGGAAATTTGAACTTTTCACTTTACATCAGAGTTTACATGAATACATTACAATTTACATTGCACAGCGGAAGTAAACTTTATAACAATGAAATGAATGTACAACAACATTGTATAATCTTTAAGCATCTGTTCCTCTTTAACCTTTATCATGTCATTTACCTGCATATAAGACTGTGGGTACGTCAGTTTATTCAACCGACGAACATTATACACGGCCATGCTCTCTATGCCGGAAATAGTATAACTTATTTTTCATATTTAGCAAACACAAACTTGTCACATATCAAACTAAAGGGACTACCTTATTGATGTCGTGTTGTAATTGTGCACTTAGTCCTTAATGATATTATTTATATTAGATGACACTAATGCGCACTTGTTCGGATTCTATGCATCCCATACTACATAGGTCCGAGGGCAAGCCTCTTAATCATTCTTCATCTTTGTAGGGTTCAATCCCTCGCCATGACTTAATCTACTACTGTAACTACGGTGAGTATCTTAGATGATCTATGAGTACAAGCACGTGTACAGAAAACCTGGAGGGGAACCCCACGTCATGTCACGACGCATCGTGAAGACAGCCTGTGGCAATTCAGCCTCCTTCATGGCACACGATCCTCATGCAGTCACCAAACATCCCACAAGCGTGGCTAAAGTCCGATCATTACTGAGTTGTGCCCACGCCATGTCTTGACTCATCAAGCATGCATTCTGTGGCTCACACACCCGCACCGTAAACTCTAGTTCTCATACTCGTATTTTTCTCTCACTTTCATCACGTCTTCACTATGCACTAATCCTTAGTTTTTATTAGAATCATGAACAAAATCAAAGCTCTAGAGTTAGCCTCTCCACTAAACCGGACTTATTCATTTATTCAAACATGACCAACCTTGGTCTTTCATTTCAAATTTCATTTCTTTCCAAATGTCGGGGGAGACTTAGCTACTCTTTTGTTTCAATTCCAATTCACAATTTCTAAAGTTGAGCATTTCCAACTCATAAGTTTATTTTCATAATCATAACAGATTTCTCTTTCAATAGCATGATTTTTAAATTGTTCAATAGCCCATAATCACACATGGAATTTTATACTTCATCAGATATCAACTTCACATTGAAATCACATCACTAAATGGATATTCACATTCCATAAATTTCACACTATTCTCAAATGAGAATATTTTGCATCACATCACACAATAAAATTTCTTTCTTTACTATATTAATCTTCTAGTCCTTCATTTCAAGTCCTTTTTGCAAGATATAATTTTACAAAAATATAAATATAGAACCATAGTTCTATTTACACATTTAGTCACAAATTATATTTTACTTTATGTAAATAATTCCCAAATTATTTTTAATAAGTCCCATATATTTTTAGAAGAATAGTCATATTTTTTCCATAATTTTTTGATCACCAAAACATTCAAAAAATATTTTTTCCAATCTTGCCGAGGGCAAGATTCGAACCCAGCACCACAGAGAACACAGCCGAAGGCACAGACCACTAGGCCGAGTGCTGCCCACGGTATAGAAGAAGAGCTGAGAGTATTTAATGCTCTCGGCTGCAGTGTTTATTTTTTTTAAAACATGAAATAAAATATGCGATGCTACTGGGGATCGAACCATCGACCCGCCCTATATTGTAGCGATTTAGAGCGATCCGACCACTCGAGCTATAGGCTCGGGTTGTCACTAGTACAATTCGAGTTCCATTTAACCAATACTCTCTGTTATTTAAAACATTTCACCGTTCATCAAATCTCATTTCATTTGTTCTTACTAACATACCGTAAAAATTCCAGATTAATTATTTCCATCATGAATTTTATTCCAGTATATGAAAATAATTTTCTTAAATAATTAAACATATTTTTCCCAACTAATTAACACATTTCTACCATCCAATTTTGGTTAATGTGATATACTACTACTAATACATTCTTTTTCGACATTTTAATTTCATTAATCTCTACACCAAATTTCTGCTCTTATTTATTCCCCAAACATAACAATTGCATCGTAATTCATTCGTTACAACATCATAACAAAATTTCTAATTTAGCACATAAAGCGACATTGTCCAACTACTAATCTTTGCACGTAATTTTTTTCATGCTACTAACGAAGGTTTCTTTACACAATTCATAACCATATTCATATTGCACACAACTTGAATTTTAATAGTAGAAACACACACAATTTGCATATCAACAATTCAATCAATTATAGATCATTTTTCCAATTAAATGTGCATTCTTATTAATCATTTTCATGCATCATTTTTCTAATTAATTCTAGCATGCATTTCTATTTAGAAATAGGGAAAATTTACCCACCTTAAATGGAGAGAAAAACAACTAGCGACACCTCCTAAACAATGTCCTTGCAAACGAGGGCGATCCTCCTCCTTGAACACGCGCACACAAGCCTCCCAAGCACACCAACAATGCCAAACCGAGCACTCCAAAGCCGGCCTTCCTCTTCTTGTTGCAAGCACAACTCCCACACACAACTCAATCTTTTAACTCACTAAAATAACTACTAGATAATGTAATTTAGACTATAGGTTTGGAAGGATTAATTTTGCACAAGAACACTAGCCAGGGGGGGGGGGGGGTATTTATACTAAAAATCTAGGAAAAGGATGGCTAGGATTGAAGTAGGAGTTAGGAACAAATGGTTTAGATTTAAGGAGGAGTTATACTAACCACCCACAATCAAGTAACCACCACACCATGATCCCACTCAAATTTTTGGTTTCCCTCCAAGATTACAACCGGCCTAGTGTAGGAAATGTGCACTTTGCATGTGTACGTGCAATGCACGTGCAAGCATTTGCCTCCAAAAATTTGTACATTAAATTTTGTATAAAAATAATCTTTAAATTGTATCCTACATGACAAGTTGTATTTAAAAATAAATTGACTCATGGGCTTTAGTTTATGGGCCAAAACAATTATTTTAAAATAAAATAAATGAATTACATTTTGGGCTTTAAGAAAAAGGCTTTTTGTCTAATTGAAAGAAGGCTTTGTATAAAAATAATTAAAAGCACATATTTAAATATCTACACTCATCATGATGAAAGTAATTACCAAAAATATTGCACGTGCACACTACGTGCAAAAATAAATAATTTTCATCAATGAAAATAAGGGCATTACAACACTCCCTCCTTAGGATAGTTCCGTCCCCGGAACTACAGTCAAGAGCGAGAAAACAAACACTCACAACAAAAACAAAAAGATACAAAGATACAATCAAGCAAATAGCTCAGAATAGTCCTTCAACATCCTCTCCTCAGACTCCCAAGTAGCCTCTTCAACTAAATGGTTTCTCCAGACTACCTTGACCATCAGTTTCGTCTTATTCCTCAAGACTTTCTCTCGACGGTCAACAATCTCGACAGGAGACTTGATGTAGTTCAGATCCAACTGCAAACCTTCTGGCACTTCAGGCAAATGATGACTCGAATCTGGAATATAACCTCTCAGCATAGACACATGAAAGACATTGTGCACCTGAGATAACTCTTTCGGTAATTCAAGCTGGTAAGCAGTTTTCCCAATCCTTTTCAATATCTTGTACGGGCCTATAAACCTCAGGGCTAACTTCCTGCCCTTGCCAAATCGAACCACACCTTTACTGGGCGATACTTTTAGAAAGACGAAGTCACCTTCATCAAACTCAAGGTCCCTTCTCCGGTTGTCTGCATAGCTTTTCTGCCTGCTCTGAGCTTCCACCAACCTTTTCTTGATCAGATCAATCTTCTCAGAGGTTTGCTGTACAAGCTCAGGACCAAACAACTGACGCTCCCCAACTTCAAACCAACAAACAGGTGTCCTGCACTTCCTGCCATACAAAGCTTCGTACGGCGTCATCCCGATGCTAGTCTGAAAACAGTTGTTGTAGGCAAACTCTACCAAAGGTAAATGCCTTTCCCAACTGCCTCCAAAGTCTAGTATACAACACCGAAGCATATCCTCAAGAATACGGTTGACTCTCTCGGTCTGCCCATCGGTTTGCGGATGAAAAGCAGTGATGAAATCCGTCTTGGTACCCAAAGCTGTCTGAAGACTCCTCCAGAAATGCGAAGTAAACCGCGCATCTCGATCAGACACAATAGTTGACGGAACACCATGAAGCCGGACGATCTCGCCAACATACAGCTCAGCTAACTTGTCCATCGAAGCAGTGAGTTTCATCGCCAGAAAGTGAGCGGACTTGGTTAGTCGATCAACTATAACCCAAATCGCATCATTGCCTTTAGAACTCTTAGGTAATCCCGTAATGAAATCCATACTGATGTTATCCCACTTCCATTCCGGAATAGGTAACGGCTGTAATAGACCTCCGGGTCTCTGATTTTCGGCTTTGACTTGCTGATAAACCTCACACTTCACCACAAATTCAGCCACATCCCGCTTCCAACCTGACCACCAGAAATGCTGTTTGATGTCTTTGTACATCTTAGTACTCCCAGGATGTACCGACAAAAGAGTAGCGTGCGCCTTCTGAAGAATACTCTCTTTCAGGTCCGCCTGATTTGGAACACACAGCCTATCTCCGAACCACAGCACTCCATCCCTGATTTGAAATCCGGGCAACCTGCCAGCACTAACCTGCTCCTTCATCTCCAAGATATCAGCATCAACCTCCTGGCTTGCAATGATCCTTCCATTCAGTATAGGCTGAAGCCTCAACTGAGCTAAAGATGTTCCCAATCCTTGCAAGACAACTTCAATACCTGCTCGATCCATTTCCTCAATCAGATGCTTCTGAGTTGTAATCAAACTGGATAAACTGCTCTTGCGACTAAGTGCATCAGCAACAGCATTAGCCTTCCCAGGATGATATTTGATCTCAGGTCGCATGTCCTCAAGCACTTCCAACCATCTCCGCTGCCTCAGATTCAGATCCTTCTGCTGATATATATACTTCAAACTCTTGTGGTCCGTGTACATGTTCAATTTCTCACCATACACGTAGTGCCTCCATTGCTTCAGGGCAAAGATAATCGCAGCCAACTCCAGATCATGAGTCGGGTAATTTTTCTCATGCGGTCGTAGTTGCCTAGACCCATAAGAGAGTACTCTTCCCTCTTGCATTAAGACACAACCAAGCCCACGATGTGAAGCATCGCTATAAACATCATACTCAACACCTGCTCTAGGCAAAGCTAAAATAGGTACAGTAGTCAGCTTCTCTTTTAACTCCTGAAAGCTCGCCTCACATTGCTCAGTCCACTTGAAGTTCACATTCTTCTTGGTCAGGCCAGTAAGCGGTACAGCTATCTGAGCATAACCTTGAATGAATCTCCTGTAGTATCCAGTCATTCCAAGAAAACTTCTAACTTCCTTCACTGTAGTAGGCCTAGCCCAATTTCTCACTGCCTCTATCTTCTGAGGATCAGTTGCCACTCCCTCCTTAGAAAGGATGTGACCTAGGAATGCCACTTCAGATTTCCACAAATCACACTTGGATAACTTGGCATACAACTCCTGCTCTTCCAGCTTCTTCAAAACTGCCGCCAGATGCTTGGTGTGCTCCTCTTCTGACTTGGAGTACACGAGGATATCGTCGATAAACACCACGACAAAAGAATCAATGAACGGCCTCAGAACTCTGTTCATCAAATCCATGAAGATTGTGGGTGCATTCGTCACTCCAAATGGCATAACTAAGAATTCGTAATGCCCATGTCGAGTTCTAAATGCAGTTTTGTGCATATCTTCAGCTTTTACTCGAACTTGATGATATCCTGATCGAAGATCTATTTTAGAGAAAACAGCTGCTCCTTGTAGACGATCGAACAGGTCATCAATTCGAGAAATAGGATACTTATTCTGAACTGTGACCTTATTCAGCTCTCGGTAATCGATACACATTCTCATCGATCCATCATTCTTCTTTACCTAAAGCACAGGTGCTCCCCAAGATGACGCACTAGGTAGAATAAAGCCTTTCTCCAACAGTTCCTCAATCTGCCGTTTTACCGCATCCTGTTCCACTGGAGCCATCCTATACGGTGCCTTAGAAATGGGTGCACTTCTCTATTGAACAGTGATGCTGAACTCTACATCACGATGTGGGGGTAACCCAGGAAAATCCTCCAAGAACACAGTCGGATAGTCCCGAACCACAGGAATCCCTTGCACTTCCACAGGAGTCTTTTCCTTGCGGATAGTTGCCACTAGCCTAGAACACTTCTTCTTCCCTTGGAAAGTGACTTCATGTCCACCTGGAGCCTTCACTGTTACCGTCTTGGTCTTATACTCGATGTTTGCACTGTACACCGACATCCAATCAATGCCAATGATAACATCGACTCCCAAGATAGTCAGCTCGATCAGATCAATCCCAAAGATTCGATCTCCAATCACGATCTCACAATCAGCATAGTACCGATCAGTGGTCAAAGTTTCCTCTGATGGAGTAGCTACTGCTAAGATCTTGCCTGGAAAAATCTTCGGTTCAACTCCCAACACTTTAGCAAATTTAGGAGACAAAAGTATGAGAGGATCCAGTATCGAACAACACAACAGCTTCCATTCCATATTCCGATGTAAAAGGTCCATCAAATTTGAAGTATAAGACATGAACTTTCAAGTCAATATTTCCATTTCATTGAATTCCAAACTTTATACATTCGAATTGAAAAACATTTCTTGACATCAGAATGGAAAAAGTAGAAGCTACAACAGTCTAACTCCTACGATTCCTCTTCACTTCTCGAAGTTCTCCCCGTAGTTCATCAACTTCATCCTTCAGCACATCGGTCAAATTCTTCCTCTTCTCGAGTTCCCATACACGATGACTGAGAACTGAAAAGTCGTCCTTTCGCTTTGCCAGTTGAGCCTCCAATAATCCGACTCTCTCTCGCAGTGTTTCCACCTGCCTCTAAAGAGAAGTCACAAGACTATTTGGAACTGGTTCTTCTTCTTCATCAGAAGAGTCATCAGATGAATCCGGAGGTGGGGTGATCTCTCGGGATTCAGGCCATTCTCCTCCGTCAGAATCTGCTTGCCCTGGGTAGTACTCTTCATCGGAATCTGCTTGTCCAGGATGGTACTCTTTCTCGATGATATGTCATTCGTCATCTCCAGCAGGGTCGAAGTCATCAGCCATCTTAGAAATAGAGAGGAAGAAACATAAGTCATAGAGCAACACAAATGTAAGTCACTTACATTTAAATCTCTAGACTCAAACACACACTCTAATGTCCACTTCTAGGGTTTCATTCCTTATAAATTTGTACAAGTGTGAAGCGTGGCTCTGATACCACTCTGTAACGCCCCGAATCCCAAATACACTGAATTCGAGATGTTCTACAGGATCTTTCCACTTCATTTAGTACAATTTTACAAGGAAATTTGAACTTTTCACTTTCCATCAGAGTTTACATGAATACATTACAATTTACATTGCACAGCGGAAGTAAACTTTACAACAATGAAATGAATGTACAACAACATTGTATAATCTTTAAGCATCTGTTCCTCTTTAACCTTTATCATGTCATTTACCTGCATATAAGACTATGGGTACGTCAGTTTATTCAACCGACGAACATTATACACGGCCATCCTCTCTATGCCGGAAATAGTAACTTATTTTCCATATTTAGCAAACACAAACTTGTCACATATCAAACTAAAGGGACTACCCTATTGATGTCGTGTTGTGATTGTGCCCTTAGTCCTTAATGCAATTATTTATATTAGATGACACTAATGCGCACTTGTTCAGATTCTATGCATCCCATACAACATAGGTCCGAGGGCAAGCCTCTTAATCGTTCTTCATCTTTGTAGGGTTCAATCCCTCGCCATGACTTAATCTACTACTGTAACTACGGTGAGTATCTTAGATGATCTATGAGTACAAGCACGTGTACAGAAAACCTGGAGGGGAACCCCACGTCATGTCACGACGCATCGTGAAGACAGCCTCTGTAACGCCCCGAATCCCAAATACACTGAATTGGAGATGTTCTATAGGATCTTTCCACTTCATTTAGTACAATTTTACAAGGAAATTTGAACTTTTCACTTTACATCAGAGTTTACATGAATACATTACAATTTACATTGCACAGCGGAAGTAAACTTTACAACAATGAAATGAATGTACAACAACATTGTATAATCTTTAAGCATCTGTTCCTCTTTAACCTTTATCATGTCATTTACCAGCATATAAGACTGTGGGTACGTTAGTTTATTCAACCGACGAACATTATACATAGCCATCCTCTCTATGCCGGAAATAGTATAACTTATTTTCCATTTTTAGCAAACACAAACTTGTCACATATCAAACTAAAGGGACTACCCTATTGATGTCGTGTTGTGATTGTGCACTTAGTCCTTAATGCAATTATTTATATTAGATGACACTAACGCGCACTTGTTCGGATTCTATGCATCCCATACTACAGAGGTCCGAGGGCAAGCCTCTTAATCGTTCTTCATCTTTGTAGTGTTCAATCCCTCGCCATGACTTAATCTACTACAGTAACTACGGTGAGTATCTTAGATGATCTATGAGTACAAGCACGTGTACTGAAAACCTGGTGGGGAACCCCACGTCATGTCACGACCCATCGTGAAGATAGCCTGTGGCAATTCAGCCTCCTTCATGGCACACGATCCTCATGCAGTCACCAAACATCCCACAAGCATGGCTAAAGTCCGATCATTACTGAGTTGTGCCCACGCCATGTCTTGACTCATCAAGTATGCATTCTGTGGCTCACACACTCGCACCGTAAACTCTAGTTCTCATGCTCGTATTTTTCTCTCACTTTCATCACGTCTTCACTATGCACTAATCCTTAGTTTTATTAGAATCATGAACAAAATCAAAGCTCTAGAGTTAGCCTCTCCACTAAACGGGACTTATTCATTTATTCAAACATGACCAACCTTGGTCTTTCATTTCAATTTCATTTCATTTCTCTCCAAATGCCGGGGGAGACTTAGCTACTCTTTTGTTTCAATTCCAATTCACAATTTCTAAATTGAGCATTTCCAACTCATAAGTTCATCTTCATAATCATAACAGATTTCTCTTTCAATAGCATGATCTTTAAATTGTTCATTAGTCCATAATCACACATGTAATTTTATACTTCATCAATATCAACTTCACATTGAAATCACATCACTAAATGGATATTCACATTCCATAAATTTCACACTACTCTCAAATGAGAATAATTCACAATGCATCACTACATATAATTTCTATTTTTACTCCACTTCTTTTCTAATATTTCATTTCAAGCCTTTCTACAAAGTGCAACTTTTATACCATACAAGTATATAACCATAAGTCTAAATTATACCTTTTATTCTCAAATCATATTTTATTCTATGTAAATAATTCCCAAATTATTTTTCATAAGTCCCATATATTTTTAGAAGAATAATCATATTTTTTCCATAATTTTTTGATCACCAAAACATTCAAAAAAACATTTTTTTGAATCTTGCCGAAGCCAAGATTCGAACCCAGCACCACAGATAACACAGCCGAAGGCACAGACCACTAGGCCGAGTGCCGCCCACGGTATAGATGAAGAGCTGAGACTATTTAATGCTCTCAACTGCAGTGTTTATTTTTTTAAAATATGAAATAAAATATGTGATGCTACTGGGGATCGAACCATCGACCCGCCCTATACTGTAGCGATTTAGAGCGATCCGACCACTCGAGCTATAGGCTGAGGTTGTCACTAGTACAATTCGAGTTCCATTTAACCAATACTCTCTGTTATTTAAAACATTTCGCCGTTCATCAAAATCTCATTTCATTTGCTCTTACTAACATACTGTAAAAATTTCAGATTAATTATTTCCATCATGAATTACACTCCAGTATATGAGAATAATTTTCTTAGATAATTAAACATATTTTTCCCAATAAATAACACATTTCTACCATACAATTTTGGTTAATTTGATATACTACCACTAATACATTCTTTTTCGACATTATAATTTCATTAATCCCTATACTAATTTTCTACCCTTATTCATTCCCCAAACATAATAATTGTATCTTAATTCATTCGTTACAACGTCATAACAAAATTTTCCAATTTAGCACATAAAGTGACAATATTAATATACTAATCCTTGCACATAATTTTTCATGCTACTAACGAAGGTTTCTCTACACAATTCATAGCCATATTCATATCGCACACAACTAGAATTTTAACAATAGCAACACATATAATTTGCATATCAACAATTCAATCAATTATAGATCCTTTTTCCAATTAAATGTGCATTCTTATTAATCATTTTCATGCATCATTTTTCTAATCAAATCTAGCATGCATTCCTATTTAGAAATAGGAAAATTTTACCCACCTTAATTTGGAGAGAAAAATACAATTTAGCAATCTCCTAAACAAATGTCCTTGCAACGAGAGTGCTCCTCCTCCTTGAAGCGCGCACACGAATCTCCAAGCACCCAAAACCGAGAGCTCCCTCTTCTTGTAGTAGCCGGCCTCCTCTTCTCCTTGATGTTGCAAGCACAATCCCACACATTCTCAATCTTTTAACTCACAAAATCACTACTAGATAAAGTAATTTAGACTATAGGTTTGGAAGAAATAAGCACAAGAATAACTAGCCAGGGGGGGGGGGGGTATTTATACTAAAAATCAAGGGAAATGGATGGCTAGGATTGAAGTAGGAGTTAGGAATAGATGGCTTAGATTTAAGGAGGAGTTATACCAACCACCCATAATCAAGTAACCACCACACCATGATCCCACTCAAATTTTTGGTTTCCCTCCCAAAAGAAGCAATCCCAGCCTACATAGGAAGTGCATATTGCACGTGTACGTGCAATGCACGTGTACGTGCAATGCACGTGCATGCAATTGCCTCCAAAAATTTGTACATTAAATTTTGTATAAAAATAATCTTTAAATTGTATTCAACATGACAAGTTGTATTTAAAAATAAATTAACTCATGGGCTTTAGTTTATGGGCCAAAATAATTATTATAAAAATAATAAATTAAATTAACTTTGGGCTTTTAAAAAGAAAAGGCTTTTTGTCTAATTGAAAGAAGGCTTTGTAAAAATAATTTAGAAGCACAAAAATCTATACTCATCATAATGAAAATAATCATTACATTTAGTTCAAACAAAAATATTGCACGTGCACACTACGTGCAAAATGAAAAATATAATTTTTCATTAAATGAAAAATTGGGGCATTACAACACTCCCTCCTTAGAATAGTTCCGTCCCCGGAACTACAGTCAAGAGCGAGAAAAGCAAACACAACACTCACAACAAGAACAAAAAGATACAAAGATACAATCAAGCAAAAAGCTCAGCATAGTCCTTCAACATCCTCTCCTCAGACTCCCAAGTAGCCTCTTCAACCAAATGGTTTATCCAGACTACCTTGACCATCGGTATCATCTTATTCCTCAAGACTTTCTCTCGACGATCAACAATCTCAACAGGAGACTCGATGTAGTTGAGATCCAACTGCAAACCTTCCAGCACTTCAGGCAAATGATGACTCGGATCTGGAATATAACCTCTCAGCATAGACACATGAAAGACATTGTGCACCTGAGATAGCTCTTCCGGTAATTCAAGCCAGTAAGCAGTTTTCCCAATCCTTTTCAATATCTTGTACGGGCCTATAAACCTCGGGGCTAAATTCTCGCTTTTGCCAAATTGAACCACACCTTTACTGGGCGATACTTTCAGAAAGACGAAGTCACCAACCTCAAATTCAAGGTCCCTTCTCCGGTTGTCTGCATAGCTTTTCTGCCTGCTCTGAGCTTTTACCAACCTTTTCCTGATCAGATCAATCTTCTCAGAAGTTTGCTGTACAAGCTCAGGACCAAACAACTGACGCTCCCCAACTTCAAACCAACAAACAGGTGTCCTGCACTTCTTGCCATACAAAGCTTCGTACGGCGCCATCCCCATGCTAGTCTGAAAACTGTTGTTGTAGGTAAACTCTACCAAAGGTAAATGCCTTTTTCAACTGCCTCCAAAGTCTAGTGTACAACACCGAAGCATATCCTCAAGAATACGGTTGACTCTCTCGGTCTGCCCATCGGTTTGCAGATGAAAAGCAGTGCTGAAATCCGTCTTGGTACCCAAAGCTGTCTGAAGACTCCTCCAGAAATGCGAAGTAAACCACGCATCTCGATCAAACACAATAGTTGACGGAACACCATGAAGTCTGACGATCTCGCCAACATACAACTCAGCTAACTTGTCCATCGAAGCAGTGAGTTTCATCGCCAAAAAGTGAGCGGACTTGGTTAGTCGATCGACTATAACCCAAATCGCATCATTGCCTTTCGGACTCTTAGGCAATCCCGTAATGAAATCCATACTGATGTTATCCCACTTCCATTTCGGAATAGGTAACGGCTGTAATAGACCTCCGGGTCTCTGATTTTCGGCTTTGACTTGCTGACAAACCTCACACTTCGCCACAAATTCAGCCACATCCCGCTTCAAACCTAATCACTAGAAATACTGTTTGATGTCTTTGTACATCTTAGTACTCCCAGGATGTACCGACAAAAGAGTAGCATGCGCCTCCTGAAGAATACTCTCTTTCAGGTCCGCCTGATTTGGAACACATAGCCTATCTCCGAACCACAGCACTCCATCCCTGATTTGAAATCCGGGCAACCTACCAGCACCAACCTGCTCCTTCATCTCCAAGATATCAGCATCAACCTCCTGACTTGCAATGATCCTTCCATTCAGTGTAGGCTGAAGCCTCAACTGAGCCAAAGATGCTCCCAATCCTTGCAAGACAACTTCAATACCTGCTCGATCCAATTCCTCAATCAGATGCTTCTGAGTGGTAATCAAACTGGCTAAACTGCTCTTGTGACTAAGTGCATCAGCAACAACATTAGCTTTCCCAGGATGATACTTGATCTCAGGTCGCATGTCCTCAAGCACTTCAAACCATCTTCGCTGCCTCAAATTCAGATCCTTCTGCTGATATATATACTTCAAGCTCTTGTGGTCCGTGTACATGTTCAGCTTCTCACCATACAGGTAGTGTCTCCATTGCTTTAGGGCAAAGATAATCACAGCCAACTCTAGATCATGAGTCGGATAATTCTTCTCATGCGGTCGTAGTTGCCTAGACCTATAAGCGATTTCTCTTCCTTCTTGCATTAAGACACAACCAAGCCCACGATGTGAAGCATCGCTATAAACATCGTACTCAACAACTGCTCTAGGCAAAACCAAAATAGGTGCAGTAGTCAGCTTCTCTTTCAGCTCCTGAAAGCTTGCCTCACATTGCTCAGTCCACTTGAAGTTCACATTCTTCTTGGTCAGTCCAGTAAGCGGCACGGCTATCTAAGCATAACCTTGAATGAATCTCCTGTAGTATCCAGTCATTCCAAGAAAACTTCTGACTTCCTTCACTGTAGTAGGCCTAGCCCAATCTCTTACTGCCTCTATCTTCTGAGGGTCAGTTGCCACTCCCTCCTTAAAAAGGATGTGACCTAGGAATTCCACTTCAGATTTCCAGAAATCACACTTGGATAACTTGGCATACAACTCCTGCTCTTCCAGCTTCTTCAAAACTACTGCCAGATGCTCGGTGTGCTCCTCTTCTGACTTGGAGTACACGAGGATATCTTCGATAAACACCACGACGAAAGAATCAATGAACGGCCTCAGAACTCTGTTCATCAAATCCATGAAGATTGCGGGTGCGTTCGTCACTCCAAATGGCATAACTAAGAATTTGTAATGCCCATGTCGAGTTCTAAATGCAGTTTTGTGCACATCTTCAGCTTTCACTCGAACTTGGTGATATCCTGATCGAAGATCTGTTTTGGAGAAAATAGCTGCTCCTTGTAGACGATCGAACAAGTCATCAATTCGAGGAATAGGATACTTATTCTGAATAGTGACCTTATTCAGCTCCCGGTAATCGATACACATTCTCATCGATCCATCCTTCTTCTTTACCAAAAGCACTGGTGCTCCCCAAGGTGACGCACTAGGTTGAATAAAGCCTTTCTCCAACAGTTCCTCAATCTGCCGTTTCACCTCATCCTGTTCCACTGGAGCCATCCTATACGGTGCCATAGAAATGGGTGCACTTCCCGGTTGAACAGTGATGCTGAACTCTACATCACGATGCGGGGGTAACCCAGGAAAATCTTCCAAGAACACAATCGGATTGTCCCGAACCACAGGAATCCCTTGCACTTCCACAGGAATCTGTTCCTTGCGGATAGCTGCCACCAGCCTAGAACACTTCTTCTTCCCTTGGAACGTGACTTCAGGTCCACCTGGAGCCTTTACTGTTACCGTCTTGGTCTTACACTCGATGCTTGCACTGTACACCGACATCCAATCAATGCCAATAATAACATCGACTCCCAAGATAGTCAGCTCGATCAGATCAATCCCAAAGATTCGATCTCCAATCACAATCTCACTGATATGGCTAAAAATAGGATTAAATCGGGACCGTTCACATCAGGATACGAATCTTAAAGCTCAGGGATAAAACGGTAATTCCACCTAGTAACGGGTCTGAAATGGGAACTAGGTCTTTCTTTACGACCCAATAACCCACGAACGGATCCACCTCAACTGGGTACGGGTCCCAACCCGAAACACACCCAGTCCAGAAAAGATAGAATTAGGGTTTCTGATTAATCCTAATCAACGGCTCTGATTCACATCTATCTTTTCACCGGGAATTAGGGATTACATTCCTAATCTGTTTACTAGGAGAATATTCCTTATCAGATCACGGGGATTACATTCCTAATTTGATCCCTAAGACGCCTATAAATACCCCCCATCCATCTCCATTAAGAGGTAATCAGTATTTTCTCAATTTACGCTCTTTCTTAATCATTTCTGATTACTGACTTGAGCGTCGGAGGGTGCGTCGCCGGGATCAACCCCGGTGTCTCGCACTTTTTGCAGGTTAACGGCGGGAGTCAACGGTCAATCTCCGGCGGAACAGGTTAGAGGTTTGCTATTCAGGTTTTTCACGAATCCACAAATACTATCTGTTTACCCCCACACCAGATTTAGCGGTAACAGATTGGCGCCGTCTGTGGGAAGACCAAACGAATAGCAGCCCCTCTTCCCGTTGGTCCGATCTTCTCCAGCCATGCCTCCAAGAAAAGTCAGGTCCAGAGGGTCCAACCGCGGGCCCAACCCCGCCGATCAGCAAGAAGTAGTCCCCTTCCAACCCGCTCCGCAACAGGGACAACCCCCGCTTCAAGTGGAGGACCCTCTTCAACAAGATCAGCCTCCTCTTCAGAATCAGCAACCCCCCAAGGGTCCCACCGGTCCTCAGAACGCCGGTGCGGGGGGCTCGCGCATGAAGCAACCTCTCCACCTAGACCGCGTCTCCATACACAAAGCCTCTACGGATTCCATGGCCTCTCACAATCCTCAAAACCGGCAGAAGGTGGAGGACTTACGCCACCGTCTGGACGAGAAGCGGTCCCGAGAGGGAGCCTCCCGCCAGCAATGTCCGGGTGAGCGATCCCCACACCGCCGAGATTACAAAAGGTCCCATGTCCGAAGGGGAAGGAAGGAATCCCCCGAGCACTACAGAAGAAGACATCGTTCCCCCGCCGATCGGCGACACCCAAGGAACGATGAGGCACCCATCACCCGTGCCGAGTTCCAACAATTCCAAGCAATGGTACAACAGGCTCTCAACCTCCGTCCTCATAACTACAATGCCCAACGGGATCCTACACCCCCGCGGGTCCAGAGTCCTCACCACCGGCAGCATACTCCTAGCCCTCGCCGTTCCCAGGGTTACCATCGCCACAGTCCTCGCTCCCCCTCCTACGAACACGAGTCCAGAGGCTCGTTCGACTACAGTCGGAGGGACGATGCCCTCTATCGCCGTCTCTACGAGATGGAGAGGCACATTGGCCGGATCAACCGGGGAGAGGAACAGAGGGGTAGGACCCTCTGTCCAAGCCGACCTCCTTTTTCCCGAACCATAATGGATGCGCCAGTGCCAATCGGCTTTAAAACTCCTCAATTCGAGACCTACTCCGGGGAAACTGACCCTGTTGACCACATTGAGAGCTTCAAGACTTTCATGCTCATCCATCAAGCTTCCAATGCCCTGCTATGCAAGACCTTCCCCGCAACTCTCAAGGGTCCGGCTCGAGAATGGTACTCTCGCCTAGCCCCATCCTCGATATTCTCATTCGAACAGTTCGAGACCCTCTTCGTCACCCACTTCGTGAGTAGTCGCCGAACTGAAAAGACCAGCATTTCGCTACTCTTCCTTAACCAGAAGAAGGGTGAGAAGTTGAGAGACTATGTGAAGAGGTTCACAGCTGAAGCCAGGTCTATAGCTTCCCTCGACCAATCCGTCGCAATGGCCGCCTTCCAATCCAATGTCTTCAATTCCAGCCTCCGTTCCTCTCTTGCTAAGAAGCCTCCACAGAACTTTGCCGACCTCCTTTTCAGGTGTGAAAAGTACATTCGGGCCGAAGAAGCCCTCGACCCCCTTGCTCTGGAGGAGACATCTTCCGAGAACAAACGAAAGAACACAAGTGAAGAGGGGTCCCAAAAATCCCAGAAGGACAGTAATGGCCAGTGCCGTTCGACTTCACGTTTTGAGAAGTTCACCCCCCTCATTGCTAATATATCAGAAGTCATTATGGAGGTGGACAAGGAAGGACTACTCCGCACTCCCCCTAGAATGAATACCCCTGGCAAGAAGAGGGACAAAGATAAGTGGTGCCGCTTCCACAGGGACCACGGCCACGACACGGATAATTGTCGGGCTCTCAAGGAGGAGATCGAAGAACTCGTACAGCGGGGACACCTGACCAAGTTCATCCAAAAAGAGGGGGCCGAGCTTCCCCTCTGAGGAGTCAACAAACGAACCGAAGGGCTCGCCGAGCTTCGAGACTCAGAACCTCCCAGCTCCTCCCAAGAGGTCTTCACCTTATCGTAGAAGTAGGATTTTGATTTTCAATAAGGCCGATGCTTGTAACTCGGCCAATAGCATGTAATAATGGCTCGCCCTGTTGAAGCAGCCACTTAGTTTATTTCAATAAAACTTTACATTTTTTCATTGGAAATTGTTGCTCTTGCTTCATCTCTATCTCTCCGAGTCACGACTCGTTAAATGGTGATTCCGGAGTCCAACACTTGGTTCGATTCTGCTTCGAATAACTTGCTCTTAAGCGGGTTAGAAGTGGTTCGCCATTCGGAATTGCTCCCACAACCGTTGAACAACTCTACCGTGGTTCCGGAGTCCAACACTTGGTTCGATTCTGCTTCAAATAACTTGCTCTTAAGCGGGTTAGAAGTGGTTCGCCATTCGGAATTGCTCCCACAACCGTTGAATAACTCTAACGATGGTTCCGGAGTCTAACACTTGGTTCGATTCTGCTTCGAATAACTTGCTCTTAAGCGGGTTAGAAGTGGTTCGCCATTCGGAATTGCTCCCACAACCGTTGAACAACTCTACCGATGGTTCCGGAGTCCAACACTTGTTTCGATTCTGCTTCGAATAACTTGCTCTTAAGCGGGTTAGAAGTGGTTCGCCATTCGGAATTGCTCCCACAACCGTTGAATAACTCTAACGATGGTTCCGGAGTCCAACACTTGGTTCGATTCTGCTTCGAATAACTTGCTCTTAAGCGGGTTAGAAGTGGTTCGCCATTCGGAATTGCTCCCACAACCGTTGAATAACTCTAACGATGGTTCCGGAGTCCAACACTTGGTTCGATTCTACTTCGCAAGTTCGCTTCTAAGCGGACTGGAAGTAGTTCGCCATTCGGAATTGCTCCCACAGCCGTTGAACTTTTCTAACGATGGTTCCGGAGTCCAACACTTGGATCGATTCTACTTCGCAAGTTCGCTGTTAAGCGAGCTAGAAGTGGTTCGCCATTCGGAATTGCTCCCACAACCGTTGATTCCCTCACTTAAATAACGAGTTCGGAGCTCACCACTTTCTCCTAGAGTTGCTCCTCAAACTCGTCTCACAAATGGCACTCTCCTAGAGCCAAGCTCCTCGCTCCGCTCGCCTCCAAAAGCGGACCTCTTCTCAACGAGTTCGGAGCTCACCACTCTCTCCATGGGTCGCTCCTCAAGCTCGTCTCACAAACGGCTCTCTCCCAGAGTCAAGCTCTTCGCTCCGCTCACCTCCAAAAGCGGACCTCCTCTCAACGAGTTCGGAGCTCACCACTCTCTCCTTGGGTCGCCCCTCAAGCTCGTCTCACAAAGGGCTCTCTCCCAGAGTCGAGCTCTTCGCTCCGCTCGCCTCCAAAAGCGGACCCCTTCTCAACGAGTTCGGAGCTCACCACTCTCTCCTAGAGTTGCTCCTCACACTCGTCTCACAAAGGGCTCTCTCCCAGAATCGAGCTATTCACTCCGCTCGCCTCCCAGACGGACCTCTCCTCGAACAAGTTTGGAGCACAACTCTCTCCTAGAGTTCCCCCTCACACTTGTCTCACAAATAGCTCTCTTCCAGATCCGAGCTCTTTGCTCCGCTCGCCTCCGAAGCGGACCTCTTCTCAACAAGATCGGAGCTCACAACTCTCTCCTAGAGTTGCTCCTTAAACTTGTCTTCCAAATGGCTCTCTCCTAAAGCCAAGCTCTTCGTTTTGCTCACCTCAAAGGATGGGTCTTCCCACGGCTCTTACAAGGGTCTTCCTGGCACAAGGGTTTTGCCAGCACAGCTTCTCCGCCCCTAGGAGTGGAGCTCCTCTTCCAAAATCCCCACGACCAAAACACTCCTCAACTTCATGAAGACAAGGATGTTGCGAGGCTATTTTGACCATGAAGGAGGGTGAATCCTCGTCTCACTCCTAAAGAAAAGTTGTAGATCTTCGAATTAGCTTCGAAACAAGGGGTCGCACGCCCCGAGCCAACCTCCGTAGCACCGGGAACATCAAGAAGAACTCTGCAGGGAAAAATTGGAGTTCGGCACAAGCTGCCGAGCGTTCTCGGAACCGACCTCGTTACGGGAAAAAAAAAATCAAGTTCGGCACCCACTGCTGAGCGTTCGTGGAACCGACCTCGTTATGGGGGAAAAATCAAGTTCGGCACCTACTGCCGAGCGTTCGTGGAACCGACCTCGTTACGGGGAAAAATTCGAGTCCGGCACCCACTGCCGAGCGTTCTTGACACCGACCTCGTTACGGGGGAAAAAATCAAGCTCGGCTCCCACTGCCGAGCGTTCTTGACACCGACCTCGTTACGGAGAAAAAATCAAGTTCGGCACCCACTGCCGAGCGGTCTCGGAACCGACCTCGTTACGGGGGGAAAAAATCGGACCTCGGCACCCCTTCGCCGAACGCTCTCATATACAAGCAACCAAACAAAAGACACAAAAAAGAAACGGGGGGCTATAGGGTCGGGTTCGGACCCGTTAAGGATCCAAACCCAAACCCTCTCTCTCTCCTCCCATTCTTCTCCAACAAAGTTAGCGCCGATCCCAAGCAAAAAAACAAAAACTCTCCTCAACCACATGAATACAAGGATGTTGCGGGGCTATTTTGACCATGAAGGAAGGTGAATCTCCATCTCACTCCTAAAGAGAAGTTGTAGATCTTCGAATTAGCTTCGAAACAAGGGGTCGCACGCCCCAAGCCGACCTCCGTCGCACCAGGGAACATCAAGAAGAATTCTGCAGGAAGAATTGGGGTTCCGTACCAGCTGACCGAGCGTTCTTGACACCGACCGTTTTACGGGCTTGAGTTCGGCACCAGTTGAGTTCGGCACCCGCTGCCAAGCGTTCTTGCCACCGACCGTTTTACGGGCTTGAGTTCGGCACCCGCTGCTGAGCATTCTTGCCACCGACCGTTTTACGGGCTTGAGTTCGGCTACATTTGAGTTCGGCACCCGCTGCCGAGCGTTCTTGCCACCAACCGTTTTACGGGCTTGAGTTCGGCTACATTTGAGTGCGGCACCCGCTGCCGAGCATTCTTGCCACCGACCGATTTACGGGCTTGAGTTCGGCACCAGTTGAGTTCGGCACCCGCTGCCGAGCGTTCTTACCACCGACCGTTTTACGGGCTTGGGTTCGGCACCAGTTGAGTTCGGCACCCGCTGCCGAGCGTTCTTGACACCGACCGTTTTACGGGCTTGAGTTCGGCTACATTTGAGTTCGGCACCCGCTGCCGAGCATTCTTGCCACCGACCGTTTTACGGGCTTGAGTTCGGCACCAGTTGAGTTTGGCACCCGCTGCCGAGCGTTCTTGCCACCGACCGTTTTACGGGCTTGAGTTCGGCACCAGTTGAGTTCGGCACCCGCTGCCGAGCGTTCTTGACACCGACCGTTTTGCGGGCTTGAGCTCGGCACCAGCCTCCGAGCGTTACATGGAAAAAACTTACCCAGCACTTCGCAAAGACTCGCCGACACATTTGGAAGCAATCTGCCATCGGAGCTTCAAAAAAAAAAAAAAAAAAAGGGGCCAGGTTCGGACCCATTAAGGATCCGAACCCGAACCCACCTTCCCATCTCCTTCTCCAACGATTCGGTGCCAAAACCAAAAAAGAAAATAAAAACCCAGTTGCCGAGTTCTCCACCGCATCGAGCTCCAACGTCGTCAACCTCCTCAACGACGAGCTCGCCACCTCCTTCGCGAAGCTTCGCCGTCCCCGCTCATCACCATGGCTCCGGCGAGCTCCTACCCTTCTTCCTCATCGAAGCTTCACTGAGCTCTGCCGAAGCTCAGTTGCCGAGTTCTCCACCGCATCGAGCTCCAACGTCGTCAACCTCCTCAACGACGAGCTCGCCACCTCCTTCGCGAAGCTTCACCGTCGCCGCCTATCACCATGGCTCCGACGAGCTCCGCCAAGCTCTCCTCCTCCGTCGAGCTCAACGATCACCGCCTCCTCCGAGTTCGAGAACTCCATGGCCAAGCTCGAGGACTCCGTCACCCTCGTCATCATCAAGCTCCCTCACTCCGTCGCCGAGCTCCAACCCCGCCGACCCCCACGCTCGAGCCGCCTCTTCTTCAACCCCGGGCTAAGTCGAACCCATCTTCGCGCGAACTCGACCTCGCCGACTAGCTCCTCCATCGAGCTCACTTCCTCGACGAAGCCCCGAGCTCCATTCGATGACCACCGTCGACGAGCTTCCCCTTCGCTGCCAAACTCCATGTTCGTCTCCCGCCGTGGCCAGCTCACGCCATCACCGAGCTCGAGTGGTCCTCCGAAGAGCTCGACCCCACCTCCAGTTCGAAGAGCTCCTCGCCTCTGCCGCCTCAGTCGAGCTTCGAAGTCGACGTCGGAGGATCGAGGTTGGATGAACCAGTCGAAGAAGATAGAATGAGCGAAGAGGAGGAGAACGAGAAAGAACGGAGAAGAAGAGAAAGCCAGCGCGAAAACAAACAAACAAACAAACAAAAAAAAAAAGTCAAACTTTGACTGCTACGTGTCTACCACGTGGACTTCGGCCACCTTTTCCGAGCATTCATGGAACCGACCTTGTTACACCAAAAAAATGGCCTCTTCTTCCCCTCCCGATGCGCGCTCGCTTGATCGTGATCAACGCATACGATCATGCCACGTGTCCAGGTAATATTTAATTAATTAATTTATTTATTCATTTGTTTTAATTATTTAAAAAATTCGAAAAAATATTTAAAAATCGAAAAAAATTAAATAAAAATTCTAAAAAATAATTATAAATTCAGAAAAATTATTTAAAAATTCTGAAAAATATAATTATTTAATTAGAATAATTATTTAATATTTTCGATAATTAATTATTTAATTCGGAAAATGAATAAAAAATTCAAAAAAATGAGAAAAAATTCAGAAAAATCTGGAAAAATCACCAAAAATCCAGAAAATTCTGAGGATATTTTTGGGTATTTTACAAGCCCAGAATGACACCATTACACCCCCGAGCAAGATCTAAACTCCCTTAAGAATACCGATAAAATCCCGTACGCCATTAGAACAACAAAACTACTCCTCAAAGACTGAAAAACTCAGTCTCTAGGAGTGGGGGGCTCGTGATATGGCTAAAAATAGGATTAAATCGGGACTGTTCACATCGGACACGAATCTTAAAGCTCAGGGATAAAACGGTAATTCCACCTACTAATGGGTCTGAAATGGGAACTGAGTCTTTCTTCACGACCCAATAACCCACGAACGGATCCACCTCAACTGGGTACGGGTCCCAACCCGAAACACACCCAGTCCAGAAAAGATAGAATTAGGGTTTCTGATTAATCCTAATCAACGGCTCTGATTCACATCTATCTTTTCACCGAGAATTAGGGATTACATTCCTAATCTGTTTACTAGGAGAATATTCCTTATCAGATCACAGGGATTACATTCCTAATTTGATCTCTAAGACGCCTATAAATACCCCCCATCCATCTCCATTAAGAGGTAATCAGTATTTTCTCAATTTACGCTCTTTCTTAATCATTTCTGATTACTGACTTGAGCGTCGGAGGGTGCGTCGCCGGGATCAACCCCGGTATCTCGCACTTTTTTCAGGTTAACGGGCGGGAGTCAACGGTCAATCTCCGGCGGAACAGGTTAGAGGTTTGCTATTCAGGTTTTTCACGAATCCACAAATACTATCTGTTTACCCCCACACCAGATTTAGCAGTAACACTCACAATCCGCATAATACCGATCAGTGGTTAAAGTTTCCCCTGACGGAGTAGCTACTGCTAAGATCTTGCCTGAAAAAATCTTTGGTTCAACTCCCAACACTTTAGAAAATTTAGGAGACACAAGAGTATGAGAGGATCCACTATCGAACAACACAACAGCTTTCATTCCATTAAGATAAAGTTCTCCTGTTACATAATACACACTGATTACGTAACAGTTCACTAAATAGTGGGAAAAAGAAATGACAAAAACCTCTAAACATCTGCCCTCGTACCAGTGATGACATGATCAACTTCATCAGCATCAGCTTCCGTCAAGGCAAATACTCGCCCTGGTTGGTACGGTCTCTTCCCAGTCTGCTGCGTTGGTACATTGCGATTACCATTCCGTGGCTTGGGGCATTGAGATTGGTAATGTCCCGTTTCACCACAGTTGAACCAAGTTATTCGCAGGAGGTCTCACCACATTGTTCCCAGGTCCTCCAGCCACACTAATAGTGTTCGCCCCTGTCGGTTTGAACCTTTGTGCAGATGGTTGCCCCTTGAAACTCCCAGAATTGGCGGGCCTCTTTCCAGACTGCCCGTTGTTCCTCCGGTTCTGAACAACATGAAATTGCTCCATATCTGCTTCCGTCGCTGCTGCTCTCTTGACCAACTTGTCGAATCTCCTGATACCAAGAGGTATCATCCGGGACCTCAAGCTTGGCCTCAATCCATGCTCGAACTTACGAGCCTTCTTAGCCTCATCCATCACTAATTCTGGAGCATACCTAGAGAGCTGAGTATACTTGGTCTCGGTACTCTCTCACTGACATGCTACCTTGCTGTAGTGATAGAAACTCCATAGCCTTCTTCTCTTGAACATCGGAGGGGAAATAGTGACTGCAGAATTCTTCCAGAAATTCCTTCCAGCCGAGAACTATGCCTCCCATGGTCATTTTCATCGACTGCCACCAAACAGCCGCATCCTTCTCAAGTTGCAGAGTCGCCAACTTCACCTTACTGCCTTCAGGGGTCTCCAACACTTCGAAGATTGTCTCCACTTGACGAATCCAGTTGTCTACAGCATCAGGGTCTGACTTCCCTTCGAATACAGGTAGTTTCATTCGTTTGAACGATTCCACTAGTTTAATCGCTTCGGGCACCGGATTCGCAGGCCCCCTTTCTTGGTTCTGATTCATAGCCACGGCATTGAGCGTCTGATAGACCCTCGCAAGATCCGTTTCCAGATCCAGACCTTCCCCGTTTCTAGCTCCTCTTCTAGACATATTCTGATGCAAAAGATCCATTAAATTCGAAGTATAAGACATGAATTTTAAATCAACTGGTATTTCATTGAATTCCAAACTTTATACATTCGAATTGAAAAACATTTCTTGACTTCAGAATGAAAATAGTAGAAGCTACAACAGTCTAACTCCTACGGTTCCTCTTCGCTTCTCGAAGTTCTCCCCGTAGTTCATCAACTTCATCCTTCAGCACATCGGTCAGATTCTTCCTCTTCTCGAGTTTCCATACACGATGACTGAGAACAGAAAAGTCGTCCTTGCGCTTTGCCAGCTGAGCCTCCAATAATCCGACTCTCTCTCGCAGTATTTCTACCTGCCTCTGAAGAGAAGTCACAAGACTATTCGGAACTGGTTCTTCTTCCCGAATCCCAGTAAGTTGATCGTAGAGAGAAAGTCTTGAAGAATAAGATGATACCGATGGTCAAGGTAGTCTGGAGAAACCATTTGGTTGAAGAGGCTACTTGGGAGTCTGAGGAGAGGATGTTGAAGGATTATCCTGAGCTATTTGCTTGATTGTATCTTTGTATCTTTTTGTTTTTGTTGTGAGTGTTTGTTTTCTCGCTCTTGACTGTAGTTCCGGGGACGGAACTATTCTAAGGAGGGAGTGTTGTAATGCCCTGATTTTCATTTATGAAAATTATTTATTTTTGCACGTAGTGTGCACGTGCAATATTTTTGGTAAATATTTTCATCATGATGAGTATAGATTTTTAAATATGTGCTTTTAATTATTTTTATCAAAGCCTTCTTTCAATTAGACAAAAAGCCTTTTTCTTAAAGCCCAAAATGTAATTCATTTATTTTATTTTAAAATAATTGTTTTGACCCATAAACTAAAGTCCATGAGTTAATTTATTTTTCAATACAACTTGTCATGTAGGATACAA
Organism: Hemerocallis citrina; assembly: GCA_017893485.1. Taxonomy (NCBI): domain Eukaryota; kingdom Viridiplantae; phylum Streptophyta; class Magnoliopsida; order Asparagales; family Asphodelaceae; genus Hemerocallis; species Hemerocallis citrina. Next base: position 253,282,290 of record CM030358.1, read on the forward strand.
TTTAAAGTTTATTTTTATATAAAATGTAATGCACAATTTTTTGAGGCAATTGCATGCACGTGCATTGCACGTACACGTGCAAAGTGCACATTTCCTACACTAGGCCGGTTGTAATCTTAGAGGGAAACCAAAAATTTGAGTGGGATCATGGTGTGGTGGTTACTTGATTGTGGGTGGTTAGTATAACTCCTCCTTAAATCATAGTCATTTGTTCCTAACTCCTACTTCAATCTTGGCCATCCATTTCCCTAGATTTTTAGTATAAATACCCCCCCCCCCCCCCTGGCTAGTGTTCTTGTGCAAAATTAATCCTTCCAAACCTATAGTATAAATTACATTATCTAGTAGTTATCTTAGTGAGTTAAAAGATTGAGTTGTGTGTGGGAGTTAAGCTTGCAACAAGAAGAGGAAGGCCGGCTTTGGAGTGCTCGGGTTGGCTTTGGAGTGCTCGGTTTGGCATTGTTGGTGTGCTTGGAAGGCTTGTGTACGCGTGTTCAAGGAGGAGAAGCACTCTTGTTGCAAGGACATTGTTTAGGAGGTGTCGCTAGTTGTTTTTCTCTCCATTTAAGGTGGGTAAATTTTCCCTATTTCTAAATAGGAATGCATGCTAGATTTGATTAGAAAAATGATGCATGAAAATGATTAATAAGAATACACATTTAATTGGAAAAAGGATCTACAATTGATTGAATTGTTGATATGCAAATTATATGTGTTGCTATTGTTAAAATTCTAGTTGTGTGCGATATGAATATGGTTATGAATTGTGTAAAGAAACCTTCGTTAGTAGCATGAAAAATTATGTGCAAGGATTAGTATATTAATATTGTCGCTTTATGTGCTAAATTGGAAAATTTTGTTATGACGTTGTAACGAATGAATTAAGATACAATTATTATGTTTGGGGAATGAATAAGGGCAGAAAATTAGTATAGGGATTAATGAAATTATAATGTCAAAAAAGAATGTATTAGTGGTAGTATATCAAATTAACCAAATTGGATGGTAGAAATGTGTTAATTAGTTGGGAAAAATATGTTTAATCATTTAAGAAAAAATTATTTTTATATACTGAAGTATAATTCATGATGGAAATGATTAATCTGAAATTTTTACAGTATGTTAGTAAGAACAAATGAAATGAGATTTTGATGAACGTCGAAATGTTTTAAATAACACAGAGTATTGGTTAAATAAAATTCGAATTGTACTAGTGACAACCCGAGCCTATAGCTCGAGTGGTCGGATCGCTCTAAATCGCTACAGTATTGGGCAGGGTCGATGGTTCGATCCCCAGCAGCATCACATATTTTATTTTATGTTTTAAAAAAATAAACACTGCAGCCGAGAGTATTAAATACTCTCAGGTTTTAATGCCTTGATTTTCATTTATGAAAATTATTTATTTTTGCACGTAGTGTGCACGTGCAATATTTTTGGTAATTACTTTCATCATGATGAGTATAGATATTTAAATATGTGCTTTTAATTATTTTTATACAAAGCCTTCTTTCAATTAGACAAAAAGCCTTTTTCTTAAAGCCCAAAATGTAATTCATTTATTTTATTTTAAAATAATTGTTTTGGCCCATAAACTAAAGCCCATGAGTCAATTTATTTTTAAATACAACTTGTCATGTAGGATACAATTTAAAGATTATTTTTATACAAAATTTAATGTACAAATTTTTGGAGGCAAATGCTTGCACGTGCATTGCACGTACACATGCAATGTGCACATTTCCTACACTAGGCCGGTTGTAATCTTGGAGGGAAACCAAAAATTTGAGTGGGATCATGGTGTGGTGGTTACTTGATTGTGGGTGGTTAGTATAACTCCTCCTTAAATCTAAACCATTTGTTCCTAACTCTTACTTCAATCCTAGCCATCCATTTTCCTAGATTTTTAGTATAAATACCCCCCCCCCCCCCCCCCACCCATGGCTAGTGTTCTTGTGCAAAATTAATCCTTCCAAACCTATAGTCTAAATTACATTATCTAGTAGTTATCTTAGTGAGTTAAAAGATTGAGTTGTGTGTGGGAGTTGTGCTTGCAACAAGAAGAGGAAGGCCGGCTTTGGAGTGCTCGGTTTGGCATTGTTGGTGTGCTTGGGAGGCTTGTGTGCGCGTGTTCAAGGAGGAGAATTGCTCTCGTTTGCAAGGACATTGTTTAGGAGGTGTCGCTAGTTGTTTTTCTCTCCATTTAATGTGGGTAAATTTTCCCTATTTCTAAATAGAAATGCATGCAAGAATTAATTAGAAAAATGATGCATGAAAATGATTAATAAGAATGCACATTTAATTGGAAAAATGATCTATAATTGATTGAATTGTTGATATGCAAATTGTGTGTGTTTCTACTATTAAAATTCAAGTTGTGTGCAATATGAATATGGTTATGAATTGTGTAAAGAAACCTTCGTTAGTAGCATGAAAAAAATTACGTGCAAAGATTAGTAGTTGGACAATGTCGCTTTATGTGCTAAATTAGAAATTTTGTTATGATGTTGTAACGAATGAATTATGATGCAATTATTATGTTTGGGGAATAAAAAAGAGCAGAAATTTGGTGTAGAGATTAATGAAATTAAAATGTCGAAAAAGAATGTATTAGTAGTAGTATATCACATTAACCAAAATTGGATGGTAGAAATGTGTTAATTAGTTGGGAAAAATACGTTTAATTATTTAAGAAAATTATTTTCATATACTGGAATAAAATTCATGATGGAAATAATTAGTCTGGAATTTTTACGGTATGTTAGTAAGAACAAATGAAATGAGATTTGATGAACGGCGAAATGTTTTAAATAACAGAGAGTATTGGTTAAATGGAACTCGAATTGTACTAGTGACAACCCGAGCCTATAGCTCGAGTGGTCGGATTGCTCTACATCGCTACAGTATAGGGCGGGTCGATGGTTCGATCCCAGTAGCATCGCATATTTTATTTCATGTTTTAAAAAAAATAAACACTGCAGCCGAGAGCATTAAATACTCTCAGCTCTTCTTCTATACCGTGGGCGGCACTCGGCCTAGTGGTCTGTGCCTTCGGCTGTGTTCTTTGTGGTGCTGGGTTCGAATCTTGCCATCGGCAAGATTGGAAAAAATATTTTTTGAATGTTTTGGTGATCAAAAAATTATGGAAAAAATATGACTATTCTTCTAAAAATATATGGGACTTATTAAAAATAATTTGGAAATTATTTACATAAAGTAAAATATAATTTGTGACTAAATGTGTAAATAGAACTATGGTTCTATATTTATATTTTTGTGAAATTATATCTTGCAAAAGGACTTGAAATGAAGGATTAGAAGATTAATATAGTAAAGAAAGAAATTTTATTGTGTGATGTGATGCAAAATATTCTCATTTGAGAATAGTGTGAAATTTATGGAATGTGAATATCCATTTAGTGATGTGATTTCAATGTGAAGTTGATATCTGATGAAGTATAAAATTCCATGTGTGATTATGGCTATTGAACAATGTAAAGATCAAGCTATTGAAAGAGAAATCTGTTATGATTATGAAAATGAACTTATGAGTTGGAAATGCTCAACTTTAGAAATTGTGAATTGGAATTGAAACAAAAGAGTAGCTAAGTCTCCCCCGGCATTTGGAAAGAAATGAAATTTGAAATGAAAGACCAATGTTGGTCATGTTTGAATAAATGAATAAGTCCGGTTTAGTGGAGAGGCTAACTCTAGAGCTTTGATTTTGTTCATGATTCTAATAAAAACTAAGGATTAGTGCATAGGAAGACGTGATGAAAGTGAGAGAAAAACACGAGTATGAGAACTAGAGTTTACGGTGCGGGTGTGTGAGCCACAGAATGCATGCTTGATGAGTCAAGACATGGCGTGGGCACAACTCAGTAATGATCGGACTTTAGCCACACTTGTGGGATGTTTGGTGACTGCATGAGGATCGTGTGCCATGAAGGAGGCTGAATTGCCACAGGCTATCTTCACGATGCGTCGTGACATGACGTGGGGTTCCCCTCCAGGTTTTCTATACACGTGCTTGTACTCATAGATCATCTAAGATACTCACCGTAGTTACAGTAGTAGATTAATTCATGGCGAGGGATTGAACCCTACAAAGTTGAAGAACGATTAAGAGGCTTGCCCTCGGACCTATGTAGTATGAGATGCATAGAATCCGAACAAGTGCGCATTAGTGTCATCTAATATAAATAATTGCATTAAGGACTAAGTGCACAATTACAACACGACATCAATAGGGTAGTCCCTTTAGTTTGATATGTGACAAGTTTGTGTTTGCTAAATATGGAAAATAAGTTATACTATTTCCAGCATAGAGAGCATGACCGTGTATAATGTTCGTCGGTTGAATAAACTGACGTACCCACAGTCTTATATGCAGGTAAATGACATGATAAAGGTTAAAGAGGAACATTTGCTTAAAGATTATACAATGTTGTTGTACATTCATTTCATTGTTGTAAAGTTTACTTCCGCTGTGCAATGTAAATTGTAATGTATTCATGTAAACTCTGATGTAAAGTGAAAAGTTCAAATTTTCTTGTAAAATTGTACTAAATGAAGTGGAAAGATCCTGTAGAACATCTCGAATTCAGTGTATTTGGGATTCGGGGCGTTACATTGACAGTGAGTTTGCATTTGAATATTGTGTTCTCTCACTCTCTCAGTTCTCTGTTGCCTGTTGGATGTATATCTTGATATAGAAACCACAATTTGTAAGAATGAAGTGCTTTGACTAATTGGCAGTTGCAATATCAGTTTCAAAATGAGACATAAAGTAAGAACCTAGTCAAAGTTAGGTGGTGTAAGATATGCGATTTGAATGACCTGAATCAGCTAAATGCGCCTAGACTGTTATGGATGCTTCAATGTAAGAAACTTAAAAGTGTAATCACTCTATTTTTTATGTAAGTAAGACAACATCTTAAAAGAGCAATTTTGCAACGTATTGATTTTTTCTACATATTTTTTTTCAAACTCAATTGCACGAACAAACAACTTGTAGTCGGTTCGACCTTGAGTACTGTTGTATCACAGTACAGAGGCCATGGTTATGAAATATTATGGAGAACTGTAGGCAGAAGAGTTATGAAATACAAATTGTTTATTTTATAAACTTGCAAAAGACCCCATTTTAGAACTTGCCTAGGGCCCCCTAAAACTTAGATACGCCCCTGCTTGAAGACGGGCATGCTTGCAAGTTGCAAACTGAGCCCAGGCCCAAGGCAAAAGAAAATGTTAACATTGATTGTACTATTGCAACACTTCTCCGCAACCTTAATCTTTACCAAACAAAATAGTAAAAAAATAATAATCTATATAATAAATTACAAAGAAAGCTATCAAGTGGCTCTCATTCAATCTCCCCTAAAATCAATGGCCTAGATTGATTCTCACAAAACATATTTTCCCGCCCAAAATTTCAAACCCAAAATTAAAATTTTCCCCCCAAAACAAAAAAACTAATTACTTTATTACTATCTCTCCTCTTTCACTTTTTCATATTTCTCCCTCTCTCTCTCTCCCTCTCTCTCTCTCTCCCATTCTTTCTTAACTTACTTAGAAATTTAGATTTTAAGATTTCAGGTTTGTAAAATTTTCAGAATTTTTATGTTTTTTTATTGCACATATTATATTGAAAATAGCAAATATCTCTTCAACAGTTAAATTTCATCAATTTCCACCCTTAAAGTTCCAAAAAGTTGGATTTTACACCCTCATTTATAATTATTTTTCAACATATACTAATAGAAACATGGACTTTTATTTACAACTAATTATTGTCATACTATTCAAACGTGAACTACATAATTATTGTTTTACTGTTTACAGGGCGTTTCATGTGTTGTATGATTCCGAAGACGTGCCGTAGGCACGTGTCCACGGGCAAATCTAGTCTATATAATAAAACACAAAGAAAGCTATCAAGTGCCTCTGATTCATTAGGGTTGAAATCAATGGTCAAGATCTAACCTCAGAAAACATATTTTTTCGCCCAAAAGTTCCTCTCCAAAACTCAAATTCAAATCCCTCCTAAACAACTCCTTTATTTCTTTATTTATTTATTTATTTATTTTTCTCTCTCTCTCTCATTCTCTCTCTCATTCTCTCTCTATTTACTTAGTTTATATTTTCAGATTTCAGATTTGTAAATTTTCAGACTTTTTATTCATTTTTTTATTGCTTATGTTATATTGAAAATAGCAAATATCTCATCAACAGTTAAATTTCATTATTTTCCACACTCAAAGTTCTATGAAGTTGGATTTTACACCCCCATTTATAATTATTTTTCAACATATACTAATGGAAACATGGACTTTTATTTACAACTAATTATTGTTTTACTATTCAAACTTGAGCTACATAATTGTTGTTTTACTGTTTACAAGACTTTCACATGCTTTATTGTTTCGAAGACATGCCGTAGGCACGTACCCACGGGCAAATCTAGAAAATAATAAATAGCAATTTGCATGACATTTTCTTGAATTATTCTATCATTCTATATTAGTATAGATTAGTATAAATGTTAAAGATTCAAAAATAGTTTCCCAGATCTTTTCTATTATAACCTGCACAGGCACAACACACATATAATTTTTTCTTCCATTTTACCAACTTCCAAGTCAGTAACAATCTCATTCGCTGCATAATAATTTCTATCAATTCGCAGACACTAATCTTCGAAGAAAACCAAGGATATAGACCCACACCTTAACAAGCAAAATTATTGATGTAAATAATACTATGAATAGTTAATGTGACGATAAGCTAGCAAATCAAAAGCATAGCCTCTTCCTACAATTCCCTTGTGAAATTAACTTGCTAAAACAACACCCGGACAACTCCCTAACAAACTCTTGTACCAAATCTCCTAATATGCCCCTCTCAATCGCTACTCCAACCCTCTCTAACTCCATTATCTCCTCCCCAACCCCATCTTTCCACACTTCTCCGATGCTCTCCACCAGCGCCTCGCTCCTCCTCCACTTCCATCGGCATTGCTTAGGCCCACCTTCCCTCGCCCTTCTAGCCCAACCGTCGAGAATTTTTCCTTCTTTCTGCATAGTTATTGGCAATCTTTGTATCGGGATTTGGTGGAGGATGCAAGGATTTGACTCCTTAATGTCGACCTTATTCTTGTCGTCGTCCCCTGCATCATATATGGTTTTTAAATTCACTACAATATATAGCAGGAAAATTACTAATATCATTTTAGACCTATTTTTGTTTCACTTAGCCAAATGACCCAAAACAAGGGAACTAGAATGTGTCGACTAATTTAAGTACACTAAACTGACCAGACGTAAAATTCACATGAGCGGGTTCTGATGCTCTTAATCGGATCGCTGCAATTGATCCGTTCTGTTCTTCTGCAACAAAAATATACTATAAAACAAATAAAAGAAAGAGTAAAATGTGAAACACTAGATTTCGATGAAAAACATAGCGCATTTTCGTTAGATATTTTTCTTTTCTTTTTTGTAAAATTGGATTACAAATGAACAATTAATTAATACTACTGAATAAATTAGCATACCATTTTTTGTTGTAGCACTTCGAAATGTAGGAGACGACGCAAAGTCGAGAACCGAAACAGGGCTAGGCTGATCCTCTGTACTTGTACTAGTACTAGTGTTGCTGCTGCTGCTCTTCACCGGAGAATTATCTCCCAAAAAAGTAGGCACAGTCTTCTTGCTCACCTCAGCAACTCTTACCGCATCGATGATCTTCTTCAACGCTTTGAGATCCTCTTCGCACTTGTCTAATGCTCCTAGGATCTTCCTCCTCTTCTCGGCCGCAGACTCCGGGCCCATGCACAGAACGGAGGCAGGGCTGTTCTGTTCCGGGATTTCGTGCAGGCCCATTAGCTTCGCCACCAACGGAGTTGGCCGTCTAGGGCTGTCCACTGTGGGATCCAACGGTGTTCTTGTTGTCGTTGGCATTAGACGTAGCTCTAATGGCAGTGTCGGGCTGCGCTGAATTTCGTGCTTCTTCTGCTGTGTTTCCTTAGATTTGGTGCCGGTGTCGTTTTTCTTTGCAGAAAATGTAAATGGAGCAGAGTCTTTCTCGAGCGGCGGCGGCGGCGGTGGAGGTAGTTGTAGGGGCGACAATTGCGATGGTGGTGAGGAGTTGAAAATCTTGCTCTTTCTGCCGTCTGAAATTTCAACATGCATTAAATTCAGTTAAACTTGGTTAAACTTAGGTCATGCAGTATGAACACTTTTAGTGTTTTTGTTGAAGGAAAGATTTTTATTTTTTCAAACTTCTCTGTAACTAGTGTTTCAAACTTCTCTGTAACTAGTGACAAACAGTGTGTCCCAAGGGCAAACAGCCAAAAAATAAGGGCCAATGGCACCAAGGAAGTCATATATATATATATATATATATATATATATATATATATATATATATATATATATATATATTCATCAATCATCATGTATAATTAAATTTGATATAAGTGATTATAATTGAGTGGATCCATATATGCATATGTATAAGGGGTGGCGAATGCAGTTATTTACCAGAATTAGGCGAGGAGAGCCGTTTGCGAGAGTGGCTGGGGTGGTGGCGAGAAATGAACTGAAAAATTCCGGAAATGCAGCCGATACTAGTACTGCTACAACTAGTGTTTCTGCCACAGCTACTGCTAGTCTCTAGAATTGGATTTGGTATCGACGACGACGACGACGTCTGAATCATAGTCATCTTCTTCTTCTTCTTCCCCATCCCCATACTCTCTCTCTCTCTCTCTCTGTTGCTCAATAGAGAAATCACTCACTCAGTAGGAGTAGTAGGCTAGAGGCATGGTTAAGGAAATAAAGGCAGCATGCAAGATGCAAGTGACTGATAAAGAAGAGTATGAAGAAGAGGAGTAAAGCAAAAGAAAACAAAAGAGCAGGTGAGGGAGTGCGACTGAGTGACCGTTTCTTAGCTGCAGTAGTGGGCTGAAGAGTTACTGTTGTCCTCCACGTGTTCCCACTTTTTAAGGAAAACAAATTACGTACTGATTGATTCTCTTTACAACAAAACTGTGTTTAATCATTTTCTCAACAAGGCAAAAAATTGCTTTAAACTATAATTGAAGAATTAGATTTCTTAAAGTTAAAATACACCAAATAAAATCTACTGTATTTCTACTACGTATACATCTCAAACTAGGTTCTGAGAGGTTTGGTTCCGAGCTCCTCAGAATTACTGCTTCTATGTGTTTCCTCTTTTATTAGTGGTTTGTAATGGTATAGGATCCTAGATCAGTTACATACTCTTGTTTGACAAAAAATAATCTACTGCATTTCGATAACAACAAAATATAACTTGGATAAAAAAAGAATATTTGGGCACCATAAGGTACTGTTTATATGGTGAATTTGGGGATATGAATTTAAACTTGTGTAGACATACAGAATACTATATAACTAGATTAGGTTAGATTATGCAGTGTGCATATATTATGATAGTCAGTACTCAGTAGACTTGCAGGCTGGGGACGGCAGTCATTGTCTGAGCCCCACCAGTTTCCTACTTTTGTTGTGGAAACTGACACAAGCGACGTTATAAGACTGCAAAAATAGATTACTAAATTAAAGTAATTAACAAAGATGATTAAGAACAGTAGAGCAAAAGAGAAAAGGAGAGAGGAAGGGAGGACAATGATGGGATCCCAACAGCTAGAATCCTAAGCGGAGGAGACTTAATTAGAGACAACACCATGTGCATGCTCGCCCCTTTTCAGTAGAGCTGGTTGCAGCTAAACTGCTTCCCGGTTCTGTCATCAATTAATTGTGTTGCTTCATTCATCTACTTACGTACCAATTAAAGTTAAGTAATGAAATAATTTGGAGACTGCTAACCACTTGACAATAATAAATGTTTTTTTCAGGTTCCAAACCTCCAATTGTAAAAAATGTTGAATATGAAATTAGGGTTTATTCTAATTGCGGATATTGTTTTACTAGAAGCACAATACCCTAGATATTCTGAATACCTAGCATGTTGGTCCCAAACTGTATATATAACCAATACATACTTAATGGGTGATAATGGTAAAAATCGCAGCAAATCAGGGCCGTACGATTCCAGAACAATAACAAAAATTTTGGGGAATATGAGTCGAAGCAAAAAAACAAGAATATTTCTAGTGGAACAACTTTCACAATCAGGTGCTCTTCTGTCTTCACGTGGCTACTTCTTAGTTAGCTTTGTGGTTTTGTCTTGCTTGAGTTGCCACACACATCTATTTTTTATTGTTAACAAAAAGGCGATGAAAGCCCTATATTTTTGTCCTTTTGATTGGAGTCCATAATAACATGTAGTTTTCATTAATGAAAAAGAAAAGCGCTCAGTCATTCCGCAGAACACTTGCCCCCCCCCCCCCCCCCCCCCCCCCCGCGCGCACGATTGCTCACAGAGTTAGCCTGGGCTTCTTCCTCAAGTCTTGTCATGATCGCGCACTCGACGAAAGAGCTTTACAAGTGGCATTGCCCTTCCTCACTCACGCGATATTGCTAGATTGGGAGGCCTACGCCCCATAAAAACTGTTTACTTGAGACTATCCCTTGGCCCGTAGGTCCTGACACAAGGTTAGAATTCTATCTCTTCCAGAGTGATATCTCACTGGTGGCTCGGGCCCCCCCAAAGGAGGCCTTCTTCGCCTTCCACCTAAACTGCGTAGGACCCTAAAACTTCAACAGGCAGATTAACCATAACGGGCATCTTTAATAGGTCCAGGTCTTCTTGAGACTCATCTACAAGACATTGGCCGCTTTTAAGCCCATTAAAAGCGACTAGGCCTATTAGGAGAGACACCCAAGCCATGAGGACTTAAGTCAAATCTCTTATCCCTAGACAAGAGAGTCTTATCTCTTAAGGGGGATAATCAATAGGAAATAAGAGATTCATATCAATCTAATGAATTCATATCAATCTTCTAAAATGCTTCTCAGACCTATAAATACCTATCCCCCCTTTTCAGTCTGAAGGTAATCCGCAATTTCTCTTTCAAACTCTCTTTCTCTCTCTCTGGTTTTGACTTGAGCATCGGATGGTCAATCGTCGGGGCCACCTCCGGTGTTTCAGTTTTTTTGCAGGTCCATCGGCTACGTCAGCAACAGTCGGATCCAGATCACGGTGTTCAATTAATGATCCAGATCTACTCTCAGGGGCTTTAACTACTTTTACGGTGACGATCAAAAGGTTGGATCTTTAGTAATTTCCTTCAAATGTAAACTCACTATTTGTTTACTCCCACACCAATATAAGCAGCAACAGATTGGTGCCATCTACAGAAGACTACACAGATCTATTTCATAGATCAGAACTTGCAGTGAGAAATTCTGAATTTTTCCACCATCCCACCAAGACTAAAAGGGAGAGCGACGGCCTCAAGCCGTCGAACCAAAGGGAAAGCAACGGCCTCAAGCCGTCGAACCAACTCCATTCGTCATCCAGCTCCTCTTGCGGAGGACCTTATTGCTCTTCATTAGCCAGATCAGCCCCAACAGCCTAATCAAGCTTCTATCGACGGAGATGCATAAAGGGACTCCCCACAAAGTTGTCATGAACAATACCCTCTGCACACCCATATCTCAGTCCATAATGCTTCCACATATTCAATGGCCTCGTGAGGTCCTCGGAGGTCGAAAGATCTTCGCCAAATCATCAGCGCTAGGCAATAAGGAATAGATCTACGGATCCGCTTGGTTGAGATGCGTGCCCGAACCGAGACCTTCCACTCAGAACGTCAAGTGAACCGGAGAAGCAACTCTTCCCCAAGGCAGAGATCAAAATACTCCTCCTCTCAATGGGGGTGCATTATAGAAAGAAGTCTGGCTCATGAGATTCAAAAGCATCTTGAAAGAAATAAAGAGAAAGAAGCCCCAGTCGCTAGGGACAAACTAGAGAACTTCGAGCATGACATCCTCCAGGCTATCTGAGGCATTCAAGGTCAAGGTTGATGATCATGGAGCCGCCAATCTACTCCATCAAGAGAATAATCCAGCGACTCAACTAGATTGAAGAGGAAAGACAACCACGTCATTCGTCACATCCGAGAAGTAGAAGATCACCTGAAACAGATAAGGAACGATAGGAACCACTTCAGCAGGGCTTACCTCCCTAGTCGACCTCCTTTCAGAAATCCATCCTTGATGCACTCATTCCGAATAACTTCAAAGATCCTCAATTTGAGTCATACGATGGTGAATCAAACCTATCTAACCATATTGAGAATTTTAAACTCTCATGATGGTCTACAATGCCACTAATGCGCTCACGTGCAAAACATTTTCCTTCAACTTTGAAAGGATCAGTAAGGGAATGGTACTCACGCCTCACTCCAGAGTTAATATTCTCCTTCGACCAGCTCGAGGAGCTTTTCATAGCGCACTTTGTTACTAGTCGCAAGGTTGAAAAAATAAGTGCTTCCCATTGGGATTGAAATAGAAGGACGGAGAACTGTTGAAGGACTTTGTCAACCGCTTCACAGCCGAAGCAAGGTCTATTTCTTTCCTAGATTTGCCAGTGGCCGCTGTCGGTTTCCGCCACAACATCCCTTACAAAGAACTGAAAGACTCCCTCGCAAAGAAGCCACCCAGAGATTTCACTGAGTTCCTGGAGAGGAGCGACAAGTATATCAGGGCCGAGAAAGCTCTCTATCCTCAAGGTAAGAAAGATCCACCTTCCGGGAACAAACGGAAGAATACAAGCAAGAAAGAGGCCAAGAAGTTTCAGAAAGGTGACGTAAGTCAACGCTGTCCTCCTCCAACACCATGCTTGGACAAGTTCACTTCCCTGAATGTAAGTGTGTCTGTCATCCTCATGGCAGTTGACAAAGACGGAATAGTCTGTCCTCCTCCCAAGATGACCATGACCAGTAAAAGAAAAGACATAAACAAGTGGTGCGGGTTTCACAGAGATCCTGAACACATAACTGATAACTTCCGAGCCCTTAAAGAAGAACTTGAAGGTCTGATTCGTTGAGGCTACTTCTCCCAATTCATTTAGAAAGATAACAATGCCGAAACCCCTCCGGCACGGGGGCCTAATAAGCATCAAGAGAAGCCAACCGAATCCCAGGACTCATAACACATGGTCATTCTCCACTCCATTCATGGAGGCCCAACGGGGGGAGATTCCAAATCCTCCGGCAAAGCCATTGTGAAGGAGGATATCTCAGTGCACAACATTCTGCCTGCCAAGGGCATGGGTATTCATGTGTCATTTTCTGGCGAAGATCTATAAGGCATCAAGATGCCTTATTGCGATGCATTGGTCATAAACATTTGCATGGCAAATCGTGAGGTACGGCGCATCCTGGTAGACAACAGAAGCTCTGAAAATATCATTTTCATGGCCACATTCGATGCTCTCAATCTCTCACAAGACCAGATCAAGCCAACCGGTTATAAACTCCATGGGTTCTCAGGCATACCCATCCAAGTCGAAGGAATCATCCCGCTCGATGTGACAGTAGAAAAAGCTCTCGCAACTTGAACAGAGGCATTAAACTTCATGGTAGTCAACATCAGAGCCACGTACAATGCCATATTCGGTAGCCCAGGCCTAGTAGCTTTCCATGCAGTCGCCTCCGCATTTCACATGAAGTGAAGTTTCCTATGTCATCAGGCATGGGCCAAGTTGCAGGAAGACAAGAGGCAGTGCGAGCATGCTACACTGCTACAATAGGGGGCTCGGTTCTTCCGCTCGATGCCATTGAACTACCACCAGAAAGGAGCCACACAAACTCAGAGCCCGTGGATGAATTGGAAGAGATCCCTTTCACTCGAGAGGATTAGACCAAAAGTTTTCGTGTCAGCAAGACCCTTCCTCTCCAAATCAAGAAGCGTCTCATTGCCTGTATAAGAGGGAATCAAGACATTCATCTGGACTGCAGCCAACATGCCAGGAATCCCTGGAGTCCTAACATGCACCACCTTAGTATGAGCCTAGATGCTAAGCCAGTCCAGCAATGGCACTGCAAATTTGTTCTCGAGAGGCTACAAGCAGTTAAAGAAGAGGTCGACAAACTCCTAGCCACACGCTTCATCCAAGAAGTTAACTACCCAAAGTGGTTAGCAAATGTGGTGATGGTTCAAAAAGCTCATGATAAGTTAAAAATGTGCATGGACTTTACAGATCTCAATAAGGCATGCCAAAAAGATCCATTCCCTCTCCCAAACATAAATGCACTGATCGGTGCCACATCGGGGCATGAACTCCTAACCTTCATGTATACATTCTTCGAGTATAATCAAATCCAGATGTTCCCACCTGACACCCCGAAGACGTCTTTCATCACAGATCGGGGTCTATACTACTATCGAGTTATGCCTTTTGGCTTGAAAAATGTCGATGCTACTTATCAACGTCTGGTAAATAAGGTCTTCAAAAGTCAGATCAGCGAAAACATGGAGGTGTACGTGGATTATATGTTAGCCAAAAGTCTCCGAAAAGAAGACCACATCATTGATCTCTAAGAAGCCTTTGAAGAATTACGCAAGTATAACAAGCAATTGAACCCTTCAAAATATGCTTTCGGAGTATCTTCTGGTAAATCATTGGGCTTCGCGGTTAGTCAAAGCAGAATCGAAGCTGTTGCCGCTAAATTCGGTGTGGGGGCAAACAGATAGAACTTGTGGATTCTTAGGGAAACTGAATAGAAAACCTGTGTACCTGTTCCGTCGGGCGTCGATCGTCGCTCCCGCAGTGCACCTGCAAAAAGTGCGAGACACCGGGGTTGTTCCCGGCGACGCACCCTCCGACGCTCAAGTCAGTAATCTAGGAAGACTATGAATGAGCGTAAAAACTGGTGAAAGATTGATTACCTCTTAATAGAGATGGATGGGGGGTATTTATAGGCATCTTAGAGAACCATTTGGGGATGTAATCCACGTGGCCTGATATAGAATAATCTCCTTGTAAACAGATTAGGAATGTCATCTGATAAGGTATATTCTGGTAATCAGATAAGGAATTTAATCCCCAAATCCCAGTGAAAAGATTGACGTTCATCAGGACCGTTGATCAAGATTGGTCAGGGATCCTGATTTTATCTTGTTGGGTGAGGTGTGTAGCGGGTTAAAACCCGCACCCTCTTGTTAGCGGATCCATTCGTGGGTTATAGGGTCCCTGGGGAGAAGATCCAATACCCATTTTGGACTCTTTTGTAGAGAAATTACCGTTTTACCCTCGGGCTTCAAGATTCGTGCCTGATTTGGACGGCTCCGATTAAACCCCATTTTTAGCCATATCACGAGCCCCCCACTCCTAAAGACTGAGTGCGATCAGACTTTAAGGAGTAGTCTAACTGTTTTAGTGGCTAGTGGAGTTGGATCGGAGTCCAATCGTGGGATCTTGAATCTGAAAAGGGGGCAGTGAGGTAATCCCTTTTGATCGGGCGGCGTTCTGGTGTGGACGTCTTCGTGGCTTTGTAATCTATCGGTGACCGTCTTGATCGCGTCCTTCTGTTGAGGGTCGCGTCTTTCCGGTGTCGCGACTCCGATCCTTCCCAGAGTTCGGCGACCCGGGCGCCGAGGTCAGGGATTGGTTCGGCGATTCTTTCCGACGGGAAGAGGGACCTCAGCGTGTTTGCGAGTCTGGAGAGAGGGCTCGTCGAAGTCAGAGGGCCAGATCTCCCACGTACGGGGGGTTGGAACCAAGGGCATTTGGCGGTCAATGCCAACCTTAGGCTTATAACAAGGTCGGTGGCTAGAACGTTCGGGGCCGGTGCCGAACTCACGCGTGCAAAATGGTCGGTGTCAAGAATGCTCGGAGCTGGCGCCGAGGTTTCAGACTTGGAAATTTTTTGGAGATCTTGACTGCCGAACTCATGCGTGCAAAACGGTCGGTGTCAAGAACGCTCGGAGCTGGTGCCGAGGCTTCAAACTTGGAAATTCTTTGGAGATCTTGACTGCCGAACTCATGCGTGCAAAACGGTCGGTGTCAAGAACGCTCGGAGCTGGTGCCGAGGCTTCAGACTTGGAAATTTTTGGAGATCTTGACTGCCGAACTCACGCGTGCAAAACGGTCGGTGTCAAGAACGCTCGGAGCTGGCGCCGAGGCTTCAGACTTGGAAATTTTTTGGAGATCTTGACTGCCGAACTCATGCGTGCAAAACGGTCGGTGTCAAGAACGCTCGGAGCTGGTGCCGAGGCTGCAGACTTGGAAATTCTTTGGAGATCTTGACTGCCGAACTCATGCGTGCAAAACGGTCGGTGTCAAGAACGCTCGGAGCTGGTGCCGAGGCTCCAGACTTGGAAATTTTTTGGAGATCTTGACTGCCGAACTCATGTGTGCAAAACGGTCGGTGTCAAGAACGCTCGGAGCTGGTGCCGAGGCTCCAGACTTGGAAATTTTTTGGAGATCTTGACTGCCGAACTCATGCGTGCAAAACGGTCGGTGTCAAGAACGCTCGGAGCTGGTGCCGAGGCTTCAGACTTGGAAATTCTTTGGAGATCTTGACTGCCGAACGTATGCGTGCAAAACGGTCGGTGTCAAGAACGCTCGGAGCTGGTGCCGAGGCTCCAGACTTGGAAATTTTTTTGAGATCTTGACTGCCGAACTCATGCGTGCAAAACGGTCGGTGTCAAGAACGCTCGGAGCTGATGCCGAGGCTTCAGACTTGGAAATTTTTGGAGATCTTGACTGCCGAACTCATGCGTGCAAAACGGTCGGTGTCAAGAACGCTCGGAGCTGGTGCCAAGGCTCCAGACTTGGAAATTTTTTGGAGATCTTGACTGCCGAACTCATGCGTGCAAAACGGTCGGTGTCAAGAATGCTCGGAGCTGGTGCCGAGGCATGAGAATCGACGGTTCTGACGAATGTGACGGTCTCTGGGTTTCTGACAGATGTGACGTCCATTAATGCTGCGTCCCCTGGGCTTCTGCTGACGTGACTATCATTAATGAGCCATTTGGCTAGGCGCGGCGAACAAGGCGACGTTTGGAGTCGCCTTTTGTCGTTTTGTGGGAGTGGGCCTGCAGTAAAAGCCCATTAACCTCGATTTGCGTGCTGGCTCTTCTATAAAACCCCCACCCCCTCTTCATTTTTCACTTTTCATCTCTTCGCTCTGGTGTTTTTGTTTGTTCTTGCTTGAGCTCCAGGTGATCGCTGATCTTTTTCCGGCAAACTTTCCGACGACATCTCCGTTAAGGTAATTTATACTTTAGTTTCTAAACATGTCTGTCTCTTCTTCTTCGTCCGAGCCCTCCCTCGAAGTCACCGAAGCTCCGATCACTAGCCGACCTCACAAAAACAAGAAGGTGTTCGGCAAAGATTCTATTGTGGAGGAGCCGAAGCGCATGGGGGAGTTCGGTCAGTTACCGGGGCCATTAACTGGGCTTCACAGGGTTCGGGATCTTCCGGAGGAGGACGCCGAACGCATCGTGTACGGGAGGGCCCGGACATTCGAAGAGAATCCGGCGAGGGAGATGACAGAGGCTGACGAGACAGCGTCGATCCTTCGGGAAGAGGACTTGGGAGTGATTCGGGACTGCTTTCAGATCCCGGAGGAGTACGAGCTTATATTACCGGGTCCCGGCATTAGGGCCAACTCGCCGTTGCCGGTAACCGTGTGTTGCTGGCCGGTCGACGCCTTCATAGCCGGGGCTCGGCTGCCTCTCCACCCGTTCGCGGTTGCTGTATTAAGATGGCTTGGGGTCAGCCCCATCCAACTTATGCCGAACGCGTGGAGAGTAATAAACGGCTTCGTACTTCACTGCCAAGCCGCGGGGATTGAGCCGGAGCTGAACGTGCTTCGGACCATCTACCAACCACATCAGGGGAACAGGTCGGCGTACCGATTTTACTTGACTCCGAGGCACGGAGGTCGGCTCGTCGTGTGCCCTGACTCCATCAAATACTGGCGCGAGAAGTACCTTCTGGTGCGCAGTCCGGAGGCCTGGCCCATTCCCGCGAGTTGGGTGGAGGGTGTGCCGAAGAAAGTGAAGGCGCTGCCAACACTTCGGCCCGAAGAAGAGGAGGCTGTACGGGTACTCCTGGGTCGACCAAAGCTAGACTGGAAGGACTTGACCGATGACGTCCTGTTCGGGGGAGGGCTCGTTCATGCCGGCCCCAGTACGCGGCTTTCTTTATTTATTATTGTTACTTTACTTTGTGCGCTTTTATTTTTCATAGCTTGTTCCGAACTAACAGACTTATCTTATGGTGCAGAGTCCATGGATTATCAGGCGGTGCTGGCGCTGAGGGCAGGCCTCGCCAACAAGGTGCCGAAGAAGAGGAAGAGGGTGGTCTCGAAGCTGCCGGCGGCAAAGGCTCCGAAGGTCGTCGAAGCGGCCGACGAGGTGGAGATTCTGGAGAACCCGGCTTCCGACACCGTAGTCGCTTCGTCGTCGACCAAGGTCGGCGAGTTTCCCGTCGCCGCCGCCCTCAACATGCCTACGCCACCGCTGTCGAAGGCGGCGGAGGAGCTCTTGACCGAGGCCCACAAAAGGATCCACGTCCTGGACTGGCAGGTTCGGAAGCACGATGGGTTCCTCGGCAATTCTCTGGCGAGCATGGAGGCCATCAAGCACCTCGCCACGCCGAAGGATCGGGCGGCCATGGAGGCCGGACGGGAGGGAGACGACGTTATCGAGATAGCGCGCTCGGCGGTATCGGTAAGCGTCGTATCTACCCCCTCTTTTTATGCTGACCTTTTCAAGTTGGAATTTTCTGACTCCCTTGATTTTTAATTGTAGATCGTCGTACACTTCGGGCACCTCACTGAGAGGATGGCGGCTCAGGAGAAGGAGATGAAGAAGGAATCCGACCAAGCTCGGAAGGAGAAGGCCCGGATTAAGACCGAGCTCGACAAGCTCGAGCTGAACTTCGAGGCCAAGTCGGCGAGGGTCAACTACCTCGAGGACAGGGTCACGACGCTGGAGGGCCAACTCCGTCAGCAAAAGGAGGAGGCGGCCAAGCAGTTGGCCGAGGCGGCCGAGGCCCAAGCGGCGGCGGTGAAGAAGGCGGAGGATGCGACCATGGAGAAGGCGCAGAGCTTCCTCGCCCAAAACATGGCCAAGGCCTTCGCCGACGCTCTCGCCCGGGTGAAGGAGGCCTATCCCTCCGTGGACTGCTCGGGTTGGAGGTTGTTCCCGGGGTACGTCGAAGGCTTTGACCCCGAATCGGAGGGGGAAGAAGAAGAGGAGGAGGAGAGGGGCGACGACGAGCCTTTGGTCGATCCCCCCGCCGGAGCTCAGGGGTCGATGGTTACCCCCTTGGCGACGGTTGCCCCTTCGGAGGCGTCGCCCTCGACCCCCTCTCGCCGCCCCGGGAAAGAGGTCGCGCCCTGACTCCGTTTGTTTTTTTTCTTTGTTTTTGGTTGTTTTTGTCGTGTAACGCCTAATAGCGGACTGGCCACCGCTACCTTTTTGAAATGAATGAAAAACACAACTTTTTGGGCTCGATTTCTTGTCTTTGTCCGTTGATTGTTGAGTGCTCGAGCGTTTGTTTGAAAGAAGCCCCCGAAGTCTGGGACTTAGACAATGCCTGAATTTCTGTTGCTTGTTTGCGTTTCTTTTCAGCTCGCTGTGGTAGCTCAGGGGGTCGAGCGTACAGGGTCGGATGACAAGGTTCGCGCCGAGGCGGGCCTCGGGGCGACGAGGCTAAGTCTGGCGAGGTGTAGAGAGCGACTTTACGAAGTCGAGCTGGGACTGCGCCGAGCAGAAAGCGAGCGAAACCAGCTTCAGCTCATCTTAGGGCAGCGGGACAGCGACATTCAGCGTCTGGAAGGCAGGATTGCCGAGATGACCCCCTCGGGTCAGGACGAGAGTTCGGCGGCGGCCTTTACCAGTAGTCTTCGGACTAAGTGCTTTCGCCACACATTGTCCAAGGTAACGGCGGAGAGGGACGATCTGCTTTCGGAGATTCAGCATTTGCAAACTGTGGAGACTAAGCTTCGAATGGAAGGAGAGGAGTTGACGACTAAGGTGGCCAAGCTTACAGCTGAACGGGATGAATTGGCGGCCGAAGTCGATGTGTTGAAGAGAGCCACTGTTGATAGGAGCATCGAAGTCACTCATCTTCGCCACCTCATCGCGAGTCACGTAGGCGTTCCGAGCTCGACAGTACCGGCCTGCTTCGAGGCCGAGGCGCAAGATGGCTCGTTGAGGGGTCGGATCTCCGAACTGGAAGCAGAGGTAGCTCGCCTCAGACCGCGTTCGGGGCCAATCAATGTGAGGAGCACTTCATGTACCCGAGCGGAGAGCGAGCGTGGCATCACCTTTTACGAGATGGCGACCCGTGCGCGCCTCGGTCATCCGAGCCCGGGGGACGCGCAGAGTTCAGTGGCAATTTCGTCAAGCGGCGCATCCGTCGGCGTATCTTCCAGAAGTAGTGCCGAGGACACGTCCCAGCTCGCTGGCCTGGGATCGGGTTCCGGAGGCAAACGTCGTCGACCTCAAGTGTCCCTGAAGAGGAGCATCCCTGCATCTCGAAGGCGTTGATGGCTCCGAGTTTAGTGTCTTGTAATTTGCGCTTTTCAGTTCCTTGTAATCTTTAGTACCTTGTAATCTTGATGTATGTAAGGGTTGCTTTTAATAAAATTGGAATCGGTTTAATTGTCGTCGTTGCCCAATTTTTCTTCTAGTCGTGGAGTTGTGGAACCGAGGTTTGAGACTTGGTGTTTTTGTTTAGTCTTGACTGCCGAACTTAAGCCTGTAATACAGTCGGTGGCAAAAACGCTCGGCAACCAAGTGTTAGAGTCTGAACCTTTCAACAGCTGTGGGAGCAATTCCGAATGGCGAGCTACTTCTAGCTCGCTTAGGAGCGAACTTGCGGAGTAGAGTCGAACCAAGTGTTGGACTCCGTACCATTCAACGGCTGTGGGAGCAATTCCGAATGGCGAGCTACTTCTAGCTCGCTTAGGAGCGAACTTGCGGAGTAGAGTCGAACCAAGTGTTGGACTCCGTACCATTCAACGGCTGTGGGAGCAATTCCGAATGGCGAGCTACTTCTAGCTCGCTTAGGAGCGAACTTGCGGAGTAGAGTCGAACCAAGTGTTGGACTCCGTACCATTCAACGGCTGTGGGAGCAATTCCGAATGGCGAGCTACTTCTAGATCGCTTGGAAGCGAACTTGCGAATTAGAATCGAACCAAGTGTTGGACTCCGAAACCATCGTAAGATTAAGGGCGTGGGAGCAATTCCGAATGGCGAACTACCCCTAGCTCGCTTCGGAGCGAACTTGCGGAGTAGAGTCGAACCAAGTGTTGGACTCCGTACCATTCAACGGCTGTGGGAGCAATTCCGAATGGCGACATACTTCTAGATCGCTTGGAAGCGAACTTGTGAAGTAGAATCGAACCAAGTATTGGACTCCGGAACCATCGTAAGATTAAGGGCGTGGGAGCAATTCCGAATGGCGAACTACCCCTAGCTCGCTTCGGAGCAAACTTGCAGAGTAGAGTCGAACCAAGTGTTGGACTCTGTACCATTCAACGGCTGTGGGAGCAATTCCGAATGGCGAGCTACTTCTAGATCGCTTGGAAGCGAACTTGCGAAGTAGAATCGAACCAAGTGTTGGACTCCGGAACCATCGTAAGATTAAGGGCGTGGGAGCAATTCCGAATGGCGAACTACCCCTAGCTCGCTTCGGAGCGAACTTGCGGAGTAGAGTCGAACCAAGTGTTGGACTCCGTACCATTCAACGGCTGTGGGAGCAATTCCGAATGGCGAACTACTTCTAGATCGCTTGGAAGCGAACTTGTGAAGTAGAATCGAACCAAGTGTTGGACTCCGGAACCATCGTAAGGTTAAGGGCGTGGGAGCAATTCCGAATGGCGAACTACCCCTAGCTCGCTTCGGAGCGAACTTGCGGAGTAGAGTCGAACCAAGTGTTGGACTCCGTACCATTCAACGGCTGTGGGAGCAATTCCGAATGGTGAGCTACTTCTAGATCGCTTGGAAGCGAACTTGCGAAGTAGAATCGAACCAAGTGTTGAACTCCGGAACCGTCGTAAGATTAGAGAGTTAAAAGCAGAGAGATGTAGTAACAGCGAGAATATGAAAAAACTTTATTTATTAATATCTAATGATCGGCCGCTTCTAAAGTTGCTAGCCGTTATTACAATGAAAAAAATAAAAGGAAAAAATCACTACT
Source organism: Hemerocallis citrina (assembly GCA_017893485.1). NCBI lineage: Eukaryota > Viridiplantae > Streptophyta > Magnoliopsida > Asparagales > Asphodelaceae > Hemerocallis > Hemerocallis citrina. The sequence continues at coordinate 253,304,406 of CM030358.1, forward strand.
AGTAAAGAAAAAGGAATGGTTCGACATCCTGAGTTACTTAGAGGGGCGTGGTTGCCTTCTCTTGGTATTTCAGAAGATGGTCGGCATTCCAAGTCCTGGGAATCTTCCTGCCTTCGAGATCTTCTAGCTTGTAAGCGCCGGGGCGGATCACTTTTGAGATTTTGTATGGTCCCTCCCAATTCGGGGCCAGTTTGCTTTTCTGTCCGGGGAACGAGATGGCCAATTTTCGAAGGACCAGGTCCCCTTCTTTGAGGTCCGTTGGTCGGACCCTTTTGTTGTATGCCAGTTCGATTCTCCTTCGGTAAGCTTGCTGGCGTATGGCCGCCCTCTCTCGGATTTCATCTATCAGATCTAAGCTTGCTCTGAGTTCTCTAGCGTTCTGCTCTTCTTGATAAGCCATCAAACAAGGAGAGGGTATGCCGACTTCTAGGGGGATGATAGCCTCGGCCCCATAGGTGAGATTAAATGGGCTCTCGCTCGTTGGGGTCCGCTTAGTGGTGCGGTGATTCCAGAGTACGTTCGGCAGCTGATCGACCCACAGTCCTTTGGAACACTTGTCTAATCTCTTCTTGATGCCTGAAAGAATCTGTCGGTTGGCATTCTCTGCTTGGCCATTCGACTGAGGATGGGAGACGGAGGAGAATCGGTGTTGTATGGAGAGGTCCTCACATAAGGCTCGGAAGGCGGCCCCAGTAAATTGTGTTCCATTATCCGTGACTATGACTCGGGGAACGCCGAACCGGCAAATCACATTTTTCTAGAAGAAATGAACGACCCTATGCTCGGTGATTGTAGCCAGGGGCTCGGCTTCTATCCATTTAGAGAAATAGTCGACTGCCACGACTAGGAACTTTAACTGCCCGGGGGCTGGAGGAAACGGTCCTAGTAAATCCATCCCCCACATAGCAAAGGGGATTGGACTTGATAGGGAGGTTAGCGGTGCTTGCGGAAGGCGTCGGATGTCTGCATACTTTTGACTGGAGCTGCACTGCCGAACGTGTCGTTCCGCGTCCCGTAGGAGAGTGGGCCAGTAATATCCATAGTTCAACACTTTGCGCGCTAGAGCCCTGGACCCAGAATGAGCTCCGCCGATGCCCTCATGGAGTTCCTGCAGGGCGTAGTCGGCTTGGCCGGGGGACAGGCACCTTAGGTAAGGCCGACCATCCACCTGGGTGAAGGAGCGTTTATATAAGATGCCTTCGATCAAAGTGAAACGCTCGGCTCGGGTCCTGATTCTTCGTGCTTCCCTTGGGTCTTCAGGGAGGAGTCCGTCCTTTAAGAATTCGACAATGGGCTTCATCCAATTATCTTCGAGGAGGACGGGAAATGTCTCAACGGAGTCTGGCGCTTCGTCCTCTATGCTCGGCTTCAGGAGGACTTCTATCAAAACGGTCTGTTCCAGACCTTGAAGGGAAGAGGAGGCTAACTTGGATAAGGCGTCGGCCTGAGCATTTTCTTCTTGGGGGATCCTTTGGATGAGAGCCTCGTCGAACAGCACCATGAGGCTCTTTACTTTGGACAAGTATTTAGCCATTCTATCGTCGCGGGCTTCATACTCGCCGAGGACCTGGTTGACAATCAACTGGGAATCGCTGAAGATCTGTAGCCGTTGTGCCCCAGCATTTCGGGCCATTCGAAGCCCGGCTATTAGTGCTTCATATTCGGCCTCGTTGTTCGAGGCTTTGAAATTTATCCGGAGGGAGTATTGGAGGATGAAGTCATCTGGTCCTGCCAGGATGACTCCCGCCCCGCTTCCCTCGCTACAAGAGGACCCATCAACGTAGACCGAACAGATGGGGGGTCCCTTTGCTGCTTGGCTAGACTCGGGGATTGTAGTCTCAACTATGAATTCGGCCAGCGCCTGTGCCTTGATTGCAGTCCGAGGCTGATAAGTTATATCGTGCTGGCTCAGCTCGATCGACCACTTCATGAGGCGACCGGAAGTCTCGGGTTTGTGAAGAATCTGTTTCAGCGGCTGGTCGGTAAGGACGACCACCGAATGGGACTGAAAGTAGGGTCTAAGTTTTCTCGCGGCCATTACCAGGGCATACGCCATTTTCTCAATCTTCGGGTACCGGAGTTCGGCGTCCCGGAGCACCTTGCTAACGTAGTAAATGGGCTTCTGAGCCCTTTCTTCTTCTCTGACTAAGACCGCACTAAGTGTCTGTTCGGAAGCTGCCAGGTAGAGGTAGAGTGGTTCGCCGGGTATTGGTTTGCTAAGGAGAGGTGGATTGACGAGGTAAGCTTTAAGCTGGTCGAAGGAGTCTTGTTGCTGCTGCCCCTACTCGAATCCTTTAGCCCCTCTGAGGGCTTTGAAGAACGGGAGGCATTTCTCCCCGGACTTCGACAAGAAGCGCCCTATGGCGGCTAGGCGACCAGTCAGCCTCTGAACTTCTTTGACATTTCTAGGAGGGGCCATGTCCAGTATGGCCTTGATCTTCTCCGGATTCGCCTCTATTCCTCGTTGGCTAACCATGAAGCCGAGGAACTTGCCTGATGAGACGCCGAACGCACACTTGTTCGGGTTGAGTCTCATATTGTGCCTTCTTAAAACATCAAATGCTTCTTGGAGGTCGGTCACATGATCAACACCTCGGATGCTTTTCACAAGCATGTCATCGACGTACACTTCCATGTTCCTGCCGATCTGAGCCTGAAAAACTTTGTTGACGAGGCGCTGGTATGTTGCCCCTGCGTTCTTTAGGCCGAATGGCATGACTCTGTAGCAATAAAGACCTTGGTCGGTCACAAAAGACGTCTTAGGGATATCCGGCGGGAACATCCTTATCTGATTGTAACCCGAGAAAGCGTCCATGAAGCTTAGGAGCTCATGTCCCGAGGTTGCGTCAATCAGAGTGTCGATGCTCGGTAGAGGGAAGGGGTCTTTTGGACAGGCTTTGTTGAGGTCGGTGAAATCAATGCAAATTCTCCAAGTCCCATTGGACTTCTTCACCATTACCACGTTTGACAACCACTCAGGATAATTTACCTTCTGTATGAATCGGGCCTTCAGCAATTTATCTACCTCCTCTTTGATAGCGAGCTGACGCTCGGGGGCGAACTTACGCCTCTTCTGCTGAACCGGTTTGGACCCCGGATCAACGCTGAGGCGGTGGACCAAGAGTTCCTCGGAGATACCAGGCATATCTGCCGCGGACCATGCGAAGAGGTCTTGGTTGGTTCGGATGCATTTCACAATATCCGAGTATAGGGCGGACGGAAGGGTTTTGCTTACGAAGAACTTGCGGGTCGGCTCTTGTTCAGAGAAGAGCACCTCCTCCAGTTCATCCACCGGCTCGGAGGTCGGTTTTGCCGTGTCTTGGGAAATTTCCAGAGTCTCCAAGGAGAGGACGGGCCCAAGGGTTGAGGTCATGTAGCATTTCTGGGCCTGCTCCTGATTTCCCCTTACTTCCCCGACCCCGGACCGGGTAGGAAACTTCATCTTCAGATGGTATGCTGAGGGGACAGCTTCTAGAGCTGCGAGGCCTGGCCGACCCAAAATGACGTTGTAGGCAGCGGGAACATCCACCACCATGAAGTCCATCGGTTCTGTCCGGGTGGTAAGAGCTTGACCGGCAGTTACATCGAGGGTGATCACCCCTTCAATAGTTACCGGAACCCCCGTGAACCCGTGGAGAGTGTAACCAGCGGGCTTGAGTCTATCTCTGGAGAGCTTTAGGCCTTTAAAAGCGGAGAGGAAGAGGATGTTGACGGAGCTGCCATTGTCTACTAAGATTCTCTCCACTTTGAAATTCGCCATGTGGAGGCTAATGACGAGTGCGTCACAATGCGGGGTCCGAATTCCCTCGAGATCTTCGTCGGAGAATGTGACCGGCACTCCGAGTCCTTTGGGAGGAGGGGTGGCTCGGACCGAGTTGACTTCTCTTATAAAGGCTTTCCGAGAGGAGTTCGAGGAGCCGACCATTGGGCCCCCGTGGATGAGGTGGAGGACTCGTTCTTCCTCGAAATCTGGCGTCTCTTCTCTTTCCGGACGCTTGTTAGCCCCCCGAGGCGGAGGAGGAAGTTCCGCTTGGTCTTTTCTCACAAACCTGGTCAGTTGCCCTCCCTGGATAAGGGCTTCGATCTCGTTTTTCAGGGCACGGCAATCGTTGGTATCATGACCATGGTCTCGGTGATAGCGGCACCATTTCTCTTTATCTCTTCTCTTTGCCGGGGTGTTCATCCTCGGAGCAGGGGGTAAGACTCCCTCTTTTTCAACTTCCATGAAGATGGTGGAGATGTTAGTAGTGAGGGGAGTGAACTTTTCAAATCTAGGAGGTCGGCGCTGGCCGGCATTATCTTTCTGGAGCTTCCTGGCCCCTTCTTCTTCTTCTGCCCCCTTCCTCTTAAACCCGGAAGTAGAACCCTCCCGGTGGGGTTGTTGCTCGGCCTCTTCGGCCCGGATGTACTTTTCAGTGCGAAGGAGTAGGTCGGAAAAGTCATGAGGTGGTTTCTTGGCGAGGGAGGAGCGGAGGTTGGAATTGAGGACATTGGATTGAAATGCTATCGTAGCGACCGACTGGTCCAGAGATGCTATGGTTCGGGCTTCAGCTGTGAACCTCTTCACATAATCTCTCAGCTTTTCCCCCTTCTTCTGGTGAAGGTGCAAGAGGGAGATGCTGGTCTTCTCTGCCCTTCGGCTGCTTACGAAGTACGTGATGAAGAGGGTTTCGAACTGTTCGAAAGAGAATATCGAGGCAGGGGTAAGGCATGAGTACCACTCCCGAGCCAGGCCCTTTAGAGTCGCGGGGAAGGTTTTGCAGAGGAGGGCGTCTGAAGCCTGGTGAAGGAGCATGAGAGTCTTAAAACTCTCTATGTGGTCAACTGGGTCAGTCTCACCAATGTAAATCTCGAACTGGGGAGGTTTGAATCCGAATGGCACAGGTGCATCCACTATGGTCCGGGAGAAAGGGGGTCGGCTAGGACGTAAGGTCCTCCCCCTGAGCTCCTCTTCTCGGTTCATCTGACGGTGATTCATGGTGTCATCCCTCCGGCGGTAGTCTGCCGAGCCTCGGGACTCGTCTTCGTAAGAGGGAGAGCGAGGGCTGTGGCGATGGTAACTTCGGGAACGACGAGGACTTGGGGTACGCCGGGAATTGGTAGGCGCAGGTCGAGGAGAGGGGGACCGTCGGCGAGGGCTTCGGACCGGAGGAGGGGACGGGGCCTTCGGCTCATTAGGGTTTTGACGGAGGTTGAGAGCCTGTTGTACCATTGCTTGGAATTGTTGGAACTCGGCACGGGTGATTGGTGCCTCATTGTTCCTGGGTTGTTGCCGACCCGCGGGGGAGTGCCTTCTTCGGTAATGACCGGGGGACTCCTTTCTCCCTCTTCGGATGGGGGAACTCCTGTACTCTCGGCGACGAGGAGATCGCTCATGCTGGCGGGAGGCTTCCTCCCGAGCCCGCTTTTCATCTAGGTGACGACGGAGGTCATCATCTTTCGGGCATTTGTGGGTGGCATTGTGGAGACCGGAGGCTCGGGGGTGATGGGAGGCCATGGAGTCACTGGAGGCGTTGTGGATGGAGAAGTTCTCTTGATGAAGAGGCTGTTTCTGAGGGTTAGGACCCTTGGGATCAGGAGGGGAAGGTTCTGTTGGAGCGGCTCTTCCACGGTAGGGGGAAGTTGCCGTTGATGCTGAGCGGGATTAGGAAGGACTTCTTGCTGGTCTGGGTTGGGTACTCGATTAGACCCCCTTGACCTAACTTTGCGGGGCGGCATGGCTGGAGAAGACCTGTTCACCGTGAAGAGGAGAGGTCTCTATTCGTTAGTTTCCCACAGACGACGCCAATCTGTTGCCGCTAAATTCGGTGTGGGGGCAAACAGATAGAACTTGTGGATTCTTAGGGAAACTGAATAGAAAACCTGTGTACCTGTTCCGTCGGGCGTCGATCGTCGCTCCCGCCGTGCACCTGCAAAAAGTGCGAGACACCGGGGTTGTTCCCGGCGACGCACCCTCCGACGCTCAAGTCAGTAATCTAGGAAGACTATGAATGAGCGTAAAAACTGGTGAAAGATTGATTACCTCTTAATGGAGATGGATGGGGGGTATTTATAGGCGTCTTAGAGAACCATTTGGGGATGTAATCCGCATGGCCTGATATAGAATAATCTCCTTGTAAACAGATTAGGAATGTCATCTGATAAGGTATATTCTGGTAATCAGATAAGGAATTTAATCCCCAAATCCCAGTGAAAAGATTGACGTTCATCAGGACCGTTGATCAAGATTGGTCAGGGATCCTGATTTTATCTTGTTGGGTGAGGTGTGTAGCGGGTTAAAACCCGCACCCTCTTGTTAGCGGATCCATTCGTGGGTTATAGGGTCCCTGGGGAGAAGATCCAATACCCATTTTGGACTCTTTTGTAGAGAAATTACCGTTTTACCCTCGGGCTTCAAGATTCGTGCCTGATTTGGACGGCTCCGATTAAACCCCATTTTTAGCCATATCAGAAGCCAATCCCGAGAAGTTTTGGGAAATTCGCAACATGTCTACCTTACCACGGTCAAGGAAGTGCAGAAACACACCGGCCGTTTGACCACCGTCGGCTGATTCCTCTCCAAGTTTGGGGAGAAATGTTTGTTGTTTTTTAAAGCCCTACGGGGCATGAAAGGTTTCGAGTGGGGGAAAGAACTAAAAATTGTCTTCGAACAACTCAAAGCATACCTTATCAATCCTCTACCCCAAAGCAAGCCCAAGCTGGGTGAAATCCTTTACCTCTGCCTAACCACCTCAGACCAAACTCTTAGTGCCATCATGGTTAGAGAAGAAGACAGGGTTCAGAAACTGATCTACTATGTGAGTAAGGTACTCCATAGTGAAGAACTTCATTACTCTAAGATGGAAAAGATGGTCTATACATTGGTCATAGGCACTTTCAAACTTTTCCCCTTCTTGCAAGCACATTCCCTATGCATCCTCACCGACCAACCACTCAAGCAAGTGTTCCTCAAACCTGAAAGCTCCGGATGACTAATGAAGTGGTCCATCAAACTGAGTCAGCACGACATAAGCTACTGCCCAAGAACAGCCATCAAGGCCCAGGCCTTAGCCGAATTCATCATGGAAACCACTATTCCCGAATCTACAGAGGAAGAAGAAAACCCCCCACTTTGGAAGCTATATCTAGATGGATCCACTTGCCTCTAAGGAAGCGGAGCCGAGATCATCCTTCTTGGACCTGATAAGTTCACTCTCCAGTAGTCACTGCACCTCAACTTCCCTGCCTCCAATAATGAATTTGAATACGAAGCACTGATCGCCGGCTTTTGGTTAGCACATGAAGTAGGTGCATGAAGAATCGAGATGTTCAGCGACTCCCAATTAGCGTTAATCAGGTCCAATGTGATTATAAAGCCAGAGACGGCTGTATGGCCAAGTACCTGTCACAAGTAAAGAAACTTCTGACGACATTCAAAGAAGCAAACGTCACTTGCATTCCACACGAGAAAAACGGGCATGCAGATGGCCTCTCTGAGCTAGCTTCCTCATCTTTCGATGGGCTAGACCGAATGGTCCTCATTGAGGTCCTTCTTAAGTCGAGCATCGAGGAGGAAGAGTTTGAGCTCATGGCCGTCACACCCCAAATGTCAGAACAATGTTGGATGAAACCCTCGATCGATTTCTATCATGCCCCACTTCCCGAAATACAACAAAATACGTATTGGTATATGCCCTAGAGGCCAACTGTGTATTGACATTATTAGTTTACATTGTATCATGATATTTATTTCATATATGAGGTATTTCATTTATTGTTTCATTTATTGTGTTGTTTATTGTGATAGAATGAACATAATAAAGTCCTTAGAATAGTACATTCAGTACCATGGGATATCAAGTGCATGACTTGATTGTGAGATCCTATTAGTTGTAATCAGAACACTATTCTTAAATATCCCTAGTCAAGTATTATTGTGAATTAGGACAACAATAATGCATAGAGACTAGTATGTGCGTAGAGTGATGACCATATCTCACGGGTCATGGATATGAGATATCAAGTTTTCACATGGAAACATATTAGAGTAATAATGTACTAGACTGGCCCACCATAAGAATGTTGCATGGATCGTTACGTGAGTGTCATAAGAGTGATCATGGTGTATGTAGTCCTTTGACTTGAAGTCACTATGGCTTCCTACATGAGAAGTTATATGTTTTAATGTTGTCAAACGTTGCTTGTAATAAGGTGATTATAAACTTGACTATTGGATATACTATAAATAATGCGGAGGGATGTGAGTGACTTAGATAGGATTTGTCTCTCTTACATAACAGGAGCGATATCTATAAGCCCCTTAATTGAGTGAGACTGCAAAATGCATGGTCATGCTCAAATGAGTCAATATGAGAGATTGACTGCATTTGTTTTAGTAAGTCTACTCGGACATCAAGAAACCAAAGATTCAACTATACAAGGGTGACATGCTCTATGCCTTGTGGTCAATTAAGATATCTGGACAAAGGGACTAGACTACATGGTAACATTGGTCACGGATAGGTTATGTCAAATCACTAACATTCCCGTTACTTGAGTAGTAGTGATTTATTGCTAGATACCGCTCACTATTTGTAATACTAGAATATGATTTTAGTATTACTGTCAACGTAACGAGAACCTACAGGGTCACACACTTAGAATGGATCAAAATTTAGATTTAAATTCATAAGATGAATTTAATCGGGGATCCATGTAAGACTTGGACTCCTGATATTGGTTGGACATTTAATTAGATTAAAAGGGCTTACTAAAGTTCAAAGGCCCACATACGAATCTGAACAAGGTCAGATTGTGAGTCTAACAACCTCATTACTCTTTTAGGATTGATTTTTTACAGCTATATATACGATACGTATCTGTGGAAAAGTGTTACATGAGAAAACCCTAGTCGTCACAGAAATTGTGTGAGAGAGAGAGATCGTGAGGAACATCCCCTTCCCGTAGTTAGCACCATGGCATGAGGAAAAGCTTTATTTGATCCGTTCATGTGGATACCATAGAGGCACAGAAATATTGCAGTGCTGTGATCGGCAAACTGTGGAGACAGCAGATCCATCTTCAAGGTATAACTCCTAAACACGATTTATGATTTTTGCATGGATTCATGACTAGGTTTCGATATTTCTTTGTAATTTTTCCTCTGTGTATTTAACCTAAGATTACCATCGAAACCTAACAGTGGTATCAGAGCCACTTGCGAAACCATAATTCGGTTATGAAAGATAAGTGACTATTTGTGATATGTTCGCACTTTGATATAAAGATTCATATATGATGTAATTTTTGCAACAGTTGCAATATAAGGATTGGTTTATGTGTTGGTTGTTAACACAGATGCCACACTGGGTAGCCAACGGTTTGGAACCATTGAAAACCCGGAAAAAGATGTGATTTACAGTGATGTTAGGGTTTCTTAAAGCATAAATAGTTCATGTACCTGCGTCGTTTGCAGTGGCATTAGGGTTTCTTAAAACATGAAGAGTTCATGTTCTAGCAGTGGCAAGGGATGTTGAGGCAAATTTTTGCTCCGGGGCGCTGCCCCGCGACCCTTCATAGGGCGGCCTCCCCTTGACCCCCCACCCGCTGACCGAGTAGCGGGACCCTCGTGCCAGTTCTGCGTAGGGCAATAATAATTCCCCCAAAACCAATCCTTTTTTAAACTAAACTAAATAAAATCATAACAATATATTCTTTGATTATTATGTTCTGTGATGCATGGTGCATGGTTGTGGCCTTAGTTCTGTGATGCACGGTTTAGTTCTGTGATACATGGTTTATGTTCTGTGATGTATTGTTTATATTTTGGTGTTTTGAATAGGGCCTACGTGTCGTGCCTTTTTCTCTACATTCTCAATGTAACCCTTTTTCTCTAAACTCCATTTGTACATTCTTTCTTTATATGTAAATGTAATCTCACTGAAGAGGCAAGGAATTGACAAACAAACAAGGACAAGATTGGGAAGCTTCTTGGAGAAAACGGTATAATCCCTTTGTTTAGTTTTTGATACTCTCATTGGTGTGAGAGAATCAATGTGTTAGGGCCACAATCATGTCTCATAAATTTTATGCTTTTAATTTTGTATGAGATGCATTGTTGTATGCTAATGGATGATGAATGGTGAGTTCAATTAATAAAATAACAAAATAATGACTCAAAGTAAATATTAAGTTGAAATAAGATGCCTTCCAATGCATGACACTCGTCTAGGCTAGGATCGATTAAGTGTAGGTCTGCCAAAGTAGGGTGCCTTTATCTATCCTAGTGAGACGCAATGGGATAAAAGTAATATTCAGTTGCCAACCATTTGGTCTGACTTAACTATACTATTTCAATAGGATTGAAGGTTTAGAGGCATAGAGTTAGGCTTTAGTCTATGAGATAGATTAGAGTAAGTGTTACTCACCCAACTATCCAAGAGTTGCATATGATGTAATTGAAAAATGTTCCCTACCTACATAACTGAATTTTGGGTGATCAGCCAAAGCTGACTCAAAACTAGGTGAAATATGGATCTTGGCCTACTACAAAATCTTACGATGGGATTTTATGAGTCAATGATCAGGTTCGTTGATTTCAATAAAAATAGTAGGAGGCACATTTAATAAAAGTCCTTATTAAATATTTCAATGTCATGATACATACTTTGCATATATTTGTTGATGGTTAAATATTTTTTCTTTGCATATTTCTGTGAAATGATATTTACTTTGCATATTTATGTTGATAGATTACCATGGCATCCAACACATCAAATAACCTATCATTGTGATCTGTCCTTGAGAAGGACAAACTGTCTGGAACAAATTTTCTATATTGGTACAGGAATCTGAGGATAGTCCTCAGGCATGAGAAAAAGATGTATGTTCTAGATAAACCTATTCCTAGTCCACCTACTGCAAGTGCCCCTCGCACCGAAAAGGATGCCCATAAGAAGCATCAAGATGATGCCTTGGATGTTGGTTGTCTCATGCTAGCAACCATGAACTCTGAGCTTTAGAAGCAACATGAGAACATGGATGCCTACGATATGATCGTACACCTTAAGAGGCTCTATCAAGAGCAGGCTAGGCATGAGAGGTTTGAAGTCTCAAAGGCATAGTTTCAGTGCAAACTGGCAGAAGGAAGCCTTGTTGGAACTCATGTGCTCAAGATGATTGGGTACATAGAGAATCTCGAAAGGCTTGGTTTCCCATTGGGTCAAGAGTTGGCCACTGACTTGGTCCTACAATCGTTGCCGGAAAGTTATAGTCAATTCGTCTTGAACTAGAACATGAATGAAATTGAAAAACCTCTGCCAGAACTGCTAAGCATGTTGAGAACTGTTGCGCAGAATATTAGTAAGGAAAAGACAATTATGATGGTCTAACAGGCCAAAGGTAAGGGCAAGGGCAAAAAGTAGATTAAGAAACCCAAAGGCAAGGGGAAGGAGAAGGGCAATATCAAGCCCAACACTTCTGCCTTAAAACCTAAGGGTGGGGTGGCCAAGGAGGGCACATGCTTCCACTGTGGTAAGACCCGACATTGGAAGAGGAACTGCCATAAGTACCTGGAGGAGCTTAAGAAGAAAAAAGGAAGTGAGACTTCCACTACAGGTAATTTTATTATAGAAGTCAATTTATCAACTTCTGCATCTTGGGTATTAGATACTGGATGTGGATCTCACATTTGTGTAAATGTGAAGGATCTCAAAAGGAGTAGGCCATTGGCTAAGGACGAAGTTGACCTACGAGTTGGAAATGAAGCAAAAATTTCTGCTTTAGCTGTAGGAACTTGTCATTTATCATTGCCCATTGGGCTTATCATTGAGTTAGAGAACTGTTATTTTGTGCCTGCTATTAGTAGATATTAATTCTATTTCTTGTTTGGACAAGAAGGGTTTTTCATTTATAATAAAAGAGAAAAGTTGTTTTATTTATTAGAATGATATCTGTTATGCTAGTGCACAATTGAGTAATGGACTTTATATTCTCGATCTCGAAATGCCCGTCTATAATATAAATACTAAGAGGTTCAAATCAAATGATATGAACCCAAATTACCTCTAGCATTGTCGTTTGGGCCACATAAATGAAAACCGTCCAAACTCCATAAAGATGGATTCTTGGAATCATTTGATTTTGAATCATATGAGGTATGTGAACCTTGTTTGTTGGGCAAGATGAAAAAATCTCCATTCAGTGGAAAAGGTAAAAGGGCTAGTGATCTTTTAGGTCTCATACATAGTGATGTTTGCGGACCTTTCAACACATTGGCTAGAGGAGGTTTTCAGTACTTCATTACATTTACTGATGATTTCAGTGGATATGGATTGTGTATCTGATGAAACACAAATCAGACTCATTTGAAAAGTTCAAAGAATTTAAGAATGATGTACAAAATAAACTTGGTAAAAGTATTAAAGCCCTTTGACCAGATCGAGTTGGTGAGTACTTAAACCAAAATTTTGATGACCATCTAAAAGAGTGTGGGATAATATCTTAACTCACTCCCCCTGGAACGCCGCATTGGAATGGTGTCTCTGAGAGGAGGAACCGAACCTTGTTAGACTTGGTCCGATCAATGATGAGTCATGCAGATCTTCCAAACTCCTTCTGGGGACATGCTCTATTAAAATCTGCTTTCACACTTGACCGTGTTCCATCTAAAATGGTTTAAGAGACACCAAATGAGATATGGACTGGGGGGCATCCTAGTATGTCCTTTATGAAGATTTGGGGTTATGAAGCCTATGTAAGGCGCCAAGTCTCTGAAAAACTTGGTCTCAAATCTGATAAGTGCTTCTTTGTAGAAAATTCCAAGGAAACCAAGGGAAACTACTTCTATAATCTAACCAAAGGCAAAGTGTTTGTCGCACGGACTGCTATGTTCCTAGAGAGAGAATTTGTCTCCAAAAGAACCAGTGGGAGAACAATAAAACTTGAAGAAATTCAAACTTCTCAAAGTAGCAGCGAACCAATGGTGGAAATGGATCAGACTCTACAAATTGTTGTGGAACAACCTCCTGCTCAAGTATTACAAGGCCCACACTACCTCATCAACCCGAGAGATATGGATTTCTCGTGACTCAATATGGTGATATATTACTCATGGATCAGGATGAGCGAATGACTTATGAGGAAGCTGTAAAAGGCCCAGATTTTGAGAAATGGTTTAAGGCCATGAGATCTGAGTTGAAATCTATGTATACCAACCAAGTATGGACCTTGGTAGACCCACCTGAAAGGGTAAAACCTATTGGGTGAAAATGGGTTTTCAAGAAGAAAACTGACATGGATGGTAATGTGCATACCTTTAAGCAGCTGTTGGTGGCTAAAGGTTTCAAGCAAGTTCGTGGTGTAGACTATGATAAGACCTTTTCCCCAGTTGCCATGCTTAAATCCATTCGGATCTTGCTTGCTATTGCAGCATATCATGATTATGAAATCTGGCAGATGGATGTCAAAACTGCTTTTCTAAATGGAAATCTTCTCGAGGATGTGTACATGACACAGCACGAAGGTTTTGTCACTCCAAAGGATGTTGAAAAGGTGTGTAAACTGCAACGATCCATTTATGAATTAAAGCAAGCTTCTAGAAGCTGGAATCTTCGTTTCGATGATACAATCAAAGAGTTTGGTTTCATCAAGAACGAAGATGAACCTTGTGTCTACAAGAAGATTAGTGGGAGCACAGTTGTATTTCTGGTGTTGTATGTAGATGACATACTACTCATCGGGAATGACATCCATACCTTACAGTCTGTAAAGACTTGGCTAGGAAAATATTTTTCCATGAAGGACTTGGGTGAAGCTACCTATGTATTAGGCATCAAGATCTATAGAGATAGATCAAGGAGACTGCTTGGCCTGAGTCAGAGTACATATATCGACAAAGTATTGAAACCCATCAATATCCAAGAGTCCAAGAAAGGATTTCTCCCTATGCCGCATGGTGTAAGCCTGTCTAAGCTTCAATGTCCTTCCACTCAAGATGAGAGAGACCGCATGACTAAGATTCCATATACATCTGCAATTGGATCTATCATGTATGCCATGTTATGTACTCGTCCAGATGTCTCATATGCTTTGAGGATGACGAGCAGGTACCAGTCAGATCCTGGTGAGAATCACTGGACTGCTACCAAGAACATCCGTAAGTACTTAAGAAGGACTCAGGATTCGTTCTTAGTATATGAAGGCGAGGAAGAGCTTGTTGTAAAGGGTTACACTGACGCTAGCTTCCAGTACAATAAGAACGACTCCAAATCGCAATCAGGTTTTGTGTTTTTCCTAAATGGTGGAGTTGAGAGCTGGAAGAGTTCGAAGCAAGAGACAGTAGCCAATTCCACCACAGAGGCTGAGTATATTGCTGCCTCCAATGTAGCAAAGGATGTCGTTTGGATCATAAAGTTCATCACTGAACTTGGCATGGTTCCTAGCATTGTGGACCCGTTGGACCTCTATTGTGATAACAATGAGGCCATTGCACAAGCTAAGGAGTCTTGATCTCACCAGCGATCCAAAAATATACTTAGGCGCTTCTATCTCATTTGAGAGATCATCGATAGACAAGATGTGAAGATATGCAGAGTACTGACAGATGATAACATCGCTGACCCACTGACAAAGCACAACGAAAGCATGAGAGTCACACTAGATCTATAGGCATTAGATGAATGTCTAATTGGCTCTAGTTCAAGTGGAAGTTTGTTGGTGTATGCCCTAGAGGCCAGTTGTGTATTAACATTACTAGTTTACATTGTATCATGATATTTATTTCATATATGAGTCATTTCATTTATTGTGTTGCTTATTGTGATAGAATGAACATAATAAAGTCCTTAGAATAGTACATTCAGTACCATGGGAAGTCAAGTGCATGACTTGATTGTGCGATCCTATTAGTTGTAATCAGAACACTATTCTTAAATGTCCCTAGTCAAGTATTATTATGAATTAGGACAATAATAATGCATAGAGACTAGTATGTGCGTAGAGTGATGACCACATCTCACTGGTCATGGATATGAGATATTAAGTCTTCACATGGGTACATATTAGAGTAATAATGTACTGGACTGGCCCACCATGAGAACGTTGCATGGATCGTTACGTGAGTGTCATAAGAGTGACCATGGTGTATGTAGTCCTTTGACTTGAAGTCACTAAGGTTCCCTACATGAGAAGTTATATGTTTTAATGTTGTCAAACGTTGCTTGTAATAAGGTGATTATAAAGTCAACTATTGGATATACTACAAATAATGCGGAGGGATGTGAGTGACTTAGATAGGATTTGTCTCTCTTACATAACAGGAGCGATATCTATAAGCCCCTTAATTGAGTGAGACTGCAAAATGCATGGTCATTCTCAAATGAGTCAATATGAGATATTGACTCCATTTGTTTTAGTAAGTCTGCTCGTACATCAAGAAACCAAAGATTGAACTATACAAGGGTGACACGCTCTATGCCTTGTGGTCAATTAAGATATCTGGACAAAGGGACTAGACTACATGGTAACATTGGTCACGGATAGGTTATGTCAAATCACTAACATTCCCGTTACTTGAGTAGTAGTGATTTATTGCTAGATACCGCTCACTATTTGTAATACTAGAATATGATTTTAGTATTACTGTCAACGTAACGAGAACCTACAGGGTCACACACTTAGAATGGATCAAAATTGAGATTTAAATTCATATGATGAATTTAATCGGGAATCCATGTAAGACTTGGACTCCTGATATTGGTTGAACATTTAATTAGATTAAAAGGGCTTACTAAAGTTCAAAGGCCCACACACGAATTTGAACCAGGTCAGATTGTGAGTCTAACAACCTTATTACTTTCTTAGGGTTGATTTTCTGCAGCTATATATATGATACATATCTGTAAAAAAGTGTTACATGAGAAAACCCTAGCCATCACAGAGATTGTGAGTGAGATCGTGAGGAACATCTCCTTCCCGCAACTAGCTCCGCGGCGTAAGGGAAAGCTTGATTTGATCCGTTCGTATGGATACCGTAGAGGCACAACAATATTATAGTGGTGTGATCGGCATACTGTGGAGACAGCAGATCCATCTTCAAGGTATAACTTCTAAACACGATTTATGGTTTTCGCATGGATCCATGACTAGGTTTTGATATTTCTTTGTAATTTTTTCGTTGTGTATTTAATTTGAGATTACCATCGAAACCTAACAATACGGGGTCGTGACTGAGGTCCAGCAAATGATATAATCACATCATTCATAAGCTATCATAATCAACTCAACAATATGAAAGTAAACACAACCATGCAGGAAATTTATAATCTCATAAACAGGAATAACATAAATAAATCATGCAGTAGTCCATAAATAACCGACGTCCGGAAATAAATAACCTCGAGACAACATGCCCGCAATACAAAGTTGCAATAAACAAATAGAACTAGGAATATAACATAAAGCACATAAAAGCAGGGTGGGATCCATCTCCATTCCATAGAACACTTGATCACTAATTCCTTCTGGCATTTCTTCTCCCACTCCTGTAAATTCATCATCTCGAGTTAGGAAAGGAGAACACCCGTTAGAGCAACTAACAGGCTGCAAGTAGTACAAGCAAGTAGGTAACAAAACTGGAATATAGCAAGAACAAGAAATCATGTGTACAGAAAAAAAAATCATGTAACGAGGAATACAAACATGAAATCGAGAATCAGGTAACTTGTCTTATGATCAGGAATCATGAAACTGGTACTGAGTATGTAACATGTAAACAGGAATAATGAAACTAGTAAACATGAATCATATAGCTTGTAAACGAGACATGTTACATGTAAACAGGAATATGAACGATACATTTCAACTACAGAATCATGGTCTACCAGCTAGTTCATTATGAGTTTACTGTGCAGGCAGCAACTCAGCATCAAGTTATTATATGGATAATTCTTCTAAAACCTTAACTAAAACTCTTGCAAAAATTATAATTAAGTTCCTGACATTGGTACTCAACATTCTTAAAACCCTCAGGTCTAATTTATTAAGTTATCCTAGTATTACAATTAATTTAACATGGCAGTGTAATTATAAACAGCAAATCTGGAATTTCGACAATACAGTAGTAAAACTTAAATATTTTGCATTCTACAAGTCGGATTGAGAATCCGTCAAGTGGTATGGATTCCTCACACAGAGGGCTACAACTTATATTGAAATTGTTCTAAATGATTTTAACTTCTACTGGGTCAAAAGTTCAGGTCTTTACTGGTCTAGTATTCTAACAGCAGTTTAGGGCCAAGTTACATGTATATTATGGGTCTGAAAATCTATTCAAAAATTCTATAAAAATTATATTACGACTCCTAATCAATTCTAGTAATATTCTGATAAATATCAAGTCCTAATTCACCCATTAACATGACATTTTAATTTGTAAAACATGTCGGTGTGCTATAAGTAACAATATGAAATGTGTAGACGTAGAAATACAAAAAATATGATAACTCATTATCTACAACTCCAAATTCAGATCCTTCGAATGTTCCAGAAACTAGATTCAACGGGCTCCGACTACCATTTGTAAAGGTTGATCTAATTCTAAGAACAATGGGGTCTAAAGTCCACTACAATACAGGATAGGCAGCGGGACAGAAGCATAGTAAATTTATCTAACGACAATTGAGGTGTACAATTGCATATACTACCACGTAGAGAACTCATGACTAGAAGTTAAAGTGTATTTCTACAGTTACCAATATGAAAACTTCCCATTTCTACGGTAAAAATTATCGAATTAAATATTTATACTACCACATCATAACACGATCAATAACATAAATCTTAGCATGGATCTATATGTCTATGATTCTTTGTCATGTGTTCATGTAATGCACGTGATAAAAAGGATATTCATGATCATTTTATGTGTAGGGAATTACCAAGAATCGAGTAGGATAACATATACTAACGGGTCAAGATTTAATCAACATGTGAAAGGATTGAAGAATGAGATTATATCAGGACGAATCGATCAAAACTACTTGCGGGATTCATGCAAATGCTTGTACGGGAACAAAAAAAAGTGTACAGGGGATACTTGCCTTATAGACGACAATCATCCGAATATGGTAGAATAATGGGACGGGAGTCTTGACGGCAACACGTGCAACTACGTACTCCACAACATGGCAAGAGACACGGCGACAAAAGCAAGGGCGGTAGCGACAATATCGCAAAAACAATGGTTGGGGCGTCGTCGAGCGATTGTGGCGTTGACAACGAGGTGGTGGTGGTTGTTGTGCTGCGGTGGAGGCAGACAGCGACATGCGGCAGTTGACGGGCGGCAGTCGATGAGTGCAGGGGGGTCGTGAGGCTGAAAGTGGTGCAATGGAGGACTGGAGGTGCGGGGGTTGCGGTGGTCAGAACAACAAAGCGAGGGCATCGGTGGCTGCGATGGATGGAGGGCGAGGAGAACAGGATGAGGGGTCGACGGGGTGTTCGACGGAGTGATTCGATGGCAGAGAAGAGGAGCAGTCGATGGTAATGGCAGGTGGTCGACTGTGAGGCAGTCATGACACTGGCAAGGGGGTGCTCGGATGCGGTTGATGAGGGGATGGAGGAGAAGAAGGCGGGGGCAATGGCGTGGTCGAGTGGCAGTGGTAGTGGAGGAGCAGGGCGGTGGTGCAGTCGTGAGGTGAAGGGGCACTGTGGTCGGGGGAGAGATGAGAGCTGCAGAAGGAGAGAGAGAGAGACAGAGAGAGGGAGAAGGTGGAAGATGAAGAGGTTGTTTGGGTCTAATGTTGATTAGAAGGAGATTAGGTTGATTAATAGGGATTAGTTAGAGTGATTAAGGAAGGGATCAGGGATCTAGTTAGGATTAGTATGGATATGGAGAGTGATTTGTGGGGAACATGAAAGGGAGTTAGAGGGATCTGGGGGAAATTGTGTTAGTTGGTTTAAGTTGGGTTAACAGGTTTGGGTGCACCAATGCGGGTTTGGGATTAATAGTTGAGCTTACACTAATAAACAAGGATAATAATATTGTTGGGCTGAGTTTGGGCTTATGTTATAAAACAATTAATAGAGTAGGATTATGGGCTAGGAATTGGGTTCAAAAAAAATAGTGAAATGGAAACACAACTTAGGTTCAAGAGAAGAACTGAAAATTTGCACTAAAAATATAATCACAATAATACAAAGATAGAAAAAGGGATACAATTCAGCACAAATCGAAAATGTGAGTTACAATTTCCTCGACAAGGGAATCCTCCCTGAAGATCGCTAAGAAGCAAGGAAAGTTTTGACATAGGGTGAAAGGTTCACTCTCATTGAAGGAATCATGTACAAACAATCATACACTCTAGTTGACAGCAGACCCTACTTGAGATGACTAACTCCTGAAGAAGCACAATATGCTATCAAAGAACAGTATGAAGGAATCGTTAGTTTCCATTAAAGAAAACATGAAGGAAACAATAGTTGCCATCAAGGAGCATGGTTCCTTGCACGAAAGATACTCAACCATGGGTATTATTGGCCTACGCGACACAGCAATGCACAAGAATATATTCTCCAATGTGACCCTTGTCAGAAACATTCGGCCATTAAGCGAGGACCCCGAGCAATCCTCGGTTGTATGTCAAGTCCTATCCCCTTTGCCATGTGGGGAATAGACCTTCTTGGACCGTTTCCGCCAGCAGCCGGTCGTAGAATTTTTCTAGTGGTAGACATCAACTAAACTAATCTATAAGAAGAAGAAGTGATCCGATTTTTTTAACCGGATCCGGAGGAAGACCAAAGATCTTGAGCGACCGATCTGGCAGAACAACTCAAAAGATAAAGAAGTATCGTTAATTTCTTCATTCTTGTTCACCAACTGAGTCGAGGCAAAGCTGCTAGCAACTATCACCGAGCAGAAAACCCAACAGTTCTTTTGGAAGAATATCATCTGTAGATTTGGGATTCCCTACATATTAATCTTAGACAATAGCTCACAGTTCACCGGGAAAAGTTTTTGCCAGTTCTGGACAGATTTGGGGATCACTCAATGCTTCCCATCTGTCTTACATCCCCAAACTAACGGCCAAGTTGAAAATGCAAATTGGCATATTCTAGATGGCCTAAAAAGGAAACTAGGAGAAGTTGCAAGAGGATTATGGGTCAATGAATTTCCAAGTGTGTTATGGTCCAACAGAACCACAAATCTAACCCTAATAGGAGAATCGTCATTCAATCTCGCCTACGGCTCGGAAGCACTCATCCCCTTGGAAGTTGGATTACCATCTCCTTGCCCCCTTTCCTTCAACGAAGAACAAAATTCCAGCAATCTTCGAGTCAATCTCTACATCGTTGAAGAGGTGCGGGAAAGATCAGCCATATGGAGGAACATTTACCAACAAAGGGTCGAGAATTTCTACAACAAGAAAGTTCGCCCTACTAATTTGAAAGAAGGGGATCTAGTATTGCGCAAACTTCAAATCGCCGGGCCACGAAGGAAAGGAAAGCTTGTACCCAACTGAGAGGGGCCGTACAAGGTCTCCCAAGTAATCCGCCCTGGGTAATATCGACTTGAAGACCTAGGGAGAAGAGATACCTAGAACTTGGAATGCCAAGTATGAAGTACAACAAAGGCGTCTAAAATGTACTCTCTTATTAGTAGTAGCAAATTTCTTAACTTATAATAAAGGCCAGCCACTAGAGCAGCCGTTTAGTTTTTCTCAATAAAGACCGCTTTCACTACTGGTCACAGCATGTAATAAAGTTCAGCCACTAGAGTGGCCACATAGTTTATTCTCAATAAAATTAGTCATTTATCCTTTTAAAGATTTTGTGCAATTCTATGGAAGTAAACAATGAGTTAAACCCCAAACTTATATACAAAAATAGCACCAAAAACTCATTAAAATCTCCGTATAATACGTATTTGGAGTCCATATTCATGGCTCAGAGTTACTCTAGCAATTTGCAACAATGCAAGTTTAGAGTTCAACTAGCCACTTGATCTGCTCCACCAACTCGTTAACACCTCGATGACAGGATCGGAGTACATACCCATGGCTCGGAGTTACTCTAGCAATTTGCAACAAAGTTAATTCAGAATTCAACTCGACATTAAATCTGCTCCTGCAACCTGTTAAATCCTAGACTAACAAGTTCGGAATCCATACCCATGGCTCGGAGTTGCTTTAGCAACCTACAACCAAGTACGTTCAAAGCTCAACTCATCATTCGAACTGTTCCTGAAACTTGTTAAATTTGCTTAAAGACAGATTACAGCTCCAAAATCGTGGATTGCAATTACTCCAACAAACTTACAAAAAAGAAAAATTCAGAGTTCAACTCGCCACTCGATGTAACGTTCACAATTCGTTGGAGGACCCTTATAGAAAGTTTGGAAAATAACTCTTCCTCAGAGTTGCTCTTACAACTAGCTAAACACCCATACAGCAGGTTCGAATTCTAACACTTCCTTAAGAGTTGCTCCTACAACTAGTTGAGTACAAGACGGACCAGTTCTAACTCCATCAAACACTACGCATATCATTCGAACCCCATAAACAATTTATTAACTACAAACAATGGGTTCGAGGCCTTACTCTCCACAAAAACTCAATCAATGGCTCGTCAATTTCACACAACAAATTACACAGTAGGGATCAAGCATACAAACGAGTTCTTCGTAACACAAACAACAAGTTTCTCGACAAATTACGGAACTATCACAAATCTATATATTCAAATTTAGTGCCACTAAAAATATTTACAAGTACAAAACTATGGGTCTATTACAAGTACTGAACCACCGTGAGTTTGCAAGTAAAAGCATCACTACAAAAGCATGTCGATACAATTAAGCGGCTTAATAATCCTACAGTATGATCTACAAACCATCATTTTGACTCCGTGGATGAGGAATGTTATTCTTAAAAGACACAAGCCTCCTCGCGAGTTTCCTTACGGGCACCACCTTCCCTAGCCGCTTACATCTGTGGTAGAAAGCGTCGATCCACTAAACTGAGTCTGTGGACCATGACATAACGCACGCAATCCTCCACGGGTGGAAACCAAACTCGACAAACCAGTCACCCCACCCTGAGCATCGCCAGGATGACAAGGGGCTACCTGTGCAGTCGAGCAGTCGACCCAGGCCCGCCAATTGTTACCCCCTTTTTCACACCGACAGTGCGCGAAGTGCTAGCCGTTCGTAGCCCACCAAGCTTCGCTTGGAGACGGTATATTTGCAAGTCATTCTTAACAATCACTTCTCTAAGAATAGCACACTCTCCAACACTGTCTTTTGTCACCTTGGAAACAATGGTATGCCAGCAAGGCAATCAACGTGCAGAAGGGCTAACTCACAATCCTTCTCAATTAGCAATGATTTGAGACGAACGGTTTCCAACCACTTGTCTTCCGCCTGATCAGGCAAATGATCGAGAGCTAACTCTGTTCTGCGCAATCGTTTACGAAGCTGCTTAACTTCACCATCACTATGTTTCTCCCCTGTTCTTGCAATCATCTGTCAACAAGGCGGGGAGCATAGTTACGAAAGAGACTAACAACTAAGCGTCATTTTCAAGAGTCACTCCAAAGCACACCGACACAATACATAGGCAACGACAAAGAAAGAAAATAGTCTTTCATCTATTGAAATGAAGATACAGGAGTGTGGTGGCCAGTCTGCAATAAGGCATAATAAAAAGTCTAAATCAAAAGCAACTAAACAAAGAGCAAAACATAAGAAGGTGAAACAAGCATCCCCCTGCTTTGGTGGAACCAAGGGCAAGGAGCCTTCGGTCGCCTCCTTCCCCTTGCTCTTCTTTCCTGAACTACTCCTCGCGCACCCTGCGCGAGAGTCTCCCTCACCACCGGCCTCCTTACTTCCACTCTCACCAAGAGCCTCCCCGGGATGAAGTAATACGTGGTAGCCTTTCTCAGTGAAGTTGGGAACACGCTCCACCACATGGGAGATAGCCCATGCATAGGACTTGACGACCACGCCATGCAGTTTGGCCTTCACCTCGTCCTCCACTATGGCCACTCCGGCATTCAACTCCAACGCCGCATCAGCACGAGCCTTCTCCAACTCAAGCAAGAGGTCGGACACCCTCTTCTCCGACGCCTCAAGCTTGAGGAGAGTCTCTTCCTCCCTCTTCGCCGACGCCTCCAACTCAAGGCACGCCTCCCCTTCCATCTTCTTCAGTGTCTCCACCTCCATCTTCAACTCCTTGATACCTTCTTCTTGTCCTGCTCGGCATGCAAGACATACGCCCTCATGTTCTTCTCCTCAGCGGCATAAAAATTGACCAAATGGCCGAAATGACACGTAGTCTGAAACAAGAAGAAAAAGGTCAGGATATCACACTATAAACTGGATAAATGGAAACCAATTTTCAGAACTCACTAAATCATAATGTCATCTGTGCCTACATGATCTCTATGACTGATCTCTTAGAGGACTCCATCTTCAGCCTCTTCCGGTCAGCAAAAGTGGGGAGTTAACGGGTCCCGTCAAGGCAAGCGACTGAGTTGCCGAGAAAGCTCTCTTGCTGCTTCACGTTCCAGTAGAGAACGTGAACCATGTCCCTTTCATAACTGAGAGTCGATGCAGTCTGGGTGATCATAGGGATAGGCGTGGAACTTACCACGATCGCCGCCAAGGAAGAACCCTCCGCATAAGCATCAGGCGGCACCCCCGATGCTGACTCAGTCGGAACAGTAGGGACCGGGGCCGGGGCCAATGGATCATGGGAAGATGGAGGACGGCTCACCGACCTCTTGCGCTTCTTAGGCTCCTCGGTCCTCTTGTTGCGAAGCGCCTCCATATCCACCAACAAATCTTCAAAATTCATACATGGTTTTTCCTACAAAAGTGAAACACGAGGAGATGGGAACTTGTGATACAAAACTAAAGCAATGTGAAATAGCAGAGATATCAATGAACCTAAAATATATGCAAGGAAACAAAAGCAGTAAAACCGTACTGGATCAACCTGGCTAAGACCACCTTTGAAGACTACTTCGTCAGTGATATCTCGCCATGCCAACACCTTCAAAGCAAGACGAGCATCACTAACATTCTTCCCCACCACAGTAACAATCAACTCAACCCTCAATGCCGATGGAACCGTCCTCCTCCATGTCATGGAAATCTCCCACGGCTCAGCACTTCGAACAACGAGAAACTTCTCATTCCAACACTTAATCGAGCTGGGAACATCGATTACCCCTAGATTGCTACGAGGGCTAAGATACCATCATTCCTCCCTTTTGCTCAACTGAACTATCCTGAAGTGTCGCCTAAACATGTTAAGATTTGGTTTGGCTCTAAGCTTATGACATTGTAGGACGAATCCCACCACGTGCCTCCACATGTTTGGCATAAGCTACATTAGACTCAGCATAGACCAATTGAGCACTTTTTTGACAAAAAGGTGAAAAAGCCCTACGTAGAACAAATAATAAGGGAAGAAGTAGTACTCCTCAGACATCGTGTAACATGCCTTAACTCCAGGACCCGGTAAGAGTAACCCGTACTCGGGAGAAATCCCGAAGGCCGCCCTAATCACGGCTAGCTCTTCCCGTTTAAGAATAGTGATGGCATGGTTAGCCTCAGTGGTGTGGACTGGGTCCAGCTCAACATACTCCATGTCATTCCTAAGGAAGGCTCAATCGACTACGAGGTATTGCCTAACCAATTCGGGAATTAGAAACAATGGAGTCTTAAGTGCACATCTCCTATCTCTCAGGCTCAACAACCGTCTCCACAACAGTGGAACGTTGACTGCATCATTCCTAGTCTCCTCTCTAGTGAAATGGCCAGACTCAACCTCACCATCTACCTCTAAACTAACTGCGATGGAAGAAGAGTTTCTCGACAAAATGCTAGACATAACGGACAATGATTCCAAGGGAGTTATTGATCAAAGTAACAATGATTCCAAGGGAGTCTATAACGGCTGCTAGCACCACCGTCAAACACCAGGCAAACCACCAACACCACCCGGTAAACCACCACAGTTTCTAGAGAGAAGCTCTCAAAACTTTCTAGAGAAAGAAAGTGAAAGAGGTAAATGAGCAAGTTAGGGGTGGAATTAGGTCCTATTTATAGAGCCCCCAAGATCAAACTACCATGTGGTGACATCTGAGCCATCCACAAGATCCGACGGTCAAGCTCCTTATGCCCAAATCAATAAGAGCAATATCCCAACTACGTTTGATCGACAAAATAAGTGAACAACACAATGCTTAGTTGATAGAAGAACGATTTGATGGGATAGACCATTCAACAAACACTGGGTAGGCAACAATTTTGGAAATCTCCAACCAACTAGAATCTTGAATTCAATGGGGTAGACAAAGCAACAAACACTTGGTGGGAAAAATAGGGTAGAAAAATCAACATACACTTGGTGGGCACAAAATTCCACATCAACAAAGAGAAACCCAATACAACCAAGCTTCAAGATGATCAAGTCTAGCTCTATACAAGCCAAAGCTCATCCAATCCAAATGCTACAAAAACCCTAGCTTCTCAAAAAACTCGGCCAAAACCCAGCATCGGCAAGAGCTATATGCAAAACTTTAAGAGGGGAGATGAACAAATCCTTGCTACTTAACACATTCAAGATAATTTATCTCCTACCTTAACGACACCAAGCTCCCCGAAACTCCAACCAAAGCCTCGGCCAAATTTCGAATCTATCCAAGAGCAACTTGAATTCAAACAACAAAGACTCTAGTTTCAAGCTTCGAAAGATCCTAATTTATACAAGGTAGAGAGTAGTTGGGTCGAAGCCCAAGTTCCAAACC
This sequence comes from Hemerocallis citrina, assembly GCA_017893485.1. Classification (NCBI taxonomy): domain Eukaryota; kingdom Viridiplantae; phylum Streptophyta; class Magnoliopsida; order Asparagales; family Asphodelaceae; genus Hemerocallis; species Hemerocallis citrina. The sequence continues at coordinate 253,330,194 of CM030358.1, forward strand.
TGGAACTCGAAGTCCAAAAACCCAAAATTCAAATCCTGAGTTCTGAACTCAACTAAGGTAGCCGACTCAAAAAATTTGGAGCTCCGTTGAGCTCGTCCACGCCTCAGCTCAGCGAAGGAGCTCGCTGGTAAAATGCCCTAGCTCAATGAATCCCCAAGTAGCCCACTAGCACCTCAGCTTAACCAAATAGCAGCTCGTCCAAAGCTTGGTCTCGATAAAACCGAGTTCTCTGAAAGAGGATTGCCACACACCATAGGTCGCTAAATCCTAAGCTCAACGGGAAGAGGAGCTCGACCACAAGCTCGCCTGCAGCTCACCGAGAAGAGAAGCTCGCTGAAAGCTTGCTTGCCAATAGCACTCGCCAACATTAGCTCAACCAAAAGACCTTAGCTCGTTGACAGTAGCTCGCTTAATAGATCTGTTCATCAAAGAAGTTTTTTGCCGGTACCTCAGCTTGACCAAGAAGATGAGGTAGTGCTCACCCATAATCTAGCCTGACCAAAAATGGGCTTATCGAAAGCTCTGGTCTCTCAAACACAAAATTCGAAGGAGCCCTAGCTCGCCTGCAGCCGAGCTCAACGAAGACAGAGGTCGCCCATTTTAGAGGTCAACTAAAAAGTTGATCACCGAGGTCCTAGCTCGCCAAAGAGTCTTGGTCGACCGAAGAGCTGGAGGTCGCCGAGTTTTCAGTGAGGAGTTAGCCCAAAATGGTAGCTCGACGAGTTTTTTGCTCGCCAAAATAGTGCTCGCTAAAGACTCAGCCCGCCTGAAGCCTATGTCGATGGATAGGAGGTCATTGAACTGTGGTGCTCGACCAAGAGAGATTGTTTGACGAAGCCTTGGAAGTCGTCCAAGGTCTAGCTTGCCCAAAAACAAACAGTCAATATGAGGAAGATGAACAGTAGCTTGCCTAAATGATCAGGTGAGCTAGGGGGTTCTCACAGTCAACGACCACCGTTGGATCCCTCAAAAACTCGAGCCTGGGTTTGATGGATGTCGCAGATCTAGCCACGCCTCCAATCACCCTTTCGCTTGCTTCACACCTGTTTCATCTCACTCGGTGGGCAAACTATCTCTGATCGACGCACCATATGAAACCATGTCACCTGCTCTTCATAGCCTTCGCATCATAGCCGCTCAAACTCATCAGCGGGTAAGCCAGGTTGTGATCGACATGCACGATCATTCCAATATTCTCGCTGGGTCTGATAAATCGATAAAAATACCCAAAATTCAATTAAAATTTGTAACACCCCGAATTCCAAACAAGACTGAATTCGAAGTTCCACAGTATCTTTACACTTCTCTTCATACAATTTTACAAGAAATCAAAAACTATTATTACATCAGAGTTACATTTACATTACATTTATACAGGGGAAGCAATTTACAACAATTACATGAATGAAATACAACAATACTTGAATAATTCTTTAAGCATCAATTCCTCCTTAGTCCTTTTTCATGCACTTTATCCTGCATAGAAACTGTGGGCACGTCAGTTGCTTACAACCGAAGAAATGTTATACACGGCCATCCTTGCTATGCCGAACAATATAACGTTTTTAAAATACTTAAACAAACCACAAACTTGATCACAAACAAAGCTACAAAGGACTATCCTATTGATGTTGTGTTGTGCTGTGCACTTAGTTCTTAATGCAGTTGTTTATATTATATGACACTAATGCGCACTTATTCAGAGTCTATACAGCCCATACTACATAGGTCCGAGGACAAGCCCTTAATCGTTCATTATCTTGTATGGTTCAATCTCTCACCATGACTTAGTCTACTATGGTAACTACGGTAAGTATCCTAGGTGTTCTATAAATTACGAGCCCATGTCTAGGCACCCTGGAGAGAACTCCATGCACTGATACATGACTCATCATGCAGACATCCTGTGGTCAATTCACCTCCTACCATAGACATGGCACCACCCGTAGTCATTAGACCACCACATAAGCGTCGCCACCAGGACGGTACTCTGGAGTAGTATCCATGCCTTATTCATGACGCATCGTGGGACATCCTGTGAATACTCTCACGCCGCCAATCCAATGGCCCTCATACTCATGTTTTTTTCTTACTTTCATCTCATCTCCATTATGTGTCTAGTCCTTAATTTATTTGAATCATGAATAAAATCAATACTCTATAGTCAGCATTCCCTCTATGCCAGTCTTAATCATCAATTCAACAATACGACCCAAACTTGGTCTTTTCTTTTCAATATCTCATCTCAAAGTATTCTTGCACTGCCGGTATAAGGCTTAGCTACCCTCTAGCTTTCAATTCCATTTTATGTTCATAGTATTTGAGTATTCATATTCATAAGGTCGTTTATAATTCATCACGACATTTTATTTCACTTTCATGTACAATTTCATGTATAAGACATATAAATTTATTTTCTAACTTGTCACATTCATAATTCATTCTTTCCACATAATTCTCTTATTCTCATTTTATCAACACTAAATCTAACATTCTTACTTTAAATTTTTTCCATTATCAAATATCTTTTCAAATCTCTTTTAATCAATACACTTTTCTTTATCCAAAGACAATTTAAACTAACAATTTATAGTAAGTTCTTTCATGCAAAAACAGTCTCAAATTCTCATTTATACTAGGCCAAGGATAATAGAAAAATTATCTCATGAAATCTGGATATCATTTGAACTTCAAGACAGTCGACTGTTAAAACATAGTCAGTCAGCTGTTCCGCGGGGATTTAAAACTCGAAAACAAGTAATCAGGGCAGTCGACTGTTAAAACATAGCCAGTCGGCTGTTCTGCGGGGATTTAAAACTCGAAAACAAGTAATCAGGGCAGTTGACTATTACGATATAGTCGGTCGACTGTTCTGTAACTAAAGTCCAAAATTTATTACCTGACAGTCGACTGTCGACTCTAATTCAGTCGACCGTCGACTGCACCAGGTTGCAATTTAGAGTAGATCAAGGATATATTTTTGACATTGAAAATAAGATCACAATTTTCACATTATTTATAATCAAAGTTTCCACAAAATAATGTTTTTAGAACACAAGTTTTCATCTTTCTACATTGGTGTTGCTTAAATCTAGACAATCAAATTTTCATGGTGCATTTAATCAATCATTCATTTCATAAGCACAAATTTCTCAATAAAGCATATCTCAAAAGCATGATAGATTCTAGCACATTAAATCACAATTTTAGCAACTAGCAATCAATTGGTCAAGTATTCTCTTATCTATAATTTTCTTCTCTAATTAGGCAAACGTGAGGCTAAATTGCTTAGTTTCTCTTTAGTAATTTTATCAATTCAAATCCTAACATGATGTCTAAATTAGAAGCATGAGAATCACCCACCATTAATGGAGAGAAAACAACAAGAACTCGTAAAGTCTCCTAGTTAGAACAAGGGAAGCCATCTCCTCCTAGATTGAGCCACCAATTTGACTTCTCTTCCTAGCTTGATGGTATTTGAACTCCTTCCTTCTTGCTCCAATGGTAGGCCGGCCAAGTTGGAAGAGAACACACACAAACTAGCACTTAATCTTTTGACTCACAACACTCCTAATCTTTTACTCACAATTTTGTCTTTCTTTCTTTCTTTCAATTCTTTTTCAAGTGCAAATATGAATGAGTGGGGGGGGGGGGGGGGTATTTATACTAAATTGGAGTGCAAATGGAAGGCTAGGATTAGTCCAACTAGTTAAGGATCAAGGGCCAAGATGAATTAGGGAGTTGTAGCAACTACCCGTGATGGAGCAACCACCTCCCCACTTCACCCATGTCTCCCCCTCTCTTTGGTGAAATATGGCTTACATCTAGGTGCACTTGCACGTGCTAGTGCAATGCACATGCAAAACTAGTATCCCCAATTGCAAGTTTGTTCATGTGTTTTAATTAATTTCTTATTAAATTTGTCTACACTACAAGTTAGGCTAATTAAAAAGGAAATTAAGTTAAATGGGCTCACTAATGGGCTAATTAACCATGGGCTCTAATAAATAAATAAATAAATTAATTGTAGTGGGCTAGAAAGAGATAATTAGGCCTAGGATTTAATTAGGCTTTTTTAAAATAGGCTTTTTTATAAATAAAGAGAACAATTACTTGTTCATGCTAAAAAAAAATAATTTTCCAGAAAAATGCATATGAAATTATACGTGCAAAACACGTAAAATCACACTCTCTATAAATAAAATTCAAGATGTTACAAAATTAGAAATTTTATTTAAAAATATTCAAAAATAATTATTAAATTTGAAAAATTAATTAAAATTGTCTTCTGGAAGTGGGGGCTTATGATAATGGTAAAAATCACAGCAAATCAAGGTCGTACGATTCCGGCATAGATCTTAAAGCTTCTACAGGCAGATTAACCACAACAGGTCTCTTTAATAGGTCTGGGCCTTCTTCAGGCTCATTTATAAGGTATGGACCGCTTTCAAGCCCATTAAAAGCGACTGTGCCCATGAAGAGAGACACCCAGCCCATGAGGGCTGTAAGTCAAATCTCTTATCCCCAGACAAGAGAGCCTTATCACTTATCAATCTGATGGATTCATATCAATCTCATTAAATTGTTTCTTAGGCCTATAAATACCCTACCCGCGCCTCAGTCAGACGGTAATCTGCAATTTTTCTCTCAAACTCTCTTTGTCTCTCTGGTTCTGACTTGAGCGTCAGAAGGTCTGTCACCGGGGCCACCCCCGGTGTTTCAGGCTTTTTGCAAGTCTATCATTTATTTCAGCAACTGTCAGATCCAGATCATGGTGTTCAATTAATGATCCAGATTTACTCTCGGGAGCTCTAACTACTTTTTATAGCGACGATCAAAAGTTTGATCTTTAGTAGTTTCCTTCAAATATAAAATCACTATCTGTTTGCTCTCACACGAAATAAGCAGCAACAATAGGTTTATGGGCCAAATAGTATTCATCCAATAAGTCCACAGTTCTGATATTCATGACAAGATCTTACGTATACAACATTCGTCCTATAGAACATATTAATATAATAATATTGAAATATGTACTTATGAGTCCAACAACCTCAACAATCTCCTATATTTCAAAATGATTGTTTTCTCATGTGAAGTTCATAAATTATCTACAGGCAGGTTCAAAGATAATTTAGGCAGATCAATATCAAGTTTGGAATGTAACACTATTTTAAATATTAACTTATTCGGAAGAACAATATATTCTTTCCCACTTCATAAACATCAAGTTTGGAATGTATGACTCACTAAAATATATAAGCCTGTCAACATAAAGGTGAAAGAATAATAATCAAGATAACAAGAATCAAGAAAATTAAATGATTGATCAAACTTGGGGATAATAAATCAGTTTAAAATTAAATAGACCAATTGAAATAATTGAGATGTTCAAAACAAACCAAAACTTCAAGAAACTTAAAGTGATAAGTCATAAAGTGTTTAAACCAAATAGAGTTTTAAACTAGTTCGCCTATATTCATAATTGAAGTTTCACCCTCAAAGAAAACTATTTGCTATAGCTTACGACTTGATGAAGTTACTGCTCCATTCCACGTTGGAGACCATCACCCTCATCGAGTAAATCATCATCATCCGGGATGACGTTGATAACATCGTTTAATTCACCTATATCTAAGCTACTATCTATATTTCAATAATTGAATGCAATTTAAGAATTTCAATTAGAATTCACCCATGTGCAAGATAATAAGTAGCTAAGTTCAATGAATATAGTAGAAATTTGAATCATTCATAGCAAGGATGTCGACATAAATAAAGCATGCATCCAGAGCATGCATCATAATATACATTGTTGTCTTCTTTATGATAAGAAATAGCGTACATATCTTATCATTGCTAAATCCTAAATGCTTAGAACCAAACATGTTCCCTTTTGGAATAATCAATTCATCAATGAACAATTAAAAAAAATAACAACAATTATCATGTTTTGAATAATTGCTAGGTTACATTCAAATGAACATGTTATCAAGTTTGGAATAACATTAAGACAAATTAATTATCGCAAAACATATGTACTGCATCCATCCATACCGAATTTTAGAATAGTATACGGCAAAACCTCTCATACAAAACAGTAATATCATCAAGTTTGGATTGATACATCATTAAATATAATTGGCATAAGTACACTAGTCTATCTAAGCATTTCTGATCACTAATGATGCTCAATAGATATTAATTATCTACTGTAACACCCCACAAAATTGAGTTATGATAATTTTGTTCCACGGGTGTTATGCACGTGTATTTTGTACCGTTACGTGTAATATCCGTAATATTATTAATATAAATATTTTTACGATTGTTATAAAAAAAAATTCATTCTCTCGAATTTATTTTGTATATGAATTTTATTGGTACGTGCTTTGCACGTGTTTTTAATTGCAAGTGTTAATTATATTGTTGTACATATATAGAATTAATGAAATGTGCATAAAACTTTTATTATGATTAATTTAAACCAGTTTTATGAAATTCATATTAACTTGGGTTACATATGTAAATAAAATTTAGTAACACATAACTATATTTTGTGTGTAATTCATGTGCACACACAAACACATGGCAAACACGTGCTTCCCACCTACAAAAATGGCCACCAAAATTCATGGGAGAGAAAAATAAAATTTGAATGAGTTTAGGGATTGAGTGGGTAGTTATTAGGATTAAGTGGGTGGTTATAAAAACTTCCCATTTTTCCTTCCTCATTTTTCCTTCCTTTATAAAATCAACAGGCCAAGTGCTTAACATTCTGTTTGGTTCAAAGGAGGGGAGGGAAGGGAAGGGATTTTAATCATATTTTCTGTTTGGTCCGAGGATGGAAGGGAAGGGGAGGGAAGGGAAAATAATTATCTTCTTGTTTGATTCACAACGGGAGGGAAGGGATTTTATAATTAAATTACTTTTATATCTTTTTACATTTTAGGAGAGCCTATGCATTACTGTTTCTAATTCTAACTTGGGATTCTTTATTGTACTTCTTGTTAACCTAACTTAGCAAAATAATACATGTAGGACTATAAGCAAATACAATTAGTTCCAATAAAAAAGCTTAAGAAAATAATGAAGGCCAATATATAAACCAAGCTCAACAAAATATTCAAGTTTACCACATAATACTAATTAAATCAAGTCTTTAAACTCTATAGACAATGAAATAAACTATTAAAAATGTTTAAGTTTCGAGAATACGACAAAGTATCAACAAAATGTTCAGTAAAACATCTTGCCACCCACTTAGTTTCAAGTCTTCAATCAAATGCATCATCAATCATTAAGAAGGCGGGTCTGATAAGCCAAAGACCATTTTCATGATCACTGCATTGTAATGGCATTTGATATTAGGGTTTAGTTTTATATTAATATTTATAGATCTAAAAAGGGCAATTTTGTATTTCACAATATTATCCAGAATATTTTAGTCCAATCATTTTTAAAAAATTAGACCCACTTTCTCTCCCCTCTAAATTCCCCCAATATTGGAGGGGAGCCAAAATTGGCTCAGGAGAGATTTCACTCCCCTCCTAAAAAATGAACCAAACAAAAAATGTTTAAAAAAATCCCTCCCCTCTCCTCCATTTCCCTCCAACCAAACAGGCCGTAAAGGAAAATAATTTCATTCTTCTTTCCATTTACAAAAGTCCACCAGCCATTACTTAGAAAAAGAAAAGTTTTCATTTTCAAAATTTCTTACTGTTGGCATTGTGGAGCTCGGTTTTGGAAGGTAGGAGATTGGAAACTATTTCTTGGAGTTCTAATTGTTAGGGATTCATCAAAATAAGTTAGTGTTTCTACTATTTTCTAATGCTTTAGTAGATCGTGCATTCTTAGCCATAAATATATCAATGATTTCATATGTGAAATATATATGTAAATATATCAATGATTTCATATGTGAAATATATATGTGTAGGAGTGTTCTCAAGATTTTGTCTAAATTAATATAGTAGTGATTTTGTTAGAATTAACATGTAAAATGATGATTAGATTTCATGTTTGTGAAAATGTCATATGTGATTGCTTCTCAAAATTCTAGCCATTTAATGAGTAATTGTTCATGTGATTTAATTTATTTGAATTATGAGTATGACGAAATTTATACATGCGAAGTGTATGAGAAAATTCATATTAAATAGGAGTAAATTGTTATATGCATAAATCTACGTCGAAGTACACTAGATTAAGTAAAAATCTTTCTCTGGAAATTCATCAGGAATCGTAATATAATGTGTAGTAATTGTGAGAATGATTATAAAATCAAGTGTCGACTAAATTTCTTTCTTAGTTGTGAAACAGAGAGTTCATCTTCAAAATCAATTGCGTTACAATCGAAGCACAAATAGAGGCTTGAAACCTAGTTGTGGGTGTGAGTTATAATGTTGTGTATAGTGTGTCAGGTCATGGGTTCGAATCCTTAGGGATTCCTCTTCTTTTTAAAAATTTTAATTTAACCAAATTAGGAGACGAAACCCTTATATAAATTTTAAGGGGTGTTTGTTGCATGAAAGACAGGTTGGTTGACTGGTTTGAGAGGAGAAATCAAAGCACACGGTGCTTGTGCTTTAGTTTGAAACTCGGGTTGCACATTTTTGTTTTTATATTTCTTTTAATTTTAACTTTGTCCTTTCATTTTGTTTGGGAAAGAGTTTAATTTAAAATTAAAGTAGTGTATTTTTAAATGATTTGGAATTGAATATGTAGATAAATTCAAGTCTATTTGGGGACTAAAATTAAACAATAAAATTAGTTTTGATTACAAGGATGAAATTTTAATCGTTTGATCTAAAATTATTCTAGAGTTATATATACATTTTAAAGTATACACGATTTGGAGTCAGTTTGTAATTTAATTTGGTGGCCGAAGATTTAAGAAAGGTTATAGATTTGAGAAATTTGGACTATAGTTGGTTAAAGTTTTTATTAAAATAATGTTTCATCGAAAATTTCTTTATAATAAGTGAAAAAGCTATCTTATTGTTTTGAGATTGACAAATAAAAACAAAATGTATAAAGGAATGAAATGAGTTTTATGAATTGTAACACCCTAGATTTTTAAATAATGTTTTTTAGATTAATAAATGGATTAAAATGATTTTTGGTGATTTAATAAACTTTTTAAGAAATTTATCTTTTCACACGTCCAGAACACATGCAAATATTTTCTTGGGAAGTTCAAAGTTAGAAATTATTTTGGAAAACCTAATGGGGTATTATTTGTGAATTTTCTGGATTTTTCAGATATTTATTTGACCTATTTGCAAATATTACAAAAAGAGGGGCTTTTGTGCAAAATTACCAATTGGAGTGAAAACTCCAAATTTTCTGATTTTTTGGGCTGAGCATGATTCCTAGACAACTCAGAGGTAAAAATTTTACCTTTTGTATCAGTAGATTTGGTTTATTTTGCAAATTTCATAAAGAATGGTATTTTTGCAAAATTATCACTTAGAGGCAAAAATTACAACAAAAAAAAAGTTTCTGGGTTTTGAAAACAGTGCCTGCCAGATTGGGTTATTTGTTTTTTATTTTAAATCTTAATTAAATTGGTTTATCTAATTTTCAAGTATAAGGATTTATATATGTAAAGATATATTAAAAATGGATATTTTACAAAACCTATTCAAAACCCTAAAACCTAATTTTCGGCCTTATATAACTGAGGTGTAGCCGTCTCTTTGCTACACTACACGAAGGGTTTTCTTTATTATTGATTTCTTGGAGTTTCGAAGCGAGAATTTTGGTTTTCTTGCGAAAGGAATGACTTTTCTTATTCTTTTTACAACTTCAGTTGATTCTTCAAAAAGATGAGTGACATATGTTTGATTTCTTGCTATTGTATGCATGTTGTATGTGATGATTTATCTATTAGAAAGCATGTTAGGGGATTATATGATGATATAATGAATTATTGATGGATGGATGGATGGATGAGTAAAGATTGAATCTTTTCATGAAAACTATGTTATTGATGATTGAAATTACATACAGATGACTTGCGATTTGTTAAGAACCTAATAGAAATCATGGGTATGTTGTTTTGTATCATATTCTTGCTGATTTGATTGCATATAACAAGTCCTATGATATAAATTGCACAAAAGTGACTAGAGTAGGGTTCTTCACTGTATGTATAATATATATATATGTTCTGTTTTGATAATCTGATGAACTATAACTTGATTAAATACATGTTGTATTCACATATATTCATGAGTAAACTATTGTAATCAGTGGATTATGTGTATAAAAAGTTTTAGAAGGATTTTTGGATAAAAAATAATCAAGTTTTGAGATTTGGAGTTGTTCTTGATTTCGGGTCTGATGCTTTATAGACCGAAATTGGATTTTGATGTTTTTGTGAGGTTTTCGAATTGAATTTGAGTTGTTTTGATACTGAGCTTGATTTGTACATTATACTACTTCTGATTGATGAAATCATGATGTTTTAACAGATGCAAACAGACACATATACACCCTTATATATATATAAGCACTCTTTTGAAGGATTTTGTCAAAAATTACTCTTTCATGATCTTGATGGGATTTTTGATTAGTTTTATAAACTCCAGTATGTTAAAAAAATTGTATTTGATCATCTCAGGAATATTTTTTTTTTTGAAAAATTAAAATTTTACAAAGATTTATTGAAGTATCAGTTGAAATGTGCACGAAATTCAAAGTTGTGGATTTTCGAAATTGACAGTCGACCGACCACTTTTTGAACTAAAAGTGGAAGTCGACTGGTAGTTCTTGGATTTTTGGAATTTTGCATGACGGTCGACCGTCGCCTTTTGTACTTGTTTCGCGGTCGACTGTCAGCTGGTTGGCTGATTGTTTTGGTTGAGTTTTCTTTTGATTTCTTGAACGATTGTTTCTTCGATATTATGGATTACTGATCTACTATTTTAGATGATATTTTTATTACAGGTGACAGTCTTTTACAGAGAGTTACGTTTTGATTATAATAGAATTGTATTTCTATAACTTTGTAAAGGAAAATATATATGGTTCTTGAAGAATTTATTGTTTTGTGATATTCTATGACTTCAAAATATGATTCTCAGTTATTCAATGGATTTACAATTTTATTTCAGTTCTGAAAATTTATGAGTATATTGAATAAACTTGGATTTTGTTGATTTAAGAAGTTTTCTCGATATAAACGTTTTGATGATGGAATTGAGAGGTTTATTGAAAGTTTTTGTAATACCTTGAATTTTTATTAAATGAGAAATTGTTGATTTTACGTGTTGCGCACGTACAAATTTTGTAAACATGTTTTCTTATAAAATTATCTTTTTATAACATGAATAAATATTTTCCTTCTTTCTCTTTATTTCCTAAAAGCCCATTTTAAAAGCCTAAGCTTGTTTTTCTAATTTAAGCCCAACCTAATTAATTAAATATTTTATTTTGACCAATGAGTCTAAAAGCCTATTATTTTGAAGCCCACAAATTAATTATCCTTTTAATTGTCATAACTTGTCATGTAGACACAATTAGTAGACAATTAATAAATTAGCAATGTACAACTTTTAATAGGGGACACTAGTTGGGGCACGTGCATGCACTAGTGTGTGCATTGCATACCCTAGGGGGAGGCCGGATTATGGCTAGAGAAGAGTGGGGGAGTGGAGTTGAGTTGAGGGGTGGTTATGAGATCATGGAAGTTACTACAATTTTCCTTTTCATCTTGATCCTTGATCTCTAACTCCTTGATTAAATCCTATCCATCTATTCTCATCCTAAAAGTGTATAAATACCCCTAGTTTCTTGTCATTTGTACACTACATTTTATTAAGAGAAGAAAAGATTAAGTGATGAAAGATTGAGAAGTGTTAGTGAGTAAAAGATTAGAGTGTGCATGTGTGTGTGTGTGTTCCCTCAAGTGAAGGACGGCTAGCATCAAAGGAGCAAGGTGGGGTCGGGTTTCCAATCAAGCACAAGGTGGATGCGCTTTGGCAACACAATCTAGGAGGAGAAGGCCACTTTATTGCATTTCAAGATATTCTAGTAGCATTCATTTCATTTTCTCCAATAGGTGGGTGTTTCTCATGCTTCTAAATTTTAGATACAATGCTAGGAATGATTTGGTAAATTTACTAAGAAACAACTATGTGAAATTGGACCCATGTTTGCTTAATTAGAGATGGAATTGTAATTTAGAGAATTATTGATAAAATGATTTGCTAGTTGATAAATGGTGAATTAAAGTGCTAGAAATTATCATGTTGTCATGCTATATGTTTTGAATTGAGTTCTATGTTGAAATCTGTGCTTATGAGACAAATAGTTGATTAAATGCATCATGTGTAGTTGATTGTCTAAAATAAAGTTTCATTATGGTAGAAAGATAAGAATTTGTATTTTAAATATTGTAGGTTCTTAATAAGTAAAAGAACAATGGAATATAGTAGTTTGTGGAAATCTAACTCTAAATTATGAAGAAATATGATATTATTCTCAATATCGAAATGATGGACATAGAACATAAAGTATGACCAAAATGCATGTTTTATAAAGCAAATAATAATTATTAAAAGTACTGGTTTACTGTAAATTTATGTATGTTATATTCTGGAAAATTTTGCTTTCAATAGAGAAGAAAAAGAAACAAAATCGTTTTGAGAATTATGAAATTTAGAAATGAACAGAGAACTGGGTTATAAACAACCAAACTCATTTTGAAACAATCTGGTCGCTTAGACCAACTGGCTAATGGGTGCGGTTGGCGCTACTGTTGCAGGGGGGTTGGCTCTGGTCTCGGGTTCGATACTGAGTAGGAGCCATTTATTTTATTTTATTATTAAAAATCCTGAATGCCGAGAGTTGATACAGATGGATAATAACCCATATCATATCGCTCTGTAGCTTTGGCACAGTGGTCTTAGGGGGTGCCCACGTGGCCGCTGTTTGTGGGTTCGAATCCGGTTGTGGGCTTTGGTTTAAAAAGATGAATTTTTTGGGAGGAATTAAGATTATTTTGAGTTTTAAAAATAAATTAAAATTGAAAAAAATATGGAAAAATTACTGAAATTATTTAGACTTCATGAGATAATTTTTATGACTTTTGGTGTAGTATAATTGAGAATTTTGAGGCTATTTGCAAGAAAGGACTTGTTTTAATTAAATTGTCTTTTGGGTAAAGAAAAATGAATTGGTTGTTTTTAAGGAGTTTTAAAAAATGAGGATTAGTAGTGGAAAATTTGTAAGTGTGAATTGTGAAATTAATTGAAAATGTAAATTGTGAAATTAGTATTGTTAAAACAAGAATAAGAGAAATTTTGTGAAAAGAATAAATTATTGAATATGACAAGTTGAATTTATTGTTTATGGATGAGATTGTGTATGAAATTGAAATTGAATGACTTAATGAATTATGAAAGAATATGAATATACAAATGCTATGAACATGAAATGAAAATTATTGTTAATCATGAAAAAGAGAACTTATGAGTATGAAAAACTCGATGTTGCAATTATGAGTTGAAATTAAGAACTAGGGTGTAGCTAAGCCTCATGCCGGCAATAAAAGAAATGTTGAGATGATATTTGAAATGAAAAGACCAAGATTTGGGGTCATGTGAAATAAATCACTAAGACCGGTATAGTGCAAGTGCTAACCCTAAGGGATTGATTTTTTTCATGATTCAATTAAAATAAGGACTAGATACATAGTGAAGATGTGACGAAAGTAAGAGAAAAATATTGAGTATGAGGGCCATTGAATTGGCGGCGTGAGAGTATTCACTGGATGTCCCATGATGCGTCTTGAGTAGGACGTGGATACTGCTCCAGAGTACCGTCCTGGTGGCGACGCTCGTGGGATGTTTGGCGACTGCGGGTGGTGTCATGTCTATGGTAGGAGGTGAATTACCACAGGATGCCTGCATGATGAGTCATGTGTCAGTGCGTTGGGATTCTCTCCAGGCGCCTAGACATGAGTTCGTAGTTCGTATAACATCTAGGATACTTACTGTAGTTACAGAACTAGATTAAGTCGTGGCGAGGGATTGAACCCTACAAGATGAAGAACGGTTAAGGGCTTGCCCTCGGACCTATGTAGTATGGGCTGCATAGACTCTGAACAAGTACGCATTAGTGTCATATAATAATTAATTGCATTAAGGACTAAGTGCACATTCACAACACGATATCAATAGGATAGTCCCCTTAGCTTTGTTTGTGAACAAGTTTGTGGTTTGTTAAGTATTGAGAATCATTATATTGTTTCGGCATAGAGAGGATGGCCGTGTATAATATTTCGTCAGTTGAATGAACTGACATGCCCATAGTTTCCATGTAGGGTAAGGCACATGAAAAGGACTAAGGAGAAATTGATGCTTAAAGATTATTCAAGTGTTGTTGTATTTCATTCATTGTTGTAAAATTGCTTCCGCTATATAAATGTTAATGTAAATGTAACTCTGATGTAAAGTAAAGTTTTAATTTCCTTGTAAAATTGTACGAAGTGAAGTGAAAAGATCCTGTGGAACTCGAATTCAGTCTTATTTGGAATTCGGGGTGTTACAGTTTTGGTGTTGATATTCAATTTATGAGTCTCTAGGAGATGAGTGGGATTCCTGTGAACCGGCAAATGAGATTTTGTGGATCTTGACCAGTTGGGGTCATTGGGGTTGTTTTGTGGAATTAAGTCTGGCAGGATACACTAACTCTACATAGGGAGAAATTGTGTTTTAATAATAATCAACTTAAGGATAGGCACTAGTGGAGATGTGATGGATCTTGGGAAACGTAAGTATATGCTCTTGGGGTCCATTCCAACGGATGCGTTACAGGACTTGTGTGTTCTGTCTCGAGAGGACTATTAGTATGTTATCGTGTCGATGGTCTGTAGTGTCTATTCACGGAACATACAGGTACATTCGCGTGTCGAAGGCCAACAGGTCTATTCACGGAATGTGCCTGTGTACTTGCACATCGAGGGGCGACGGTGGGGTACACGGCAGGGAGGTGATTCTCCAGTTTTTGAGCTATTCTTACATGATGCTTGCGCATTGAGTGTTGTGATGCCTATTTGCGGAGTAGTCTGGATCTTGTTTCCGTCACCGTAGTAGGATTAGTTGCATAACGAGGGATCTAACCCTATATAAAGTGGAGAACGATAAGGGCTTGCACCGGACCTATGTAGTATGGAATACATAAAATCCGACAAGTATGTATTAGAGAGTCATCATATTGCATTTGTGTTTTCTTGACTTGGTTTTATGCATGATGTTTTTCTGTTTTCCTACACTTGACACTTAGTCTACTTTCACTTGATGTTTTCATGTTTTATTTAATGTTATTTCATATTCTATTTGTTACTACTGTTGGTATGTGTTGATTATGACTTTATTCTTTATATTTTATTTATGTTGTATTTCTTTTGATGTCACTAGCACCGTTATAGCTGACCCCGTAGTTTCGGGGGTTAGGATTATCTTTACCCCCATGTTTTACAGGTAGGTGCCTATAGCATTGGAATTTGGATGCATGTGGTAGAATGATAATGTGGCTTATGTAAATTGTAAAAAAATATGTTGTATAAGAAAGAAATTGTAATTCAAGGTGTTTAATTTTATGTTGTACTTTGTAAAGAATTGATGTAATAAAAGTTAAAAATTTTATTTGTGTTTTGGCTATGTTTACTATTACATTGAGGTTGATGCTGAGAATTGTGCCACATATTTCTGAGATATTATATTGGAAATTCGGGGTGCTACAGAGATTGGTATCAGAGCATGCTTCAATAGTAATGATAAATATGGTATAAAAATAAACCTAGGTGTGGACATTAGAGCATGAGTACCTAGGTGTGGATATTAGAATGTGAGTATCACATAGAATTAAAACAAGATGTATTGATTTGGGGTATGATTGAGGTTTTTCCATGGGGTATTGATGTGAATGTAAATTGTGTTGTGATGCTCTAACTTTTCCCTCATTTTGCAGTATTCAGTATAATGGCAAGACCCAGGACCAGGAATGGTGGAAATGGTGATGGGCCTGAGAGTTCTCGTGGGGCTGGACTTGATCTTGAAACTGAGATTGCCAGGGAGTATCAGACCTTGAATGCATTCATGGCAGCCAACATGGCACAGAATCTGTCATGCCCCGCTTACCAAAAGAATACGGAATACGGTAAGCAACTAAGCCCATCGGATAGTTTTCACCATCCATAAGCTGTACAGACCTGCTTGACTCATCATAACAGTAAATATAGCAGTATACTCCAACCAGGCATGCAAAAACAATCATAACTCAATAGTATTTATTACATCAATAATAAATATTCCAACAAATACTTGATCCGAAACAAAATAATAATCCTGGGACAATAAGCCCAAATATAATCTCAATACAGTTCATGAAATAAAATAGTTCATCAAAATATTTTAAGTAAATTATTTCCAATTGCGCAACTCAAAACTTTTGCTCACCAACTCCAGTAGTCAATTGATCAGTAAAATCTGCTCATATCGAAACTACATGGAAAGTGGGGAAATATGAAAACATAACGCCCGTTAGATGCAATTCCGGGCTGCAAGCAATACAAGTAGGAAAATGGGGAAAAACTAACTAGACAGGAAATACTAACATAGAGAAAACATTAAATATAACAGTCTACAGATGAAAGTAAACAATGTAGTGATAATAGGAGAAGCATAACAGTAACAGTAAGGATCAACAGTAACCGTGTGTCAACGGTAACAGTAATCAACAATAACAGTGTGTCAACAGTAACAGTAAAGATCCACAGTAATAAACAGTTATTCTTATGTCTAATATTCATTACTAACTAGGTAGCACTTCGTGCGTCCCAGATTTTACCACATGGTTGCTACAACAAACAGTTTCGTTTAAAGATTTTGTAGTGAAACTTCTATAGGGCAATATATTCAGACAAACAGTAACAGTAACAGTAATAAAAAAAATGTAATGGTGTCATATATCATGCCCTCATGTATCCAGAGATAAACAGTAGGTACCACAGTAAACAGTGGGAAAATGAGTTCCTTCTGAATATGTATTTTTATAATGTCCACTACTCGATCTTTTCCCTTAAAAATTCCGGCTTGATTTCTTTTATTATTAATAAACATGTGTGAATGAATACAAATAGGCTAAATACATGGAAAGAACAGGAAATAATTCTAAGATGAAATAGTGATTGCAATGGTTGATAAAAACAACTCATAATGGTTAAAATAACGAAATTTTTAGTTCTAGACAGCAAGACACTACTGTACCAAATCTGAGATTCCCGTTGCTACCGAATAGCAAATCCATATCCTTTAGAAAATATAGAAACTAGACTCTCTGACGATTCCAGCACAAATATGTAAGTCACATATCAGCCACAGAAACAGGGTCGAAAACAACATTTAACACAGAAGTTATGTTCAGCCAGAAAATGCAAAACCGTGTTTATAAGCATGAAAGAGTATAAATCATCATAATTAAATCTGAGAGAAATTTTAAAGATTCCTTAACATATCTAGTTTCAAAATATAAAATATCATGAATTTATATTACAGATAGTATAGTCAACAAAATTTGGAAAACAGAGTAATGCAACAAAATCTCGATTCTGAATGTTCAGACACAGTAGTACCAAAACAGAGATAACTCATAAAATATAATTCGAAATCCAGATCCGTCAAAAGGGTGATAAAATAGACAAATTAGGCTACATCTATTATTCACAAAGATTTCATCAAAAACAATAGAATCACGTTGAAAACATAATTCTTTATTGAACAGCATGCAATTTGGAAATATATCGACTAGTTTCATAAGTTTGAAATGAGATACAAAAGTCATTAATTAATTCCACAAAAATTAGGGATTGTTTCCATTCATATCTAAACATACTCAGCAAAATATAGAGTTCAAATTCTACTTTAAATATCAGTTTTAAAATAAAATTCCATACAGAATACATATAGTTCAGAATCTGGAATATACGACATGTCAGTAGTAAAACGGCAATAACTCATGCATCAAAACTCGAAATTCATATCCATCGAAAGTTCTGGAAAATAGAAATCAGAGGCTACAAATCATATTCACAAACTTATTTATTTTACTGATTTTAACAGGGTCGAAATTACTGTACAAAATAGGGCAGCACAAAACACAAATTCTTTTATGCATTTTATCAAACTTAACTACAAACGGTCCAATCAAGATGTCGTACAAAGCATGGTATATGTGGGTTACTCAAATCAGCATGGAATGTGAATAAACGGTCTATAATGAGATCATACATCCAATAAATATCTATGCAACAGTCATCTACAGCATACAGTGTGTCACAACAACATACAGTCAATATGTCCACTAATCTAATTGTTTTCATACAACGGGTGTCAATTGTTGTAACTACCCATGATCAAGAGATGATGTCAACGGTTAAACTAACAAGTATGGATCATCATGAGAGTACAAATATTTTCATACTAGATTACTTACGGTATTAACTTGTATGACAAAAAGAACACATACAAGCTACTTTCCTGATTATGAAGACGACGAAAATGAAGAATAGAATAATGGGAACAGATCCCGGACAACGAACACATGTAAAAAGAGACAAGAGACGAAATCCAATCCAACCGAAAACACGTGCACACACACAAGAGACAACAGCCAAACAACAGCAAGAGCGTACAGTAGCAACACCAGCAAGGGCGGCGGCACCAGTAGAAGATGAAGACACTGAGTGGTGGCAGCGGCAGTTAGCAAGGACGGCTACAGCGGTGGCCTGGAGGTGTGTCGCGGCTGCACTGCGGCACTGGGCTCGAACGGGTACAGGCGCACAGGGCAGCATGCAGGCTGCTGCGGCTAGGCATCACAGAGTCGACGACAGCGAAAGGGAAGAGGAGAGGATCGGCAGGGGGTCTGGTGGTCGGTGGGTGTTGCCGGCGTCGGAGAAGAACGGCGACAGCGAGAAGAATGGGTTGGGAGTAGGTCGAGGTAGGAGAGAGAGATGGCTAGAAAGAGAGAATATGTATTAGGGTTTGGTGATTAGGGTTTGGATTCAATTAGGGTGTTTAAATAGAAACAATATGGGTTTGGGTAAACTGGGTATTATCCAATAGGGTAAAAAGAATCCAATAAGAGACAATTAGGCCATGAAATAGGTTTAAACAATAGATAAGATCAAGAACAAATTGTAGGCCAAATAAATGAGAATAAAAAGTGAAATCAATGCAAAGATGAATCATAGGAGAGAGAAGAACAACACACCATACAATGAAAAGAAATTAAATACTCCTAGAAATAAAAATAAGTAATCAAGAATTTTATTAAATATAATTAAAAATACAAATATGAGCAATAGGTACATGATGTGTTCCGGGTTGCACCTTTTGTTTTTATATTTCTTTTTATTTTAACTTCATCCTTTCATTTTGTTTGGGAAAGAGTTTAATTTAAAATTAAAGTAGTGTATTTTTAAATGATTTGGAAGTGAATATATAGATAAATTCAAGGCTATTTGGGGACTAAAATTAAACTATAAAATTAGTTTTGATTACAATAATAAAATTTTAATCGTTTGATCTAAATTATTCTAGAGTTATATATACATTTTAAAGTATACTCAATTTGGTGTGTGTTTGTAATTTAATTTGGTGGATAAAGTATGATTTAAGAAAGGTTATTGATTTGAAAATTTTGGACTATAGTTGGTTACAATTTTTATTAAAATAAAGTTTCATCAAAAATTTCTTTATAGTAGGTGAAAGTGCTATCTTATTGTTTTGAGATTAACAAATAGAAAGAAATGTATAAGGGAATGAAATGAGTTTTATGAATGAATAGAGAATTTTTATAAAAGATGTTAAGAATAACCTGACGAGTTTATGATTTTGATGAGTTGATTCTAGAGGCTAAGTAAGACCCAAAAGTGCCAGCAAATTATGATAAATGAAAATTTTGAGAAATGGCCGGTGTGGGCCAACATTCTCGGGTGAACTAGTTTAAGTCCGGTAGGGTAAGCTAGATCTAGGTCATAATAACTAAAATTGGACTAACGACAGGCACTAGAAAAGGAGATGTGATGAAGCTTCGAAAAAACGTGAGTCGGGGGCTCTATATAGTCGAGCGGATATATTCTGGGACTATAGTTACAGTCAGGCGGATGTATTCCAGGACTATGGTTATAGTCGGGAGGATGTATTCCGGGACTGCGATTTTTATGCGAGATGAGTCTCAATTATTTCCAAGACTATCAATAATCGGGCAGATGTACTCCTGGATTATGAATAGTCGGGCGGAAGAGAGACGGATCTCCAATATTCTGAGATAGAGCGATGCTTACGAGATGTTTGATCGATGAGGGTTCTGTAAGGTCGGGCGGATGTATTCATGGACTGGAACCAATATTCGCAGAATGTCTGAATCTTGTCTTCGTCACGGTTTTATATTTGCATAACGAGGGATTGAACACTATAATAAGGAGTACGCTAAGGGTTTGCCTTCAGACTTATGTAATATGGGATGCATAGAATCCGAACATGTGTGCATTAGATTTTCATTGTATGTTTAAGGGTCTGCATTAGTCATTGGGTTCATATCATACACTGACATGCTTAGGATAGTCACATTTTTTTGTTTCTGCATTCAAGTTTGTGATTGTTAAAATAGAGGAATCGTTGTATTCAAGTTGCATTCAAGTTTTTCTTTTCCAATCTATAATATATGTCCATTACATTTGACCGTAGAAACTACAAAATAAATGATCTATCCCGGCATTTTTTGCCAGCGTTTAAGTAAAACGCCGTGGTAGACCCCTGCAAAAATCGATGGGTCTAAGATGGCTATTAGCTATCCCGGTGTTTTCCCTCAAAATGTCGGAATATATGTTATCTATACCGGCGTTGGTCATAAAAACGTCGGTATAGATAACATATATTCTGGCATTTTGAGAGAAACGTCGGAATAGCTATTAGCTATCCTGGCGTTTTCCCTCAAAATGTCGGAATATATGTTATCTATACCGGGATAGAGTCCAAATTATTCAGAATCCCCCCCACCCCAAATTTCTCAAAAGTCCCTCCAACCCCAAATTATTCAGAATCCCTCCCACCCTAAATATCTCAAAAGTCCCTCCAACCCTAAATCTCTCAATCCCTCAATCCAAATCTCTCATAATCCCTCCAACCCCAGATCTTCGAACCCCCAAAACTCGCAAAATCCCAAAATCGAAGCTCGTAACAATTGTCGTTGTCGTCATTGTCGTCGCTGTCATCGCCATTGATGTCGCCGTCACTGTCGATGTCGCTGTTGCCGTCGCCGTCGCCGTCTTGAGCCCGACGCCAACACCCCCTCGTCTCCTCTCCTCTCCCTTCTTTTTGATTCCCAAGCCATCGACCTCTATCTCCACCGTCTTCCGTCGTGGTCTTGCAATGTCTAATACCAAATAGAGGTATTAGACATTTTAATATATTAATGAGATTTGATACCTCAATTGCAGTGTTGGTTACTTAATTTTTTGTGGTGTTGTTTTCTTATTCACATCATGTCTGACACTTCTATTTGGAAGTCTTAGTCTAGTGTGTGCCATGTTGTTTTGGCATGTCCATGCTTCTTAGCTATTTAGTTTTTCAATTCCATGGCTTCTCAATGTGTATTTCTATTGAGGATAGCTATGGTTTCCAAGTTATGTCCAAGAATCTGTGTACTGGATCCAACATATTTGTTTGCTTTATTGCATGCAATTGAAAAGTACGTGCCAAATGGAATATCAGCTAATGGTTTACTCTCTAAATTTGGAGGATCCCTAACCAATATGATTAGTCTACAATCACAAATCACAATCACAATCCCTAACCAATATGATTGTTGTAAAAGATGTAGATTTTTCTAAAGTGGATGCTTTATTTTGTTACTTGCCACATGGAACGACACAGGTTCATTTTGCTACCATGTTCTTTTTTTTGGGATCAAGTAAAACTGTTATCCGTACATATCACATAATCTTTGTAATGATATTATTCTTCTTGTTCTTCACTGCATTTTCTCTGAAACATAAAGTTTCCTTGCAAGAAATTATTAAAGGTCTGCCCAAGGAGCTAAAGATTGTTGATCTCTCTGCAGTATGGTCTTAGTACACCTTTTAAGCTCCTTAAATATTCATTTAAAGCCAATTGTTTGAGGGAATAATGCTATATTATCTAACACCGTATTAACAATTCTTCAGGACTTTCGGTTGCGTGACATTGATGAGTATGCAGAGTGGTATGGCCAGCCTCATACAACACCGGAGTTGCAGGTAAGCTCAATATACTTTAGTTAAAAACCATTTAATTATTTTCCATTATGACGAATAAAAAAAGTGACCTTGTAGTCAGAACTCACGAGTCTATTCAACTTTAAACTGTAATCAAGTTCTGTTACTCAAATATGTGAAACTGGACTGACTGAATTTTTAATTTTCTTATTTATCTCCTTTTCTTTCTCAAGGAAGAGTACCAGTTGGTTAGGGATTGTCCTTGTGTACTAATGTTTGATTCAAGTCCTGGTATGCAAACAAAATACAAAGCACACCCTAATTAATTCATTCATAGTACCTTTCAGAAATTTAAAAAAGAAAACCTTTGCAATGCTAAAATTACAGGTGCTAAAATGTTTGATATTGAATACGGTCGTTGGCTGGATGAGAACTACAGGCACATGGCGAAGCTGCAGGGAGGATTGCAGGTCCAGCTTCCAGATGGAGACCTTAAGATCATAGTCGATGACTGCCTCTCCCATTATGATGACATCTTCTGATTGAAGAGTATTGCCGCTAAATCTGATGTGTTTCATCTCATTAACGGAATGTGGAAGTCTCCAGCTGAGTGCTGCTTCGTCTAGACAGGGGGATTCAAACCATCTTATGTATAAGCAATATTAGAATAACTGAAATATTTCTTTACCTTTTTTTTTATTTGTGCATTGTAGGCTGACAATTTGAGAAGGCAAACCCTAGATCAGTTATGCCGAATCTTGACAATTTGACAAGTAGCAAAGTTTTTTTCTGGCAATTGGAGTACTACAGCCACCTTCGTGCTCTTAGCTCACTCTGGGCTTCTCGCCCTCGAGAGTATGTTTTACTTCCATGGCTATGAGTCTATGACTAAGATTTATATTTATTTGCTATTCAGAAAAATAATATGAATGATTTTGCATTAATTAATGGGAGCATGATCACAGAGGAGAGTTCTTACCCTACAACCCTACACATCGTTCATCAGCCTGCGAACAGTCATTTTTTGGCCTTCTGACTCGTTTTATTCAACAAGTTAACCATCCTATCAGAATCTGAGAGAAAGAGAGATGTGATTTGGGAATTGTTCTTCAGTTTAATGTTACTGAATGTATTGTAGTACTAAGGAGAGAAAAAGTGCTTTTGAATAAGATGTAAGGTGGCAGGCATTAGCTGTTAGGAATTGTCTTAAAGTACATTTTAGAGAAAGGGAAAGATATTCCAAATGTTTTAAGTTGCATTTCAACTTGAAGACATATATATGAAATTTTATTTCATGGAGGGTAATTTTTTATTAAAAAATGTTTTTTTTTTTAAAAAAAAAACCTATCCATCCCGGCGTTTTTAGACAAAATAAAAAAAACAATAACCTATACCGGCGTTTTTTGACCAAAAACGTCGGGATAGATTATCTTTTCCTTATAACAACCAAACACTCTATACCGGCGTTTTTCAAATAAACGCCGGGATAGGTATAGGCTATTGCGGCGTTTCTCAAAAACGCCGGGATAGACCCTATATCTATCTCGACGCTCGCTATAGCGGCGTTTCAGACGGTATTTTCAGAAACGTCGCTACGATCTATCTCGGCATTTATAAACGCCGGGATAGCCACAAAAAAATGTCGGGAAAGCCTGTGCGGTATGTATAGTCTACCTTCTGTTTTTTTTTTTTTATAAACATAGTCTCATTTATCTGGGTTTTTAAGATATATATACGCGCCTAACAAAATAGTTTGAATTTTCATATGTATCTCCCATTTCACAAACATTCATATTTGCAATAATTCAGATCACGTATATTTTGGGTTAATCTTATGTTACGACCTAAAGTGGAGTCACCCTGATATATATACTGAAATATTGGAGAGATCACGTAATATGTGCTTTCAGTTTTATGCTGTTCACGTATTTACAGGCTATGAGAAGAGGAACTCTTCTGATCTTTGTTAGCATCTCTTCTGCACTACTTGAAGATTTTGAATTCGAAACTCTCCATAAGCAGTGGTAACGAAGGATTATATATTCAACAAATATTTTGAGGTAGCTTCCAGATTCATGCCCATGCCAATCTAACAACTTAGCCACCTTCCAATAGATTAATTATGAAGTTCATGCTACTCCTTAATAAGATTACTTCCTGCCATAGATATCTTCCTTGTACTTTAATTGGTAGGGTAACATGAGTAATGAGCAAATCCTGCAAGCTTTTGTTGCGAGTTAAAAATAATTTTGACTGATTATTTGTTTGTATAATCTCCATTGATAACTAACCTATGTTTTTAATCACATTATTAAAAGAAAATCACAGACTTTATAAATTAATTAATTACTTCCGAGTTTTCATTTCGGTTAATCTTTGATGCTCAGAGATGAATGATGAGGAGTCCAGCAGGAGAACTCATGAGTAAGTGCTGTTGGATCATGTGTGTTCCCGATCAAAGTCTTGATGCCTTTCATATCTCAAACGACGATAAATTAAGATGCTTCCTTTGTAGCAGATTTTGTCAGAGCAGATAGATTTGTGTCGTTTATTCTATTTTCAGCTGTAAAAATCCATACCATTTGCAATTTAGTACAATACGACTTTGGAATATATACATATAATAAACAAGTTTAATCTTTCTTTCTCTCCTAGTGTTACCCCTATACAAATTGCTTAGCCTAAAATAGTTTTAAGGAACTCATAAAATTATATAGAATTTATCAAAAATGTGAAAGAATTGAGAGAAACTTGTGAATATCATTCATACCGTAATTACTGAAATCTTCATTATCATCCTCACATAAGCAGATGATTTAGGGAATCAATGCCAAACTATATAATTGAATATTACTAAAGCTGCTTTGGTTGATTGGGGGGTAGACCCGTGAGATTTTCTTAGATTGAGAAAGTGAGAGGGAAGAGACTTATTTGTGGGATTGGAGTTTTTATTTTGTTTTTATTTTTTTAATAAAAAACACACGTCGTGCACATGTGAGTTAGATATGAATCCCTACTTTTCCTCTCATTTTTCTATTTCAGGGATAAACTCTCTCTCATATTAGTATAAGATATAGATATAATTAGATTAGATTAAAATAATATATTATAATATTATTTATATTATAGATTCCAAACTTATATAAAAATCCCTAGTGTACCATTGTGCAATATTGCACAAACTTATATCATATTAAATAATATAATATAATATAATATAATATGTAGTATAATCTGTGCAATACTGCACATACATTTTTTTAAAATAAGAAAATAATAAAAACTTTTTTTAAAAAAATCATCTAATAACATCAATATAATAATGAAGATTCCAATTCCAATTTGGATAGAGTAAGAGTGGGGAGTTATCTCCTACATTTGCCCTCCTTTTTTTATTTTAAAAAATAAAAATGAGAAAAATCCTAGACAAAAGTGGTTTAGCATAATATATTGTATTAATTCCAAATTTTCAATTATTTTCTAGAATTTCTAATTAAATTTTTGTATTTAATAATAATTTTGGAATGTAAATTTAATTTCCTAATTTTAAATCATTTTCTATGATTTTTTATTGATTCATCGAGCTGGTGCGATTTTTGGAGCGATCTGGATCGTCCATCGAGCCTGTGCGCGCCCGCTGAGTAGAATAAGGTGTCAGGATGATGTGGTGACATGACGCAACCTGTGACGTTGATCACGTGATGGGCTCGTCCGCCGAGTGAATTAGACATGCGTGATTGAGTGGGGACGTGGCGCGATCGAGAGCCTCTATTACACGTCTTCGCGCATCTTAATAATCGAACGGTTGAAAATTGAGCGGAGGTAGTGGCTGAGTGTGTCCACATGTTAAGGTATGTGTGAATTCCTACTTTTTCTCTCATTTCTCTATTTCAAAATGGAAAAAGGTGAGAGATAGTACATTCTCTCTCCTATTAGCATAATATATTGATATAATTAGGGAAGATTCCATCTTTAAAATATTTTTTTTCTGGAAAATCTTTCAATGGAAGATTTCTAAGTATTCCAACTTTTGCATCACTCCAAAAGCACCCTTATTGTTCTATACGCATAGAACCTAATCCAAAGGGTGTTTGGTTTTCGGATTAAAATATTCTCGAAAATTAAGTATTCCAAGAAATATGATGAGGGGAGTGTGTATTCCTAGGATAATACATTACAAACTAATGGTGAGCAGGCATTGAGAAAAAGTAGAAGGGTAGAGATGAGAAGTTGTGGAGATGATGGTGGTGGCGATAGGGGTGACAACAACGGTGGCGGAGGTGTTGAGTCAAATACTCAAAACCGAGATGTAACTAGTAATCGAAATCAAACAAACATAAACAAACGCAGCCAACAATACACAAACACAAGAGATTTTTATCGAGGTTCACCCAGTGCAATTGCTACTTTCCCCCACAGAGGCATTCCTGAAATTTTCACTACAGAAAGTGAAGAAAAACATGTTCGCAATCACTCAAGATCTCACCCTTAAGGTGTAAGGTTTATCTCCTTTCTAATCACTCAAGAATGGCAGCCCAAGACTCAATTTTGTTGGTAGAACAACCCTAATAATCGTACACCATACATATATATAGAATTACAATGAATTAGATCTCAGTCGTAGACCAAATTCCCAATCTGGCATTGTTGCGGTCGACTGCACCAAATTGCAGTCGACTGCTTTGAGAGTCGAGAAGTTAGAGAGCTCTATTGATAGTTGTGGTTGAATACCCTCCTATGTAGTCGACTTCTCTCTAGTCCAAGAGCAGTCCAGCAGTTGCAGTCGACAACATATTGTAGTTGATGTTGCTTGTTGTCTCGTTGTTGCTGCTTGTTGTCTCGCTTCTTCTCCTTCTTCAAACCCGTGTGCTTGAATATTGGATCCATTAAATCCCAATAATCTCCCACTTGGAGACATATACACGAAGTCTCTAACATACTCTTCATTCTCTTTTGGCCTATTCAAGGCATGTTCCTCTGTGAGTCTCCCATCAATTAACTTGGAGACAATCCGATAGCGGAATAGCAGAACCAATGCTTCTTGCTATCCACTACCTTTATGAGCATGTCAGTCGAATTTTTTGTGCCAATAATCTTTGATAACTTTAACCACTTATTTTCAACTGTCATTCTGATAAAGTGACACATCATCTGAATGTGTCGAGTCCTAGCATGGTACGCCAAGTTCTTTGCCAAGAATACTGCACTATGACTGTCACACCATAGATTCCCTATGGGTTGCTTTCTACACAACTGACCCATGAGTCTTGAAATCCATAACATGTTGATATGGCTAAAAATGGGGTTTAATCGGAACCGTCCAAATCAGGCGCGAATCTTGAAGCCCAGGGGCAAAACGGCAATTTCACCTACCAATGGGTCTGAAGCGGGTACTGGTTCTCCTTCTTGGAAACCCACTAACCCGCGAACGGATCCACCTCAACTGGGTGCGGGTTTCAATCCGCAACAAACCCAGTCCAGAAAGGACAGAATTAGGGTTACTAGTTAATCCTAATCAACGGCTCTGATTCATATCTATCCTTTTACTGGGGATTAGGGATTACATTCCTTATCTAACCATAGGGATTACATTCCTAATCTAATCCCAGCGGCGCCTATAAATACCCCCCATCCATCTCCATTAAGAGGTAATCAATCTTTTGCCAGTTTTTACGCCCTTTCATAATCATTCTCTGATTACTGACTCGAGCGTCGGAGGGTGCGTCGCCGGGAACAACCCCGGTGTCTCGCACTTTTTGCAGGTGTACGGCGGGAGTCAGCGTCAAACTCCGGCGGAACAGGTAACAGGTTTGTTATTCAAAAGTTTTCCAAGAACTCACAAATACTATCTGTTTGCCCCCACACCAGATTTAGCGGTAACAGATTGGCGCTGTCTGTGGGAAAACTAACGAATAGCATCCTCCCCTCTTCCCGTTGGTCAGATTCTCTCCAGCCATGCCCCCTAGGAAAGTCAGATCCAGAGGTCCAATCGAGGACCCAATCCTGATCAGCAACAAGAAATTCCCGTCCAGCCCGCTCCGCAGCAAGGGCAACTTCTTCCTCCGACGGAAGACCCACTCCAACAGGACCTTCCTCCTCCTCAGAATCAACCACCACCTAAGGGTCTCAACCCTCAAAAACAACCTCTCCTCCAGGACCATGTCTCAATCCACAATGCCTCTACGGATTCTATGACCTCCCACAATCCCCGAGCTTCTGACTTCCAACAAAAAGTCTCAAATCGGCCGAAAGATGTGGATCTTCGCCACCGTCTGGATGAAAAGCGGGCCCGAGAGGGAGCCTCCCGCCAACAACGTCCGGATGAGCGATCTCCCCACCGCCGAGACTACGGAAGATCCCCTATCCGAAGGGGGCGAAGAGAGTCCCCCGAACATCATAGAAGAAGACCACACTCCCCTGTGGGTTGGCAGCAGCCTAGGAACGATGAGGCCCCAATCACCCGTGCCGAGTTCCAGCAGTTCCAAACGACCGTCCTACAAGCTCCCAATCTCCGTCCAAACACCAATGCTCAAAAGATTCCCTTTCCTCCTCCGGTCCGAAGCCCTCGTCAGCGGTCCCTAACTCCTCCACGAGCTCCTAGTAACCCCCGCTACATACCAAGTCCTCGCCGTTCTAGAAGCTACCGTCGTCGTAGCCCTCGCTCTCCCTCATACGAAGACCAGTCAAGAGCCTCGCCAGATTACCATCGAAGGCACGATGCAGTCTATCACCGTCTCCATGAGATGGAGAGGCGCTTGGGTCAGTTAGACCGAGAAGAAGAGCTCAGAGGAAGGACCCTTCGTCCTAGCAGACCTCCTTTTTCCCAAACTATAATGGATGCACCTGTGCCAATCGGCTTCAAGCCTCCTCAATTTGAGACCTACTCCGGGGAGACTGACCCCGTCGATCACATCGAGAGTTTCAAGACCCTAATGCTCATCCACCAAGCTTCTGATGCTCTGCTCTGTAAAACCGTCCTCGCAACTCTTAAGGGTCCAGCTCGAGAATGGTACTCTCGCCTTGCCCCATCCTCAATATTCTCCTTTGAGCAATTCGAGACCCTCTTCGTCACCCATTTTGTAAGTAGCCGTAGAACTGAGAAGACCAGCATCTCGCTATTATACCTCCACCAGAAGAAAGGTGAGAAGTTGAGAGACTATGTGAAGAGGTTCACAGCTGAAGCCAGGTCCATAGCATCCCTCGACCAGTCGGTCGCTGCAGCCGCATTTCAATCCAATGTCCTCAACTCCAACCTCCGTTCCTCCCTCGCCAAGAAGCCCCCACAGAACTTCTCTGACCTCCTCCTCCGAAGTGAGAAGTATATTCGGGCCGAAGAAGCTGAGCACTGCCCCAACCTTAAGGGCTCTTCCTCTGGGTTTAAGAGGAAAGGAACAGAAGAGGAGGGAGCAAAGAAGCTCCAGAAAGATAATGCAGGCCAGCGCCGACCTCCCCCTAGATTTGAGAAGTTTACTCCTCTCACCACCAATGTCTCTACCATTCTGATGGAAGTTAAGAAGGAAGAGGTCATACCCCCTGCTCCGAGGATGAACACCCCTGCCAAGAAAAGGGACAAAGAAAAGTGGTGCCGTTATCATCGGGACCATGGCCACGACGCCAATGATTGTCGGGCCCTGAAGAATGAGATAGAAGCCCTCATCCAGAGGGGGCAGCTGACTATTCGTGAGAAAGGACCGAGCAGACCTTCCTCCCCCGCCCCGGGGGGCTAACAAGCGTCCTGAGCGCGACGAAACGCCCGACTTCGAAGAGGAGCGTGTCCTACACCTCATCCATGGGGGCCCAATGGGGGGCTCCTCCAACTCCTCTCGAAAGGCATTTATAAGAGAAGTCAATTCGGTCCGCGCCACTCCTCCTCCTAAAGGTCTCGAAGTGCCCGTCACATTTTCAGATGAAGATCTCGAGGGCGTCCGAACCCCTCACTGTGACGCACTCGTCATCAACCTCCACATGGCGAACTTCAAAGTGGAGAGGATCCTAGTGGACAATGGCAGCTCAGTTAAAATCCTCTTCCTCGCCGCTTTCAAGGGCCTTAACCTCTCCCGAGATATACTCAAGCCCGCCGGCTACACGCTCCATGGGTTCACGGGAGTGCCAGTGACTATTGAAGGGGTGATTACCCTCGACGTAACCGCTGGCAAAACTCCTACTACCCATACGGAGGCGATGGATTTTATGGTTGTAGATGTCCCTGCAGCTTACAATGTCATCCTAGGCCGACCCGGCCTAGCAGCTCTAGAAGCCGTTCCTTCGGCATACCATCTCAAGATGAAATTCCCCACCCGGGCGGGGGTAGGGGAAGTAAGGGGCAATCAAGAGCAGGCCCGTAAGTGCTACATGACCTCTACCCTCGGTCCAGTCCTCTCCTTAGAAACTCTGGAAATCCCCCAAGATGCTGCCCGACCGACGTCCGAGCCGGTGGACAAATTGGAGGAAGTGCTCTTCTCTGAGCAGGATCCAACTCGAAAGTTCTTTGTTAGCAAGACCCTGCCGTCTGCCCTATGCTCGGACATTGTACAGTGCATCCAAAGGAACCGAGACCTCTTCGCTTGGTCAGCTGCAGACATGCCCAGAATTTTCGAAGAGCTCTTAGTCCACCACCTCAGTGTTGTTCCGGGGTCCAAACCAGTTCAGCAGAAGAGGCGCAAGTTTGCCCCCGAGTGCCAATTAGCTATAAAAGAGGAGTTGGACAAGCTCTTGAAGGCCCGGTTCATACAAGAGGTGAACTATCCTGAGTGGTTATCGAATGTAGTAATGGTGAAGAAGTCCAATGGGACTTGGGGGATTTGTATTGATTTTACTGACCTCAACAAGGCTTGCCCCAAGGATCCTTTCCCTCTTCTGAGTATTGACACTCTGATTGATGCAACCTCGAGACATGAGCTCCTCAGCTTCGTGGACGCATTCTCAGGCTACAATCAGATCCGGATGTTCCCTCCGGATATCTCGAAGACCTCGTTTGTGACTGACCAAGGCCTCTATTGCTACAGAGTTATGCCATTCGGTTTGAAAAATGCAGGTGCCACATACCAATGCCTCGTCAACAAGGTTTTTCAAGCTCAGATCGGCCGTAATATGGAAGTATATGTTGACGACATGCTTGTAAAAAGCATCTGAGGTCCCGATCATGTAACCAACCTCTAGGAGGCATTCGATGTTTTGAGAAAGCACAATATGAGACTCAATTCAAACAAGTGTGCGTTCGGCGTCTCGTCAGGAAAGTTTCTCGGCTTCATGGTCAGCCAACGAGGAATTGAAGCAAACCCTGAGAAAATCAAGGCCATATTAGACATGGCCCCTCCCAAGAATGTTAAGGAAGTTCAGAGGTTGACAGGCCGCTTGGCCGCCAAAGGACGCTTTCTCTCGAGGTCCGGGGAGAAATGCCTCCCCTTCTTCAAGGCCCTCAGGGGGGCTGAAGGTTTTGAATGGGGTCAACAGCAACAGGAGTCCTTCTACCAGCTCAAGGCTTACCTCGTCAATCCTCCTCTCCTCAGCA
The DNA here is from genome assembly GCA_017893485.1 of Hemerocallis citrina. Lineage (NCBI taxonomy): Eukaryota > Viridiplantae > Streptophyta > Magnoliopsida > Asparagales > Asphodelaceae > Hemerocallis > Hemerocallis citrina. Next base: position 253,361,972 of record CM030358.1, read on the forward strand.
AACCAGTTCCTGGAGAACCCCTCTACCTCTACCTAGCAGCCTCCGAGAAAACCCTCAGTGCCGTTCTGGTAAGGGAAGAAGACCGGGCTCAAAAGCCCATCTACTATGTGAGCAAGGTACTTCGGGATGTCGAGCTCCGCTACCCGAGAATAGAAAAGATGGCTTACGCCCTGGTGATGGCCGCAAGGAAGCTTCGCCCGTACTTTCAGTCCCACTGGTTGTCGTTCTAACCGACCAACCGCTGAAGCAAGTCCTCCACAAGCCAGAGACCTCGGGTCGCCTTATGAAGTGGTCAATCGAGCTGAGCCAGCATGATATAACCTATCAGCCTCAGACCGCGATCAAGGCTCAAGCCCTGGCAGAATTCATAGTTGAAAGTACCATCCCCTGAGTTCAGTCAAGCGATGAAGGGACCCCCAGTCTGGTCAGTCTATGTGGACGGATCCTCCTGCAATGAGGGAAGCAGAGCCGGGGTCATTCTGGCAAGGCCCATGATGACTTCATCCTCCAATACTCCCTCCGTATCAACTTCAAGGCCTCGAACAACGAAGCAGAATACGAGGCACTCATAGCCGGCCTTGGAATGGCTCGAAGCGCAGGGGAGCAACGCCTCCGGATCTTTAGCGACTCTCAGCTAGTCGTAAATCAGGTCCTCGGCGAGTATGAAGCATGTGATGACAGGATGGTCAAATACTTAGCCAAGGTAAGGAGCCTCATGGCACTATTTGAAGAAGCCCTCATCCACCGAATACCCCGGGAAGAAAATGCTCAGGCCGACGCCCTCTCCAAACTAGCCTCTTCCTCCCTTCAAGGTCTCGAGCAGACCGTCTTGATAGAGGTTCTTCTGAAGCCGAGTATAGAGGATGAAACCCCCGACTCCATAGAGTCGCTGCCCGTCCTGCTTGAAGAAGACTGGATGAAACCCCTCGTCGAATTCTTAAGGGACGGACTCCTCCCCGAGGATCCCAAGGAAGCTCGACGAGTGAGGACCCGAGCTGAACATTACACACTAATCGGAGGCATCCTATATAAATGCTCTTTCACACAGGTAGACAGCAGACCGTACCTGAGATGCCTCTCCCCCGGACAAGCCGACTATGCCCTGCAAGAACTTCATGAGGGCAACGGTGGGGTGCATTCGGGTTCCAGAGCTCTAGCCCGCAAAGTGTTGAATTACGGATATTTCTGGACCACTCATCTACGAGACGTCGAACGACACGTTCGGCAATGCAGCTCCTGTCAGAAGTACTCCGACATCCGATGCCTCCCACAAGCTCCACTCACTTCCCTATTAAGTCCAGTCCCCTTTGCAATGTGGGGGATGGATTTACTAGGGCCATTTCCACCGGCTCCCGGACAGTTCAAGTTCTTAGTTGTGGCGATTGATTACTTCTCAAAATGGATAGAGGCCGAGCCCTTAGCCACAATCACTGAGAACAAGGTCGTTCAGTTCTTTTGGAAAAACGTGATCTGCCGATTCGGCGTCCCCCGAGTCCTGATAACCGACAGTGGAACACAGTTCACCGGGGCTACCTTCCGAGCTCTCTGTGAAGACCTTGCCATCCAACACCGGTTCTCCTCCGTTTCTCATCCCCAGTCCAATGGCCAAGCTGAAAATGCGAACCGACAGATCCTCTCCGGCATTAAGAAGAGGTTAGATAAGTGTTCCAAAGGCTTATGGGTCGATCAGCTTCCCAACGTACTGTGGAACTACTGCACCACAAAACGGACCCCCACAGGAGAGAGCCCATTTAATCTCACATATGGGTCCGAGGCCATCATCCCCCTAGAAGTCGGAATACCCTCTCCTCGTCTAATAGCTTATGAAGAAGAGCAAAACGCCCATGAGCTTCGAGCAAGTCTAGACTTGATTGATGAGATCCGAGAAAGAGCTGCCCTTCGTTAACAAAGCTACCGAAGAAGGATAGAGTTGGCATACAACAAGAGAGTCCGACCTACCGACCTCAAAGAAGGAGACTTGGTCCTCAGAAAGTTAGCCATCTCATTCCCAGGACAGAAGAGCAAATTGGCCCCAAATTGGGAGGGACCTTACAAGATGCCAAAGTAGTCCGCCCCTGGCACATACAGACTAGAAGATCTCGAAGGCAGGGAGATCCCCAGGACTTGGAATGCCGACCATCTCAAATACCAAGAGCGAGCATCCATGCCTCTCTAAGTATTTCGAGATGTCGAACCGTTCCTCTCCTATTACTTGTAATGATTTTCTTTTACTTTTCTCTTCTAATAACGGCTCGCAACTTTAGAAGTAGCCGGCCATTAGTCATCAATAAAGAAAGTTTTTCATATTTTGCTTGTAAAAAGTGCTTACATCTCTTTGCCTTCACTCTTCACTCTACCGACGGTTCGGAGTCCAACACTCGGCTCGACTCTTCTTCGCAAGCTCGCTCGTAAGCGAGCTAGAAGTAGGTCGCCGTTCGGAACTGCTCCCACAACCGTTGAACAACTCTACCGATGGTTCGGAGTCCAACACTCGGCTCGACTCTTCTTCGCAAGCTCGCTCGTAAGCGAGCTAGAAGTAGGTCGCTATTCAGAACTGCTCCCACAACCGTTGAACAACTCTACCGATGGTTCGGGGTCCAACACTCGGCTCGATCCTACTTCGCAAGCTCGCTCGTAAGCGAGATAGAAGTAGGTCGCCTGTTCGGAACTGCTCCCACAACCGTTGAACAACTATACCGATGGTTCGGAGTCCAACACTCTGCTCGATCCTACTTCGCAAGCTCGCTCGTAAGCGAGCTAGAAGTAGGTCGCCATTCGGAACTGCTCCCACAACCGTTGAACAACTATACCGATGGTTTGGAGTCCAACACTCGGCTCGATCCTACTTCGCAAGCTCGCTCGTAAGCGAGCTAGAAGTAGGTCGCCGTTCGGAACTGCTCCCACAACCGTTGAACAACTATACCGATGGTTCGGAGTCCAAGACTCGGCTCGATCCTACTTCGCAAGCTCGCTCGTAAGCGAGCTAGAAGTAGGTCGCCGTTCGGAACTGCTCTCACAACCGTTGAACAACTATACCGATGGTTCGGAGTCCAACACTCGGCTCGACTCTTCTTCGCAAGCTCGCTCGTAAGCGAGCTAGAAGTAGGTCGCCGTTCGGAACTGCTCCCACAACCGTTGAACAACTATGCCGATGGTTCGGAGTCCAACACTCGGCTCGACTCTTCTTCGCAAGCTCGCTCATAAGCGAGCTAGGAGAAGGTCGCCGTTCGGAACTGCTCCCCCAACCGACGAGCAACTCTAGCGGTAGTTCGGAGTCCAGCGTTCGGTTCGACTGTGCTCACTCAAAACCCCGAGCCGAGCGGACGAGGAACCGACCCTCGTATATGGAGAAAAATTCTGCCGAACCAATTTCGCCGTTAGATCATCTCAAAATGCTGTGCTAGAACGTGATGAACGGATCAGATCGTGCCACGTTTCGACAAAACGACAAGATAGTGTTTTTTGGGAATTCGTGCCTCCCACCTCGTGATGCGTTCCACGATCATGATCGACCTGTCTAGATTGAGCCACGTGGATCGCGTCTGAAATCCGAGCTATTACACCTCGGTATACTCCGAGCCAAAAAACTAAAGTTCCGCGGCTAAAACCTTCGAAAAAGACAACTATGGGTCCTTACGGTTCGGCGTCGAAAATAAGGCGACCACGGCACAACGACGAACCAAACAATTTCGATTTTATTAAAACACTTGGTAAATTTACAAGGCAGACAGTTACAACGGGAAAGCAACTAAATAAATTTACAAGGCATGTTATTACAACAACAGAGACGATGCAAGAAGTAAAAGGCTCGACGCAACTCGCTCAGTGCCTCCTCGGGACAGGGACGTTTCGATTAAGAGACAATCGGGGTTTCCGCCTTTTTACCTCCGAGCTTGTCTCTAGGCCGACGAACTGCGATGCCGCCTCGCCACTAATCCTAACGGTGGCTCCGACCGAGGCTCCACTCGAACTAACAGCTACTCCGCTTTGTGCGTCGGCTGCCGTCCGACCAATAACTTGGTCACGAGTCGCTAGCTCGTAAAAGGTGATCCCTCGTTCTCTCTCTTCGCGAGTGCAGGAAGTGCTGCGGACATTAGCCCTCACAGGCTGAGGCTTCAGTCGAGCCACCTCCTCATCGAGCTCAACGATCCTATCCTTCAGAGTGTCGTCCTTAACCATTATCTTAAATCGAGGGAGTTTTGCCGAACCGGGGCACTCAGCGCTGTCGGATATAATACGACGTAAGTTGGTCACCTCGATGCTCTTGTCGACTGTGACCCTCTGCAGCTGTTCGACCTTCTTCTCGAGCTCATCTCGCTCGGCCAGCACCGAGGCTAGCTCTACCTCTTTCTCCAATAGCTCCTCCTCGACTATCCGGAGATGGTGCACCTCGGCCAGAAGCTTGCTGTTCTTCTTCTCCACGTTGAACATCAACCTCCTTGTGAGCTCGATTTCACCCATGAGGCGAGCCTCACGAGATTGCTTAAACAGCTCGGCACGATGCCGAGCTGCTACGGTATTTGGGTCGGGTTCGAGCATCTGAAACATAAGGATGTTACGACAAGGAAACTATAGACCGACCCAAACACTTGCGCCAATTTTGAAACAAATTTTTTTTTCATTCATGAAGAAAGAAGCGGTGGCCAGTCCGCAAAAAGGCGTTACATTTTCAAAAAGAAGAAAAAAGATTACAAAAAGACGAGGAGATCAGGGGTCCACCTGCGTCGGTGCCTTGACTACAGGCACCTCGTTTGACGGCCCCTCGTTTCCCGTCGCCCCGGTCTCAGCAACCAACTCCTCCTCTTCACCCTCTTCCTCGTCGCCTTCTTCCCCTTCGCCACCTTCCTCCTCGCCGTCTGATGCGGACCCGGGCCACAGCCTATAGCCGACCCGCTCGAAGTCGGGGACGCGCTCCTGAACGTGGTCGAGCGCCCTCTGGTAGGACTTCTCCATGTTCGAGGCCATGTGCTTCTTTGCCTCGGCCTCGACCTCGGCCCTGATCTTCGTTGCCAAGGCCTCCTTCTCCGCCTTCACCTCGGCCAGAGCCTTGGCCGTCGTCGCCAGCTCCTCAGTAGCCTTGGCGGCTTTGGCAGACTCCTCGGTGAGCCGCCCCTTTACTCGCTCCAGGTCGGCCACAAGATCGGCAACCTATACCTCCAAGCCCTCGGCTCGCCTCTGCTCTGCTTCGAGCTGCCGAACCGCCTTCACCTTGTCCGCCCTGTCCTTATCACTGGCAGCCTTCAGCTCCTTCTCCTGCTCGGCGAACGCTTCGAGGAGATGGTTAAAGTGGCAAGTGGCCTGCCAAAACGAAAAGATAGTGAGAACAAAGTAACAGCCGAACGGCGAACTTGAAGAAATTCTCAGAGAGCGTAAGACACTTACCGATACGAGCGACCGAGCAACCTCATAAGTATCGACTCCCACCGTCCCCGCCGTCAGCGCGGCTCGGTCCTTCGGGGTCGCCAAATGTTTGACGATCTGCATCGACATCTGCGAGTTCCCGAGGAATCCGTCATGATTCTTGACTCGCCAGTTCGGAACGAACAATTACTTATGCTGCTCGGTCAAGATCACCTCAGCCTTAGCAGTCAGCGGCAGAGCCTGAAGCGACAACGCCGCCGAGACATCGAAGGCCTCACCGGCCGTGGTAGATGCGGTAGGAGCCGAGGGGTCGACAACAACGACCGTCGTCGGTGAGGGGACCTCGACGACGGGGGGAGGCGGAGTAACTACCGGAGCAACTTTGTGAGGTCGACCTGACGAGGCGGTCATGCTCGGCCTCTTCCTCTTCCTTCCATCGGCCACCTTACCCCTCTCGTTCATCATGGCCGTAAAGTCCATCTTCGGTGCTTCTGTATCAAACAGCAACCAAATCGAGAATTAGCTAAACGAGCTAAAGACTTGAAGAAAAAAAATAATATACGAGATGTCAGGAGCGTACTCGGGTCGATCGGACTAAGGCCTGAACCGTATAGCACCTCCTCGGTCATCTCCCTCCAACTCAACATCGGGAGGGCCACTATCTTCCTCGCCACTTCCTCCTCGGCCGCAGTCAGTTCCGGGTCAGCCCTCACGAACTTTGGCACCTCTGGCTTCCACCGGCTCGGAATTTGTAGCATCGATGGCTCCCTCAATATGAAGAACTTCTCCTTCCACCCTTTGATCGAATCCTGGTTTTCTATAATCCGAACGCCTTTCCTCGGCGCCAGGTAGTATCGATGCTCGGTCTTGTGCATCCGGTTTATCCGATACATGCTTCGGAAAACCGTCAGATCCGGCTCGACCTCGGCGTTGCGGCACTGGAGCAGGAAGGCGTTCACATGATGCCACGTGTTCGGCATGAATTGGGTTGGCGCGAGGCATACCATCCGAGGACCTGACGAATGAAAGGGTGCAGGGGGAAGCGCAGTCCGGCGTTCAGAGAGTCGTAGTCGAACATGCACATATCCGACTACGACAGCCTCGAGTTCGCTCGCATCCCGGGGCCGGGGAGAATTAACTTGTACTCCAGAGGGATGGCGAACCCTTTTCTGATCCGGAGCAGGTCCCTCTCGGATAGCACCGATCCAATTTCGTCCGCTTCGGTGGTCAGAACCGGGTTGTTCTCTTCGTATACTTCCGACTGACCGAAGACCGCCTTCTTCAAGAGGTCGCCCTCTTACTGCCTAACCCCAGCATGCCCGAACAGTACACAAGGGTACCGGCCCGTCTTAGGAGCTTGCCTCGGATTCTCCACAATCACCTCGACCACCGGAGATTGGGCCACTACCCTCCTCTTCTTCTTCTCCTTCCTCGCCTCGGCCACAGATGGCTCGACTACTTGCTTCCCCTTCCTTCGGATCTCCATCTTCCTCCTCTCCTCGGCACCACTATCGCCCGAGGACGAGGCCTCACTCCCTGAGTTCACCCTTGACATCTCTAGAAAAAAGGCTAAGGCAAGTAAAACTGACCTTGAAGTGACGTTCACGGTCGGAATAAGATCGCCGGAAATCGCCTGGCCCAAGCGACAGCTAACGACACCGCCTTGGAGCAAAAATCACTGCTAGCAGAGAGCACAGAGAGTGAAAGTAAAAGTTTGAAGTAAAAATTGAAATGAACTTGGGGGTGGGGGAGTGAGAGCTTATAACCCCAGTATGATGTTGGGCCTCCTTGGGAATCTAAAAAGCCCACTAAGAAGACTAAGTGCCAAAACGGTGGGCTGCGACATTTCAGTTTCAAAACAGACTCCCCAAATCGCTCAAGTCCATAACTCGGCCACCGATTCGCCTAGCCAAGCTACCAAACAGTCTGGTTAAGCAGCCGAGCTACCGAGTCCACTGCAAATCATTTTACTCCAAACCTCGGCTGACAGCGCCAAGCTTCCGAGCCGAGGGGACGAGGAACCGACCCTCGTATATGGAGAAAAATTCTACCGAGGTTGAATCACCGTCAGATCTCTCCAAAATTCGTGTCAAGACACGATGGACGGTTCAGATCGCGCCACGCTCACAAAATGACAAAATAACATTTTCTCGTGATCTGAACCCCGTCCTCGTGATTCACGCAATGATGGACGCTCCAGATCTGACCACGTGTACCTTCCGAGCTGCGTGCCACCGGTTTGCCTAGCCGAGCAGCAGAACGACTAAGCCGGGGGGAGTCAACGCTTCAAATCCAGGATGCTTCAAAACATCCAACTCCATGCCTCGGCAATCAGCACCGAGCTTCCGAGCCGAGGGGACGAGGAACCGACCCTCGTATATGGAGAAAAATTCTTCCGAGGATGAATCACCGTTAGATCTCTCCAAAATTCGTGTCATGACACGATGGACGGTTCAGATTGCGCCATGCTCACAAAACGACAAAATAACGTTTTCTCGTGATCTGAACCCCATCCTCGTGATTCACGCAATGATGGACGCTCCAGATCTAACCACGTGTACCTTCCAAGCTTCTAGCCACCGGTCTGCCTAGCCGAGCTACCAAACAGCCTGGCTAAGCAGCCGAGCAACTTGACCAAAGGGCGACGACGCCTCAAACTCAGAAAACTTCAAAACATCCAACTCCATACCTTGGCTGACAACACCGAGCTTTCGAACCTAGGGGACGAGGAACCGACCCTCGTATATGGAGAAAAATTCTTCCGAGGATGAATCACCGTCAGATCTCTCCAAAATTCGTATCAGGACACGATGAACGGTTCAGATTGCGCCACACCCACAAAATGACAAAATAATATTTTCTCGTGATCTGAACCCCGTCCTCGTGATTCACGCAATGATGGACGCTCCAGATCTGACCACGTGTACCTTACGAGCTGCGTGCCACCATTTTGCCTAGCCGAGCTACCGAACAGCCTGGCCGAGCAGCCGAACAACTAAGCCGAGGGGTGTCAACGCTTCAAATCTAGGATGCTTCAAAGCATCCAACTCCATGCCTCGGCAATCAGCACCGAGCTTCCAAGCCGAGGGGACGAGGAACCGACCCTCGTATATGGAGAAAAATTCTTCCGTGGATGAATAACCATCAGATCTCTCCAAAATTCGTGTCACGACACGATCGACGGTTCAGAATGTGCCACGCTCACAAAACGACAAAATAACATTTTCTCGTGATCTGAACCCCGTCCTCGTGATTCAAGCAATGATGGACGCTACAGATCTAACCACGTGTACCTTCCGAGCTTCTAGCCACCGGTCTGCTTAGCCGAGCTACCAAACAGTCTGGCTAAGCAGCCGAGCAACTTGACCAAAGGGCGACGACGCCTCAAACTCAGAAAACTTCAAAACATCCAACTCCATACCTCAGCTGACAACACCAAGCTTCCGAACCGAGGGGACGAGGAACCGACCCTCGTATATGGAGAAAAAATCCACCGACCCTCCTCAGCCGTTGGATCTTGTCAAAAAGCGCGCTCGTCATGATGGACGGCTCAGATCTTGCCACGTTCACTAAATGACAAGATAGCATTTTTTGGGGATTCGCACTGAGATGGATGTTCAGGATCACGCCACGTGCTTCGGCTGATTCCGAGCTACGTGTCGATCTGCCGAGCCGAGGGTACGAGGAACCGACCCTCGTATATGGAGAAAAAATCCGCCGACCCTCCTCAGCCGTTGGATCTTGTCAAAAAGTGCGCTCGTCATGATGAACGGCTCAGATCTTGCCACGTTCACTAAACGACAAGATAGCATTTTTTGGGGATTCGCGCTGAGATGAATGTTCAGGATCACGCCACGTGGTTCGGCTGATTCCGAGCCGTGCGCCGACCTGCCGAGCCGAGGGGAAGAGGAACCGACCCTCGCATACGAAGAAAAAATCTGCCGAGGAGCGCGGATCGTCTGATCGCCCAGAAAATCGCACTCGCCGCTGATGAAGGACCCAGATCACGCCACGCCATAAATCGGTATTAAAAATTAGTTTTTATTTGTTTTAATCGTTTTATTTATTTAAAAATTGGAAAATCACCACACTGCCTCCACCAACTTGGAAAATCACCACACTGCCTCCTTCAAGATTCAAAATCTCCCATTTGGACCCCGATACAGCTCCACTAGCCATTAAAACAGTAAAACTACTCCTCAAAGGCTGATCAAGATCAGTCTTCGGGAGTGGGGGGCTCGTGATATGGATAAAAATGGGGTTTAATCGGAACCGTCCAAATCAGGCGCGAATCTTGAAGCCCAGGGGCAAAACGACAATTTCACCTACCAATGGGTCTGAAGCGGGTACTGGTTCTCCTTCTTGGAAACCCACTAACCCGTGAACGGATCCACCTCAACTGGGTGCGGGTTTCAATCCGCAACAAACCCGGTCCAGAAAGGACAGAATTAGGGTTACTGGTTAATCCTAATCAACGGCTCTGATTCATATCTATCCTTTCACTGGGGATTAGGGATTACATTCCTTATCTAACCATAGGGATTACATTCCTAATCTAATCCCAGCGGTGCCTATAAATACCCCCCATCCATCTCCATTAAGAGGTAATCAATCTTTCGCCAGTTTTTACGCCCTTTCATAATCATTCCCTGATTACTGACTTGAGCGTCGGAGGGTGCGTCACCGGGAACAACCCCGGTGTCTCGCACTTTTTGCAGGTGTACGACGGGAGTCAGCGTCAAACTCCGGCGGAACAGGTAACAGGTTTGTTATTCAAAAGTTTCCTAAGAACTCACAAATACTATCTGTTTGCCCCCACACTAGATTTAGCGGTAACACATGTCATTCGAAGACTTTGTAAGTGCCATATATTCCAACTCTGTCATTGACTACGCTACAACCTTCTATAACTGAGAAGCCCAACTTACAGTTGTACCTCCAACTGTGAACATATATCATATAGTACTCCTACAACCATCACAAACACCAAAAAAATCTGCATCGACTTAACCATGTATCCGCGATGAATTACCCCCAAAACATAGAGAATGATAGGAAGTACCTGCAAGATATCTAAGAATCTGCTTCACCGCCTTCCAATGCTCTTTACCTGGATTCTTCATATATTGGCTAACAACTCCTACTGCATGTGTGATATCTGACTTTGTAGATACCATCACATGCATAAGACTACCAATGGCTAAGGCATAAGGAACTGCAGTCATTTCCACTATTTCTACCTCCAATCCAAGACACAAGTCCATAGATAACTTAAAGTGTGCACCCAAGCGTCAAGTAACTGGGATCGCACCATCCATATTGAATCGCTTCAACACTTTCTTCACATAGTTCGCTTGTGACAGCCAAAGCTTCTTACTATGCATGTTTCTAGTGATTTTTGTGCAAGAATTTGCATTGCCTCCCCAATTCTTTCACATAAAACTAAGAAGCTAGCATCTTTTTCACATCATTAATTTTCTTCATACATGACCCTGCCAACATCTTATCTTCCACATACAAAGCTAAAATTATTGTATCATTGTTGTCATACATGTGCACATAGACACAATGATCTGATATCTTTCAATTCCCTTTCCTTGCATGAAATAATCAAACTTCAAGTATCATTGTTATGGTGCCTGTTTGAGCCTATATAGACTCTTCTTCAATCGACAAAACATGTCTTCATTTTCTTTGACCTTAAACCTATGATTTGCTTCATGTAAAACTCTTCCTCTACATCACCATGGAGAAAAGCTGCTTTGACATCCAACTGCTCTAAGTGCAAATTTTTCACTGCCAATGTACTGAGCAAAACCCTGATTGAAGTCATCTTCACAACTGGAGCAAAGAACTCACTGTAGTTAACACTTTCTTTCTGAAAAAAACCCTCCCTTTGGAAACGATTCTTGCCTTGTACCTTTTGCTACCATCTGCCTCATTCTTAATTCTAAAAATCCACTTATTCCTAAGAGCACACTTTTCTGCAGGTAACTTTGTCAACTCCCAAGTTTGATTTTGTATGAAGGAGCTTATCTCGTCCTTCACGGCACACTCCTACTGAATTCCAGCCATTTCATGCAAAGCCTTATCATTAGTCTCTGGCTCACTAGAATCTGAGTACAGGCCATGCTTATGAATTGTGCTAGCTGATAGATCAAATATCTTTGTCGGCTCCAACTGATTCAGGATCCCCGAATGGGGCTCTGCCTCTACCTTATCGTCTTAGACATCCTGCTCAATCCCAGTATGCTCATCATGAGCCTCCTGTGCTGCCAATAGAATATGTACATGTCGTTGCACTGTAGAGGGCCCATCACTAGGACCGTCATAAGAATATGAATATGAATCTGAAACTATTTTTGGATCTAAACCTATTGTATCACTGGATCAATATGCTTGTCTTTATGCAAGAACTCTTCATTGAAAACCACATTCCTGCTGCAAATGATCTTATAATCAACAAAGTTCCAAAGTCTGTAACCCTATTGATCGTTGTCGTAACCAATAAAGACACACTTTCTAGATTTTGAATACAGTATGTTCATTTCTTTCCTGTCAATTAGTGAATATGCAATGCAACCATAAACTTTTAAATGCGAATAATTAACAGAATTACCTGACGATAGTTCTTGAGGTATGCCCCCATCAAGAGCACTAGATGGACAACGGTTGATCAAGTACATTGATGTATTCACTGTAGCTGCCCAAAGATGGACATGAAGACCCGCATAAAGCCTCATGCATCTCGCCGTCTCGAGTATCGTGCAGTTTATTCATTCTGTTACTCCATTTTTCTTTGGAGTTCTAGGAACTGTCTTGATTCCTTGGATAACTGCATGTGGCAGAAAATCACTAAACTCTTTATTCGTGTACTCACAACTGTTGTCTGATTTTATTGTTTTCACTTTGCACCCTGTCTCATTCTCAACTCTGGCCTTCTATGCTTTGAATGTCTTAAACACCTCGAACTTCTCACGAATTTCAGTAACCCAAACTTTTCTAGCAGCATTATTGATAAATGTGACAAAGTATATCTTACCACCATAAGAGAAATTCTGAGTCGGACCCCACTCAATTGTATGTATCAACTCTAGATTTCTAAGCTTCTTTGCACGTCCACTCATCTAAAAACTAAGTGTCTTTTGTTTTCACATTATGCAATCCTCACAAAAATCCATCTCAACTTTCTTCAGCCATGGCAAAAGATCTCTAGAACAAATCTATTTGACACATTTTTTACCAAGATGCCTCAACCTAACATGTCGTAAGACTAAAAGAGAATTGCATGTTGGTGTCGTAGCAATGATATCACATGAATCACCTCCTCTAAGTGTAGCGTGCCAATGTTTTCCTTTTTCACTAACCTAGCACATGTATTAATTTTCCACTCTCCATGTCCAAATGTTTACAAAAGCCCCTCTATATCCAGTTTGCTAGTCGGGATCAAGTTTTTCTTGATGCCTGGAATGTGCCTTGCTTCATGCAAGACAAATTGTCCACCATTGTGAGCTTTCACAGTAATTGTGCATTTTCCAACAACTTGGCATCTTTCCCATTCCCAATTGTGACTGAACCAAAATCATCTGTCATATAGTTCTCAAAAGCATCCCTCGTGGGTGTACAATGAAAAGAAGCACCGAGAAATTATAAACCAATCACCTTTCATCATATGAACTCCAACATATAAACATAAATTATCTAAGGATGATTACCACATTGACTCCTTGTGACTCGTCTTGTTTTTTCTTGTACTCTTCGCATTGGTCTCTCTTGTGTCCCAATTTATGACAATGCCAACACTCGCATTTGCAATCTCCTCCTTTAGACTTTGACTTGTGATTTTTTGCTTTTTGACCTCCCTCTGTTATTGCTTTTCCTACGGTTCTTAACTAACAACGTGGAGTTGCTAGAAGATGACGAAGACTCTTCATTTCTTTTTCTTTTCACCTCTTTATTCATGATGTTGCTCACAACATCCTTCAGATTAGGAATCAATCATTGTACTTGTGATAGTTTGTTCTACAGGACCGTAACTGTCGGGGAAACTAGATAGTAGTAACAATGCATGTGCTGTCTCCACAAACTTCAACCCTGACAATTCCAATTGATTGTACACCACGCAGAAATTATTCACATGCTCCGCTGATGAACCCCTCTTTGACAACTTCGTGTTGACTAACTTTTTCAAGTGAATAATCTGATTTGATGAGGACGGTTTCTCATGCATATCCTTGAAATTTTTCATTGTGTCCATTGTGGTCTTTGCCTTTTCAACATGTAATAGCGTTTTCCTACTCAACGCCAACTGAATTTGCCCAAGCATCTTCTGATCCAAATGTTTCCAACCCTTCGACGCAACTGGATCGGCCTCTGCTTCTTCTAGCTTTGGGCCATACAATAGATCATCTAGATCTTTCTGTCAAAGATACGCTATCATCTGGATCTTTCACAATGAAAACTGTGTTCCATAAAACCTTCTGAATTTCCCCTTGTCACCCATCTAAAAAACCAACCTGGTGCTCTGATACCACTTTCTTAACCAAATACTCAAAACGGAGATGCAAAAAGTAATCAAAATCAAAGCAACACAAACAAATGCACCCAACAATACACGAATACATGAGATTTTTGACGAGGATCACCCAGTGTATGGCTACTTCCCCATGCAGAGCACTCCTACGATTTTCACTAAAGAATATGAAGAAAAATATGTTTATAATCCCACAAGATCTCACCCTCAAGGTATAGGGTTTATCTCCTCTCTAATCTCCTCACAAGAACGACAGCCCAATACTGTCTCTTGTTCGTAGAACACCCTAATAATCATACACCATACATATATATAGGATTACAATGAATTATATCTCAGTAGTCGTAGACCAAATTCTCGATTTGGCGTCGTTGCGGTCGACTGCACCAAATTGCAGTCCACTGCTTTGAGAGTCAAGAAGTCAGAGAGCTCTGCTGATAGTTGCGGGCAACTGCCCTCCTTGCAGTCAACTTCTCTCTAGGTCGAGAGCAGTCCAGCAGTTGCAGTCAACTGCAATTTAATGTGGTTGACTCACATATTGTACTTGCTGCTTCCTGCTGTTACTGCCACCTGCTAGCTGATGTTGCTTATTGTCTCGTTGCTGCTGCTTGCTGCCTCTCTTCTTCTCCTTCTACTAACCCTTGTGCTTGTGTATTGGATCCATCAAATCCCAACAGGCGGTTGTGGTGGTCGCGGTAAGGGTGGTAGTGGCGGCGATGATGGTGGTGGAGATGAAGGGTAGTGGTGAGGTGGACACAGCTGATGAAGATAAACTACTTTTTGTAATTCAATTCCTATGAGAAAAGAGAAACTCCACCTATTTTGGGAAGAATGAAATGGAAGGATTTTATTATCTAAAGATTAGAGTATTACTCTTGTACTGCAGTTGACAAGATTTTTCTCTTATTAGTCCGATTTAATTATGAATGTTGGGATGTCAAATCAAATATGATCAAATTACAATGGACCTTTACTTATCGCCAGCAAATACAGAATTCTTAATTTTGTTCCCGTGTGTTGAAAATAAACTCTATTTGGTCCCGATGAACGGATTTACCAATAAACACTACTTGGTTCGGATGACCGGATCAATCACATAACTTGGTCCACCTGATACTTTCACTTGGATGGGATGCTTTCGTACAATGAAAGAAGAAAAGGAAACTAAAACAAGAGAGGAACAATAGGCCTTATTTAGCTTTGCTTTCATGAAGTTTTGGACATTTGTAAACTAGTCCTGAAAAAAGCCTGAAGCGAAGGGAAAGCGTGAAGGGGACATGAATGATGAAGATATAAAGGATTTCATGGCCCCATCAAGAACAGGGATTGGTGGGGATGCTGAATGCTTTTTCATCTTTTTGTAGCTTTTCTTTTTACCTTTTCGTTTTTTTACTTTCATGAAACCAATGTGACTTGTTCAATGGATGTCACATAAGAATATAACCCATCGACCTTTTCCTTCGTAAACAATATTAGACATCTACCCCTGGTATCGTAGAGGCTTTATTGTTGAACAAGATTTGCCCGTGGGCACATGCCTACGGCACGTATTCGGAACGATACAGCATATAAAAGTCTTGTAAACAGTAAAACAACAATTATGTAGCTCAAGTTTGAACAGTAAAACAATAATTAGTTGTAAATAAAAGTCATGTTTCCATTAGTATACGTTGAAAAATAATTATAAATGGGGTGTAAAATTCAACTTCTTAGAACTTTGAGTGTGGAAAATGATGAAATTTAACTGTTGATGAGATATTTGTTATTTTCAATGCAACATGAGCAACAAAAAATGAATAAAAATATGAAAATTTACAAACCTGAAATATGAAAATATAAATTTTTTAAGTAAATAGAGAGAGAATGAGAGAGAAATAAATAAATAAATAAATGAGTTGTTTTGGGAGATTTGAATTTGAGTTTTGAGGAAAAACTTTTGGACGGGAAAATATGTTTTATGAGATTAGATCTGGACAATTGATTTCAACCCTATTGAATGAGAGTCACTTGATAGCTTTCTTTGTGATTTATTATAGAGTAATGCTTTAGCCACTACCAATTTTACTACCATTTTCTTCACTATCTTAGGTGGCACACTCCAATAGGAGAGTTTTCCCCACCTACTCTATCTTTTCGTACTTATTGGAGTGTGCCACCGAAGGTGGTGAAGAGAAATGTAGTGAAATTGGTAGTTGATGTAGCATTACTCTTTATTGTATAGATGGAATGATCCATTCTATTAATTTCAATGTTTAATGTAACTTTCATGCATTCCGAGTTACCTATACATCAGGTGATTCTAAACAGAACAATGTCTCAGCAATATTATTTAATAAACTTCTTCTACTAGCAAAAAGTTGCCAAATTGTTCATATATATATCTCCCGGTACATTGAAATTGATGAGCAAAATACATTGCTCTCGCAGCTAATATATATTGTCTACGGAGGTCAAACTCTACAAGCAACTCGGATTGGGGAGAAATGTATCCAGATGCACTCCTTGTACATTTATATAATCCTGAAACAAATAATAAGATTAACAATTAACAAAAACATAGATTTTCTATATACCATATCAATCTTCTACAAGATGCTAAGATCCGGCTGATGGGATAGTGGTTTCGATATTTGCAGGCATTAGCTGTTAGGTTTTGTGAGAAATTAACAATTGGAAATTAGGGTTTTATCTCTAGATCTAAGTTGCTTGAGATATTCACCCTAGGTATCAAGATTGGAATACCTAGACTGCTATCACAAGCCAGTATTTATTCCTAAATACTGGTTTGGGTATCGGGTTATAAGCCCACAAACCCGCGTTCCAATATTCAATCATTTGTACGTTCATTACACGTGTTACACATATGCACGTGCTATATTTATATAGAGAGAATATACCAATATATCCAACAATCTCCTCCTATATTCTCAATATATAAAGTACAGGATTATCTCATCAGATCAGTATACAACTGACTGGCTGATAGCAGTTCATAAAGGAAAAGCATCATAAAGGTATAGTTTCATAAGAACCAATAGAATTATAAAACTGAATAGTTCAATCAAGACTAAACCAATATAATTAATTAGTTCCAAACCATATCCAATTCAGAATAGTTCACAAAGACTAAACCAACTGGAATAATTTGTCATAGTTTCAAAATCAAACAAAACAAATAAACTTCAAGAACAAAATATGAGTTTTAAGCTCATGAACACAAGAGTTTTAAACTCAACCGAAGTTTTACTAAGCAAGTGACTAATTTATTCTCAAAAGAAATAAATTGAAATTCTATCCTTGCCGACTGCTTTATGTTTACTCATCCATTTTGAGCAAATCATTATTTTTGAAATCTATGTTGACAGATTCAACTCCTCCATCTTTGCTAGCTTATTGAAAACTAGAATATCAAGAGACACATCTCTAAGAATTTCAACATATTTCACAAAGTATCTAGTTCCACAAAAGAACTTAGTACAATTCATAATTAGCTTAGCAAAAATGTAACGCAAGCATCACAATCAAGTATCTTTAACAAGTAAAGTACATGAACTTTATAGTTTATACACAAGAACCATACTATGTTTCATATTGGAATGAAAAGATTGTCGTTTCAATCATGGTTTAACATTGAATCATCAAAATTGGAATGAAACATGTATCCATAAAAGACATATCATCAAAATTGGAATGATATTTAGGACAATTTAATCATCGGAAACACATCGACAAGTTTTCATGTTTCGTATTGGAATAATATGATTATTCTAAGTAAATTTCCTAGATATATAATACCATCAAAATTGGAATGACATTATATATTTGTGGAATTTATGTCGAATCATCAAAATTATCTAAAACATGTCAACTGCCTAAAATTGATGCTTAAGTTTGAACTTCTCTATGGCTACAATTGGATTCTAAATTTCAAAACTTGTTGGATGTTAAAGCTTTGACTCAATAGTTTTTAACTCCACTTTTCCCCACAGTTTTGATAATTAGATCACTTTCAAGTCTCTTAGCAAGAGCATTAGCTATACATGTCGCAATTACACTTTATCTATGATAAAGTTCAACTAGGCTTCTTTAAGCCTTAATATACTTCTCTTACTATTATAGAGTGAGTTATGAGCTACAGTGTATTGTAGCTTGATAGCCGCATAACAGAATTAGAGAGTTACTTAAACTTCTTAATGAATAACTAGCAACAATTTCTCCAATCCACTCAGCCTTTTCCCCTGCAGAGGATTACACATAGAGGTCTGATTTCATGGATGATAGCACAGTGCCCGTTTGCTTTTTATTTCCATAACATTTATGTTTCTCCTAGTGCAAACACATATCTACTAGTTATTGACTTTCACTAAATTCTGAGCATCATAATGCATCAGATCAGCCATTCATTCAAAGAATGACTAGAGTAGCACAAAGCAAACTCTTGAATACCACTCAGGTATCTCATTAGCCTTTTAAGGGCACTCAAATGTGTATGGAATTATTAGTGAATCTGCAGATCATACATACCTCAAAGGCTATGTCTATTCTAGTGCAGATCTTTGTATACATGAGACTGTCAATTCCTTTAGAATGATCTACATGTCTCATAGTTTCACCATCATTGGGTGTTAACCTTTTATCATAATCATAAGGTGTTTCAAAACACACTTTCAATCACTATATCCCCACTTTTGAAACACATTTTGATTTGATGAGTTTGACTAAGAGTTATCCCTTACCAACTGAAAACTCACCCTTATACCTATGGTGTCCACAGTACCTAGGTTTTCATGTTGAAATTTTTGGATAGCACAATTTTAACTTCATTTGTAATAAAGATGTCACTTCCAAGAACATGCATATCAACAGAACAAGTAAATAATAGCCACTATATTTGACACACCACAAAGTTGAAGGCACTGATCTGAATTACTTGATTCATATACTAGGCTCTTTCAAAAATTTGTCAAATTATTTATTCGTTGGCTATACATGTTGTAAGAATATACAATGATTTTACTAAATTGTAAATCTTGTTCACTAAACATATTAGTTCAAAACTTTCCAGTACAAAACTGTTCAGTACAAAACATCAAGTACAAAGCCTTTTAATTATCCTTTATGAATGACAAAATTTTCAATAGATGTATGGGTAAGAAGAATACTTATTGTAGCAATATGACAAACATGTGAGTAGACATCAAATAAATCTATCCCATTTTTCTCAGTCAATCTGTTAGCTACTAAAAAGTATTAAAATTGCTACTGAACAATCAAAATTAAGTTTCTTCTACAAAATCCCACTTACTTACTATAGTTTTAGCCCCTGTCGGCAGATCAACTAAATTAAAGTATTATTGTATGACACAAAATCATCTCATTGTCTACTAAAGACTCTTCTTAGCTCATTTGTCATTAAGGTTTTTAAGTGTCAGGCTGATTCTTGATTCCAACTGTGAATCATTGACAGTGTCTGTAGGACTAGATTATTTCATACATTTATCTTTGATGAAGACATCCTCAAAGAACTCTGCAAGTCTAGATTCTTCTAACACAAATTAGATAGATCTAACATCTGTCCACAGAAACTACATTCTGCACTTTCTAAACACACACACAAATATTTATTGTAGGTCATACTTTAGGCCTTCTAGGGTCATGTACTCTAACAAAAGTATCACAACACACATTTTCTCTTTAACAAAACTGTTTGTGTTTTCATACCATGATTTACAAGGTGTATTCAGTTTAGAGTGTAGTAACACATTAGAGATATGATTAACAATACAACATCACTCATAATTACACAAGACAAACAACAGATTTTGATAATTAGATCACATTTCCTCACAAACAATTGAATATATAGTTCTCAAATCTTAGCCAATTATGCTATGTTCAAGAACACAATTAGAACTATTATTATTAATTGTCTCATTTGTTAAACTCAACATATACATACGATCGACAATATATGCACTTTATAAGAGTTAATACAAAATTACTCTATCACAATTTTCAAAAATTATTTGCTTTCTCTAATGGTTTTAACAATGTCCGCTAGCTCAAACACATCGAGTAAAGAGTTCTTTCCTTTACTCGTTCTTCATCATCTTCATAACGCTAAATGAGATAATGACTAACATATTATAATTCAACTTTGCACACACAGTACAATGAACGAGAGGGGATATAACGTAACTAGTAGAGTCATATTCTACATTAAGAGATGCTCTCTCCTAAGTTACAGACATTTTTTATACATCTTATACAATTTTATTTTATTTTAAATTTTAGAGAAGCAAATATGTAATCTCACACAAACTGCAAACAATGGATTTGTCAAAATATCTATACACATAGTATGATAAAAACACTTAATAACCCTAAACATGCTAGTTTTCCAGAGCGAGAATAACTATGATCTAAAATTCTCAATCATATGATCAAACGCACAAAACGTTAACACATTGATCACATGAAAAATACTGAGAAAATTAAAGTAGATCATACTGACACTTCAAGTTAGAAGTATTTTTTCAAATTCGATGGAGAAGCCTGCGTAGTGCAGACTTATCATACCATGATGCAAATCCATCGTCTCCAACATACACAATTTGTAGGTAACATTCAAGTTCCTACATTCATCAAATTGTTAAAGATTAGCCAATTAAACAGATTATTAGCACAATCTAATTCTAGCAACAATTTAATTTGAGATCCGATTTTTATAGTCAACATACTGTTTAACAAAATAGATATTGTGTTTTAGCACATAGCCAAAACAACTGTTCAACTTGTATTAAATTAAACAAATGATTAATACAGTCTTGAACTTAACCACTCTTAGCATCATAGTAATTCTATAATTCAAAATGTAATCTTAAAATGAGTGTTTTGAACTTCCAGCACATAGCAAAATATTTAACAGGAATGTAATACGAGGAAAGTAAAGAACTTATCTTTCAATGTCTCTTCCCCTTCAATTGATTAGACTCATGTCTGTTGGGAACAAATCCAAACAACAAGCCATTCTGCGCCAAAGAGACCTAACATCGAACACCTTGTGTGCGTCTAAACAGATCTGATAATGAGATACAAAGATTCTTTCACTGTCTTCTTCAAATTAGGGTTCCACACAGACCCAATCAGATTTTGATGAGATACAAAATATCTTCACTGTCTTCTTCTTCAATTAGGGTTCCAACACAGATCTTGAAGAAGAGGGGTCGGAGTCGGAGTCGGCGCCTGATATGCGGCTGCCGTCGACAGCGATCGGGAAGAGGTGGTGTTCGGCGCCTGACGACCTCGCGACGCGATCGACTTCGTGGGTCGCGCTTCGACCTTGCGTCAGATCGGCGAGCGATCGGCTTGGCTTCGCGACGCAATCGACAGAGGAGGAGGAGATGGGCTGCGATCGAACCGACGGGGGGTCGTCGATGGTCAGCGACGGTGCTCCTTAGGGTTTCGTCGAGATCCGAACGGCCTGCGATTGTAGCCGACGAGATCCAACAAAGGTTCGTTTTTCATCTTGATTAATCTCACAAAATTGATTAAAATATCTCAAGATTGTTAGGTTTTGTGAGAAATTAACAATTGGAAATTAGGGTTTTATCTCTAGATCTAAGTTGCTTGAGATATTCACCCTAGGTATCAAGATTGGAATACCTAGACTGCTATCACAAGCCAGTATTTATTCCTAAATACTGGTTTTGGTATCGGGTTATAAGCCCACAAACCTGCGTTCCAATATCCAATCAATTGTACGTTCATTACACATGTTACACATATGCACGTGCTATATTTATATAGAAAGAATATATATATCCAACATTAGCACATTGAAACCATCAGCAGCTGTGGATACAAGCATCCCTGGGATCTGCTGGTGCCAGTGTATTTCCTTCAAATCCTTCTGGCCCTGTTCAGAAATGCGACATATAGAGATCAAAATCAAATCAAAAAGGCGAAAATGGAAAATAAAAGAATAATAGTAGTAGTAGTAGTAACCTGATGAACAAATAGGAGCTGAGGTGGTAGATCTTTTGGGGCATTCACTTCTTTCATCTTAGCTTTGAATTCAGCCTCTTCTTCCTCATCTCTCTCGAGTGAGAGATCCCATTTTCTGCATAGTTTGAGGGGTAATAAAATTAAATAACAAATGGAAGACAAGTTATAGGACTTAATGTTTGATAGTGAAGTAAATTACTTATGTCAACTGAATATCTGCAGATGAAACAGCCAGAGTGGATATTTTCCTCATGTGGGCTCCACTCTATTGAAGTGATCGGGTGTTTGTGGTACTCAAAGTGAGCCACCAGTGAATCCCCCTGCGAATGTAAATGGGTAAATATCAAGCTATCAACTCATGCGGAAATAAAGAAGGGGGGGAAGACCAAAAGATAGGGGGAGTGCATATTTTCTCCTGATAGATGCACAAATTGATGTTGATGCAGACACTATGAAATTAATATAAGATTTATAACACTAACTGATGCCAGCCTGTTGGACAAATATTGGAAAGATATGGATTAAAGGATCAATCTTGCAACATCAGAGAATAAACAAGAGATAAATGCCATACAATAATCTTGAAAAGGAACACATACAGATGCGGTGAAGTTTATTTTTTGGGGGGTTTTTTCCATATTGGTCACTAACAAATATTTTAATTCCATATACCTCACTCACAAATATTTAATTCCATATAAATACTATTGAGTGAGTTATATGGAATTAAATTTTGGTAACAAAAGTGGTTATTTGGAATTGATTTTAGAGTGAGTTATATGGAATTAGGTACCTGTGAGTGAGGTATATGGAATTGAAACATTTGTTGGTGACCCATGTGAGAAAAACCCTTCTTTTTTTGTACTTAACATTCGTATAGGTTACCAACCGTAATATGTCTAGCGTGTATTGAGGGTTCAATCGTGTTTTGCTGGTGGAGGTAATGGTTCTCCAACATTCCTCATGTTCACCGGGTAGTCTGGGTGTGTTCATGCGACATGTCTACTAATGCAGGGGAGAAAAGGGGAACAGACCCATAATAAATCCACAACAAGAAGCAGCAGGAGGAAGCAAAATGTAATAGGGTCTGACTTCTATTTGATTGATTTATTTAATTTTGCAGACATTCATCTTCCAAAAGATTCTATGATAAAATTTGTTCCGAGTTTGAGAGTTTCCTTATGGAGCATATAAATTCATGTCAGAGCCCAAAAAATAAAAAACAAAAAGAATGGGATGAGTTCCTCAACATATTATTTGAATAGGGACTTTGAACAATAGAAAAACAAATATAAATATTTTAGCTAAAAAATTGAAACCTTTTGAGAATTAAAAATCTTATAACAACCATTCATTTGGATAAAAATTAAGTCTTAATTAATTTACTATTTATGTTCAAAAATGATTTTCATCCTCCTCCTATGCCAGTCATGTGTAATCCACTCATATTATTGCGTACCTTCTATTTTAAGAAGAATTTTTAGGATTCTTTCATCTAAACCATATAAGATGATAATGATCCGACCAAAAAAAATAATAACAGAACACTTCATGTTAGGGATTTCTACCGAAAACCCTCCTTAGGATCTTGTTGAGTTATTTGATGCAATCAACACAAACTATCAAGCACATATGAGATCATACCAAACACACCAAAGCACACACAAATTTGTTCCGGTTGGGGCTTTCACCTTACTCCGGGGGAGAAGAAACCCAAGATGTTATTCAACTAGAGAAAATACAAGAATATTACAATTCCCACCAAGACCCTCTTTCAAGCCTCATCAGCAAGTACTAGTTGTTTACAATTAGAGAATCACTCAATCTCTCCTTCAATGAAGTATTTTCTCTCTCTCTTGGCTCTCAATGGAGGCCAATAACAACAATATATAGAGATATAGAGAAAACTTAGTTTGATATCTTGATACAATAGCCTTTAGATATGTCACGCCCCACTTTCCAAAAATATGGAATACGAGTGCGTGACGAAACACAGCGAATGATTTTAACATCATCCATAAGCTGTAGGATCGACTCAGCATCATAACAAGGATATAACAAGATTTATATATAACCAAGCATGCATGAATAATTCATTAAGCAACAGAAAACAATTGAAAATAAATAATAATGTCCAAATAGTTTTCAAGTCTGGATCAAAATAAAACTCGGGAACATCAGCCGTTACAAGTCTTATACAGCAGAAGAAATAAATAACATAAGGAAAACAATTATTTAAACAAGTCCTTGCTCCAAGCGAAACCTGAAATGTCTGCTTGCCAATTCCAGCAGGCAACTCGTCTCAAAAGTCTGCTTAATAAATAAAGAAAGAAAAAAATAGGAAAAACAAGAGAAAATGCCCTTAGTGCAAGTTAGGGCCACAAATAGTAAAAACAAGTAAAGTAATGTGGAACAAGAATTGGAATCAAGAATGTAACAGAGGTACAACAAGTAGTGGAAATCCAAGAACTAGCTCGCAAGAAGGATAACTCAAGTAAACAGGCTGGATAACAAATACTAATGGCGAAACAAGTGACAAGTGAACATGTAGGGTATCTAACCTCAAGTGACAGGCATCAAGTACAAGTGTCAGGTAACAAGTCTCAAGTCTAGTGTCAAGTTGTCAGGTCTCAAGTATCAAGTCATAAGTGTCAAGTGTTATTATTCAAGTATCAAGTCTCATGTAACAAGTCATCAAGCTTCAAGTAAACATGTATCAAGTTCGAGTTTCATGTATCAGGTTTCATGTATCATGTGAACAAGTATCGAGTAAACATGTGTCGAGTTCAAGTTTCATGTTCAAGTCTTGTGGTGATTACTATCTAGGTAGCACTTCATGCATCCATCTTTTTACTACATGGTTGCTACAGTCAAAAAAAGTTTCGTTTAGACCTAGTAATGGATTTTATAGGGTGGCGTACTCAGGTATCAAGTATCAAGCAAGTCATGGTTCATGAATCCAAAAATAAATAACAAGTTCACGAAACAAGTTTGCGAATCCACTGACAAGTTCAAGAACCGCACAGTGGGTTCGTGAATCAAACAAGTTTATGAGCCAAGTAACCGACTCCATGAATCGATCAAGATACAACAAGTTCATGAACCAAGTATTTGGAAAACACGGGCCCCCTTCCGAGTACACTTACCTATATTGTCCACTACTATAGTCTTTCCCTTAAACCCCGGCTTGTTACTTTTATTAATTCTTATCAAGCAAGCATGCAAGTATGTGAAATGTTGTAAATTAATTCTAAGAAAAATTGGGGATGTCCTATAGGCTGTCCAACAACCGCATATAAAATTTCAAGTCAAATGCTTGCTGTTAACATAGTTAAATTAATTTGCAAAGTAAAGGTGTGCAGCAGTTTTACGAATCTGTGTCTACCGACACAGCTGCAGTAAAATTATAATAACGCCTAGAATGTAACTCCGAATTTGAAAATTCCGGAGGCTATCGATATCTAGACATCTAGAGCTACATTTACTGTTCAGGGCTCGGGTTCAAATTCTGATGTTAAAAGGGTCAAAACAGCATAACAAGATTCTGGACAGCAACATGTGAGAATATCTTACTAGTATAGATTACATGAAATTTTGTTATTAGGCGTCTAGGTTAATGTGTGATATAAATACAGGATAATGGTTGTCAAAACAGCAAGTAATAATTGTTTTTCAAACCAAATGGTTGCAAGATCATCAAATACAAAATATAACATATGTCTACAAATCTAGGGCTCCTTAATTTCACGTGTCCATGTGTTCAGGTGATAAAAAGAGTCCAAGTAGTTATAATATAATACAATGAAATTATTGTGACTCTTAAGATTATGAAATTGATGAGGGTTTAATATTTGATCAACAACGACAGTCAAGGAGGAGTCACAATTTCTAACTATTTGTAGTATTTTCAAGGAATGCTTGTACTAGAACAAAAATGTGTACAAGAGGAGTACTTACCTTGATTGACGATGATTAGATCCGATTGTTGAAGAAATGGGATCGAAAAATCCCGGGCACAAACTCCCAAAAGCACGTGTGAAGCACGTGCAAGAAATCAACCGTAGAGCGATTTTCCCCCCACCGGATCAGCCCAAAACAGCATACAACGAATTTGGATCTGGCGCGGCAAAATAGCGAAACACCGAACGCAGCCAATCAGACTTCTCCAAAGCAGCGGATCTGAGGAGTACTTGCCTTTAACGACGATTAGATCCGATTGTTGAAGAAATGGGATTGAAAAATCCCAGGCACAAACTCCTAAAAGCACGTGTGAAGCACGTGCAAGAAATCAACCGTAGAGCAATTTCCCCAACCGGATCAGCCCAAAACAGCGTACGACGAATTTGGATCTGGCGCGGCAAAACAGCAAAACACCGAACGCAGCCAATCAGACTTCTCCAAAGCAGCAGATCTGGCCAAAACAGGGGACGACGAGCGGGATCCGGTGTGGCAAAACACGGGACAGCGATCAGATCGGCTCGATGGCACAGCTCTTGAAGCGATCCAAGGGCTGGGATTAAATCCCGTCCAATTGGCTGCTTCCTCTTCCTTCTCTTCTTCGTCGAAACAGAGATCGAGCGAGAGGATGGCGGCGGTGTGGTCTTCGACGTGGCGACGCGATGGCGTGACTGCGACTACCACGGAAAGGCGGCGACGACTGTGACGGCACTGTCGTCGAGGGGCGTCGGTAGCGACGGGAACGATGCGACACTCTGCTTGTGGGTTCGAACAGAGGAGCGAGCGGAGGAGTGGGTTCGGGGGTGATGACGATGATGATTGGAGGTGAGGGTGTTGACGAGGCGACGGAGGAGACTGGCGAAGATGGGTAGAGTTGGTGGAGATCGAAAATGGAGAAAATGGGTTTGTGGGTTGGGTTCGAGAGTTTTGGTGATCGCGAATGGTGGTTCTGAGGGCGATGATGGTGGAGGGGTGTTGGGGACGATGGAGTGGTGATGATGGCGAGATAGGAGGTGACAAGGGAGTGGCGGAGTGGGTTGGGAGTTGCGTGTGATCGAGCCTGGGGAAGAAGACAGAAGAGAAGGAGAGGGGCGGCGGGTTAGTTTAGGGTTGCACAGTAAAATGGGGTTAGGGTTAGGGGTTTAAATAGTGTGGGTTTGGGTTAACGGGTATTAGGGCATCCGTTTCGAGAGGGATCCAACTGGAGAATTGGTCAAAATGTATTAAAATGGGGAATAAAGAGATGATTGGCATAGAGCAGCTCATTCTTCATGAAGAACGACACAAAGAGTACATACAATTGAATTAGATAAAATGACCAAAAATTGAGTCGAAACAAAATAGTGATTTTATTCGAACAGAAACAAAATACAGGATCACCATTTGAATACGAGAATGTAAGGAATGAAAAATATAGTAGAAAAATTACAGACACGGGAAACAGGAGTTACAAGATATTTCTGAAGAGATAACCCTACGATAAGAGTCGCCAGATCTGACTTGAAGAGCAAGTTGGGCTTCTCACGAATCACTAAGATCCGACCCAAATTATCCATCAGCGTCGCGCACGGTCGACCGCACCACAAGGTCGGTCGACCGTCCCCCTCTCAGGAACTTCTACAGAGTTGGGCGGTCGACCGCACCCCATGTACGGTCGACCGCAACTCCTGCTGCTACTGATTGTTTCCCTTGCTTCCACTCCGTCTCTGATCGTCTCGATTCCTCCATTGTCTCATCGTCTTCTTATCCAGCATAGTATGCAAGACATAAACCCAACACTTCAAATACATCATTAAAAAAAGTAGATAAGAAATAACTTTCTTGTGAGTCAAATAAACATTACTAGAAAAACAAGAGTCGATTTTCATTAAATTAGTAGATTGTAAAAGCTGGACAATAAGCATATACATCTATTTTCTATTATAAAAGCCACAATATATATAAAAAATCTGTCAGGAGACGATCTTAGCCGTTCATATATTGTATTGATCTAGCCGATTAAAGGTTGAGATTAAATAACTTAATGGGAACATGTATTACACATGCAATAAGTATTTTTTTTGCTTAAAATTCTTTGTTTCTATCTTGCATCTCCCAATCCCGCGCACCACCACC
Organism: Hemerocallis citrina; assembly: GCA_017893485.1. Taxonomy (NCBI): domain Eukaryota; kingdom Viridiplantae; phylum Streptophyta; class Magnoliopsida; order Asparagales; family Asphodelaceae; genus Hemerocallis; species Hemerocallis citrina. The sequence continues at coordinate 253,389,945 of CM030358.1, forward strand.
ACCGACTCCCAACAACTCCATTGACTCCTTTGCCTCTGACGCTCCCGATGACCCCGACGACCATGAATCCGACGTCCTTCCATATCCGTCGCCTTTGCCCTCTCATCCCCTTCTCCTCTGCTCCTCTACCTCCCAAACACTAACCCTAACCCTAACCTTAACTCCAGATTTTTTCCATTCGCCACCGCCACCTCCTCCTTATCCTTATCGTTGTTCAAATCCAGGCCAGTTCTAATCCATGGCTTTCTCTGATGCTCTCTCGAGGTTCTTTCGAGATCGTCGGATGCTCATCCGCCTTCGAATTGAGAGATTTTATTACCTCCTCCTTTATTCCCTCTTGAATTCCAATTTCCCAATTTGAGTTGATAATCGAAACCCTAAATTTCTAGGGTTTATAGTATTCTGAATTCGAGGATGGAAAGATCGGGTAATGAAGACGAGACGGTGCCTTTACCCATTCTATTGGCCAAGCTCCGCCCTCATCGGCGTCCTCTCTCCCCAAAGTTCGTATTTTTTTGTTTTTTTTCCTTTTGATTTGTGAAATTTTATTTTGTTTATTATTATTTTTTAATTTTAATCTTATTTTGGATTTGATAGGAGCATTCATAGGTTGAGTTAGAGCTGAGAGTTTTGGAAACTCTGGAAATCTACCCTCCCTCCAAACACCAAGGTGATTTTTACGATTTAAAATAATCATTTTAGAAATTTTTTTGTTTGAATTTCAGTTTATTGATGACATCGTAAAACTCTCAATTTTTAATTTTGTTTTTTGAATAATCGTGCAAGTGATGGAAATGTACGCTAATCAAAGCACATTTTCTTGTAAATGTAGAAAATTAGAAGCTAGCTATATATTCCCATATATAACCACTAAAATCCTAATAGGGAACCCCGACCTCCAATTCAAAGAGAGAGAATATACCTTGATAGCTGGAATTTACTAATTGGATATTAACCATCTAATTTGTGAATTTACTAATTGGATATATCGATCTCGTTTTTAATCAAAACCCTAAATCTCCGATCTTCAAAACGATCGCCTCCGTCTCATCTCTCAAAACCCCGATGTCACCCTCCGTGATCGACATCTCCTCTAGAATCTTAGCTATCTGTTGTCGCTGCCGCCTCTTCAACGCCGGCATCGGAACCACCGTTGATGTCGTTGTCTCCTCTGCCTACTAAATTGAATTGAAAATCCTAGCTCCTTCCCCCTCTCAAAACCCTAAACTCTCCTCAAAATTTGCAACAATCATGAAACAATTTGAACCCAATTCACAACCAGATCCAGTACTAGAAGAAGAAGGAGAAGAAGACGAGGAATAAAATTTCTGGCACTTTTTATCGTTGAATTCATTCACACTTATCGTCCAGTTGATGCCTCACCCTATAGTTCATAATAGCAGGATCGCAAAATGAAGGTAGAAAATAATTTATGTTGCCTTCTACCTTCTAGATAAAGTTTACTGTAATATCCCGGATGGGTATTATATTTGTATAATTATTATTTTTGAAATTAAAATATTTTAATTGGAAATTACTCGGTTTTACTGATAAAAAGCTATCTGGATATATATACTAGTAAGTATATATATGCATTGTATCAATTTTGTGCACTTGTACAAAATCTTGAAAAAAGCATTTTTGAGAAAAATGTCTGGAAAATCCCGGGCAGATATTAAAAATTATTATTTTATTATTATTTTATTTTTTATTTCCAGAATTGAAATATTTTTGGTGGACATCACCCGGTTTTGTTAATAAACATTATATATGTATATATACTAGTCGGTATACGACTGTTTTGTATCAAATTGATAGTGGAATCTTCATAGCCAGTAATAAAATTACTTTATTTTTATTTCTCGGAATTAAATTATTTCTATACTGATTTGTTCGTTTTCACGAACGAAAATTGTCTGTATAATCAGATATATGCACGGATTTGAATCGTATCGATTTCAGGCGATTGTACAAATCGTGTAGTATGTGATTTGAGAAATTTATATTTTATTTTTGATCCATCATGATGAGATGGAGGGTAGGGATTAGAATAGGGCTTGATTGCAATATTTATTTGCATTTTGAACACCAAATTGTTTAAGCCATGACACATATGACACTTGGCTTTCATTTTCACCACAAAACTCCATCCCATCTTCTATAAAACACCCCAACCCTCCCCCTTCCTTCATTTGGCCGGACACACCTCATCCTAGGGTTAGAAACCCTCATTTGTGTGTTCTAATCCCCATTTCATCCCATCTCATTCCACTTTTACTACTTCTACTTCTTGCCTTAGTTTTATTTTAGAAAAAGATTGAGAAGGAAAAGAAAAAGAGAATCAAAAGAAAAAGAAAAGAGAGGTTGTTTTTTATGGGTTCCTTCTTCATGTGGTGTTCTTGAGTTCTTCAAGGGGAGCAAGAACAAGGAGCAAGGTAAAGAAGCAAGTCCTTCCTACACGAAATCAAGGTGGGGGTTCTCATCTCATGGTTGTTTTAGATATTACTAGGATTATTGTTTTTGTATGTTGTTTTATTGAGTTAATTTCTTGTGCATATGGACTAGAATAGAGAGCACACAAAGTTGAAGTTGTAGAACACAAATTAGAACCATAAAGTTTCGGTTTTGGTTGTTCTAGGGTTAAAAGAGGAGTTTTGACCCAAAATTTATGTGGGAGGTTCTCCTATGTGTTATTAGCTTGCTCTAATTTTTATAGATTTTTTAGAGTCATTTTGATGGGTGAAACGAGTGTTTTCCCCAAAACAGCGAGGTTCAAATCAAAACAGTGAGTCACTGTTTTGGGGTTAGTGTCGCAGTAGGTTCAAGGGGGTAAAACTTGGGGTTCATCTCGGAATTTGAGGAGGACAACAACTATGAAGTTTAGTAGACGTTCTCCCCTTTTCGAATTGGCCTCTCGGGCTAAATTCTGATAAGAGACGCAAAAGTTATGGTCGTTGCAAATCAAGACAGCGAGTTAGGCTGAGAAGCTCACTGTTCTATTTGGTTGTCATTTTTTAGCCTCTTACTGGATGAATTTGAGGAGCCGACCAACTAGAGAGCTGTAGTAGACATCTTTCCCTTTCCGAATTGACCTCTCGGGTTAAATTCCGTTAAGCGGAGTAGGAGTTATGCTTTTTACAAAACACAGCAGCCAGATTGCACTGGAGACTTGCTGTTTTGTTTCTTTAATATTTTAAAGTGTCTTACTGGTTGAATCTGAGGTTCAGACCAACTAGGGAGTTGTAGTAGAGACTCTCCCCTTTTCGAATTGACCTCTCGGGTTAAATTCCGATAAGCGGAGTAGGAGTTATGCTTTTTACAAACCACAGCAGCCAGATTGCACTGGAAACTTGCTGTTTTGTTTCTTTGATGTTTTAGAGTGTCTTACTGGTTGAATCTAAGGTTCGGACCAAGTAGGGAGTTGTAGTAGAGATTCTCGCCTTTCCGAATTGGCCTCTTGGGTTAGATTCCGATAAGCGGAGTAGGAGTTATGGCCTTTGCAAAACAGTGAAGTCAGCTTTGGATGAAGCGCTCACTGTTTTGCTTTTTTGTTATTTTTGAGTGTCTTGTAGAATCTGAGGAGGAGACCAACTAGAGAGTTGTAGTAGACGTTCTCCCCTTTCCATATTGGCCTCTCGGGTTAGATTCCGATAAGAGACGCAAAAGTTATGGCTGTTGCAAATTAGGACAGCGAGTTCGGCTGAGAAGCTCACTGTTCTATTTGGTTGTCATTTTTTAGCCTGTTACTGGATGAATTAAGGCGCCGACCAAATAGGGAGTTGTAGTAGAGACTCTCCCCTTTCCAAATTGACCTCTCAGGTTAAATTACGACAAGCGGCGAAGAAGTTATGGGCTTTGAAAGTTTTCAGCTTGGATGTGTATTTGGTGGGTTGGTATTGTAACTGTCTTGATTCCTTATAGTTTTTGAGTGTCTTACTCGCTGAATCTGAGGAGATGACCAACTAGAAATTTGTATTAGACGTTCTCACCTTTCCGAATTGCCCTCTGGGTTAAATTCCGATAAGTGGAACAAAAGTTATGGTCTTTCAAAGTTTCAGCTTCTTTTGTAAGTCTGCTGTTTTGTTATTGTTTGCATGTGTTCGAGGTCAGGATTTGGAATTCCTTACGGAATCTGAGGAAGTGGTCAACTAGAGAGTTGTAGTAGATGTTCCCAGCTTTTCAAATTATCCAGTTTCGTTAGATTCCGACGAGTAGAGCAAAAGTTACAAGCTACAAAAGTTTCATCTTTTCCTTGAAAAACTGTAGTTTGGTAATTGTTTGCGTATGTTCGAGGTCAGGAATTTGGAATTCCTTCTGGAATCTGAGAAAGTGGTCAACTAGGAAGTTTTAGTAGATATTTTCACCTTTTCAAATAGTCCAGTTTTGTTAGATTCCGACGAGTAGAGCAAAAGTTACAAGCTACGGAAGTTTCATCTGTTTATTGAAAATCGATAGTTTGGTAATTGTTTGCATATGTTCGAGGTCAGAAATTTGGAATTCCTTCTAGAATCTGAGAAAGTGGTCAACTAGGAAGTTTTAGTAGATGTTCCCATCTTTTCAAATTATCCAGTTTCGTTAGATTCCGACGAGTAGAGCAAAAGTTACAAGTTCAGAAGTTTAATCTTTTTATTGAAAGTCTGTAGTTTGGTAATTGTTTGCGTATGTTCGAGGTAAGGAATTTGGGAATTCCTTATGGAATCTGAGAAAGTTGTCAACTAGGGAGTTGTAGTAGATATTCCCACCTTTTCAAATTGCCTAGTTTCGTTAGATTCCGATGAGTAGAGCAAAAGTTACCAGCTTGCAAAGTTTCAGCTTTTGTTGAAAATTTGCAGTTTGGGTTAACTGTTTGCGTGTGTTCGATGGACCAGATTTTGGATTCCTTACAGAATCTGAAATAGTATTCCACTAGAGAGTTGTGGTACATATTCTTACCTTTCTAAAAAGTATATTTCTATTAAAATCCGATAAGCGTAGCACTGATTGCTTCTAGGCTGTCGGAAGGCTTTTATGTCGCTTTTGGGCAACATTGGTAGAATGCCTATTTTATATTGTTTGTAGATTCTTCTGTTACTTCTAATTATAGAAGATCAAATTTTTCTAGTAAGCACATTTGGTTGCTTCTAGGTTGATTACCTGTATGGTTTTTTTTATGTATGGTTTTGCTCATACATGGCTCGATTGGCCCGTATGTAGTTGTGGTCTCATACGTATGTATGTTGTTGTCTCATACGCGGCTCGACTGGCCCGTATGTAGCTGTTGGTCTCATACGTAGCTTATTTGGCTCGTATGTATGTTGTTGTCTCATACGTGACTCGCCTGGCCTGTATGTAGCTGTTGGTCTCATACATAGCTTATTTGGCTCATATGTATGTTGTTGTCTCATACGTGGCTCGCCTGGCCCGTATATAGCTGTTGGTCTCATGCGTAGCTTATTTGGCATGTATGTATGTTGTTGTCTCATACGTGGCTCGTTTGGCCCGTATGTACCTGTTGGTCTCATACGTAGCTTATTTGGCTCGTATGTATATTGTTGTCTCATACGTGGCTCACCTGGCCCGTATGTAGCTATTGATCTCATACGTAGCTTATTTGGCTCATATGTATGTTGTTGTCTCATACGCAGCTTGCCTGGCTCGTATGTAGTTGTCGGTCCCATACGTAGCTTGTTTAGCTCGTATGTGTTTTTGGTTATTTGTATGTAGCTTCTTAGCTAATACGCAGTTTGTTGTGCTTATCTAGGGTGATATCATTGCCCTAGGGCTATCGACCATCAAGACGTGTGTTTACCTTACTCTTAAGGGACTGTGGACGAGTCACTCCTTGTGTACCGTCAGATCTTAACCGAGTTGGTTAATCTCGGACCGGAGTATGACGAAATCCAAGTTCAGCGTAGTAGCATGCGAATACGTTCGTATTGCCGAGGTCTTGGATCGATAGGCCATGAACCAGATCCTTAGGGATTTTGGTAAGTCTAGGTTGAGCAGCCTAATAAAGTTATCTTACGAAGTTTAACTTAAGATCTAGCATGTTGTGTTTATACTGTCGTCATCCTTAGGATTGTTCAGGGTTAGTGACATCGTTAGAGTAGTAACTTATGGCTATTACTACTTAACCATTACTTATTATCATTATTCGCTAAAGGGAAAAAGTTGGTGTTAAGGGTGATTCCTTATGATCCGACCTGTCCTATAGGCTGCCACTAGGCGGTGTTATTGGGTTGTACCTTCCCGACAAAAGGATAAGTACGGTGCCTTCTCACGAGCTGGAAGCATGGGTTGTGTATCTCGCACTGTTAATTCCTGAAATACCGTGACTTATGGGTGCCACAGGGTATGCTTCGTGCTATCCTGCGCTTGCGAGACCCTATGTTCGTTTGGTTTTTGAATGAGGTCCGGTACGCCGGGAAATAGTGGCAAACAGGGACACCACTATATGACTGCAGTAACGGAACTAGACCGTACCTGCAACCTCGTTATTGAGTGATGTCCGATACGCCGGGTAGTAGTGGCTAACAGAGACACCATGAGTGTACTGCATTAGTGAGACTCGACCCCTTCTGCAACCTCACCAGTCACGTTGTATTATCAGGAACAGGTTGTGTGCAAATAGAATTCATAACGTGGGTTCAAATCCCTATATATGAAGAAATGACTTGTTATGGAGCGTATGTAGTATGGGCTACATATTGTTCCGGAGACTTGCTTGCATTAGAATAAGAGAATCCTTGCATTAGTAATCTTGCATTAGAGTCTAAGTCATAACATACACTGACACATCAAATATATATACACGTTCCTTTTTTCATCAATTTGTTTGCTTTAGTTGAGATTCGCTGCTAGTTATCAGCCTTAAAGCGTCAGTATATGTACTAACGTCCCCACTTCAATAAGTATTGGATTGCAGAAGTACATGTACTGTAGCGCCCCGAATTTCTAATATGATATCTTAGAAAATACATGGCACAATCCCAGCATCAACTTCAATGTAATAGTACACATAGCCCAAAAACACGAATAATTTTATTCCAAACTTTTATTACAACAATTATTTACAAATACAGCGGAATATAAAACACCTTGAATTACAACATTCTTTTTACAACACTTCTTTCTACAAAATTAAACACAAAGCTCTATTCCATCAATTTATCTCCAAAACTATCTCAAGCATCCCAACCTCCAAACTTTAAGCAACAACCTGTAACACATTAGGCTAGAGATGATCCCTAACCCCCAAAACTAAACGGGTCAGCTATAAATGGTGTGAGTGACATAAAAACATACAACATAATTGAATCATAAAACATAAAGTCATCAACAGCATGTATTAACAATAAGGGTAAATGAATGAGAAATAACAAAGATGTAAAGCATGAAAACATCACGAAATAGGAACAACAAGTGAAGCTAGACTAAGTATCAAGTGTAGGAAAACAAGAAAACCACATGCATAAAACCAAGTCAAGAAAACACAAATTCTATATGCGGACTCTCTAATGTGTACTTGTCGAAGTCTATGCATCCCATTCTACATAGGTCCGGTGCAAGCCCTTAACGATCTCTACGACATAGGGATAACCCCTCATTATGCAACTAATCCTACTACAGTGAAGGGAAACAAGTTTCAGAATACTCCGCGAATAGGCGTCACCGCCCTCGACGCGCAAGCATCATGCAAGATAGCTAAAAAACAACAACCGGAGAATCATCTCCCTGCCGTGTACTCCACGAATAGGCCTTCAAGACCCTCAACGTGCAGATACACCCGGTACATTCTGTGAATAGGTCTGCCAACCCTCAACACACAAATGCACCCTGCATGTTCCGTGAATAGGCCCGTAGGCCCTCAACACACGAACATCTAAATACCATGTACCCCACGAATAGGCCTTCATGACCCTCAACGTGCAGATACACCCGGTACATTCTGTGAATAGGTCTGCCGACCCTCAACACACAAATGCACCCTGCATGTTCTGTGAATAGGCCTGTAGGCCCTCAACACGCGAACATCTAAATACCATATACCCCATGAATAGGCCTTCATGACCCTCAACGTGCAGATACACCCGGTACATTCTGTGAATAGGTCTGCCGACCCTCAACACACAAATTCACCCTACAAGTTCCGTGAATAGGCCCGTAGACCCTCAACACGCGAACATCTAAATACCCTCTAGTTGGACTAATAAGACCATGAGCTTATACTTACGTTTCTCAAGTTCCATCACAACTCCACTAGTGCCTGTCCTTAAGTTGATTATTATTAAACCACCAAAATCCTCATCTCTAGAGCTAGTGCATCCTACCGGACTTAATTACTCAACAAAAACTAAACCAAGATCCCTCAGGTCTAACTCAACAAATTTTAACTGCCGGTTTACAGGACTCCCACTCAACTCCTAGAGATCTCAACAAAACCACAATCCACAAATCCATCGTCAAAACGATCATAAGGAGAAACCTCTACAACAAAACCCAAATCTTTATATAATTCCAGAATCCAAATACAACTATAAAATATCTTGAAAATATATGTTTTGTAGAAACAGTAACCTTTAGAATAATAAGTTATAGATTAAAGCATTTAGAGTAAAAATCATTTGAAAGAACATTCATAGATATAAGGATACATCAGTATCAGTCAACTATAGAAAACATAAGTCGACTGTCCAGAAAGAAAATTCCATGGTTTTAAGAAAATAAGCTAAGTGTTATAAGTTGACTTATAAAAGTCATAAGTTGACTTACCAGGGAATATAAGTTGACTTATAAAAGTCATAAGTCGACTTAGCAGAGAATATAAGTTACTTATAAAAGTCATAAGTCGACTTAGCAGAGAATATAAGTTGACTTATAAAAGTCATAAGTCGACTTACCAGAGAATATAAGTCGACTTACCAGAGAGAAACTCCAGAAATCTTTTAGGAAAATATTCTAAGTGTGCCAGTCGACTGAAAAGGGTCTAAGTCGACTGTCCAGAACGGATTTTCAAGAAAACTAATGATCATAGCAGCCGGGTCGTACCAGTCGACTAAAAGGTCATGCCAGTCGACTGTCGACCTACAGACTGCATAGTTTTGGTTGTGCATATGTCAAAACTAGGGTTTTTAGGAATCAGTCATATATCGAAATAACTTTCTTTTATTTTTCAAATCTTATTAATACCAAAATAATTAGATTTAAACTTATCATTTGAGAAATCCAAGTTCAAACAACATCTTTTACAATAAATCACAATTCCTCAATTTAAATCCTCATTACTCAAATCATCAAAACCTGGTCCTCTAGACCATTAATCATTCACAACATTCCTCAACTAAATCTCAACTATTCTCTATAGTTGATCCATGAACAAAACCAATTTATCCTCAACATGGTCAAGTTGTTGTTATCCAACTCACCAATAGTCCAAAAATCTCATCTTTAATTTAATTAATGCTCGACATCTTTCAAACTCAATCAACTCAACGATTATCCCATAATTTAAGAAAATATAATTTAAGCAGTAGCAGTCGACTGCTAATAGTCACCAGTCGACTGTCCGCAACGAAAATCCAATATTTTTAGCCTACTGATAATTTATATTAGGTTCTCAACCAGATCTAAAATCATTCTCATACAAATATCTAGGGTTCTTCTTGAAGATCCAATTTTTCATCCATCCATACATATACATATTCAACATCTAAATCAATCTAAACATTCATATCATTCTGATATGACATACACGAATCAAGAGAACAAACAAAACAACCAAACAATTATATCTACTCATCTACAACATATACAAAACAAAACAAAACAAAACAATGTCACTCACATAGTTGGAGAGATCAAGCGAATATCCCGAAGCACAATGAAGAATCCTCTCTTTTGCAAAGAGTCCAAGATCTCCTCTTCCATCACCAAGAAAATAAAAATATATAAAATTTGTATTGTGCAGCGAATGACGGCTGCACACCCCCTTTTATTCAGGCCAAAAATAAGGAATTAGGGTTTTAGAAATACATTTGCAAAATAGTCCTTTTTCAATTTATTACTTTACATATATAACCTTGCTTAGTTAAAATAGGTTAACTAAATCAAAACCAAATCAAATCTTCTTATCACTGAGTTTTCCAGCAATCCAGCACAGCCCAATAAATAAGAAAAATCCGGATTTACAACTCAGGGTGGCAATTTTGCACAAAAGCCCTCCCTTTTGTAATATTTGCAAGTACATCATAAAATATTCATAAAAATACAGGAAAATCAGAAATAATATCTAATAATACATATTATATTTTTCAATCAAAATATTTGACTTTTACTTTCCAGAAAAACATTTGCACAAGATTCTACATAAATTCCATATTTGCAAAAACACCCTTTTTGTTTAAATCTTCACCAAATCGACTTTAAATCAAATCTAGATATATTTAAATTTAAATTCTAACCATGGGAAACCAAAATATCAGTAAAATGAATTTTGATAACTGATTTCATATCCAAACGGTTTTTTACATAAAATCCCCTCTCTTTCGAGGTATTTATAAAAATAGTTTCTTTATTCAGAAAAATCCCAAAATTTAGAATATACTCCATTATAATTAGGAGAATTTACTAAAAATATAAAATTTGAAATTTACTCCAAAAATATTTGCACGTGTTTCGCACGTGTAAAAAGATAAATCTTTAGAAAATATTTATTAAATCTCCAGAAAAATCTTTTTAATTCATTTTCAAATCTTTAAAATAATATTTGAAAATACGGGGTTCTACAGGTACTGGATTGCAGAAGTACATGTACATGATTCAGGATGACTCGAGGCTAGACAAGCAAGGAGTCAACTTTATTTAAGTTTCCGCTGCAATATATGTTGTAATTTCATTTGTAACAATTATTCTAAGTTATTCATAGTTGTAATTTGTTTATTGTTGGAGAAGCATCCAAGTGAAATACCAAGTGTTGTTCTTTATTCATTATACTCTGATGAAATTTATTAAAAGTTGTAACACTTGGGATTGAAAAGGTATTATTGTAACACTGTTATAATGTATTACAATTTTATAACATTCAAACTTGTAATACATTTGTGTTGAATAAAAAGTTTTAAATTTTCATGTTTTTCTGTGTATTGTGGCTAATTGAAGAAAAGATTATGCCTAATGTCACTGTTTCCCAGTTACTGAAAATCGGGGCGTTACATTTACAACTTTGTTTCTATGCTCAAATTCCCATGCTTAATCTACTCTTATATATGCTTTAATTGCTTGATATTCTGAAACTATAATAATGATTATGTGAGTAAAGGAACTTTGTATGATTTTCGCCCTAACTTTGTGATGCTAAGTCGGTTGAGAATGATGCATCTATTGCTATCCGCAACTGCAAAAGAATCAAGAAGTTAGAAGATCTGGTTAGCCCTGGTAAATTTCTATAGTTTTCTTTTAAAAAATTTCTATTATGTTACAGCTAAAGAAGTTGATTTTTGTATCTTCTCAGTGTAACAACAGTATGTATTATAAAGGAAAGAATATAAATTTTACTTTCTGCATTCCAAGATTTGATAAGCAGAAACCCCCTTGGCCTCCTTCCGTTGCATCGATCCACGCACTGCCACACTGCCAGCCTTTCCCACATCCAACGTTTGATGACACCCCCCCCCCCCCCCCCGCGCCACACACACACACACACACATCCTACCGAGCACCCTCGGCATCCTCCTTTTTATTTTTTGTTTTTTTAATTTCTGATGGATATTGATGGGTGCATGATGAACAATGAGTTGAATATGAACAAAAAGTTATGAGTTTTATGATTCTTTATGAATAACTTGAAGTCAGATTGTGGTAAAAAAGAATGATCTTTGCCCTTTTTTTCTTGCTGATTTGCCATTTTGATGACGTACTTTCAAGCATTTCTTTTGATTTGATTTCAAGTTCGAAGGAGATGAAGATGCTGGATTGTCTCTAATCGCTGTCAAATTCAAGGTAAAGGATCCACCTTTCCTTAAAAAAAATCTTGCGCACGAATTTTGTTGCAGTTTTCTTTTGATTTTTTATTTTTGATTTCAGGTTCAAGATAATAAACGTGGGTGGTCTCTGTTGATGAGGATTGAACAAGGGAAGGAGGTATGTGTAAATTTTGCCATAAATGATTAGGTTTTAGTGATTTTGTGCACACAAAAAAAAAACTGATAAGTTGAGAAATTCGCCTAATTATTTTATTGTTGGTTTTAATGTCAGAGTAGATGTGGTTGTGAAGGAGTGGAGTGTCTCCGTGGTTCTATTCGCTAGACAGAAAGACAGAAAGGTAAAATCTCTCTCTGTCTCATTGACTTTTTTTCAGTATGGTGTTTGTACATTGTAGTAAAACTACTACCAGTTAATAAAAATCTACAGGTATGTATGTCAATAAACACTGAATAGTGTATGGAGATGTTAACATTAAGCACTTGTTTCTTGGTATTTCTAATATAAAAGCCACAATATAAGGAGACGATCTTAGCCTTAGATGTTAACATTAACCATCAACTAGCTCATATTAGGAAATACTATGAAATCCTTGTATTAACAAATTGCAATATTTCCATTAAAATTGACCAAAATAGACCATAGCATCATGCCAGCCAATTGAAATTTATTTCTTCCTTTCTATTCCGTCAGCTTCCTTTTAATATCCAACCTAATGCTGGAGTATTTTCTTTGCGTAAAAATTGACAGATTCGGAATACTACTCTGAGTATGAGAAGGTTAGTGAAAGACATACGTGAAATTGTTACAAAGCGTGCAGCTCGCTTGGCTGCTGCTGGTATTGTACGAATCATGAAGAAACTTGGAAGAGATGGAACTGATAAAAAGGCTGAAGTTATAGTTGACAGGCTCTTCCGAACTTATTTGCATAGTGGAGTTAAAGAGATGCTACATGGGAAATTCTCCGATAATGTGAGTCTTGAGCACTGGCCTGATGTCTGTGGAATTGGATCAGCACTTCTCACTAGTCCGACGTCCAAAATCTAAAAGGAAATAAGGAAGTCATGCCTCTTACTTGCATCATTTTTTGCTCATGGTGATTCCGTGGTGATACAATTCATTCACGTTGCTGGAAAATGACTTATTAACAATTCTATCAGAGCAAAACCAGTGGGCATTTGCTAATTAGCAAGTAGTTTGGTTTGTTTCTTTATTAAGGTTAATGGTAGCTATTTTACTTTCCATCCTATATAGTGCTACCGTCCTCCATTCAATCGAATTAATCTTTCAGTGTTAGCAGACAAAAATAATTTGTAACATGAATTCTTGTATTGAGTGAAAAGTTACAAAAAGGGAACAAATAGTTACTGTTTTTTGCTATTTCTCTGAGCTATATTAGACACAGGTGCGTGTGTCCTATAAAGTAGTAGTAGTTAATTAAGTATACTATAGAGTATAAATGGTTCAGTAGCTCCATTAGCATCTTTACGTGAAAAATTCTTTACTGATCCTTAAGAAATTCGAAGAAACGAGCTAATCATTATTACTCAACTTACGATTTCTTAATGATGTTTGCCTATTCCATTTCCATGTGTCATTTAGGAACAAAGAAACACCTTCATACAAACTTTGAAGTATGAAAGGGTTGTCTTCTCGCACCATGGCATGACTTGAGGAAGTCAGTTCACACACTTTTTAGGAGTTACTGATTGCCCTTTGTAGGTTGAGCTAATCATGCATATGCATTAGATGGAAACTATTTTCCATTTTTTTTTTGCTTGTTCCAAAAACAAGGATATTGCCACACACACATACCAACTAGTTTACCCGAGATTTATATTAATTGGGGATTAACAGTGCAACAAGTAGGAAATTCCAAGCTCTTGCTAACTAAGGAATATGTTTCATCTGTTAATGATCCTCATACATAAACTACAACCAAAAATCTCTTACATGTTACCCACTGTTGACAAGCCATGCTTCATGACCACGACTGTGTAGTTGGTATCATGCTACAACTCCACCTGTTGTCAACTCTTACCAATGAATCTGCAAATTTCAGTACTAAAAACTCAAGTACTTTTTCGTTGGAAAGTTGATGTAGTATTAACAAGACTTCAGCTTTTGACTAATAAAAGAGCACACTCAGTAGCATGTTTTTTTTCCCGCATGTTTGTTTAGTTCATTATTGAAATTTGTATGCACTTTCTCATCTCCTTCAAACTGCATTGGTTTTTTATGTGTGGAATTTTAAACTTATCACAATAAAGTCATTGACAACCAAACCAAACCAAAGCAAACACATTGTTGCCAGCAAGTGGTAGCAGGCCTAATGCATGAATCTGCATGACTTCTTATTGCTGCTATTTTCTGTGTGGGAACAAACATATATTGTGAATTATTTTATAAAAACATTGACAAACAGATATTTTATGGGTGCTTGATGAACAATGAGTTGAATATGAACAAAAAGTTTTGACTTTTATGATTCTTTATGAATAACTTGAAGTCAGATTGTGATAAAAAAGAATCATCTTTGCCCCTTTTTTTTTTGTTGATTTGCCAATTTGATGACGTACTGTCAAGCATTTCTTTTGATTTGATTTCAAGTTCGAAGAAGATGAAGGAGCTGGATTGTCTCTCGTCGCTATCAAATTCAAGGTAAAGGATCCACCTTTCCTTCAAAAAAAATCTTGAGCACGGATTTTGTTGCAGTTTTCTTTTGGTTTTTGATTTCGGGTTTCAAGATAATAAACTTGGGTGGTCTCTATTGATGAGGATTGAACAAGGAAAGGAGGTGTGTAAATTTTGCCACAATGATTAAGGTTTTAGTGATTTTGTGCACACAACAAAAACTGGTAAGTTGATAAATTCACCTAAATACTTTATTATTGTTTTTAATGTCAGTAGATGTGGTTGTGAAGGAGTGGAGCATCTCCGTGGTTCTATTGGCTAGAAAGAAAGGTAAAATCTCTCTCTGTCTCATTGATTTTTTTTCTTCAGTATGGTGTTTGTACATTGTAGTTAAACTACTATCAGTTGATAAAAATCTACAGGTATGTATGTCAATAAACACTGATTAATGTATAGAGATGTTAACATTAAGCACTTGTGTCTTGACATTTCTATTATAAAACCCACAATATATAAAAAAAATGTCAGGAGACGATCTTAGCCGTTCATATATTGTATTGATCAGACGATTAAAGGCTGAGATTAACTTAATCTAACCTTTATATATATATATATATATATATATATATAGAGAGAGAGAGAGAGAGAGAGAGAGAAAGAGTAAGTCTATTAAGAGCTGGGAAGCTGGTATCCTTATCGGGAGCTGGAGATCTCAGCCATCCGATCGATCTTGATCGCGATCGGACGGCTGAGATCGACAGCCGCTTATCTTCAGATAAGGTAAGGGGTAAAAGGGGTATAATCGATTATACCTTTTATCTCTTATCTTTTCACGCTCTCTTCTCTCCCGCTCTCTATCGTTCCAAACCCTAATCACTGCCTCTTATCTTCTTCCCGCTCTCTCTCCCGCTCTCGAAGATCGCCCCGCTCTCTTCACAACCCTAATCCCTATCTCTTCTCTTCTCACGCTCTCAGTCCCGATCTCCATCTTCGAAACCCTAATCCACCTCTCCTCGAAACCCTAATCGAAGATAGCGAAGTCGAGCTCTTCTCTCCCGCTCTCTTTCTTCGTCACCTGTGTAAACCCAAATCCACAATCAAGTTAAATCTCCAGTCGCTTATCTTCAGATCTGTCGAGGGGTAAAAGGGGTATAATCGATCAGCCCCCATCGGCGATAAGGGTTTCGATTTCTCGGCTCATTGGGTTCTGCCTCTCTCAGATTTCGGAGGGAAGTGTTTGACTCTCATAAATGCTTTTATAATTTCTGTTTAATTTCTTGCATTTTCATTCGGTTTTGTTTGTAGGCATTGATGAGATTGATTTTTATATAAGTTGGTTACAAAATTTTTGGGCATTGAAATTATTGTTTTCAAGGGTATTTATTTGTGTGCCATGATAATTATTCAAAGTTGAATACACATCTGGGGTATGAGCGGGAGAGTAGATGGTGAAGAAATGAAAGTATGGTGTTTGAATGTCCAATGCCCTCAACACTTACCTTACATTTATGAGATTTGAGACTAGCTCAATTCACCAAATTTTTGGGCACCGATGACTCACAATGGTTTAGGCAGTGATGCAAAACACTTTATGATCTGAATAATTATTTCAATCCTGTTTTAAGTATTCTTGATTATATATCTATCATATCCTAGTTGGCGCGGCACTCCAATGCAGCCCTACTTATGAATAATGTGTTCTGAGCCTACTGGTTTTTTTTAGTCTATATATATTCATGAGTAAGTCTATTATGTGTGCTTGCTCGATTGAGTGTGAGAAGATAAGAGATAGGGGTTTTTGATTTTACCCCTTTTACCCCCCAAACATTCTGAAGATAAGCGGTGTCAAATATGAGTCGTTCCATCGCGATCAATCGCGAACGAATGGCTAAAAACCCCCGCTCTGGATAAGGATTTCTGTTCCCAAGCTCTTAATGGACTTACTCTATATATATAACACAGTTGATGATAAGCTCCGAACAACACAAACAGAACATGAAGTATCAAATTTTGTCAGCTCAGAACAAACACAAACAGATCATGACACTATACAAAAAACTATATATTAGGCAGTGATGCAAAACACTTTATGATCTGAGTAATTATTTCAATTTGTTGTATTTATTCTTGATTATATATCTATCATATCCTAGTTGGCGCGGGCACCCCAATGCAGCTCTAGTTATGAATAGTGTGTTCTGAGCCTACTGGTTTTATTTAAACCACATGTTCAGTGTCTGTTGTTCTGACACTATACCAAATTTCAAACTTCATGCCAAGCTTCTGTTTGTCTTGAGCATACACAATTTGATACTTCATGTCCAGGTTCAAAGAGTTCATTTTCTGTTTATTCTGAGTGAACAAAATTTGATACTTCATCAATATGTTTTTGTTTGTTCTCGGTTTACCAAATTTGATACTACATGCTCTGTTTGTGTTTGTTGAGCTTACAAAATTTGATACTTTAGACTCTGTTTGTGTTATTTATGAGCTTACAAAATTTTCATAGTTCATGCTCTGATTGCGTTGGTTCTGAGCGAGGGAAAAATTTCGCACTTCGTGATCTATTAGTGTTAGTTCTGAGCTGGCAAAATTTTCATACTTCCTGATCTGTTTGTGTTAGTTCTGAGCTTACAAAATTTTGATACTACATGCTGTGTTTGTGTTAGTTCTGAGCACTTGACAAAATTTGATACTTCATGATCAGTTGGTGTTAGTTCTGAGCTGGCAAAATTTGATACTTCATGCTATTTTTGTGTTGGTTCTGAGCGAGGGCAAAATTTAACACTTCATGATCTGTTTGTGTTAGTTCTGAGCTTACAAACTTTGACAATTCATGCTCTGTCTCTGTTTGTTATGAGCTTACAAACATTTGATACTTCACTATCTGTTTCTGTTTGCTCCCAAGCTACTTGTTTCTCAGTTTCTGTTTTTGCTGAGCCAACAAATTTTGAACGTCATGTTCAGCCTCTGTTTTTCTGAGCCTACCATATTTACTTGAAGATTTTGTGTGTTCTGAACCGACTATCTGTTGTAATTATTTTGTCTTTTCCAAGTTTAATGAGCTATGTTTAATTTTGATTTCAGGTTGATTTCAGCATGAAGTGCTTCTTGGAGCTATTGAATACTGGACTACGCGAAAAGTTGATATTTGGAGCAAAATTAAATTGTGTTTTTGTTGAAACTATACAAAACAAAATATGTATTGGGAGCAACAATAAGTTGTATACTTTCAGTATTTGTAAATTTTTTCATGTACCTGTACGTTATTAAACATTGTACTACGCTGTAAAGTTTTTGTTAAGTTTCAATTCTTTGTAAAGTGTCAGATGTCAAGTACATTTGTTACGCTGTAAAGTTTTTGTAAAGTATTACCTTGCAATTCTATGAAGATCGAATTTCTTCCACATATTCAGTTCATTATTGTTTTGGTGTCATGATTGAAATTCTGTGATTATTTTGGTGTATTACGCAGCATGGCGTATCCAATTTATTTCCATGCTCAGAACTAACACAAACCGAGCATGAAGTACCAAAATTTTGTAAGCTCTGAACTAACACAAACAGAGCATGGAGTAACAAATTTTGTAAGCTCAGAACTGACACAAACACAGCATGAAGTATGAAAATTTTGTATGCACAGAACCAACACAAACAGGGCATGAAGTATGAAAATTTTGTAAGCTCAGAACTAACACAAACAGATCATGAAGTATCAAATTTTGTAAGCGCAGAACTAACACAAACATATCATGAAGTATCAAATTTTGTTAAGCGCTCAGAACTAACACAAACAGATCATGTAGTATCAAAATTTTATAAGCTCAGAACTAACACAAACAGATCATGAAGTATGAAAATTTTTCCAGCTCAGAACTAACACTAACAGATCACGAAGTGCCAAATTTTGCCCTCGCTCAGAACCAACGCAATCAGAGCATGAACTATGAAAATTTGGTAAGCTCAGAACCAACACAATCAAATTTTGTAAGCTCAGAACTAACACAGACAGAGCATGAAGTATCAAATTTTGCCAGCTCAGTACTAACACTAACTGATCATGAAGTATCAAATTTTGCCCTTGCTAAGAACTAACAAAATACCATGAAGTATCAAATTTTGTAAGCTTATAAATAACACAAACAGAGTCTGAAGTATCAAATTTTGTAAGCTGATATCAAACACAAACAGAGAATGTGGTATCAAATTTTGCCAGCTCAGAACTAACACAAACATAGCATGAAGTATACAAATTTTGTAAGCTCGGAACCAACACAAACAGAGCATGAAGTATGAAAAATTTGAAAGCTCAGAAATAACACAAATAGAACATGAAGTATCAAATTTTGCCAGTCCAGAGCTAACACAAACAGAGCATGAAGTATACAAATTTTGCCAGTCCAGAACCAACACAAACAGAGCATGAAGTATGAAAAATTTGTAAGCTCAGAAATAACACAAACAGAACATGAAGAATCAAATTTTGCCAGTCCAGAGCTAACACAAACAGAGCATGAAGTATACAAATTTTGTAAGCTCAGAACCAACACAAACAGAGCATGAAGTATGAAAAATTTGTAAGCTCAGAACTAACACAAACAACTCATGAAGTATCAAATTTTGTAAGCCCAGAATTAATAAAAACAGACCATGAATTATCAAACTTTTGTAAGCTCAGAACAATCAGAGACAAATCATGAAGTATCAAATTTTGTAATCTCAGAACAAACAGAAACAGAACTTGAAGTATCCAATTTTGTTACCTCAAAAAAAGCATGATACAAACAGAGACAGCGTATGACACATCAAAATCTGTTTCAACTATTTTCATCGTTGCCTAAGCTACAATGGTTACACAATAAGCCACTTCCATTTGTTGGAGACTATTTTGAAGGTATCTCCGGTTCTTTGCTAACGACCTTCTCGTTCTTTCTCTTGAATTCCTGCACAAAATGATTCATCAAATAGAAAAAAACGCAAGTACGTATGTGGAATGTTCCTGGAGAGTGTATGTTGAACATGGTTAAAACTTGTAGGCTCAGAACAAGTGCAACAGAAAACATAAAACAGTGGACTCGGATGAAAAAATCATGCCGGCTCAGAAAAACACCACCATCAACCTCAATAATTTGTAAAACCATTGTTACAAATGCATTTTCAAAATGAAATTGAAAATGGGTAAGGTCAGAACAACTTAGTTTGAACAAAAGGATGAAGTGTCAAATAATTTCAGCTTCCCGGCTCAAAACAAATCCAAAATGAACATGAGGTTGAACACCATCCAATAATCATGAATTATCAAATCAAGTATCAAACTTTTCATCACTGCCGCATAATAAATCAAGTATAACTGAGTCAAATGTGGAATTTTGAATTTGTCACTAGGGCTGCTTTAATAAGCCACACCGACTAGTGGTCAAGAACAAAATTCAAGCTGCATAAACTTTTCATCATTGCCTACTAACTTGGAATTATAAACTATAAACCCAATTTTTTTTACCAACTTTTCGGGAACTAAATTTCTTATTGAGCATCAATTTTTTTCCATCAATCTTTTACCTGCACACAAAGAAGACATAAGGGTTAATTTAATAAATGTGCTATAATGTATTAAAGAACAATAACAGCAGATATGGGTCAGAAATTATTTTAATTCATGTATGACACGTACCTTGCAAAATCCACAGAAATAAACCAACAAAGTTCATGCAATATTCGGAGCCTCCTCTGTTATAGGTTTCATTGTTGAAAATGTAGTAGAAGCTTGTGACTCATTTATAGTAGAGCTACACGATTAATATTCACAAAATAAAAATAAGATTATATTATATATAAAGAAAATAAACTATAAACTTTGTATTTAATTACTAACCTTTCCTTTAAAGGACAGGTACGACTGTCATGATTAACAAGCTTCTTGCACAAACGACACTTTCTTAGTGGTTTCGCAGCCTTCTCTAATGCTTTCTCCTTACCCCCTTTAATGTGCTTCCCACTACCTTTGGTTTTTGCAATATCCGGTACATGAATATGGATTGTTCTAGGTAGTGAAGTAGTTGTTGCTTGTTGTAATTCTTGGGGCATATCTTGTTGCAATTCTACAATAACACCAACTAGTAATGTTTTAGCCTTCTGGCGCATCTCCTTTGGTGAGCGAGCGATCCTCATCACTTTGTTGATTTCATTTGACAATTCCACCATGCCCAAATCTTGTGGACTACCGTAGCTACCAATGATTTCTTCACCAGCATCATCATATACAATCTCGGTAGTTACCGAAGCGGTCCACCTCTTTAAAATATAAGACTGAGGCAGGAAATCAACAAACTCATTCCTCAATACCACAAGGATGTGTCTACAAGGAATTCCCTCCAATTCAAATTTACTACAAGTGCAAGACCCAGCATTATCCATTCCCTTGTAGAACACATCTCTTGTTTTATCAGATTGTACCGACTTTCCCATTCTCCTGACAATATAGTGTCGCACACTACCATCGTCAACTTTCATTAAAGAGGCGTAATTCAAGCTTTCAACTAGTTCAGCTTGAAATACATGAAATTTTGCTCTAGTGTACAGCTCAGACATTTGGGACTCAATTTCAAAATCTGTTTGCAGCTTTGGTTTTGTATGCAGAGTGGTGTAGTCAGCTGCTAACTGATTTTGTCTTTGTTTCCTTATTGCCCTTTCAAACCTCGTCATAAATTCATGTAAAGAATTTTTGCTATTAACATACTTATCTACCAAAGCATTCATGCTTTCTGATCTCTGAGTTGTGCAAATTCCAGCAGTAAAAATATGTTTAGCATAAGCTGGTATCCACTTCTTACGAAGCAAATAAATGTCAGAAAGCCAATGATTACCTGTTATTGTAATATGTATCAAGTACTAATACTACAAAAAAATGTTCAAACATAGCTATAATTTATTGAAACAAGTAATACCTGCAATTTGCACATTAGCGTTCATTACGTCATTCCATCTCATCTCAAACTCTTCCGGGGTCTCTGATTCCCAGATGCAACTATGGAATGGAATGCTAAAATCACTATTCAGGTCTGGGCCACCAAGCTTATCGGGAAGCTTTTTAAGAATGTGCCACATGCAAAGCCTGTGGCTTGAACCAGGAAAACACATGCGAATTGCATTATCCATTGCAGGATCTTGATCTGTGATGATAACTTTTGGTGGAGACCCACCCATTGTTTCACCCCATTTTTGAAACAACCAAACAAAAGAGTCGGTGGTCTCTTTATTTATAAAAGCCGCACCAAAATTGACAGATTGGCCATGTTGATTAACTCCAGTAAATGGAGCAAAAACCAACTTGTATTCATTGGTATCATATGTGGTATCAAAAATTAGCACTTCACCAAAATGCTTGTAAGCCTTCCTGGCAATAGCATCAACCCATAACACATGAGTTAATTTGTTGTCTTCATCAACCTTGTAATGAAAACAGAAAGAAGGATTCATCTCTTTTTCCTCTTGCAAGTGCTCCAGCAAGATATCAACATCATAAGCTCTTATACCATCCTTCTCTCTTTGCAACGAATTTCTAATGTCTTTTTCAGTACAATTAATATTACTGAAACCTTCATTTTCTATTTCCATGAAGGACATAAACTCTGAAGTTCTTATGTTAGCCTCTTTGAAAGAACTAAGTAAACTTTTTTGCGCTTCAGACACAGTTCTATTACATCTTAAAAATTGTTGCTTTCTAGGTGTGACACAAATATGGGTGTGCTCTTCAACAAACCTACGGATTGACCATCTCCCGTCATCATCCCTTTGCATTCGTATTTGAGCCATACACCCTTCTTTCGTCACAGCCCTTCTCCTTCTCTTGATCAAATTTGAAGAAGATGATTCTTCATTATTAGCAACATTCACAACAGTTGTATCAACCGGCTTGCCTTACTTTGAGCAAACAAATTGTTGTCAATATCTCTCCTTCGTAGTAGTGTCAACCATCGTTGCAAACTTACGTACTAAAAAACAAACTAATTTTGCATATGTTTTATAAAATTCATATCCGTCGTCTAATGTTGCAAATACTAAACCAACAAATAGTTTAGAAGCATCATCAACGTCCCTCCAACTGGACTGAACATCTTGGCTTAGTAATTCTTCATTTTCAACCTCCATCCTTCATAGGAGAATGAGTCAACAAACATTAAAAAATAAGCTACAACTTTAAATTAACACAAACGAAAAAGTCTAACAGACTACATTCTGAATCTACAAGTAATAAAGTCTTCATACTGAGGGAATATGAAACTTAGTGTTTGAAGAATTTAAGTATGTACAGATTTTAGACAGTTAAATTTTTTTCTTTTGGGGGAGAAACATCCATAGTTAAATGGCAAGCAACCCTCAGCTTCTTACATGGATTTTACATGGAATTTGGGTGCTTATATGCATGTGTCATGTCCTATTAGCAGTGATT
The DNA here is from genome assembly GCA_017893485.1 of Hemerocallis citrina. Lineage (NCBI taxonomy): Eukaryota > Viridiplantae > Streptophyta > Magnoliopsida > Asparagales > Asphodelaceae > Hemerocallis > Hemerocallis citrina. Next base: position 253,412,986 of record CM030358.1, read on the forward strand.
GAAGCAAATCTCGAAAAAAACAAACACTAGACTGCATATTACATGGATTTTGTGTGCTTATATGCATGTGTCATGTCCACATCTTAAAATTCCATATACTAGTACGAATATTATTTGCAATTCTAAATGTACTAGTATGAATACTAGTGTGAATATTATCAAAGCATAATTTAAGCGCTAAAAATATAACAACAAACTAGAAGCATTTGTAAAGGAAATAAAATTTGAAAATGAGCCGAGAAATCGAAACCCTTATCGCGGTTTGGGTTTTCCGTCGGAGAGAGAGAACGAACTTGTGAGAGCTCTTCTTTGGTGCTGAGACGACAAGGCCGATGGGGGCTGATCGATTATACCCCTTTTACCCCTCGACAGATCTGAAGATAAGCGACTGGAGATTTAACTTGATCGTGGAGTTGGGTTTACACAGGTGACGAAGAAAGAGAGCGGGAGAGAAGAGCTCGACTTCGCTATCTTCGATTAGGGTTTCGAGGAGAGGTGGATTAGGGTTTCGAAGATGGAGATCGGGACTTGAGAGCGTGAGAAGAGAAGAGATAGGGATTAGGGTTGTGAAGAGAGCGGGGCGATCTTCGAGAGCGGGAGAGAGAGCGGGAGAAGATAAGAGGCAGTGATTAGGGTTTGGAACGATAGAGAGCGGGAGAGAAGAGAGCGTGAGAAGATAAGAGATAAAAGGTATAATCGATTATACCCCTTTTACCCCTCACCTTATCTGAAGATAAGCGGCTGTCGATCTCAGCCGTCCGATCGCGATCAAGATCGATCGGATGGCTGAGATCTCCAGCTCCCGATAAGGATACCAGCTTCCCAGCTCTTAATAGACTTACTCTACACACACACACACACACACACACACACACACACACACACACACACACACACATATATATATATATAGCTTTAAATTACTCCCAAAAAACGATCTTTTTACCTCATCTTAAATACAAAACAAACCCATCTCTCTCTATCTCTGTCTCTCACATCAAATCCCTCTCTCTCTCTCATCAAATCCCTAAACCTCAATCGCACCTCTGACCACGACGACCTTCGACCATGACGTCGCCGTAACCACCATAGTGTTATTTGTTTGTGAATCTATTCTATATCTGATTCCCATCTGTAACCGTAACTCCCAAAAATCCTAATAGAGAATCCTGACCTCCAATTCGAAGAGAGAGAATAAGATAAGCAGCAACCCCCCTTGGCCTCCTTCCACTGCCTTGAACCACGCACCGTCACACTGCCAGTCGTTCCCGCATCCAACGCCTGATGCCGACAACCCCCCCCCCCCCCCCCACACACACACACATCCTACCGAGCACCCTCAGTATCCTCCTCCTTCTTTTTATTTTTTATTTTTTTAATTTCTAATCGATATTGATGGGTGCATGATGAACAATGGGTTGAATATGAACAAAAAGTTTTGATTTTTATGATTCTGTATGAATAACTTGAAGTTAGATTGTGATAAAAAAAATGATCTTTGCCATTTGATGACGTACTTTCAAGCATTCCTAATGATTTGATTTCAAGTTCGAAGAATATTAAAAAAAATCTTGAGCACGAATTTTGTTGCAGTTTTCTTTCGATTTTTTATTTCAGGTTTCAAGATAATGAACTTGGGTGGTCTCTGTTGATGAGGATTGAACAAAGGAAGGAGGTGTGTAAATTTTGCAATAAATGATTAGGGTTTTAGTGATTTTGTGCACACAAAAAAAACTGATAAGTTGATAAATTCACCTAATTATTTTATTGTTGTTTTTAATGTCAGAGTAGATGTGGTTGTGAAGGAGTGGAGCATCTCCGTGGTTCTATTGGCTAGACAGAAAGGTAAATGTATCGCCCCAGATCCCCGTCATCGGACATCCATGACACAACCAGAATCTTTGCCTTCAAATGCATCTCAATACTGTAAATAACACGGAAATTAAAAAACTTTATTGCCGAATAGAATTATTACATCAATAATTACAACCCTTATCTTGTTCTTGAACAAGAAATACAAATTACATAAACTCATTACAACTGATTACAAAACTATTCAAACTCTTCTTGTGAAGCCATCGGCTGTCTTCCAGATCGGCAATCGATTGGTCACTGCCGAAATCCCGTTGAGTGGTCTATCTATCTCCCTGGGACGTGCCCTTCGGCTTGAGCCTTCTGCTGCGTGACTCTGATATTTCTGTACCTGCTTGAATGATAGCATGTACATTGCCACCCCACTTAGATGCCCTACTGGCCTGGCTCTCCTGCCCTTACGACCCAGTATCCAGTATCTAATTAAGTGGGCACGTCAGTAATTCTACTGACGCAATGCTGATAAGAAAACAACGATCTTCAACTATCACACCCATAATTCATCTTGAATGGAAAAGAAACGTGTATCCTAATTTCCTAGTGTTCGTGTATGCCAAGACTTGAAGTCTATACAAAACATAGATTACAGAACAGATGCCTTAATCTAATGTCAACGAGACTCTGGACACACATGCATCCCATACTACATGTGCCCCAGATCAAGCCGTTTCTCCAGTTTTGTGGATTGGAACCCTCGCCATGCAATGCATTCTATTATTGTACACTTCCTGTTCTTGATAGTAGAGCATGACTAAGGAGGTTGCAGATTAATCGGTCTCATCCATTTTGCAGTCACTTAGTGGTGTCTCGATTTGCCACTAGTGCCCGGTGCCCGGACCCCACTCAAAGGTCGTGACGAACCTAAAAATACACTGCAACATATCCATTATGCAGAAGATCCAATATGATCCGTTCGTGTCCACCACATAGAACATGACGGCCTCGAAGGTCTAAAACCTCCTATCCGCCAGGAAATTGACATCCCGTTCTTACCACGGTACTTCAGGAATTAACAGTGCAAGATACGCACCGCAATACGTATCCCTAATGACAGGAAGAGACAATCCCATGGTCATCACCACCTAGTGTCAATTCTCAGAACGAATCGGATTATAGGGAATCACCCCTAACACCAATTCGGTCTTCAAGCGAAACAAAAATAAGGAAACCTAATCAATGCAGTTTACTGAAAACATGTGGTTACCCAAAATCATACATGGTGTTGAACAACCAATGCCGAGCCTGACTGCTCTGTCAAAATAATAATCATCACGGGAATCACATCTACTGAATCCCAATACCTTCACAGGTCAGCGACCAAATAATTCCGGCCTGTGACCCTCAGCGAGTAGTCCAACGGTGCCCTAAGGATGCAATATAATTCAATGAAGGTAAGCACACACATAATCACAAATTCCTGACCATTTGACAGACTCAGGCATCGAGACACCAATCACAATCCGACCAGAGCTATAACCCAACTTAATCAGGTCCACCATGGGTACTAAGCACAGGAACTTGTCTAAGTTCCAGTCGAAAATGATGAAAATATCCTTTGAAACTCAATAGCTCATGATCACCACACTGCGGTATGCAGAGGGTTCCTCATCAATTGTCTGATAGAATAGTTCAAGAAATAGTAGTAGCTATAACTCAAGCTACGTTCATTAGAATCCAACATAATCAAACTTTCTAGAAGGGTAGGGAGGTCCACTGCAATCCCCTAGTGGACGACTCCCTCAATTCTTTAAAGAACTCAAGTCCCCGAGCTAACTTAAGCTCGAAGTCAAACTAAACAACAGTTTGCTAACTTGCAACGACCATAACTTCTAGAACACAAGTCGAAAATGCTTGACACTGTCCATTCTGAAAAGCTAAGACCCTAGTCTACAACTTTCCAGCTAACCATTTTCTCAAATTCAATCATCTTGACACCATATAAACCTCATATAATTCCAGTTGTGCGTTCCTTCATGCACTCGCTGCACCTTTCCGATATCATAAAAGTTTGCCCACTCTTCGGAATTACTCGATTCCGAGTTCTATGGAAATATGGAAGTGTCTACTTTAACTTCCTAGTTGAACACATTCTCATAATCAATCATTAAAGCCCTTGAAAACACCAAATTCCATCAGGTGCGCAAACAGGGGAAAAGTTGATTCTTCAATAAACAGGGCTTCGACTAGACTGGAACTGTCCTAGTTTTTGAAAAATCATAACTCTCAACTTACAAACTGGAATTACAAAATTCCAATTGGGTTAGAAAGCTATGACTCCCTACTACGACTCTCTAGTTGGTAAAATTCCCAAATTCTTAACAAGTAATTCGAGAAATTTCCATCTTCGCAGACTAGTCGATTTGTACTCAGCTGAACCCAGTCTACTTTGAAATTCAATAATAAATCAACCTTAAGTCCAATACTCATGAAAATTGAGATTCTTAATCCACACATATACTATTCCATTGTGTCCAAAATTCATATTCAGATTCATATCGCACAATGAGTTATGATTCCTCAAACAATGCACAAAATTTCAGCTGCTCCTTTCACAGGGTATTTACTACCCCTTACTAAATAATTTTGAAACCTCATCAAATGACTCTAAAAATTCTAAAATTTGATAATCATCAAATAGACTCATACCATAAGATACTCCCAAAATTTCATAGCAATATCATAAACACACAAGGAGTTATGACCTTTTGAATCTCAGTACAAAAACAATCAGCTTCAGCCACAACTTCCAGACCAGTTATATTCTACAATTTCTTTGAGATATCAAACGACCTAGGAAAATTATGAAATTTAAGACTATAGTTTTAGACACATACAAGAGTGTCCACAAAAATTTTCAGCTTAAAATACTCTAGCTACACGGAGATACAAAATCGGAAATACACAGCAAATTTCACACAGCCAGCAGCAATTTCGGCTGCTTACTGTTCGAGATTGGGTCCTATGTTTGGGCAATCAAATTGCTTCCAAATATTATGAAAAATTCAGGGATACTCTACATACATAGAATAACAATACCCCAAAATAGCCCAAAATTCTAAACCATTTGAGAGAAAGAAATTCTCAAACTCACCCTCACAAGCATGCTTCTTAACAAAAGCTTATAAAATGAGTTGTTCTTACTATACAACTATCTTTTCTTAGCATTCCACTTATCATACATGATAATCAAAATTCTCCAAATACTACCACAAGCTAAGAATTCACATACACATCAAGAAAATTAAATTTTTAGAGTTAAGAGAATTCACCCACATGTCACGTTGCAAGAGAACTTCTCCTTGTAGCTTGGCTCCCTTCCTTTGCTCCTAGCTCTTGTAGAATTGGCTATCTCAAATTCCCTACTACTCTTCTCCTCTTCCACTACTCAAAGACTTCACCTTTCTTCTTCTCCTTCTCTACTTTTTATTTTTGAAAAAAAACCAAGACAACAAGAAAAATGGATGAGAAGATGATGGAGTGGGTATTTTATAGAAGATGGGAGCTAGGGTTTGTGGAGATGTGTGGTGAGATGAGGTGCCAACACCACAAGTGGAAGCTTCTTGGAAGTTTCTTGGAAACTCCTTGGAAACTTCTCACCTTCATAAGTCAATCTTCACATGGTGAATTATCTCCACCCTTAGATCTTCATCAAGATCCAAGTCATGATATGATGCTAGGGTTCCTAACCCTAGGTTAGGTCAAGGGACCCTAGGTCACCATACCCTAACCCTAACCCTAGTGCACAAATTCAATCTTTATTCAATTCAAGCACTAGCTCAATTTAAAATAACTAATATATATAATTTAAAATCTATAAAAATAAATGTTTTATAGAAATTACAATTTTCTCCCGACAATTGTCTGGTCAAAACAATCGAGACAAATCCATAGTTTAATCGAGAAGATATCCAGAGTCTATCTTTTCGAGTTCAGAACAGCTCATATGTCTGAAATCTCTCAATTAAAACTGATAACTATTAGAAAAATATGTAATCGTGTGCAATACTCAGACGCGTACAGATTACTGTGCAAAAATAGCCATATGCTATTTTGTGGGGTATTACAGTAAATTTTCTCTCTGTCTCATTGTTTTTTTTTCAGTATGGTGTTTGTACATTGTAGTTAAATTACTATCAGTTAATAAAAATCACAGGTATGTATGTCAATAAACACTGAATAATGTATGGAGATGTTAACATTAAGCACTTGTGTCTTGGCATCTATTATAAAAGCCACAATATATAAAAAAAACTGTCAGGAGATGATCTTAGCCGTTCATATATTGTATTGATCAGATGATTAAAGGCTGAGATTAACTTAATCTAACCTAAATATATATATATAACTGTAAATTACCCAAAAAAAAAATGATCTTTTTACCTCATCTTAAATCCAAAACAAACCCATGTCTCTCTCTCTCTCTCTCTCTCTCATCAAATCCCTAAACCTCAATCGCACCTCTGACCACGACGTCGCCGCAGCCACCATAGTGTTATTTGTTTGTGAATCTATTCTATATATGATTCTCGTCTGTAACCGTAACTCCCAAAAATCCTAATAGAGAATCCCGACCTCCAATTCGAAGAGAGAGAATAAGATAAGCAGCAACCCCCCTTGGCCTCCTTCCACTGCCTTGAACCACGCACCGCCACACTGCCAGCCGTTCTCGCATCCAACACCTGATGCCGACAACCCCCCCTCCCCTCCCCCCCCCCCCCCCCACACACACATCCTACCGAGCACCCTCAGTATCCTCCTCCTTCTTCTTATTTTTTATTTTTTTAATTTCTAATGGATATTGATGGGTGCATGATGAACAGTGAGTTGAATATGAACAAAAAGTTTTGATTTTTTTGATTCTTTATGAATAACTTGAAGTAAGATTGTGATTAAAAAAATTGATCTTTGCCCCTTTTTTTCTTGCTGATTTGCCATTTTGATGACGTACTTTCAAGCATTCCCAATGATTTGATTTCAAGTTCGGAGAATATCAAAAAAAAAAAAAAATTGAGCACAGATTTTGTTGCAGTGTTCTTTCAATTTTTTATTTCAGGTTTCTAGATAATGAACTTGGGTGGTCTCTGTTGATGAGGATTGAACAAGGGAAGGAGGTATGTGTAAATTTTGCCATAAATGATTAGGGTTTTGTGATTTTGTGCACAAAAAAAACTGATAAGTTAAGAAATTCACCTAATTATTTTGTTGTTGTTTTTAATGTTAGAGTAGATGTGGTTGTGAAGGAGTTGAGCGTCTCTGTGGTTCTATTGGCTAGACAGAAAGGTAAAATCTCCCTCTGTCTTATTGATTTATTTCAGTATGGTGTTTGTACATTGTAGTAAAACTACTACCAGTTAATAAAAATCTACAGGTATTTATGTCAATAAACACTGAATAGTGTATGGAGATGTTAACATTAAGCACTTGTTTCTTAGCTTTACGGGGATGAACTTGAGACTACTTAAGATTCTAGGTAAGGTTTTGTTGTGCATATTATTTGTTGATGTTGTACCCACTTTTTCTTTTTGTCATTTAATTTGAGAACTGGATTTTGAAAATTAGTTTCATAATCGTTGACTGAAGTGAAAAACATTCATTCTTGATATCAAAATTCGACCATTTGGGGGAAAACATACCAAATATTCCTGGGTTTTTGTGGTTTGCTAGAGGTATAATTCAATATTATTCACTAACTAATTGAGTTTCTTGTTTCATGCTTGACATTGTTTAATGAGTTGGTAGTTTGGGGCATTTTAATTGCTTTAAATAACTCTTTAAATGATCCGGATTTATTTATAATAGACTGCCATCATAATCCAGTAATATAGCTCTGTTTTGGGTTATAGATACAGTTTCTGTTTTTGGACCCATTTGTAAGAGAAATTACTGTTTTGCCCCTGAGAGCTTTGAGATTCGTGTTCGATTTGAACGGTCCCAATTTGATTCTATTTCTAGCCATATCAGTTATAAATTGTCATCTCTCTTGCAATGTGTCGCCCAATCTAGCCTTATTTCTCCGCTATGATTTTACTCTGTGAACATAGAAAGTAAGGATGGTGTGTCTACTCATAGTTCAGGTAGATTTTGTGAGTAGAAGTCGGCCTTAAATTTGAAAGTAAGCTTGTGAGCGATGCACTTCATTTGGATAAAAGAATATTGTATTGAGATTAAGTAAATATTTGTGTTTGAATTACATTAAGATTAAAATAGGAATAGTATTGATAAACAATGATTTTTTTTTATGAGTTTCAGTTTTTCATATTTGAACAATTAACCCACATAATTTCTGTTGATTATCTTTTAGCTTATTTCATCTTTCAACATATTCAGTGCATTCTGAACCAAATAAAATAATGATTGAATTAGCCGAATTTGAAGAATATGGGTGTGCTAAATGCAAGCATGTTTAGATAAAATTTTCAACATTTATATGCACCAAATCACGTGCACTTGGTGCACGGTAAATTCCAACTAGTTGAACAAAATGAGAGAATTGAAACTTTTTTGTAAAACGGAAACATAGAAGAAACTTTAACTGCACGCCTTGATCAATCAAAGATCGCGGATAGAAAATGTGCCATCGTCGCTTCCACAGGCTATCATACAGCTAGCCAGCCTAGTCAATGATGGTCAATTTAACAGATAGAGCATTCTGTATGAAGTGATAAAATATGACCAATAATTTTTGGCATCAGGGCCGGCCCTGATATGTAGGCGGGCAAGGCGGCCGCCTCGGGCCCCCGCCGAAATCGTCAGTTTTGGGGCCCCCGATTTCAAAATTCTCTTGTAAATATAGGCACGCATTTCGCGCGTAAATTTTTTTTTTTTTTTTTAATATGGGGTAGGGGGGGGCCCATTTCGGAAGTTTGCCTAGGGCCCCCCCGAACTCAGGGCCGGCCCTGTTTGGCATCAAAAATGGCAAAGTTCTGTTACCGGTTCCATGATATAACATTAACATCAGCATTGTGGGCCTTTACAGATACTGCGGGTGATTTACCTAAACGGGTATCCCATATTGAAATACTGCCATCCACAGGACATGAAGCAAAAACGTCTGCTTCTGTAGGACTCCACTGCAATTGCAGATAACATTAGCATAAGGCAATTAATATAACATCAAATATGGTCCTAAAAGTTAATTTCTAAACAACTTTAGGTGAGATACCAACTGGAATTTAACAAATAATTCCTCTAGTTATTAACTAATTTCTACTAGAACCCTATTTCATGCCAATATCTATAAGGTCCCTCAACTTACTGATATTAGTCAAAAGATATTCTTTTTTATTAACTTTATTTTCAAATTGACCCAACCATATTTAAAAACTTTACATAATAAGGTACAAGGTACTTCTGTAAAGCTTTACAGTTGAAATTTGTTATCTAATTGAAATTTAAGCTAAACAAAATCTGTTGCCAGTCACTAAAGTGACCTACTGCACCCAACAATAAAGAAATAAAATGACCTATTTGAAATAATTCAGAAAATTAAGGCACACAAAAGATATTAACATTTACTGGGGGACTAGTAGTAAATATTTGTAAACTAGAGAACTCATAAATTAAATCCCAAACACAAATATTAAACTCTAGTTTCAATTTTTCGGCATGATTCATACTTGTAGATCTTCAACACTTGCGGTATGCCCAACAAAAGGATTTTTATCAACAACCCATGATTCAGAGGAAGGTTCCCACAGGTGAGTACAATTTTTGCAATCACTTAGAAACAAATAAGAAAGAAAGAAGGATGAGACAAAGGAAAGTAAATTTAGAATATACCAACAATAAGTATGAACCAACAAGAATCATGCTATACATACCAGAAACAAGCCTTCCAGGAACAACTGGACTCCAATCTATTGCATAGCCTTCATCTTTGTGGCCACCAAATTTCATAATAGGAGCTTGATTATGTACGCTATTACCTCGCTTGCTAGTCTGTTTCAGATTCTGCTAAAGCATTTAGGAACGCGCTAAAATTCCACACCTGTGAATACAAACACTAGCTATATTAGAAATATTAAATTATGCTGTTGAATATAATCATTTAAAAATAGTGATTCAGTGATTGTTAGCTGTTTTCAAGCTATAGATTTATGAACATGTCAAGTATGTTATGCGGCTTATGCCTTAGTTAGACAAAAACTAATTGATTTAAATTATCTTACTATTATAAGTTCTTTCATATATGAATAATAAGTGAATAAATGTACCTGTTAAAAAAGTTAAATAAACACATATTAAGTGGAGTTTCATGTTAGATTTTGGAGAACTGCCATGTCCTACACCCTGTATACTGCCAGAGCACAACAGTGTGCCTTTATGTAATCTTTGGTTCCAAATAAATTATATATATACACAGTAATAAAAATACAATAAGTTTGAGCTAAAATGATTCACAAACTGAATGTGACCAGAGTCATCCCATAGCACATATATGAGGCTTTTGGGTCATGGAGCGTATACGATTTACACATCCTTGGTGTGCCACTTTATGCAACTGTCACAAATAAAAATGACAACTGTGATTAAAAGTAAACATTGAAATAACCATTAAAAAGTGAAATTAACAAGAGATCAACACGACCAGGTATTTATCTAAAAAATTATACCTGTAAAATAGGTTGAGCAGATTCATCATTTGCATCTTCTTCATCACTACTATCGCTATCACTATCACTATCACTATCACTATCCATATTAGTGTCATCACCAGTAGATGAAGGCAATACCTCATGCTTTTTCCCATATATATTTGAGAGCTTGAAAATTCCAATATGGTTCCAGGACGCTTGTTCAGCCGACAAGAATACACACATCAATGAGCTGCATTAATGCCAGATTTTTTTTTTTTATATGCCACTTTTTGAAACTATTCGCAGAAAGAGAACAGTTGCCAAAGTATTTGTACTCGTGAACTCAACAACTATACTCGTCGTTCAAAACGGTGAGTTTAGTTGTTTCATGCTCGCCGTTGGAACTAGGTCCTTTTTTTTTTTAGAAACTTGTCGTTCCCAACGGCGAGTTTCGTTCAAAATTTTCAATGAAGACTCGTCGTTCCCAACGGCGATGACATTTATACTAGACTCATTGTTGGGAACTACGAGTTTAGTTCAAAATTTTCAATGAAGACTCGTTATTCCCAACGGCGAGGACATTTATACTAGACTCGTTGTTGGGAACGGCGAATTTAGTGTTAAAAAATGGGTATTTTATACACCATTTACGAACCAGTTTTTGAGCAATTTTTTGAGTAAGATTCTCAATGAATTATTGAGAGATCATGATTGATTTGTGTTCTCCTTCGTGAGTAGATCAAAATCATATATTAATTTGCTAAAAACGGTTAAGGGGTGAATGAGAAATTGTTTCTCAAAGTGACAAGTTTTCATTCTTGAAAAAGGGTTGAGGGAACATAGTCCCACATCAGAAAAATCAAAGGAAATAGAAAAGGATATATAGTAACCTCCTTCTAAGTATTGTAAGATAGCTAGAAGAGAGGCTCTCTCTCGCGCGTGGAGCGGGGGTGCAAATCTCGGACCGGATTACATGCGACTTGTGTGCACCCGCACGAATGTCGGACCGACATGACCCCACCCCGTGCAGAGCCACTTTTGGCTACAGTTTTGATTTTGCTTTTGTAAACGGCCTGAAATAAATGTTGTCACGCCTCGCTTCCCAAAAATACGGAATGCAAGCACATGACATGGCCCAGCAAATGACTTGCGTCACTCATAGGCCGTTATCGATCCAACTCAACAATATAAACAAGAAGTAAAACAACCATACATGCAATGAAAGAATAATCACATAAATAACAATATTAGAAATAAAGCATCAAAATAACCCAACATCTGGAATTTAACAAACAACATTCGAGTCAAAGCCCGCAATACAAAGAAAACAACGTTTGTTCAATTTATTAAAGTTCAAAAAAAAGAGAAACAATATTTATTCAACGGTGCAGCAACACAAGTCTTTCACCAATGTTGTTCTCCCAGTCCATCAGGCAATTCTCCTTGATTACCTGTAAGCTGCTCATCTAAAGAGAGGGAAAATGTCCTTAGAGCAAGTCGTGGACAGTAAGTAGAGAAACTGAGAACAATGGCAATAACGGTATAACGATGAATACAATGGACGATGAAATCAATAGTATTGAACAGTGACAAGGCGATAATAGTAAAATGTGCAATACAAAGAAAACAACGTTTGTTCAATTTATTAAAGTTCAAAAAAAAGAGAAACAATATTTATTCAACGGTGCAGCAACACAAGTCTTTCACCAATGTTGTTCGCCCAGTCCATCAGGCAATTCTCCTTGATTACCTGTAAACTGCTCATCTAAAGAGAGGAAAAATGTCCTTAGAGCAAGTGTGGACAGTAAGTAGAGAAACTGTGAACAATGGCAATAACGGTATAACGATGAATACAATGGACGATGAAATTAATAGTATTGAACAGTGACAAGGCGATAATAGTAAAATGTGCAATAACGATGATTTATAACGATAACAATAAACAATAACAGTAATAGCAAACAATAACGATAACACTTTTCAATGAAGATGACAATATGAAATGACAATGCGATGAAAATCTTAAGTTTATTATTCATTTTAATCCTAACTAATGCACGTATTACTGCATCCCATACTACAGGTTCCATGCATACAATTTATTTCGTTTAGACTACAGTGGTAGATTCTAAAGGTCATGTTCTCGCACGATAACAATAGCAATTTCTTGTACAATAACGATAACAATAGTCGGCACGATAGGTCCTAAAACAATACACGATAAATTGGGATACTGCAGTCAGTAATCCAACAATAAATTGATAGCACTAGCCGACACAATATTTTTGGAACAAAGCCCACAATACCGAGTACAATCACTATATTATCAACTACCCTTGTCAACCCTTAACCCCGGCTTGATTAACATTCTTTATTCAATTAACATATGATAATGCAATTTATAAGGGACACCAGAAAGATGATAACACAACCCTAAGATCATGCAATATACTCTATACAGTTAAATACACCAAATTCAACATTATAGATTCAAATATATATATTTAAACATAGAAACCCAATTCTGGACAACAGTAGATTGCTGTACCAAAATCAGAATTTCCATTGCTACGAGATAGAAAATATGGATCCGTCAGAAGGTCTAGAAACTAGACTCCTGTCCGGTTCCAACGCATATAATTAAAGTACATAAAAGTTATGGTAACATGTGTCAAAACAGCAAACTATACAGGATTTGTGTTCAGTCAGAATTTGTAAAATTGTGTTTATACATATGGAACAGGACTGAAACAGCATTAATTCCAGGAAAATTAGGAAATGTTCTCTAGTGTGTCTAGTATCAGCATGCAAATTTTTTAGTCATTCTTTTAAAGGTAGCATGGTTAAATTAATTTCGAACCAAAGTGTGACGGCAGTTTTTAGGATCTGGAATTGTTCGACACAGCAGCGGGAAAACTGCGATATCTCACAAACCATAACTCGAAATTCGAAAATTCTGGATGTTATTGGCACCTAGACACTTGGGGCTACATTTCATATTCAGGAAGGTATTGATTTTAATGACATTATCTAGGTTGAAACGGCACGACAATGTTCAGGTTGGCAGTAAATTCAAGGTCTCAATATAATTTTTCATGCATAAAAATAATCAAGATGTTATGAATGGTGAGTTTGAGGTTAACAATCATAAATCACAACAAGTTACCCTTATGTGAACATGGTATTATGATATATAATGTCCATAACCCTTCTAATTACAATCATCTAATTTATCATTATCAATCACATGAACAATCAACCCAAATATACAATCTACAATAGTTGTGTATAATGTCATGAGATGAAATGCAATAATAATTCCCTATTCTTATATTCAATAACTAACTACATGAATGCATGTAAGATCTCTATATATTAGAGGCAAAAAGACCGCACGAAGTCAAGACTACTACTTGGATTCGCTCATGTAAATCCATAGTATCCCAACGATAGATAACAATAACAATATACGATAACAGTAGAACCAGAACTTCTGAGTTTCTCTCTTTAGAAGTACTAGAGAGAGAAAATTCTCCCCCCCCCAAAAAAACCCTAACCAGAAAAACCTAGATCTTGGTGTGTGGGGCGGCAGCTAGGGTGCGCCGCCGTCGCCACGGTGCTCCACCCCCGCCGTGCTACCCTACTTCCCTCTTCTTCCCGGTGCGCCGCCCATCTTCGATGATCTCAGTTTCGATGAAGCCCAGCGATGGTGACGCGATCTTGGATCTAGGAAGGGGGCGACATCCCGGTGGTCATGGCCGATGGCGTGGCCCTAATCTGAGGCCGACAGCGAGAGGCGCCGATGGCCCAGATCCGACCCCAACTAGGTGCGCTCGGTGGTTCGGCAAGCCCCCCTCCCCCCCGACGACGATGACCCATGATGAAATGCAAGATCTGGGGCCGTTGGCGAGGTGCGCCGATGGCCCAGATTTGAGCTCTACTGTGGGGGCCCGGATGTCGGCAAGCCCCCCTCCCCTCCGCCGGTGGTTTTTGGCTTGGGTTGGGTTTGGTGGGCTTCGTATGTTGTTGGCTAGGTTTTTCTTCGTGCTTGCCACCATGTCCACACTCTTGAAGCCATTCACGGCGATCTGCCGCTGTGATTTGGTGTTTCCGAGGGTTGGTAGTGCGTGTGAAGAAGCCGGGTCTGCTTGGATGTGCTGTAGTCCTCTAGTAGGGTTAGGTTGTTTTGCACAATTGCGGAGCTTGGGCCCATAGATGGGGTCCCTCCGTGATGTGCGCTCACTTGTCTCAACTTTCGGGGTGCTTGTCTCAACCAGCACGGAAAGCATCCTCCCATGCCGGTTGTCGTGAAAACCTTAGATCTGGGGTTCAAGTGTGTGAGGTCGGTGGTTCGGTTTGGAGCCAGTGATGGGGTGTGGGGTTTGGGTTTGGTTAGTCTGGAGTGCCCTACGATGTCGCCGGTGAAGTCTTCACAACGCCTACTATCAGGCTATTGAGTGCCTTCCAGCTTAGGCCACTGACTTTTGACAGCGTCATCTCTTCCTTCGAAGTGGGAGTATGAGTCGAGATAAGTCTGTTTGGTGAGAAATCACCGGAGAGAGCTTGAGCGTGAGAGAGGTGAAGGTATCCTCTACACGGATCTCTCCTGGAGTGTGGTGGTTGGTGGGGTGAACGAGATAATTGTGTGGTGAGAAATCGCCTGAAAAAGCGCTATCGTGTGAGAGGTTAAGGTATCCTCTTCACGGTTATCTCTTTGGTAGCGGCTGTGGGAGCTACTGGCACGTTTGTAGGAGGTGTGGTAGAGATGGTGTAAGGGTGCGATCGCTGTGCGTGTGCCGTGGGGTCAGTTTTCGTTCTGCAGAGCTTGGGCCCAAAGATGGGGTTCCCCCAGCAAGGTGAAGGCAGGGATCGGCGGGTGATAAAATCCTGTCAGACTTGTCTCGGGTGGGTGTGCATCTGCCGTAGAAGCATTGTACGAAGCTAAATTGACGTACTCACAATTTTGCTGGACCGAGCTTGTTTATTGGCCCACCCTCCAGTGTTGTTGGAGGGATTTGTTGTTTGTGCGCGTCATGTTGCTTCATATATATTTTATTTTCTGTATGTAGTTTTTACTTGGGCCCAGTACTCTGGGTTTGTTTCGTTAAGCTCTTATTAATGAAACAGGGTGGCCAGATTCCACCTTTTCCCTAAAAAAAAACAATATACGATAACAGTTAAAGATCTACTTGCGGGATTCAATAAAAATCGCGAATATGATACAATAACTATTCGATAAGAAATGACTTGCCTTTAGATGATGATTAGATCCAATAATTTGAGAATAACAGGATCGAAATTCTGGCAACACTGCGACGAGCAAACGATCACGATGATCACGATCGGGCACGGATCTCGATGATCAAGATGGTGATCAAGATGAAGATCAAGCGAATCCAACGGTCGAGATCGAACATAAAATATATAAGAATTAGAAGAGTACCAAAAGAGTAAATATACCGTGATTGAAAATTTGATGAATGAGAACAAAAAGTGGATCAAATGTTTAACTCACCAAGTAGAAGATGAACGAGACGATCAAGGCGACCAAGGACCGAGATCAAGTGTGATCGATCGATCGGACGGCTGAGATTGATGATCAAGATCAAGATGATGACACGATCGCGATGATCAAAAAGAGATCCGACGGTCGAGATCAAGATCTTGATGATGATGATGATGGTGATGATGATCGATGCAAATCCAACAGCCAAGATCCACGGATCAAGAAGTGATCGACGGCTTAGATTGATCAGATCAGGATGGAGAGGATAATGGCTCGGATCTTGATCAGATCGAATGACCCACATTACGCTTGATCAAAAGCAACCCAGATCCAACCTCACACCAAAACAGCAAATGCCAAGAGGAAATCCCAATCACGATGGCGATCGAATGGCCAAGATTGAACGATCAACTTCCCTGATCAAACAGCACGGAAAACGGCTCGATGACTGGCGGCGGCCAAGGAGAGAGTGGTGGCCAAGGGTGTCGACGCTACTGTCGTGGGTGCGTCGTCGGGAGGACGGCACACATGAACGGCGGATGAAAGGCGGCTGGCTGGGCTGTAGACGGCATGGGAGATGGCGCTGTGCTAGCTGCGTCATCGAGAGGAGTCACGATAGGGAGGCAGGGCAACGTCGGGATAGTGCTGCTCGAAAGACGGGGCGGCGTGCTAGCATCGCGACAGGAAGAAGGGACCACCGAGGAGAGCGCTGCTGTCGTGGGTGTTCTTGTCGCGGGTGCTGCTGTTCTGGGAGGAGAAGAGATAGGTCAAGGGCTGACGACGTGGGGGTCGCGAGCAGGCAGGTGGGTGCACACGGCAGGGGAGATGGTCGGGAGCAGGGATGGGTTTTGGGTAGACGGGAAGGGAGAGAGAGAGAGGGGAAGGTGAAGAAGTTGGCAGCTGAATAAAAATAGGTTTGCACAGGAGCTTAGGGTTAGGGTTTTTAAGGTAGGTTTAGTAGGGTTATATATGAATAGGGTTATAGGGTATTGGGTTAAGGATGCGGGTTTGAATCCAATGAGAGATAGGCTATAGGGTTTTGGGCATTGAATGGGTTTAAATCTATTAGGGAAAATAAAATAACTAATAAAAATGTCGAATTATATAACAAAACATATTTTGTACTACAATATGGAATTTATTTGACATAACTACAAATACAATTAACAATAAAAATAGATTTTTAAATTAATAATCAAAGGTAATAATTTTAATAGTAAAAATACTCATAATAGTACTGATAATAATAATAATAATGATATACATATCAAAATAGGATTTGAGATAAACAAGTTTATTAAAATCCAAATAGCAATAAAATAAGATTTAAATAGCCGATCACTTAGAAAATAAACAATGAAGTTAGAATATACTATTATTCGAAGTAAATATAATTTCCGGCTCGAAAAGTTTTTAATAGAAGGCCTAAATCGAGTTTAAAAACAAAAATAAATTGATAAATAATCAAAATACGGAAAATATTCAAAAAATACGTATTTACGGGAATGGGGGTTACAAATGCAGAAATGGTTCTATCTACTGTTTCAATGCAGTATTGAATATTTTGTCTGCCGCTACACTGAAGACATTCATAGCCTTCTCTGCCGTTACAGTTTTAACCATGGCCCTATAAATAGAGCTCTCCCCTCTCATTTCTTCCCTGCACCAGTCATCTTCTTTCCTCCTTCAAATTTTAGTTCTATTATGTTCCTCGCTCCTTCAAGTTTGGTAAGTCAGTGATAGAATTTTGACGCTGCAGCTCGGTTCGAGAGTGTTACGTGGTGCCTACGTGAACACTCTGATCGTTGCATCCTGGGGGTCAGACGCCTTCGCACAATCCAACAATCGGAAGAGGCGAAATCTGTTTTAAGGACACTGTGTGATACACAGGCCTCGACTACTCTACCTTGTAAAATCTGAAATTGGTTATTTGTAAGTTATTATTTATTTATTTTACTTTTCTTTTTGGGTTTTCTTTCTCTCCTATTTTCTTCTCTGTTTTTGTGCCTCTCAATCAAAATGATTACTGTAAAAGAAACATTATAAAGAATTTTGTAACATTTAGTTCAAAACAAAATTCTACAGTTTCTTTTCAAAAATTCACTAAGTCCAACAGAGTGTTTCACTCTCTGTAAAATTTTCTAGATCCTCGCCGTTCCCAAAGTGAGTCTAGTATAAATATCCTCGCCGTAAAGAACGGAGAGTCTTCATTGAAAATTTTGAACTAAACAACAGAGTGTTTCACTCTCTGTAAAATTTTCTAGATCCTCGCCGTTCCCAAAGTGAGTCTAGTATAAATATCCTCGCCGTAAAGAACGGAGAGTCTTCATTGAAAATTTTGAACTAAACTCGCGATTCCCAATAGTGTGTCTAGTATAAATGTCCTCGCCGTTGGAAACGGCAAATTTTCATCATAAATTTTGAACCGAATTCGCTATTGGGAACGACGAGTTTCTCAAAAAAATAGCACTAAACTCGCCGTGTCTCAACGGCGAGTTTAGTACGGCGAGTTTAGTTGTTGAATCCACGAGCGCAAATACTTTGGCAAGTGTCTCTTTCTGCAAATAGTTTTGAAAAGTAGCATATTAAAAAAAAAAATCTTAACGCCAAAACTCAAGTGATGCACACTCACTTCAAAAATATTTAAAAATTTTTTTAATTCCTTTTTCCCTTGGATGATCATAGCAGCTTCGAAAAAGAATCCATCATAACATATACGAATAAAACAGCAGTTTCAATACAAGTAGATTTAGATTTGTGCATCATAGATAAAACAACAGTTTCAATACCTATTTGCTGTTTCTCTCTCCTTCGCTCCAAGTCTGGCACTCCATCCTACACCAAATCCACCGCATTCACCACCACCAAAGCCTCGTAAACAGCCCTACATTTCCTCTCCCTTGCCTTCTCCCTTCCCTTCTCCCCATTCACATTCCTCCTTCTTAATACCTCCGTCTCCTACTTCAACATTCCATAACCCAGGCTAGACTAATGAGGATTGAGAGAGATATTGCCCCTGAAGGAAGAGGCAACTCCAGGCGATACAACTCTAGTAAGCGTGAAAGGGAAGACGACAATGATCGCCGGCATTCAAGGCAGATCAGAGTGGACCCTCGCCGCTATGGCACCAACGAAGAAAGAAGGCCCTCGACGATCCATAGAGGACGATCGAGGAAGAGGGTTAGAGGGAGAGACGAAAGAGTTAGAGATGTGGGATTCAGGAGGAGCTCGCCGTATCGATTATCTCCTACAGCAGAGACGAAACCCAACATCAAAAAGTCCTATGCCGAAGTCACAAGAGCGCAGGGTCCAAGACTCCAAGCAACGGAACTCAGCTTCATCACCAACGTCACATCTCGCCGGAGGAAGATCTTAAGAAGACGAAGGAGAACGATGAAGGCGAATGGATTCTAGTTAGGCCAAAGAAACAGAGATTGGTTGAGCGCCACACCCGTATCACCACCTCAGACTCTTCCAAATTTGCGTCTGCTCAACAGTGCCACAAGTGCGCACAACGCGGCCACATGATCAACGAGGGCCAGAACCAATGGTTCTGCTATGCGTGCAAGGGATATGGACACATCTCCACCACTTGCAATCAAAGGAAGTCGACAGCCAAATCAACTACAATCTCGATCCCTGTCCCGAAGCTTCCTTCCAAGGCGGTTTCTCCACACAATAGAATGGAGGAAAGCGCAGTGGGGGCACATAAAGTGATTAAGGCGATTATTACTCCGATGCCTATTATGGCGGAGTTCGAAAGAAGGTACTCGTCGTGCGTCGTGATAAAGGTCCAAACAGGGAACCCAACTGTTTTTGAGATTAAGAAGATCCTGTCGGTGAATACGAAGATATCGCCAGAATGGAAATGGCAGCCACAACAATTATCTCAAAACTGTTTCGTCGCTCACTTTCAAAGCGAAGAGAGGATGCAGAAGATTCTTCG